>OU342743.1:453542528-454246545 GCA_910589775.1 Avena eriantha | reverse complement strand
GAGCGACGGCGTTCTAGGGGATAAGGTCGGTGCAGAGAGAGAACGAAGCTATGCTTTGACTTGCGGTGGCAGACCAGGTAAATCATCCGAACCATCGGGAGCAAACTTGTCTAAATAAAAAGACGTACCATACCATGAAGACTATAAGCCTTTTAATAGTAATAAGATAAAGATGTGCATATGAATTTTATGAAAATCTTACATGTTAAGTTCTTCCCAGTGTAGTTAAAACTACTCTCTTATAGGTATAGCATTTTCTTCTGATGAGCATCTAGTTCTCACTCTTATGAGCATCTTACGCCATGCATTTAAAAGAGTGTATATAAAATGTCTGAATATTTGTTTTTCCAACTTCATCCAAACTTGGGTAGCATCTCGGTATGACAGCCATAAACCCATGTATATATATAGGACACCATGATGCCCGGGCACCATACTTATATTTATTTAAATTCGTATATACCTGGGAGCGTACCTAACCAAATTTTACATATCTAAGATGTGCATACCTAGAATAAAGTATACGTACCCAAGTTGCATATACACACACGTATGCAGGGTACATATTAGGTATGCATACCTGAAGGTATATGTAACTATAGTGTGTATATTTTAGATATGTATCTTAGATATGTGTAACTTACGTATGTATACCTTCAGGTATATGCTAATTTAACTTCCCTGCTGTGTATTCAGATTCTTGATTATCTTGGAAGTCTTCTGATAGTGACCATCCTTCACCCGTAGAGGATTTGGCTTTTAGATCCAGGTAACAATGTGTAGATTTGCGCCCCTTCTGATAGTGATCCTCCTTCACCCGTGGAGCATTTTTCTTGTAGATCCAGGTAACAGTGTGTAGATTTGCGCCTTTTCTGTTTTACCCGCCTGATTATTTTTATGTTTCTTGTTTATTGCAGCTGAAAAACGTTGATATATCTTGTTCTCACTCTTGGTCATATGTATCTAGATAATAATTTTAGGCAATGCTATTTTACAAAGCAGTGTGTTCTAATAATATGGTAGAAAGGATATTAGATAATGTCATACTCAGCTTTTTTGGGCGATATGACAACCCGCCTTTATCATTTCCAACCAGCCTAAGGGGTGTTGTCAAATGGCATGACGAGTGGATAAATAGTCGTTGCTCTATTGAACTGAGAGTTCAATTCTCACCATATGCCTTCAAACAATATTTGACAGAGACACATTTTCTTAAGATTTTCTGACTATCATGCGACACAAACATGATGTGATGACCTTCAAATTAAATTTAACATCCTCTTTGACTTCATTGTCTCAGTCCTTTAATCTCTTATTCTGCCATCATTTATGTGCTCATTTATTTTTCAGTTTCACTTATTAGGTTATTCATGTACTATTTCAGTTAATCTTAATTATATCATTGTCTCAATCCCTCATTCTCTATTATATTACTTCATTCATGTAGTCTTTCATTGAATCTTAATTAGCCCGAGTAAAGGAGGAGGGACCACTTCATTTTTGTTTTTCATTTATTTATTTTTGTTTGTTCTTCATTTTTCAGTCTATCTCACATCACCTCAGTACCTCAGTATGTTTCTCAGTGTTTAGCCTCTCAATTCCTTATTTTGCTCATTCTCTGCCTCTTCTTTCTCCCATTTCTTCATATTCCTTAGTCCTTATTTTGCCTCTTCTTTTTCTCAATTCTTATTCTTCCTCTTGTTTTCTCAATTATTCTTTGTCTCATTTATTCATATTTCTTCATTTTCTGCCTCTTCTTTCTCTCATTTTTTCATATTATCTCTCTTCTTTCTCTCATTTTTCAGTCTTTGTTTTCTTTTTCTCTCATAGAATCTTACTATTTCTTGTACATTAGTGTCTTAGCTTCTTTAGTATCTCGGTACCTTTAGTGTCTTAGTTTCTTGAGTATCCCAGTACCTTTAGTGTCTTTGTTTTTGTGAATTCTCTCTTTAGTATCTCAATACCTTTAGTGTCTCAGATTCTTGTTTTCCTCTTTTTGTAGTTATCTTTTGCTCACTTTATCATCGTTATTTACCGTTGACCTACATGTGTCTTTTCGGGTGGCAGTTCTAGTTCCTGTTAATTTGTTGTGGACTATATGAACATGTATGTTATCTTGTTTGTTAGCATGATAGCTAGCTATTTCCTTGTGTGTGTGCATGCATATGAGTGGAGTGGATCTGTATTTGGTACAAAATTTTGAATGATTTTTCAAAATATTTCTTGCTTGATGCCTGTTGGCTGTACACTTGGCCAAAATTATCCAAAATTCGGATGCTTTGCTACATGTTTGAATGATCTGTATTTGATACAGGATATGAATGAAACATCTGTGACGTCTGTGTGGGCTGAGCTGAAGCTAGATCCTCTTGCTTTGCTCCTGATGCTTTGCTATACGTAATGCATGATTTTCAGGGCAAGTGACGCATGCGTTAAGTCCATGATATCATGATTTGTAGCTCTTCAATGCTGTGGTACCTGCAGTATATGCTTGCATGTTTTTTGGGGTCCTTATTTGGCTATTGTTTAGAGCAAGTACAACAGGCTGGCTATAAGAGATAAAATAGTATGAGAGTGACAAGGGACCACATATTGATTAAGTAGTACACTTTTGTAGTCAACTTTTGTACATATTGACTATATAGCTGACTATAGATGACGTGTCACTTGCTTATAGCCAACAACCAGCTATATTATTGAACTTGCTCTTATGGTAGAATTCTAGTGTTTCTTGTTGTCCAGAAACTTGCATATACTGTAGGTGTAGCTTTTAAAGAATCATGTCTTCTTCATTTATGGCATAGTTGTAGTTGTTGGATTACTTATATTTACCATGATGGCTCAAAAACTTAATTATTGACCATATTTTTAGTAACCGCATCACTTTGTATATGTGTAATTGATGATGAACCTGATTTTAAATCTTTTCAGGGATGTGGTGTGGCTCGCCTCTGGCTGCTCCATCCCGTCGGCGATTCCGTCAGGTGTGACCTGCCCATTCAGTATCTGGCGGTGCTGCTGCTACACAACTGGCCATGGCCTCCCGCGCCTTGTGCCTGGTTGTATGTCTCGCTGGCTATCCTTTGACCACCTCGTCTACTTCCTCTTTGATTCCCACCACCGTGCGGTTAGGCTCTGCTTTGATACAACCTCTCCAGATGAGTTTCTAGTTCATCCTTGCTACAACAGAGGAGCCATTATTATCTTGTGGTGGCACATCTTGGTTGATTGTTAAGCCGCATTACCTTGTTGTGATAGCCACAAAGAGGTGTCGTGCCATGATGTTGCTGCTGCCTGGCCTCCCATATCTTGGTGCCATGGTAGGCTGCTGGTGGCTCTACCTCAATTGTAATATAACTAGGGAATTAGGCGTTGCGACACGTAGCGCCCGTGCCATTGAATCATTTGCGCATGTGGGAGTCATTTGCACACCTGAAATGCTATGACGTTGACGCATATTCGGGAAGATTTGTAAATTGTGAACGCGTTCACACGTCGAGCTGCAGAAGATTCAGTAGAAGATAGCATGGCCATCTGTAGTATTGATCTATAGTACATAGCTGATAATATTGTGCTTAGCAATGCTACACTAAAAACCAGACAACCAAGTCTGGAGACCGAAGATGAATTTGCGAATAAATATTATGAGGCTTGCTTCGGTACCCCCTCCCCCCTCCCCAAAGGGGAATTTTGATTGGAAAACCGGCTTACCAGTCTAGGCCGTTATTTTTTTTACCGGTATGCGTATCTAAGGTGTTACATACATGTCGTGGGTAGTGAAAAAAGATTTGCCGCTCCCATGTGCGGTTCTGAAGCAAATGTCGTTCCACGTTCCATCTCGCTCGTCGCTGATACCACCTGCGTCGTGCGCCTCGGATCTTGATCGAGCCGCATCTCCTAGCCAAACCGTAAGACGCAGACGGAAGGAGAACAAGAGGTGGCCTCCTCTCGTGTAGCCGCAGTAGATCGGAGAAGATTTGGGCGAGAAAGAGAATATGGACGGAGACGACGGGGCTGACGGTTCCTTCATGTGACCGATCGTCCGGTCTCCGTATTTTACTCAGCAAAGTACGCATATGGGATCACGTATACGGATAAAAACAAACTGATTGGATCCGGAACAAGCATGTAACCACCGAAAAAACCGGTTTATTCCATGTATGATTCCCTATAGTGTGTGTATGGTGGGGGGAGGGGGGGGTACCGAAGCAAGAGTGAAATATTATAGGAAAGGCGAGACGAAGAGATTGGATGCTCCTTCCAAGGGTTACATGTGATTGGCAATTAATTACTGGAAGAACCTAATTTTGTTTTTCTAATAGAAAAATAACTGATGCTAAGACAAAAAAAAACAATGGTTCAACTTGGTATACATCTCAGAAGAATAAAAATAATATTAATGCTCAAAACACCAAAAAGATTCACATGTCGTTCCATTACAATGAAGCCTAACCCAAATATATTAGTATGTCATGTTTCATGGTCTTTGTTCTCTCAGATACAGGCAATAAGTGACTTTCCATTGATAGGATGTGGACAATACGTTCTTGACCAATGAAGTCTCCATGCTTCTTTTCTCTTGATCTGCACATAAGCAGAATTATTTTAGTGTAGAACAGGGGATGAAGTAGCAGATAATGTCTTGCTCATAAATCTCCACCAAATTTTCATGTGTGCATAATTGTGCTTTTCGATATGCAAATTTCAGACATGAATTCAATTACAGGTAGAGAAGATGATAAAAGCTGCAACAAAGCGTTGCGCCAAGACAGTTTACATGAAAAAATTGTAAGATGGAACAAACAAAAACCAAAAGGAGATATCATGGACAGATGACAGGGAGCTCGAGTAGAAACATGAGAGAATTCTAACGTGGTAGGAAGCAGTCCATGTTTCATGTACAAATACAGAAAAAGTAACAGTCAGCAAATGAGATTAGGACAAACCTTGCAGAAAAAACATGCCGATTAATATGCATCAAAGGGAGGAAAATGAAACTTTATTGCTAGTTAGCTCAAAGTAAAGGCAGGATTATTGTGTACACAGTGCTTGGTTAATTAGCCCAAATAGTCTTGCATGTTTAGGCCGTGCAGCTAAGATGAATTACTCGAGACTAACCTTCTGCAATGGATGGCATGCTGCAGAAGCACGTCCTTCTTGGACGCCATGTTCTTGATTGCCTCGCCCCTTCTCGAATGCAGCTCGTACATGTCCCCAGCGCCTCGTATGTGTCCAAGTAATATCGTAAAATTAGGCTGCATAAAAACTCGGCTTCCAATTTGTTGCCACGGGCAGCAGAGAGAGATGGAGGAGCAGATGGAGTTCCATGGGCGTACTGTGGAGGACGAAACACATCAGGATCTCCCGGCTGCTGGGTTGGAGATGAGAGGACAGCACCGGTCAATGTACTCAAGTCAGAGGGCCACACCGGCTCCAACCTCCAACCGTGGCGCTGACGGACGGTGGGCGCGTACGCCACTTTCCTCTTGTAGGATGGATGGCTCGCTACCCTGGCTTTAGAGGCCACGACCCTCTTGATTTTTTTTTTTCAAAATAGGACTTACATGATCAGACATTTATAGCAGTATAAACTTCCAGAAAGTGCAAAAAGAATATGTGTAAAATTTGCAAAAAGTTCGGCCCAGTGTTCACCTCATCCATGAAGTGTTGAACACATGTATTATGTCACGTTTGTACCTTCTGTCTTGTACGTAACAATCCTAGCTAGTATAGCGATAGGACTTTCTGAGATATAGGATCTCACACACGTTGTGCTGATGGTGTGTACCCTCCCGCATGTGTACTCTCTCTCTGTCAATGAATGCAATCAGTTGAGTCTTCCAATTCTGCTTGGTATCAGAGCACAGCCCTCGATCTCTTTCCCGGCCATGGCCGAAACCTTCTCCACCTCGTCGTCTGATTCCCTGCCGGCGACTTCCTCCCCCTCCACCCTCCCTCCCATTGCCCACTGCTCCTGCTACACCTCCTCCCCCTCCCTCAACTATGCCGCGCGCTCCTCCCACCCCAACCACCGATCCCCTCAACCTCGCAAGTCTCATCGCTAACCTCCCGATGCTCCCTGCTCCCATAGCGCCACCGTCCCTCGTCTTTCCATCCCAAATCACGTCTGCTACCTACTCTCATCCAATTCTCGGGGTCCATATACAGAATTACATCAAATATCAAGTGAATACATCTGGCGCAAATTTCTCAAAGTGGAGACAGACCCTCCAACTTCTCCTCACCATGTACCAGGTCATGGACCACGTGACCGAGGGAGCTGCTCCTCGTGATCCCGATAATGGTTGGCGCGCTGTCGACATCCACCTCAGTCTCTGGTTCATGGCAACCTTGACTGACGATCTACATCTCTCGTTCAAGGGTCCGACGGGACGGCGGGCACAACCTGGCGTCGCCTGCATCGCTTCTTCCTCGACAATCAGGACCAGCGGTACCTCTTTCTCAGCAAGGCCTTTCGCAACACGCCGCGCGGCGACATGTCCATCGCCACGTACGCCAGCAAGTTACAATCGATCGCGGATGATCTGGATGCCATCCGGGCGCCCTATTAATGACCGCGATCTTGCCCTCCAGTTCGTCGATGGCCTCGGCGAACGGTACCAGCTCCAAGCGGAGATCCTCAAGACTGCCCTACCATCCTTCGCTGACTGCTGCTCGCGTCTTCAACTGGCCGAGATCCCCTCCGACCACGGCGGTGCTCAGGCCTACGCCGCTCATGGGGGCAACCGCGGCCATCCAGCAGTGGTGGTGGCCGTGGCGGCCCGTCCCATGGACCTGGCGGTGGCACTGGAGCCATCCCAGGCATTAGCCCCAACTATCGGGGCAACAATCCCATCCCCGGCTTCCAGCACGGGAGCGGTCACGGCCGCGGTGGCGGCTCCGGCGGGCAGCACACAAGTGGTGGCCAGGGCGGACGTGGTCGTGGCTCTGGCCCAACATGGGGTCGTGGTGGTGATTTCAGGGGGCGAGGCAGTGGCCACAGCTCGCAGCAGCCCTGGTTCGGTTACTTTGCCCCCATGGGCGCTCCATTCCTCCTGCTCGCCCCTCCTAGATGCCCCCGAATGCAGCTGGCGTCCTCGGGCCGCGGCCTGGCTTGCACTCCCAGGCCTACCCCGTCACGTTCCCGGGGTATCAGCAGCCAATGGCCTCCCCCTACACCATGCAGCAGCAAACCGGTCTCCCCCCTCCACTGTGCCGCCCTACTCCTTCGACCACAATGCTATGCTCCACGCCGCCATGAGCAACAACACATCGCAGCCCCTGGAATGGATTATGGACTCCGGCGCCTCCTCCCACGTCACCGGTAAGATGGGTAACTTGACCTCCTCTCACTCCAATTTTGGTCATTCAAGTTCTCGCTATATCATTGTTGGCAATGGGTCTCGACTTCCTGTTCATGCTATTGGTTCTGTCCAAATTTCATCACTCCCACTTCTCCTTCAAAATGTTCTTGTTTCCCCTCAGATTATCAAAAATTTAATATCTGTGCGTCAGTTTACTCGTGATAACCATGTTTCCATTGAATTTGACCCTTTCGGTTTTTCCGTGAAGGACCTAGCTACCAAGACCCTTCTTCTTCGCTGCAATAGTGAAGGGGACCTCTACCCGTTCTTCGGCTCCAAGACCGTCACCCATGCCGCCTACTCCATCACCACCGACGACTTGTGGCACCAGCGCCTCGGACACCCGAGCGCCTCATCCTTGTCCCATTTACCTTTGGATTTTTCTTGCATGTAATACTAGTTCCACTCGTTGCTCCCCCACTTGCGAGGCATGCCAATTAGGACGGCAACCCCGCTTACCCTTTCCCACCTCCACTACTCGTACTTCTGCTGCATTCCAACTCGTGCATTGTGACTTGTGGACCTCTCCAGTTCTTAGTTTCTCGGGTTACAAATATTATTTAGTCATTTTGGATGATTTCTCTCATTTTTCGTGGACCTTCCCTTTAAATAATAAATCTGATACTTGTGCCACCATTCAGCTCTTCTTTCAATTTGTTCTTACGCAATACCATGTACCTATACAGTGCCTGCAATGTGATAATGGTGGCGAATTTCTCACCAGTTCTTTGCTTGATTTCTTTTCTTCCCACGGTGTCTCATTTCGGCTTTCTTGCCCACACACCTCACCCCAAAATGGCAAAGCCCGAACGTCTTCTCCATACCACGAACGACATTATTCGCACTCTTCTCCTCCATGCCCACTTGCCGCCTCCCTTTTGGGCTGAGGCCCTTCATACCGCCACCCATCTCCTTAACTTACGCCCGTCCCGTGCCATCTCTTTTAACCCCACACTACTATCTCTACGGTGTCTCGCCGTCCTACGACCACTTGCGTGTTTTTGGTTGCTTGTGCTACCCAAATTTATATGCAACCGTTGACCACAAACTTTCCCCTCGCTCCACACGCTACGTGTTTATTGGTTACCCACGAGAGCATAAGGGATACCGCTGTTTTGATTTGACATCTCGTCGTGTTATTGTGTCCAGGCACGTCATTTTCGATGAGACCCAGTTTCCGTATCATGCTCCCTTCACAGAAAATCCTCTGCCACCAACCCCTGACGTAGATCAGCTCATAATCCGCCCCGGGATCCCTACCCCGTACCACCCCTCACCTCCCGCCTCCACTACCGACCCGCCAGCTGGCTTCCACGGCCCACCACCACCCCTCGATTCCCACCCCATACCGCATGGCCAACCCCACCCAGCCCCACCACCGGTCACATCCGGTTGCCCTACTCCCGCTTCCCCGACCACACACACCCCGCCTACCACCACTATTCGCTCGCCATGACCCCTCACCGGTCCCCTGCCCCTACTTCTCCTCCACCCGATCACAGCCCGCCAACCCCACTGCCCCTGCCACCACACGCTGTACTGGTACACCCACCCCAAAACGCACACGAGATGATTACTAGAGGGAAGAGAGGCTATTACATGCCAAAGCAACAATTTTCTCTCCACACCGTCGCTTCTACCCCTCTATCCCCCTCCCACCTACCTACCGCTCTGCTCTTAAGGACCCCAATTGGCACAATGCTATGCTTGATGAATTTAATGCCCTAATGCGTAATGACACGTGGTCTTTAGTTGCTCGTCCTACAGGTGTCAATGTGGTGACTGGCAAGTGGATCTTTCGCCATAAATTCAACCCGGATGGCTCGCTTGCACGGTACAAGGCGCATTGGGTGGTTCGTGGTTTCACTCAACAACATGGTGTTGATTATGATGAGACGTTCAACCCCGTGGTGAAGCCCGCAACCATTCGACTTGTGCTCAGCATTGCCACCTCTCACTCGTGGTCTATTCATCAAATGGATGTCAAGAATGTATTTCTTCATGGTGAGCTCCAAGAAACGGTGTACTGTGAGCAACCCTCTGGATTTGTTGATTCCACTCATCCATAACATGTTTGCCGGTTGAAGAAGTCCCTCTATGGCCTCAAGCAAGCACCCCGCACTTGGTTTCACCGTTTCACATCCTTCATCACCTCCGTGGGTTTTTCGGCCTCCAAGAGTGACTCTTCCCTGTTCATCTTCAAACAAGGTACCTTGGTTGCCTATCTTCTCCTATATGTTGATGATATAATTCTCACAGCCAACACATCCACCCTTCTCCACTCCATCATCACCTCCCTCAACAATGAATTCTCTATGAGTGACCTAGGTGACATCCACCATTTCCTTGGCATCAATGTGCATCGCACCTATGAGGGTCTTTTTCTCTCCCAACAACAATATGCCTTGGAAATTCTTGAGCGCGCCAAAATGCTACAATGCAATCCCATTCCCACTCCTGTTGACACTCGCTCCAAACTGTCGGCCAATGATGGTGCTCGGGTTGCTGATCCTACACTCTACAGGAGCTTGGCGGGTGCCCTCCAATATCTCACACTCACCCGCCCTGACATTTCTTATGCGGTTTAGCAGGTGTGTTTGTTCATGCATGACCCCCGGGACTCACATTTTCAGTTGGTGAAGCGCATCTTACGGTATATCAAAGGGACATCTCACTATGGGCTGCAACTTTACAAGTCCTCTACACTTGATCTTATTGCATATTCAGATGCTGATTGGGCTGGGTGCCCCGATACTCGGAAGTCTAATTCTGGGTTTTGTGTATTTCTGGGCAACAATCTGGTTTCATGGTCTTCTCGGGGCAGAATACAGTGTCTCGCTCTAGTGCCGAGGCTGAATACAGAGCAGTTGCAAATTGTATTGCCGAGTCTTGTTGGCTGCGGCAGCTTCTACAGGAACTTCACCATCCTCCGCCTCGTGCTACCATTGTCTATTGTGACAACATCAGCGCCATGTACCTGTCCTCCAACCCCGTGCAGCATCAACGGACCAAACATGTTGAGATTGATCTCCACTTTGTCCGTGATCGTGTTGCCCTCGGTGAAGCCCGCGTTCTCCATGTACCTACAAGTTCACAATATGTTGACATCTTCACAAAAGGCCTGACAGCCAGTGTGTTCCATGAGTTTCGATCCAATCTTAACGTCGCCTCTAGCGTCATTCCGACTGCGGGGGGCTGTTGAACACATGTGTTATGTCACGTTTGTACCTTCTGTCTTGTACGTAACAATCCTAGCTAGTATAGCGATAGGACTTTCTGAGATATAGGATCTCACGCACGTTATGCTGATGGTGTGTACCCTCCCGCATATGTACTCTCTCTCTGTCAATGAATGCAATCAGTTGAGTCTTCCAATTCTGCTTGAAGCACAAATAGTTATAGAAGTAAATGAGAAGTCATGTTAGATGGTTATACAGATTAAACTCATTCGTAGTTGATTTGAAGAAATTCAGGGTTGCCAAATTTGATAGCTTGAGAACTTATTTTAGAAAAAAGTTCCTGTAGAGAACAATTCATTGGTGTTATGCCATGCATACAACTTTACAAAATCTTTATTAAAAAACACAAGGATAAAATATATTGTAGGTTAACGGTAGGCAGACTAAATATTTACAAAATATCTTTATTAAAAATAATATTTTTTTTGCAAACAATACATGTCGACGAACTAAAACCTAATCTTCTGATTTATAATACCAAGGAGTAACAATTGGAAGTACATCTTATAAAAGAGTACTAATATGCACCTCTTCTAAAGTAAAACTCACTACAAAAATAGCTTATATCTAACTAGCTGCAATTCTAATTCTTGGTATGATCAAACATCATGGTTGTCGCCAACAAATAACGGGCATTCCCCAAAAAATTATTCAACAAAGGTCAGAGGATATGGACGACAGAAAAGGTTAGTTAGTACATAAAGGCTAGTATCGAGATTTGCGCAAAAACAGGTAACAACATATGCATATTAGAAGCCATGCTATGAACAGGTATATCTTGGAATGTTCAGAAAAACTAATTCTTAAATGAACAGAAAATATTTATGACTTAGTAATATAAGTAAAGCCTCACATAACAGATGTAGCTTGATTCTTTCAACTGAAATTTACCTCAATTAAATCTGAAGAATTTTCATATCAATAGTGTTCTGACTATAGTAGAAAACCTTAACAGAAAAACCCATCAATTCAGATGATCTAATCCTGATCTGCGGCATTACGTCATATTCAACAGAAAGGTATATGTGGCACTTGCAATTGAGCTCATGATAGTTGTCATCGAATACATGGCATATGCACATATAAAGAAAGGAAAAATGTGTGCTTATATGATCAAACTAAGAATGGAATTGATATCACCCAAAGCTAGAGTTTACTCAATCCTAGTTCCTAGTGAAAAACTAACCATTTTATTTGGTCTCAAGTGATATTGATATTAATAGATAACTTCATGGCTCACTTGAGTCTGCATCATCACAAACTAATTAAATAGCTGCATAGCTCACTCTAGACCAAACTAATGGCAATCAATCACTCAACATACACAATAATCATGCTCAACAACTGCTCGCTTGAGGATACAGGGAACGGGAATCAAGCATACCTTATAATTAATAATCTTGAATTGAACATGTATTATACACCTAGCAACCAACTTTACATGCTCAGGAAAAATATGTAGGTTTGTTCTCTGTTGGTGCACCCAATCCATCTGTCTGCACTCCAATTTTAGCTCTTTCGCACACTGGGAGCATCTGTGACCGACCAGAACTGAATTGAAGTTTTGGTACTGTTTGTAGCATTCATTCCTAGTAGCAACATTTGTGAATAAAACATCAGGTTTAAGCTTGGGGAAAACAATGTCGAGCTCTTTTCTGCTTTACCAAATCCAAGTTTTTTTTTGCACTTCACTTCATTTATCTTGCCGAGATCGAACAATCAAGTTTCATCATACATTATAGATATAATACAATTACACAGTTGCATAACACACATCACTAATACAAGTTGTATTTGCTCATTTTGAATTAATGGCCCCATTTGCAAAAAAAATAGAAATAGTAAGAATGGGTACATATCACTGGAATCTACAACTCACTTCCTAACAAACATTTACTTCTTTACGCACAACCAAACCCACAAGTAAAGGGCATGGCAAAACAAAGTACCCGACAGAACTAACACCTGAAGAAGAGCACCATGGAAACGGAGGAAAACAGGGGCACCTTGTATAGTCCATTGTAGCTGAGGAGACTCACCCGCACTAGAATCACCTACAGAAAAACAACAAAGGCAACCACCAGGATTAAGATTAACAAGAAGAACAAGAAAATTCTAGAACCCAAAAATAGAAAAGGATAGTTATCAGATGACCTCGAGCCGAACTTGGCACAATTCTTGATTTTTTGTCTGTTCCTATTTTACAGGAGTCTTAGTTGTAGGACACTAGTTTTTGTCAGAGAAAACAGAGCATAAAATTGCAGATTACAAATCATCATCGATAAAACGAATATAACAAAACTTCTACAACATACTGCCAACACCCGGATTTTTAATCCCAGATGCCTGTTATGCCATACATCGCAGTCCCATGATTACCATTTTTGTGAGACATAATAGAATTGGTACCACAGTACATCATCCATTACAAACCATAATAATGGTCTTACAAATAAATGATCTCATGATCCAGTCTTAATACAATCAAAGCAGTGGAAAGTACTTTAAGTACTCGCAAACTATCACTAACAAGTAAGGTAATTCTAGTAGGAATCTTAAGCTCTAGGTTTATTTGTAAAAATCCAAGTTTATTTCATACTGAGTTCAAAAGTAAAGAAACTAATTTAATGTTCTACATCACATAAGTGGGAACCTAGTTTTTATGTCCACAATCCTGTTGTGGTCAAGTCAAAGTCATAGTTCAGTTCACAAGTCATTTTTGAAAACATCTGACAACGGAACCGTGTGGCCACTCCAACTGTCCATGACCGTTGACACGGCTATTCGAATAGTTTGACACTCTGCAGAGGTGGTACACTTTCACCACAAAATTCGATACATCCGTCAGGGATAACCCTGAATCATCATACTTAGTATGCGGATAATCAATCATAACCTTTCCATTACACACTCTAGTATAGGCACCTCCCCTATGAGCTTGGCCTCCCAACCATGGCCATCTGCCATCCCGGGCACTGCATAGGTGGACATTCATCACGAGGTAGCCTCAGCTCAACCTCTTCCGCAAGGGAACCCATACTAAGGCATATAAACTTCCAGTTAATCCCTACCCAATTCAGGTATTGTGGTTGTACGGTAAAATTGGAATGGTATCGCATCCGAACCCAACCATCAGTTTTTATAAAGGGCCAAGGCTCATGCCTCAACATTTTCATCATCAACATTTTGTGTTCATAACACATGTCAAAACATTTCAATAGAATGAATCATCATTCCAAGGTTTTCATAATCATTCTCAGCAAGTATTCCCATCTAAAGTGATCAACTTTTATGCTTAGCACTAGCCACTAAAATTGAGGGTAGTCCCTAATGGGGGGTGCTAATCAAGTGTAACCATCCAACTCTAGTTTTATGCCATTTGATGACATCTAAGTATAACTACTTAGGCCTAGTTTTATACTCTTTAGGGCATCTATCCTATTTTTCCAATACTCACAAATCACTAACTAAAGATAAAGAACTTTGGAAAAAGTAAAATAATAAAGCTTGCAAGTAAAATTTAGGATGGGTATAATCAAGGTTGCATAACCAAAGCATGCTTAATGCATCTTGCATAGGTTATCTTGCAAAGATGGCTTGCATAGTTCTAGCTTGCCTAGTTATGAAACTTGCAAGTGTTAGCTTGCCTTGAGTAGTGAAGTGGTTAAAGTTCTCTTCTTCTTCTTCTTCTTCTTCTTAGTACTCCTCCTCCTCGTACCCCGGGTTGGTACTAGCATCTATAAATGAATACAAGGTACACAATTACCAAACAATACTTAACTACTTCTAGGTAGCACACAAGGCTCACACTTGATGATCTAGCATCATCATAAACATTACATGAAATAAAGACCTAGTATTATTTATCTTATTTGAGAAAAGTAATTTCTACTCATTGAAAATACTTAAGATTTAATATTCTCCAATTAAAATATGGGATCATGTTGACACATGTCATCACCACACATTCTAATACTTGGGAATGTGATTTAAAGTGGTGGCCATATTTTATAAAGTTTAAATTTACTATTTAATATAATTAAAGTGACTAGAAATACTTATATAGCATTATTTTAGTACTACTCCAAGATCACTGCATGTAAACCTAAATATTTTTACATATTTTGATAGATCTTTTGTTTAATGTGATTTTTGAGAGTTGGAATCAACTCAAAACCATTTATGGTTGATTTTTGAAAAATGTTTGAAGGTGGAAAAGTCTCTGTCTTGTTATTTTTACTATAGGTGATCTATAATTTCAAATGGTTCGCATCCAACGGTCTTGGATATATATTTTGAATACCTTTCTAACAAAATTGGAATCATGCAATTTGGTTCTGTGAATCTCTTTGAATTGAATTTCAAAGTCACTGACATATTCTAGTTTTAACTAAATTGGAAAAATTCTATTTGAATCGACAGGCTCTACGCGGGAAACTAATTGGGATGACGCAGCTACGCGGCACACGGGCAGCAGGCTGCTGACAGGACAGTCCCACGCATCAACGACTAATCTAACCCGAAGTGGTATCATTCAATCTCAGCGCTACGATTAGACTAGGATCTAACGACTGTGGTTCGTCGTCTCCGTCGCATAGCTCCGGCGAGGAACGAAGCCTAAAACGGCGGTGGGGGTCGTGTGAGGCTCACCAGGGCTCCAGCTAAGGTCGGCGATGGGGGCGATCGAGCTTTTCGTCGACGGTGGTTCGAATGGTGGTCGCGGCAGCTCCTGGTGTGGTCGCAATCAACGGGCTCCTTCTTCCTCTGCAGCGGCTGACTCCGGTGAAATTCTGGCGGGCTAGTGCTCGCCTTGCTCCGGGGAGAGGCGTGGGAGGTTTCTGGGAGAGAGAGGAGTAGAATGGTGTGGAGAATTGAGGCTGGGATGGCCTCTATTTATACACCGGCGATGGGGACAGAGCGGCATGGCTCGGGCTTGTCAACGACGTAGTTACAGGGAGCTAGAGGCATGGCTGAGGGTAGGGGTCGACGCGGTGCTTCAGGGCGGTGGTTATGCGCTTGATGGCGCGGCAAGGGGCAGTCGAGAACGGTCAGGAACGGTCGATGCTCTACGCAGGAACGACGACGTTTGAGACGACGTACAATGGCTACGGTCCGCGCGACGGCGAACTGGCGTGTCTGGGGGGTAGCTGGTGTCGCGTTGAGTGTGGGCATGCGCGGAGAGGGCAAGGCACAGCGTGTGTGCGCGTGTCGGCTGCGGCGCTCTGGCGTGCTCTCGGCATGGCTAACAGAGAAATGGGAGCGGCGATCACGGGTAGTCCACGGCTTGCCTACGGTCGAGGGTTCGACAGAGGGTGCGGTGGACGGTTGCCTGTCTCCTAGTCGTCGTGGAAGAGGGCGGTGCTGTCTTTGGTGAGCGGTGCTTGGTCGACCAGCGTGGCGAGCTTGGGCGGCGCGGCACTGGTGCAAACGGCAAAGCGGGAAGTGTGTCACTGCAATGCTAGGTGCTGGGGGAGACCAGAGGAATGAAATGTGGTAGTAGTGGCGAGTGATCACTACTCAGAACAGTAGAAGTTAGGCAAGTGTTTTTCTGTGTCTGCCAGGTGCTCGACTAAATGTCCGCATGAGTTTAAGTTTTGAATTTTTGGATGAATTTTGGTGAGTGTTCTGAGTACTTGCTTGACAGTCTATGGTTGCTTGGATTTTCCAGGGTGAATTGATTTGAGTGGTTTTTGAAAAATGGTGATCTATGCATATGAACTTGACTCAATTTGGCACTGTCCTTTAAATAGATTTCGAATTTGTTTCTATTCACTTGTAAAGTGGGTTTGGGTTCACTTTTACTTGGTCTAGCAAGGGGTGAAAAGAATTGGGAAAGTTTCTGTTAGAAACCTTCGACTAGAAACACTCAAAGTGGTCTAGTGGATAAGTTTGGCCAAAATGACCATTTGCTTATATGATTCATATTTGATTTTATTTTCTTTTGATTTTGTTTGTAAATGGCCTAGATGATGTAGTATTCATCTTTAAACCATTATTTATCATTTGTAGCAATCAAACATGGCATTTTCACTTAATCAAACACTAATGCAATTCACACATACACTCATATTAAATTTCATAATAAAAGTTTTTGTTAACCCTAAACTTAGGTGATTAGAACTTGCTAATCTTGATTAATATTTTTAGGGTGTTACACATACACACTAATAATATCCATAAGTCAGTAGTTGTAGGCCTTAAATAATATGAGGGTTCCTTATATGTTATCAAACGAACACCTAACTATCACGTGGAAGAATATTACACTATGACATCTTCTCTCTTCTAGAATGGATGATATAGGTAGTTGTTTATTAATAGATTTTCTGTAAATACGATTTAGTACATCAATCTAGTTGCTAGGCTAAAACAACAGGTAATAAATGAGTATTAGGATGTTATGAGTGGGCAAGTACAAAGAAAATTTTCAACATAAGAATCCAATGAGCGTCACCTATAGTGCACACATGGCCACCACTTGGTATCAAGTATCCCTGGCTCGCTCGACATGCGTCGCTGTAGTCCGCTAGATATCTATTATGGTTTGAAGTAATGCATTGGAATGTGCTAGTGGGTGGAACGCTAGAGGGATATATATTCCATAATCTTAGAAAAAATAGTAATATTCTAACAGTTAATACATGCCAAAAATAGAGAGAAGTATTAACATAAACTGAACCAAACTCCATGGTCTCAGCCAAAAGAACACACATAGACATTAGGTTCACAAAGTTTGCAACAACAAAACGGATTAAATCAAAGTCTAGAAAGGCTCACAGGTAACTAATATGGAACAAAACAGTGCGTCTACCACATTAATCGACTAAAAAAATATCAGCTAAACACAATACTCTAAGAACACACAGAGGATTCAGAAGTGACACCAATTACTGCAAAAACATGGATATTTGAGGGTTGTCGGCCAATTCCATCATCAAATCTAATGCAACTCCAGAATGGGAACTGAACAACTCCTTACTCTACATATGGATAGCCGCAGGATCCGCTTCAGTAGATGGATGGGTGGAAAATATTGAAAAAGACATCAATGGTGGACACTGCCAGAAGGACTGAAGTGGTAGCTGTTGGCTCCGCAGCATAGAAAACAAAAAATTTCCTACGATGAGAACTATACGCCAAGATCTATCTACTAGATACAGAGCAACGGGTGGACATACATCCATGGAGAACTTACCCTCAAAGACAACGAGTTTTGTTAACGAGTAGGAACTCGTGGTTGATGTAGTCGTATGCTTGCCGATCTCAAGATCATGTGGAAGTCCGAGCGCCGCAAATCAGCAGCGCATCCGTCCTCGCACACACGTTCAAGCCACCGGACAACCTCCACCTCCTCGCTCCAGCGAATCAGCGGAAGCAACAACTCCTTTCAGACGCAAGGCCACTGGGAACATGTATCTCGCTAATCCGAGACCATGGGGAAATATCTAGAGGGGGAGAGAGATCCTTCACAAGGAGGTGTGGTTTGTGAGAGGGCAGAGGGGGGCTTTATATAGGAGGGAGGGACACCCCTCGCCTCCCATAGCCGGCGCATGAGGGGGGGGGACTCCTCCCCTCCTTCATTCATGTGGTGAACCTCCACTCACATAAACATGGCCTCCACCCAAAATCCCACTCACATGTATTTAATTTCCACCAAATTAAATGCAACTCTCAATTAATAAAACTCTTTTATTTATTTTATTCAGAATTTTGTTAATTACTTTAATTAACAAACATTCACATAAAACCCCTTGCAACATTTCAATATCACATGCAGAACCACTTTCTGCAATTTCACCCGAAACAATTCCGGTTTCTATCGAAACATTTCCTGCGCTTTGCAAACCTTTTGTCTGGAACATATGTGCTCCTAAATGGTGTCCGGCAACCCTTAAGTGTGTCACCCTACGGTTCGCGAATAATGCAGACATGATTGAGACTCCTCTCAGATCAATAATCAGAAGCGGGACCTGGAGATCCATACTGACTCCTGCATATTCAACGATGACTTCTGTGATCGTGAGAACCTTTAACGTCAGCAATTTAATCCCTTTGTCTCATGATATAATACATGTCCGAGATTCGATCATCGGTATCCAAATACCTAGTTTGATCTCGTTACCGACATGCACTCTTTTCTCGTTCCCGTGATATAACATTCTAGTGATCACATCACTTGCTTGCAAGCTATCTTAATGTGATATCACCGAGAGGGCCCAGAGTATATCTATCCATCATCAGGATTGACAAATTCCACTCTTGATCCATGAGCATCAACATAACACCTTCATAGCACTGAACCCACCTTTATGGTCACCCTGTTACGGTGTGACGTTTGATGTTATCAAGATACTCTTCCGGTGTTAGCAATTAACATGATCTCATGGTCTAAGGACTAAGACTACTTTGTATGATGTTATAGCAATATAAACATAATGAATTTATCATAATGCTATACTTCGGATGAATGTTCATCACATCATTTCACAAATGCTGTGACCTTGTTATTAACAACATCCAATGTCCATGATCAGGAAACTTTGATCATCTTGTTAATCAACAAGCTAGTCTATAAGAGAGGCATAACTAGGAACCCTTTTTGTTTATTAAACACACATGTATTGATGTTTCCTATCAATACAATTATAGCATGCAAAATAAACATCTATCATATACAAGGAATACATAATAACAACTTTATTATTGCCTCTCAGGGCATATTTCCTTCAGTCTCCCACTTGCACTAGAGACAATAATCTAGTTTACATAGTGATAAATCTAACACCCATGGAGTTCTGGTGTTGATCATGTTTTGCCCTAGGGAGTACTTTAGTCAACGGATCTGCTACATTCAGGTCCGTGTGCACTTTACAAATCTTTATATCTCCATCCTTGACATGCTCGCGGATGGAGTGAAACCGGCGCTTAATATGCTTGGAATTCTTGTGAGACCTTGGTTCCTTGGCGTTGGCTATGGCTCCATTGTTGTCACAATAGATCACCATTGGGTCCAACGCACTAGGAACCACACCCAGTTCCGTTATGAACTCCTTCATCCAAACCGCTTCCTGCGCTGCTTCGGAAGCAGCAACATATTCCGCCTCCGTCGTTGATCCAGCCACCACAGGTTGTTTGGAGCTCCTCCAACTAACTGCTGCTCTGTTCAAGAGAAATACGTATCCGGATTGAGACTTAGAGTCATCCGGATCAGTGTCAAAGCTAGCATCGACATAACACTTAGCGACTAGCTCTTATTCACCTCCGTATACAAGAAACATATCCTTAGTTCTTCTCAAATACTTAAGGATATTCTTGACCGCTATCCAGTGTTCCGAACCTGGATCAGATTGGTACCTACTAGTCAAACTAATAGCATGTGCCACATCCGGTCTTGTACATAGCATGGCATACATTATAGAGCCTATGGCTGATGCATAGGGGATCTTATCCATTATCTCTCTTTCTTCCGCCGTAGCCGGACTTTGAGTCTTACTCAATGTCTTGCCTTGCAACATAGGTAAGTACCCCTTCTTACTTCCGTCCATATTAAACTTCTTTAATATCTTATCAAGGTATGTACTCTGCGATAGCCCAATTAGGCATCTTGATCTATCTCTATAGATTTTAATGCCTAATATATATGAAGCTTCACCAAGGTCCTTCATCAAAAATTTGCTGTTTAGAGAACTTTTAACACTGTTTAAAAGATCTATATCATTTCCAATCAATAATATGTCATCCACATATAATATCAGAAATGCCACATTGCTCCCACTCACTTTCTTGTAAATACAAGCCTCTCCATAAGTTTGGACAAATCTAAACTCTTTGATCACCTCATCAAAGCGGAGATTCCAACTCCGGGATGCTTGCTTTAGTCCATAGATGGATCGCTGAAGTTTGCACACCTTATCAACATCCTTAGGATCGACAAAACCCTTAGGTTGTATCATATACAACTCTTCTTCAATATTACCATTGAGGAACGCAGTTTTGACATGCATCTGCCATATTTCATAATCGAAATATGCAGCAATTGCTAACATAATCCTAACCGACTTAAGCATCGCTATGGGAGAGAATGTCTCATCGTAGTCAACTCCTTGAATTTTTCGAAACCCCTTTGCGACAAGTCGAGCCTTATAGATGGTTACATTACCATCAGCATCAGTTTTTCTTTTGAAAATCCATTTATTCTCAACGGCCTTTCGATCGTGAGGTAAGTCCACCAAGGTCCAAACCTGGTTTTCGTACATGGATTCCATCTCGGATTTCATGGCTTCTAGCCATTTGTTGGAATCAGGGCTCATCATCACTTCTTCATACGTCGCAGGGCCATCTATTTCATCAATCATGAAATTCATAACAGGATTGCCGTACAGTTCAGGAGCTGCACGTGTCCTGCTTGACCTGCGAGGTTCGGTAGTGTCCTCTTTCGGAGTTTCATGATCAATATCATTAGCTCTCTCTTCATTAGGTGAAGTCAACTCCGAAACAACTTCCGGTGCTGCGCTACTCGTTATTTCATGAAGAGAAGGTTCAATAACCTCTTCGAGTTCTACCTTCCGACTACTCACACCTTTCGCGAGAAACTCCTTCTCAAGAAAGGATCCATTCTTGGCAACAAAGACCTTGCCCTCGGATCTGTGGTAGAAGGTATACCCAATCGTTTCCTTAGGGTATCCTATGAAGACGCATTTTTCCGCTTTGGGTTCGAGTTTATCCGGTTGAAGTTTCTTCACATAAACATCGCATCCCCAAACTTTAAGAAATGACAGCTTAGGTTTGTTTCCAAACCATAATTCATACGGTGTCTTTTCAACGGATTTAGATAGTGCCCTATTTAAAGTGAATGCAGCGGTTTCCAGTGCATAACCCCAAAAAGACAGTGGCAAGTCAGTCAGAGACATCATAGATCGAACCATATCCAATAAAGTACGATTACGACGTTCTGACACACCATTACGTTGTGGTGTTCCGGCAGGTGTGAGTTGTGAAACTATTCCACAGTCTTTCATATGTGTGCTAAACCCGTAACTAAGATACTCTCCTCCACGGTCGGACCACAAAAATTTGATCTTTCTGTTACGATGATTTTCCACTTCATTCTGAAATTCTTTGAACTTTTCAAAGGTTTCAGACTTATGTTTCATCAAATAGATATACCCGTATCTACTCAAATCATCCGTGAAAGTAACAAAATAACGATATCCACCTCACGCCGACACACTCATTGGTCCACACACATCAGTATGTATGATTTCCAATAAATCTGTCGCCCGTTCCATTGAACCGGAAAACGGCGTTCTAGTCATCTTGCCCATAAGGCATGGCTCACATGTATCAAATGATTCAAAATCAAGTGATTCCAAAAGTCCATCAGAATGGAGTTTCTTCATGCGTTTAACGCCAATATGACCTAGACGGCAGTGCCACATATATGCAGATATATCATTATCAAGTTTAATCCTTTTAGCATCAACATTATGAATATGCGTAATACTACTATCGAGATCCAACAGAAATAAACCATTCAACACAGGTGCATGACCATAAAAGATATTATTCATATAAATGGAACAACCATTGTTTTCAGACTTAAATGAATAACCACTTTGCATCAAACACGATCCGGATACAATGTTCATGCTCAGTGCAGGCACCAAATAACAATTATTCAGGTTTATAACCAATCCCGACGGCATATGGAGAGGCAGCGTTCCGACGGCGATCACATCAACTCTTGATCCATTGCCGACCCGCATCGTGCCCTCATCCCTTGCTAGTTGTCGCTTTTTCCGCAACCCCTGAACCGAGTTACATATAATAGCAACCGATCCCGTATCAAATACCCAGGTGCTACTGCAAGTACTAGTCAAGTATACATCAATAACATGTATATCACATATACCTTTGTTTGCCTTGCCGGCCTTCTTGTCCACCAAATACTTGGGGCAGTTGCGCTTCCAATGGCCAGTCCCCTTGCAATAGTAGCACTCGGTGCCAGACTTAGGGCCAGCTCGGGGTTTCTTTTCAGGCCCGGCAACAGATTTGCCGCTCTTCTTTCCCTTCTACTTGCCTTTCTTGTCCTTCTTGAAACCGGTGGTCTTATTGATCATCAACACTTGATGTTCTTTCCTAATTTCCACTTCTGCAGTCTTAAGCATTGACAGAAGCTCGAGAAGAGACTTCTTCATGCCCTACATATTATAGTTCATCACGAAGCTCTTGTAGCTAGGTGGCAGAGATTGGAGAACACGATGTATGCCTAAGTCAATGGGGATCGTTATTCCCAAGGACACAAGCTTATCGGCGTACCTAGACATTTTGAGTACGTGCTCACTAACGGAGCTGTTCTCTTCCATCATGCAGCTAAAGAACTTTTCAGAAGCATTATAAATCTCTACGGCAGCATGGGTGTCGAAAATCATTTTCAATTCTCCCATGGTATCAAAGGCATTGCCATTTTCGAAACGTTTTCGAAGTTCTGGCTCTAGCCCATAAAGTATGCCGCAATGAACTAAGTTGTGGTCCTCCTGACGAGTTATATAGACGTTCTTTTCCTCGTCAGGGGCATCAGGAGCTAGTGGGGGGCCTAGCGGCGCCTCTAGCACATATTGCTTTTGTGCAGCAGTGAGGAGAATCCTCAAATTCATAGCCCAGTTGGTGAAGTTGCTACCATTTGCAGCAACCTTCTCTTTCTCGATGAACACATTGAAATTAAAAGCAGGTGGTGCCATCTACAACAGAATTTGTAAAATATATTTAGACTAAGTTTATGATAGATTGAGTTCAACTAATCCAAATTACTAATGAACTCCCACTCAAAAACGACATCCCTCGTGTCCTTTTGGTGATTACATGAACCAAATCCACTACACCAAGTCCTATCATCACGTGAGTCGGTGTAGCTTCAAAGGCGAGCATATATATGGGCATCATATCAACTATATGACTCATGCTTAACCTTTTGGTCCATGTTCCGAGGCCATGTCTGTACATGCTAGGCTCGTCAAGTAAGAACCTTAGTATTCGCGTGTGTAAAACTGTCTTACACCCGTTGTATGAAAGCGTAGAGTCGAGAACACCCGATCATCACGTGATGCCTCAAAACACGATCCACAAAACGGTGCATACTTAAGGAAGAACACATTTTATCTTGATATCTAAATGAGAGATCATCTTATAATGCTACCAAAAGCGCCAAACTAGCAATATAAGATGCTAACATCTAATGTGTGAAGTGAGGTGATATGGTCCATGCATTTGATCTCTATCATTTGCATCGTGGTATGATCTCTATCATTCCTTTGTGTGTAGGCCAAGGTCTATGGAACTTACACGTTAAGTGAGTTGTAAGAGTATCTATCATACATCTACTTACAACAATACCATATCAAGACACTAGCCTAGCAACGATCTAAACTAGACGCCTCTAATTTATCAATTGCAAGTTTTACGTGGCTTAGGGCTTTCGGAGATAGAACCGGTCTTACCTACGAACATGAACCACAACAAGGATAACCAAGTTATTAGCAACTCGTTGTAAATCAGATATTGACTATAGTAGGAGAGACAGACACCCGCTAGCCACTTATGCAAAACTAGTTGCATGTCAGTCGTGGAACCGGTCTCATGTACGATGACATGTAAGGTTGGTCCGGGCTGCTTCATCCCACTATGCCACCAATATCCAAAGTACATAGAAGATGCAATAACATGATCATCATAGCCCACATATGAACATATGTGTACTACCCGTGCAAAGACGTATAGATCAGGCTCTGATACCACTATTGGGTCCGCAGCATAGAAAACAAAATTTTACCTACGATGAGAACTATACGCCAAGATCTATCTACTAGATACAGAGCAACGGGTGGACATACATCCATGAAGAACTTACCCTCGAAGACAACGAATTTTGTTAACGAGTAGGAACTCGTTGTTGATGTAGTCGTACGCTTGCCGATCTCAAGATCGTGTGGAAGTCCGAGCGCCGCAAATCAGCAGCGCATCCGTCCTCGCACACACGTTCAAGCCACCGGACAACCTCCACCTCCTCGCTCCAGCGAATCAGCGGAAGCAGCAACTCCTTCCAGACGCAAGGCCACCGGGAACATGTATCTCGCTAATCCGAGACCATGGGGAAATATCTAGAGGGGGAGAGAGATCCTTCACGAGGAGGTGTGGTTTGTGAGAGGGGAGAGGGTGGCTTTATATAGGAGGGAGGGAGACCCCTCCCCTACCATAGCCGGCGCATGAGGGGGGGGGACTCCTCCCCTCCTTCATTCATGTGGTGAACCTCCACTCACATAAACATGGCCTCCACCCAAAATCCCACTCACATGTATTTAATTTCCACCAAATTAAATGCAACTCTCAATTAATAAAACTCTTTTATTTATTTTATTCAGAATTTTGTTAATTACTTTAATTAACAAACATTCACATAAAACCCCTTGCAACATTTCAATATCACATGCAGAACCACTTTCTGCAATTTCACCCGAAACAATTCCGGTTTCTATCGAAACATTTCCTGCGCTTTGCAAACCTTTTGTCTGGAACATATGTGCTCCTAAATGGTGTCCGGCAACCCTTAAGTGTGTCACCCTATGGTTCGCGAATAATGCAGACATGATTGAGACTCCTCTCAGATCAATAATCAGAAGCGGGACCTGGAGATCCATACTGACTCCTGCATATTCAACGATGACTTCTGTGATCGTGAGAACCTTTAACGGCAGCAATTTAATCCCTTTGTCTCATGATATAATACATGTCCGAGATTCGATCATCGGTATCCAAATACCTAGTTTGATCTCGTTACCGACATGCACTCTTTCTCGTTCCCGTGATATAACATTCTAGTGATCACATCACTTGCTTGCAAGCTATCTTAATGTGATATCACCGAGAGGGCCCAGAGTATATCTATCCGTCATCGGGATTGACAAATACCACTCTTGATCCATGAGCCTCAACATAACACCTTCATAGCACTGAACCCACCTTTATGGTCACCCTGTTACGGTGTGACGTTTGATGTTATCAAGATACTCTTCCGGTGTTAGCAATTAACATGATCTCATGGTCTAAGGACTAAGACTACTTTGTATGCTGTTATAGCAATATAAACATAATGACTTGATCATAATGCTATACTTCGGATGAATGTTCATCACATCATTTCACAAATGTTGTGACCTTGTTATTAACAACATCCAATGTCCATGATCAGGAAACTTTGATCATCTTGTTAATCAACAAGCTAGTCTATAAGAGAGGCATAACTAGGAACCCTTTTTGTTTATTAAACACACATGTATTGATGTTTCCTATCAATACAATTATAGCATGCAAAATAAACATCTATCATATACAAGGAATACATAATAACAACTTTATTATTGCCTCTCAGGACATATTTCCTTCCGTAGCGCATACATAATCAAACGCACATCTCTTGTACCAAGAGCATTGACGCAATTTGAACATGCAGCCTGAGCAGCAGATGCATTTGTCAGCCACCATCACCTAGAGGAAGGCATGTCTCGATGCTCCATTTGACCATTTATGTAGAATATCTTCCTTACTGTCTGAAGGGGATACTCATGTGTAGTAGCCCGTGACATGTGAACTCCACCGTCAGGGAGAAAGTTCATAGGTCAACCTAAAGCATTGTCAAAGTGATTAAAAGGATTGAAAGTTGAGACCAAATCTGATGTGATGGACCATGGAACGGGATAATCCTGTGTTACCTGGTAGGGAGGCTGTCAATGTAGGCGGTGTCCCCATGGAGTCTGTGCTCCATCTCTGCCACGAGCGCATCAGAGATGCCCCCACAGCAGCGCCATAGGTGTGGCGAGTGTGTGCTCCATCTCCTCGTCAAGGCCGCCACTTCCTCCTTCCTCTCAACCTCGATCGCACTCGGCAGCTCCATCGTTCCGTCGGTAGACTGGCCGCCATCGTCTAGATAGGGAACGTGAGGGAGACACAGACATAGCCCCACAAGCTTTCTATGCGGCGGCGCCCCTCGGCCTGACTCCAACCGAAGAGGGGTGATGCCTCCCGGCGCTGCTCCTGCAAAGATGGGCTAGACTAGCGTAGTCCTCTAGAACTCAGGCGACCATGATACGTTGCAAATGTATCTATAATTTTCGATGTTCCATGCTTGGTTTTTATCTACTTTCTTATGTTTTGTCCACACTTTGAGGTACTTTTATGCATTTTCTGGAACTAACCTATTAACAAGATGCCACAGTGCCAGTTGGCTATTTTCTGCTGTTTTTGGTTCCAGAAAGTCAGAAAATGAATATTATCGGAATTGGACGAGACAAAAGCCAATATGCATATTTTCCCTAGAGCAACACGAAAACACGAAGCAGAGACAGAGTAGGGCACACCATATGGTGGCGCGGGCTAGCCCTGGCCGTGCCACCAGGTGGTGTGGGCCCCCTGGCCACCCACCGACCTTGCCTCTTCGCCTATAAGATGCCTCCCGATACAAAAACCCTAAATAGAACAACCTCCAGCCACGAAAAGTTTCGCAGCGCCGCCGCCACCGAAGGAGAGATTCGAGGGACAGAAAGTCTCTGTTCCGGCACCCTGCCAGGACAAGGAAGTGCCCCGGGAGCCATCTCCATCGATCTCCACCACCATCTCCATCGCCGTTGCTCATTCCCATAATGATGAGGGAGTAGTTCTTCCTTGAGGCTAAGGGTTCTACCGATAGCTATGTGTTCATCTCTCTCTCTATGCATGATCATATTGTGATCATGAGCTTTGTAATCAAGTAGATCCACCTTGCTACTCAAGTGCTTTTATATATCTCTGCTCTCCCCATGTGTGTGAAAGTGACAGCGTGCACACCATGGTGGCACTTAGGCTAGAGATTACAAATACTTGTTATGAGTTATATTTGGAGTTGGTTGTCTTTATGAAATTGTGGTGTTTGTTGGAACCATCTAGTGCTCAAGATGACAGTGTGGGGTTATCTATATGGGAAAGGCTTACTTTGAGGTGTGCTGTTATAGTCCTACCATGGATTAGAGTGTCCAACCGAAGAGTAGTTCAGAGTAGTATCATGAAGATAATATTTTTATATGAGAGTGTTCACTAGTGAAAGTATGAGCACTAGGCCTTGTTTCTAAGCATTGAAACACCGTTTGCAACTAGATCTGTTACATGTTTGCTTGTTGCCATCTTTATTTCAGTTTTCCTTTAGTCTCTTCCACGCCATCAAGCTATTTTCTAGCACCATTGTCTTATATCCATACCACTTGTATTTCACTATCTCTTCACCGAACTAGTGCACCTATACACCTGACAAGTGTATTGGGTGTGTTGGGGACACAAGAGACCTCTTGTATCTTGATTGCAGGGTTGCTTGAGAGGGATACCTTTGACAACTTCCTCCCTGAGTTCGATAAACCTTGGGTAATCCACTTAAGGGAAACTTGCTGTTGTTTTACAAACCTCTGCACTTGGAGGTCCAACAACTGTCTACAAGAACAGAAGTGCGTAGACATCAGGGCACCGCTCGATTCTCCGGCAGACGGTGATTTGGTGGAGCAAGAAGAGGTGGTGTTGGAGGAGAAAAGGTGGAGAGGCTTCGAGAGAGAGGGAGAAAACGATAAGAGAGGAGAGAAATATGCGGTCAAAGCGGTGGGCGATTTTGTCTAGATATTTCTGCTGCACTGCACAACCCGTCTAGGAGACTACCGGTGATACGGAATTGACGCGCCAAAAAAACACATGGGAAATCCATAATACGTGTCTGCGACTAATTGGCGGGAGTCGGGAATCTACAGTAACTGAGAGGAGGCTCAAATGACTGATAGAACTGAGAGGAGGCTCAAATGACTGATAGAGCGTGAATTCAGCCGCCTTTAATATATGTATCTATTGGTGTATTATTACTGTAGCAAGATGGTGTCTCTGAAGTGTTACTGTAATAATTATTACTGCCATTTTAACCTGGATATTACTGTGATATGCACACCATTTGAGGCACTGAACATTCGTGGCATTTTTGCAAATGGCTAACTTTTAGAGGCAATTGTGAGAGTGCCTCAAATGGTTAGCTTTTAGAGGCGCTCTCAATAGTGTCTCAAATAGTTAGCTTTAGAGCCACTCTTAATAGTGCCTCAAATGGTTATTCTTTACGTGCACTATTGAGAGTATCTCAAATTATTAGCTTTAGAGGCACTATTTTTTTTGAACGGTAAAAGGCCCAGAAGGCCCTAGAAGCTGCATTGAAATCCACGTGGCAAGCACAAAATTACAAAGAGGCCCCTAGCGCTAAGCACCCTAGCTAGGCTAGAAATAATAGATAGGGGCCTCTTTAATACAGAAAACATCACAGGAAAAGCTAGAAAGTAAACAAGTCCCTGGTCGACGCTGCCACCAAACTCCGGTGATCTCGAGCCAATAGATCAAAGTCTCTTGCTCATGACGCTTCTGAACTGGAGTAGAAGCGTTGCAGCCGGCCAAATCGCACTCTCCGGGGACAAACCACTTGTTGAGGACAAATTGTCGAGCTCCGGTGCAAAGCTTGAAAGAGGGGCCTCCAATGGAGGTAGAAACCCTGAGCCGCCCTTCAGCCAGAACAAGCAGTGGTCCAGCAGCCTCACTGCTATAGGAACACTGTAAGGAAGATGTAGTGGGTGTAGGTTCATCTGGCTTCGGCGGCGTCTTCCGCTTCAAGATAGCGCTATCACAGCTCTCCTTCTCGCCCCCTCGCCTCCTTGGCCGGCTAGGTTGATGAGAGAACCCACGAAGCCGCGGAGACGCAACCGCCGGTGCTTATGATGGGCTCCCGCAAGACGAGCCGCAGACGACGCCTCCTGCCATGAGAGGAAGACGTCGCGGTTCATCGGCGACCCACTGGAGCAGCACCCATGCACCAGTGAGGAAGAACCCTATCCTCCCCTTACCAAACTACTACTCCGCTCCATTCTTCCTCTCCCCTCGCCTCCACGGCCGGCCAGAGAGAGAGACCAAAGAACAAAGCAGTAGAGGAAGGGGAGGAGCGACTTGACCTTGGGCTTATTGACGGAGATCCCTAGAGAAGCGTCGCACTTCGGTGCCTCCGACCACCGGAGACCACCTCCGCGAAGTCGCCATCGCAAGATGCGCCAGATCTGGCCCACACCGACCGGCGCCCTACTCCATACTATCGGCATCTCGCTGAAACACCTAATACTAATCCTACCATCTACTCCGGCACCTCCCCCTCCCCCCCTCTGGCCGGCAGAGCCGCCAGAGAGGGGTCAGGATCGGGCCGGTATCCAGAGGTCAACGACCAGGCAGGGGAAGGGGGAGGAGAGACGAGGTAGGAGAAGGGGGGGGGGCTCCTTCCTGACACGCGTTTTAGAGGCACTATTGAGTGCATCAAATGGTTAGCTTTAGAGGCACTATTAAGAGTGCCTCAAATGGTTAGGATTTGAAGGCCGTTTTTTAAATTGCCTCTAATAACTTTCACCTACACGACCGCCCCTGGCTTTTTTATAGTGCCTCAAAAAATTAATTGTGGCACTAATTTGACTATTAGAGGCACTTTTAAGTGTCTTTAAATGCCGGACGTGGTGTAGTGAGAGGATGGATCGTGGCTTGTGCCCCTTTACAAGCAAAACACGGAGTGGGCGGCTCATCTCTTCATGCGTCGTAGATTCACCATTCGTATTTGAGGCATAACCAAGGAGTAGTTAGGACTTTTCTCTCTCGAACTACATAGATGGACACACCAATCCCTCAATAGGTGGTGGATTGAGATTATCTTAGGTTGCTCTCGTAGCTTGGGAAGTTTGGAACAAGAGAAGTGCACGTGTTTCCCCATAACAAGCAATCACCGGCTTTGGTCATCTTTGACAAAATGATTTTTTTTTGGATAAGCGTGGGGTGCAAACGGTTGAGTGAAATCGTACTGGGAGAGTAGTCCGGTTGTATTCCCTCCAATCCTAATTAATGTTCACAAATTTCTTTAGATTCGAATGTATCTAGCAATAAAACATGACTAGATATATTCGAATCTAGACAAATCTGAAAATATTAATTAGGATCGGAGTAAGCAATAAATTTTGTTCTGTTTGCTTGAAACTTGTCAAACTCATCCATATTTAGTAGACTGTGACAAAACTTTTGCCTCCATTTGATACTGTTTATAGCTAGGGTTTGCCAATTCAATGGTGTGTGCGCACGCGCACTAGGACCTGAGCAATGGCCTCCACGTGCAAACACACTCCCTCCGTCCAGAAATAATTGATTTGGGTCTGTCTAGATTCAAATGTATCTATACACTAAAACACGTTTAGATACATTTAAATCTAGAAAACCCAGATTAGTTATTTCTAGACGGAGGGAGTACTATTAGAAAGAGCGCCATGTACAAGAGTGAAGACAAACATAAAAGCTGGAGCTTGACAGGGACACGGAGCCTACTTCGAAAAGAATCGGTATGTGTGCCAGTGGTGCCACATTACCAAATGCATCAGACTAGTCACAATGGGAAGTATCATGTAGTAGTATCATGCATATGATACTAGTATATGATACCATCTCTACAATGCATAGTATCATGTAGTAGTATCATAATTTTAATATATTTATTATTTTCTAAAATCTCAATGCAAAATTGTGTACAAGATTCGTTTGAGATTAGTTTTTCTAGTTCTACGTGCTATGATACCGTATCTACCTATGATACCAACACAACCTCTTTCATCATTAATTAGCATGTCACGTTAGAATTTTGCGAACATGTCATGCATGATACTAGCTATGACACTCCCGTTAGAGCTAGTCTCACACCGTTAAGGCATTTCCTTGCCCGCAATCATATTTCCAACCGCCAGCAATGTCGATTTTTTTTCCGAGGTACCAATGCAATGTCAGCTTAGAACTCGTATTATTCCAATGCACCTGCCTCTCGAACGCATTTTTTGTTTTTAGGGAATAATATCTGCAACACGAATGGTGTATCGGAAAATCTGTAGCTTCCTGCTGATGTTTTTTTCTACTTTCCAATCCAATGTAGCCGGCATGTGTATGACTAAACAAGCTGGGTGCTCTTCTTTCTTTCTTTTGGCGGACATTTTATTATGCGTCGATTGCCTCTTCCACATGGTCACATCACACGAAGGCATGTAACAAGTTGCTGACAGGGCCGGCTCTATGTTTTTCAGGGCCCTAGGCAAAGTCAACGGCATGGGCCCGTAAGACTAATGTATATATAGACATATTAAAAAAATCATATATGTATCTACTATCACTTGCTTATTCAAATTTAAGAAACTATAGTTAGTTATTTACTTGCTTAGACATAAATCAAAACTATTTAGTTAGTTACCCACATACGAGGACTGTTTGTTGATCTGATCATCAATATTTGAATTATGGTCATCATCTTGTCCGGGTTCAGATTCTTGACATTGATTATCGTTATTGACATTAACACAACTTGCTGTCGGAAAATAGTTTTTGAAAGCATCTTTTTGTGATTGAATAAGTTCAGTCTCTCGTTTCCGTTTATTCCTTTGCGCAGCACCAGAGAACTGTCTTCGCGCCATATCACGTAAAATTGCGAAGGAATCCACTATATCATGATTATGTAAAGAATTAAAAACAGAAATAGAATAATAAAAGGCAACACACAAACAAACAAGGTTGAGTCGCTGAGATTTAATATAGCAAGAAGCAGGAGAAGGCAGCGTACAGGGGATTGGGGCATGTCGTACGAGGAGTGAGGTGAGGATCAGGGCCTGGCGGCCTGCACCTGCTGCTGGTGATGCCCTATCGATAGATCACATGCGAGGCTGCGATTGAGTCAGGGCAGCACTGCGGCAGGGCCCTAGAGATCGAATATCCAGAGACCGCGGAGTCAGGAGTCGAGGAGCAGGCCATGTCGAGGAGAAGAGAAGGGAGATCGCGGGACGTGAGCCGTGGTGTCCACGCGTCGTAACCCGTGCGGACGTGCTGTGAGTCGTGTCGTAGCGCGCCTGGCCTTCTCGTCTGCCTGGAACTGGAATGACCGAACGATGTATACGTATACACGTGAGTACAAAATATTGGGCCCCCTCCGGCCATGGTCCCCTGGCCAATGCCAGGGTCGCGATCCCCTAGAGCCGGGGCTGGTTGCTGATGAGAAGTGCAAGATTCTGTGTCGAGAACATAATGATACACAAGCAATCACCACTGAAAAAATATATACTACTACTAGTAAAAGTGGATGCTGGCCTAAGATTTTGTACCAACCAACCTTTGGTTGAATTAAATTAAGCCACCAGCTAGACTGTTCCTCCTCGAAACAGGCATTCGACCCGCTAAATTAATAGCAACCATGTGAGACCGCTGCTGGATCAGACAGCACAACATCTAAAAGAAACAACACAAAACGAAACAAGATGCTGGGCCAGCAGCAGCAGCAGCACACACTCCCTAACGAAAACAAAGAAAAACAAAAATGATCATAACAAGCAAAATGATTAGAATGAAGGAAAGGCAACGGTACCAATGATTATACAAAATGGACCAGCAAGACAAAGAGTCCTCGCATGCGAAAGGGACAGCCATCCTACCAGTACCAAATCATACATCACCACTCCAGGTAGGAGGCCATGAATTAAATGGGAACCAAAATAATAATACCTTCCAGCCCATCGACCACCCATGAAACTAGTACTACTAGTACTAATAAGCAACAATAACAACAATCATGCTCCAGATGGATGGATTCCCTTGGACAAGTCAGCTTGTTGTAGCACACCAGTAAACTAGTGAAGCTAACTGTACTGCTGCTTCTGCCATGAGAAGGGACTTTCAGGTCAGTGCAAAGAAGGAGAGGAGGAGGATGGCAATGGAGGCAGCCGGTTTGATGGATGGAGGCAAGCCTGCCGCCGCGGCGGTGCCGTCCATGCTGCCTGTCCCCATCCCAGGACTGAAGGTGCCCGTGCTCGTCCCGGTGCCGTTGAACCCGGTGCCCATCCCAGGGCTGAAGGTGCCCGTACTCGTCCCGGTCCCCGTAGTCGTCCCCGTAGTCGTCCCGGTACCCGTAGTCGTCCCAGCAGCACTGCGTCATTGAAACGAAAGCAAACATTAGTGTCACGCTTCTGTTTCCATATAGAGTACTACTCTACGTACTAGAAGAGTGCAAACAGAGACATGTATGTTCACAGAATTTCCGAATTCTTGTCTTTTCTTCTTTCTAATTCATGTCATGTTTCTGGAATCTATTGTCAGTCTAATCTCTCATACTAACACGTCGTGTCGACCTTTTCCGTTTCGATGTGACGATCAACCTTATAACATGCATGCTTTGTGATTCCCTTTTGTCAGGAAGTTATGACAAAACTGCAAGAAATTGAAGTCAAGCAATTGTTTTATGCCTTTCTAGAAAAGTTTGTACTAGTAGTACAAAGGTTGGAAGCTGGCTACGAAAAGCATGTCTTCCATCTCAAGGGAAAGCCCTCGAGTTCAAATTAGTTGGGAAAAGTTGGGATTGAGCACCTTGCAGGAAAAGAAAGAACTACTCCCTCTGATCCATATTACTTGTCATTAAAATGGACGTATCTAGTACTAAAACATGTCTAGACACACTCATTTTAGTGACAAATAATATGGATCGGAGGGAGTACATCACTTCGGAGGATGCAACGAACCTATCCGTTAAAACTCTTCGAGTTGAAAGAAACTGCACTTTCTAGCCATTTTTTTGAGAGGATCTAGCCAATATTATGGGGGAACACTTGTTTGGGTTGGTTGTGACATCAACTTGATCTAGGTACCCGATTAAAAAAAAAGAAAAAACTTAATCTAGGTACCCCGCACGCCCAAAAAAAAAAACTTGAATAGGTAGGACTAATATTGCAGTTTGCTCCTTTTTAAGTAGCGTGGGTGGACCATGATTGACGAATATTATTTTGTTGCAACGATTGCAACTATGATTAATATTCAAATGTGCATTTGACTAATTTGTGAGAATCAGTTTGACTATATTCCATCGTAGCACATTCAGAATTCGCAAAAAAGTACAAAAAAGAAAAAAAAAATCCTTGGTAGCACATTGGCACAATGACACCGTAATTCACACTCAAATGAAGAATTGCTGGAAGAAAACCCGATGAAACATCTGATGCAACTAGTGGACAACTTAATGCAAGAGCAAGCAAAGAGGTTCATAAAGTGTACTACGTACTTGGCACTGGAAGGAAACGTACACCCTGAAAAACCTACAAGAGAGCAAAGAAAAAAAGAAATACGTTAGGTGAGAAAGGGTAAGTGAAAGGAAGAGACGAGGCTGCATCGCACACTGAACGTACTGGGATCGGCGGAAGAGAGGGTGGCAGCGCCGGTGAAGTCGCAGGTGGCGCCGGTGGCCCTGTACTTCTGGTAGTAGCTGTTGGCGGCCCATGAACAGTGTGAGGCGACGTCGTTGGGTCTGTAGCACGCGCCTGTCTGCTGGATCTCCGTGCAGTCTGCTCCCTGCCCGCACGAGAAGTCAATCGCCTTCTGCAGCGCCGCCGTCGACTGGTCGGACCGGCACACGCAGAAATCTGACACGGTGACAGATGAAAGAACAAGGATTTAGATCATTTAGTGTCAAAGGAAGGAAAGAGGAGCTAGAGCCAAACCTGAAGCAACAAGGGACGAGGACGAGAGGAGCACCGCCGCGATCAACACCAATGCCCACTCCATCAGCCAAGACGCAGAGCAGCAAACGATCAAGATGCTAGCTGGAAGTGGAACCACAGGCTATGGTCAGTAAGAATTCTCCGAGGAGCTCTGGGTAGCTAGGTAGTCGCCGTCCGTCCGGTGAGAAGAAACCTCCAAGGCCAACGCGGGTTGTGTTGGGAGAGAGGAGAGAGGAGAGGAGAGCGGGCAGCTACAAGCACTACTACGTTTTCTACTTGAGAGAAAGAGCGTGCGCACTAGCTGTACTTGCTGCTCTGTGTAAGTGTGTACCAGACTACTAGTACTACTAGTTATATATATCGCCCCATCGAGCCGTGCCGCTGGTATCTCCGGTAGGTGGGCTACAGCCCTACAGGACGAGGTACGATTGTGTGCTTGAGCCAAAAAAAAGAGTAGTTTGGTGCGTTCGGCGGTTCGACCTGTCCCGATGATTCTTTTCATTTTTTCATTATATACTGCTCCTTCAAGTAACATGAGACAGCGTCGAGGAACCCATCCTCTCTAAAAACAACGTCTCCAAGAGGGAATAATGCCCACGCATTGTCATCGTCCTAATCAATAATCAATAATCATGGGTTTTTACCTCGGAGAATGTCCACGCCCACAAAACAAAAGCTTCAACAAGGTCCTTGATAGACACAACCAATTAAGACCAGACCTTGGATTTTCACCCTACAAGTTTGAACTCTGGAATCTCCTGTACCGTCGGCCCCACTTCACGATGTCGCTGCTCTAAGACCCTAATCACCAAGCCAAAACCTCAACGCCACCAGAATTCAAACCACCATTAGCAGTTCCCAGACCTCAGCTTCCATGTCATTCTACACAACTGACTTCATCATGGGACTAAATGCATGTCCTTGATGGCAACAGACTGCAAAACTTCGTGTCGCTCCCGTTGAAACCAAACAGTCAGATAAAAACATGGTTGTGCGTGATCGAAACCCATCCAATCCGGCGAACTTCGGCATGTCGTCCATTGGAGTTCACCAGCGGAGCCTTCCGGAACTCGACACTCTAGCCAGAGGGAGGGAGACCGGGATCCAGTAGATCCTCGTCTTGCCGCGGGAGGGATCCTAGGACCAGAACCCTTTATTCAAAGCCATGCTAGTAGCCCCCACGCCACCCGCTGGCAACCTGCAGGATCTGCCTCATCGAGCCCAATCGATGGCCATGGCCAATGACGTGCAAGGAGGCGAAAGCGCAGGGTCGATCCTCCACCGGATCCGGCCACGACACGGTGAGGAGGATAAGCGGAGACAACAAGAGAACCACCCAGATCATAGATCTAGGGTTCGTCCCTTGCTGATCCGAAGCCCAACCCCCAACATCGGTCAAGCACCGCCTAGGAGGACCTCCGACACCACCCCGGCCAGGGGCGCCGCCCTGATCGCCGCTCGTCGACGCCGGCGGCCATTCCCACCCTAGCAGCCCCGATGGCCATCAACGGCACCCACCACGCCCAGGTCAAACTTTGTCGGCCGAGCCCGCCGCCACCGCGGCTAGGGCCGGTGGCAGCGGCGGCAAGAGCGCGAGAGGGTGTGACGGGGCGGCACAGTGGGATCTGCCCCCGGCGGCGCCCTGGGGGCGCATGCGAGGGGTGCGAGGGAAAGGGGTTGATGCCACTGCTAAGTTGACAAATCCGTGGCATACTTACTGACTCGACATAGATTCAATTTGAGGACATAATGAAGATTGAATAAGATATAGCCGCTACCGCTAAATTAAGGCGATTGCACTAAGATACTACTACAATTATGTATTTTCTCCGTAATCCATCGCTACGTAGGGTGTTCGGCAACCTTTGTATGCAGAAGGTAAGCCTAGTCAAATTAGGCGTACACGCGGAGTAATAACACATACCAAAAGTAAAGGGGCACAAACAATAATTGGGAACTCATCTTTATATAGTTGGTGTCTCGCTCCATATAATACATCTGTATATATAGGGAAGGATTAGGTGGATGAGGACCAACTAGAGAGGAAACCCTCACCCCAGTAAGGGAGGCGTCATGCCGCCAACAGTTTAATTATGTGAATATTTCAGCTAATTTTCTTTTGCACAAACTCCGCTGAATATGAAGAGTATCAAAAGTAAATAAAAATAATAAATATGTCTTTGGACCACCTAGCGATGACTACAGACACTAGCGTGAGCTAAAGGCAAACTACCGTCCCGTCCCTTCATCACTGGATCCGGACAAAGCTTACTTTAATAGACAGACGAGAATTCTTCGTGCTACGACCCCAAAAACCAGAGCACCAGAACAGCAACCATCACTGATGATGACAACCGTAGATTAGAAGAGACTAGCCTAAAATCACACCAATGAATAGGAAAACCGATAGGATCCCATAATATAAGCCAGACACACAAGCTTATGCGTCCCCCGTCGGCGCTAGACGCATCACCAGAGCGAGGACAGGGCGGAAAAAACCCTATTCTGAATTCAAGATATAGCGACACCTCACCATCTCAAGAAGACACTGAAAAGCAATCTAAACAGAAAAACATAAACCCTCCCGCTGGCAAGGGGCCGTGATCCAGCATACCTCCAGGCCCAAGACCACGGAACGCGGAGCGAACCGGTAGCATCACCGATGACGGAACAAAACCCTAGATTCGTTTTAGAGTCGCCACCACACAAGAATTTCTCTCATGTATTTCGAGCTAATTAAACTTCATGCATCTTTATCTATGTAAGCATGTAAAGTTCACATTAATGAACGCCAGATAGAAATCTAATCAATGTTTCCGATTAGTGTTAGTGTTAGTGGACACTTATATATATATATATATATGCATTTTTATATAATGGTCTTATATATAAAAACATGAGAGAGTATATAATCTTTATTATTAAATAGGAGTTGGTGTCGGTAGATCGTCGCTTGACACTTTAACATCAAACATTGGAACCATCTGGACCATCCAATCTACACCTAATGATACACCATAAATCCTTATAAGGCTAGTCATAATGTATAGTAACTTAGAGTAGTAACATGCATCCATAGTGGGTAGTGTGTTAAGTGTAGGAACATAGAAATGATCATGAATTATTTTGTAGAATCATTTCGCATTGAGAAGTGTGATGTGATAGTAACATATTTATATTAGACTAGTAATAGTGGGAGTAACTTAGCTAGTAACATGCATGTATATGAAATGCCAACTAAGAGCAAGTATAATAAGGTGTTGTAAGCAGGCATAAGAGATTAAATAGTATAAATTTGCTTAGTTGGAGGAGAGAGAAGAGGAGTGAGCTCTTGGATAAGAGCCAGCAGCACGTGCTCCTAGACATTACGTGAGAGTGAAATGTGGACCATGCATTAGTTAAAATATAATTTGTACTTCTCTATTGTACATGCTAGCTATTAGGTTGGCTATAGATAACATGAACCATCCTTATAGCTAGCGGCGAGCTCTTCTATTGTTCCTGCTCTAAGCAAATTGGTGACATGGCATGATAATTAATAAAAAAAGAGGGAGGTAGTAAATTAGCTAGTTACCATAACATCACACATACCAAGACTATATGAGTCTACAACCTAATTAATTAGGTCTTGCATGACACCACTCAAATATTATCACCCACTATAAAGATAGTAACATCAACTAGAAACATATGCAAGTTACTAGTCTAAGTTACTTAGCACTTGCCACATTATCTTTTTTTTGACAATCATGCCACATTATCTTTTTATTCTAGGTGGCACCTATGCTAGCACACATCACTCATGTTCCCCCATTATGACTAGCCTAATGTTCTCTTAGCTAATTACGAGTGTTTGCCACCAAAAAGTGAAAAATATTGGTTCAGACTTCAGAACGCCCAATGAAAGGAAACAACTAACGACCCGGCCTAAACCATCCCCCGACCTCCTCTCAAGGAACCCTAGCATGGCCTGCCACCACTGCCCCTCAGGTCTTTCCTCACCTCCACCCCAGCCGCCCTCCCGCTACCACTAACAACCCGAGCACCTCTCAATCGGATGCCCTCCTCCTTCTAGAGCTCATCCATCCCGACGTGGCCTAAGAATGCCGCTGCTGACTCCTAGCCCATCCAAAATTTTTGTTGCAGGTGCAAGTTTGTGCAGGAACAGATGTATCTTGATCTCATCGGCAACATGAGCACGAGGGCTGGTCATAGATTTTCGTCACCGACATCCATACACTCGTCCTCCACAAACCGTCTACATGTCCTAAAGGTCGGTCAGTAATTGATATCCCTTTCCGAACTTCTTAAGATTAGTTGTTGTTATTATTTTGTCGGAATGTTGTTTTTAGATTGTAGTACATAGAAACAAGATCAATCAGTGTTGATTTTACGAGACTTCATCTTGCATCATGCTGGGTTCCGTGCTTGTGATCATGGATTCGTAGGCCTCTATCTTGTACTGTGAGGAAAGAGAGAGGAAGTCTGCAGCTGACACCAGCTGGTCTTAGAGACATAGGAGAGCAGCAGGATACAGTGTGGGAAAATCAAACACATGAGTACCAAATGTTGCAATTCAGCATGTTCAACAAGGCGACAAAGAGTGTAGCAGTTTTTTATTGGTCAGCGGTGTGGCGCGCTAGCCGAGAGCAGGTCGAGACGTCAGGACAAAAGGAATTGAGATCAATACAGCGGTTTGGTACCATCTCCTTTCTCTACTTTTATAATAGTCCCAACGAGGGTATCATAGTTAGTGTTATGCATGTCAGTTTAGTAAAATTTTGACGTGACAGACTAATTAACATGCTAATTAATGATGAAAGAGATTGTGTTGATATCATAGGTAGATACAGTATCATAGCACGTGGAACTAGAAAAACTAATTCCAAATAAATCTTGTACACAATTTAAGATTTTACAAAACAATAAATATATTAAGACTTGATACTACTATATGATACTATGCATTATAAAGATGGTATCATATACTAGTATCATATACATGATAGTACTATATGATACTCCCCGTTATGACTAGTCTTATGGGCTGATCTGGCATCGGTGATGGAGAGCAATAAAATGATACTAATGAGAAAATCTCGCTGCCAATTTAGCTCATGTGATCCCCTTCTGCCTCCACAGCGTTCTCTCCTCCAATCTGAATATCTCGCCTCTCACCTTGCCACTGCCGCTGCTGTCGCCGCAAATTACCTTGTCGATGCTATCGCTGACCTGCACCTTAGAGGCCCTACCTCGTCCTCTCCAACATTGTCATCCTCTCCCCTTCCGTGTCGTCTCTGCTCTTCTGCAACGGCACATCTTCACCAGCCGACAGGCCAGTGACCCTGTCCGGTGGTGACGACGACCATGGGCATGCCAGTCCGGTGCCGTGAGTTTTTTTAACTACGGTGCGGTGAATTATGTGATGTTGTTGATGCTGGTCAATGTCGTCAAGTTGGCATGGCTGCTCGTTCAGTGGTGACTCACGGGCAGGTACCCGACCGTGCTGGTGCTCATGTCGCTGGTCAATTTTGTGCAGGAGGGGCCGTCAATGCAGTGGACCACCGTTGAGGCATGGCGGCTCATGGGAACCATGGACATCCCCACCGTACGTGATACTGATGATCCGTCGGTTAATCAGACTGGATTTGTGATTGAATTTTATTGGACTCCCCCTGATGATTAAGGCCAAAAAGGATGCAGTATTTCAGTATATTTGTGTGCTACGATTTTGCAAGGATGGTCGCAGGGATCGGGTATCTAATGCTAAGCAACTACATGGAGAAGAGGAGTCTGATCTCTGGTGTTTACAGCAGCTTCAACCCTCTGTACATGTCTCTAAACTACTACATCGAAAGGCCAGTTCATGCATTAATATCCTTCTCTGAACTTTCTGATGTCTAAATATTGTTGTTATTTCGCTAGATTGCTCTTTGTAAATTATAGAGGTATAAATGAGCTTGATTAGTGTTGATTTGATGATGACTTGTCTTGCAGGTGGAGTCATTTCTTATGATCAACCTTGTACTATGGGGCAAGAGAGTGGAGGCAGCGGCTTGACATTATAAGAATGCTAAAATATTTCTAAAACATGCTCAGTTTACTGTATCTCCAATAACCTTTTATTGCTAACCCCTAGATGTTTGGATTCAGCAGCAAATCATGTGGATATCTGCACATGTAGTCATGCAACCTGGTAAGAATAATAAGACTGTTAGTATAGTATGTACAACACCATTGTTGATATAGAAACATAGTTTCTTTTCCAGGTAAATGCTTATCTTATATTGATAACTAGTAAACTACTTGATATAATGTGTTTCGCAAACAAAACTTGGTGGAACTCTTTTTTATTTGATTGATATATACGTGTTGCAGCAACTTTCTTAAGGAATTAAACTGGTTTGTGTGTAGAAATCACCCCATGCTTGGTAAAGTCAATATAGATTCAGTATAGAGACAATCGTCATGTATGGTTATAATTTTCCAACCAAGACATCTCAAGATATTGACATAAAGCTACCGGTCCAAGGTAGGAAAAGATGCCATGTGAAAAACAGAGCATTTATTAACTTTTTCATATTGTAATGTGGCTCCAGCTGAGCGGCTATAGGCGGCAGCGGCGGGAACTTTACCTGGTAGGGCGTCGACGAACCATCAAATAAACCGGGTTCATCTTAATCTCTATGGATCATCTTTGACCGAATATCTTTGAGCAAGCGTGGGGATTGTGATCGGCTACTGATGAAGGACCCTGGTCCCATCCCCTTGTATCTGGATTATCTCAAGGAGCACCGGTGGAATGGAATGGACTATGCCGTTGTTGCCACTGCTGATGGCATGCCAAGAAGGCCTGACGAGTGGCCGCTAAAGGCATGACCGGTGGATGATGGTGATACCAAATACAACTGGAACAAGAAGGATGTCGTCATTGCTGCTGCCAAATTGGTAAGATCCTCATGGATTCCTCTAGCTATATATGACGTTTGATATGTCCGTAGTCCATACTAACTTGTTCAGTTCATTGTATTCACTTGTCTGGACCGCTACAAAAATACCCCATACCCGGTGGATTTCGGTGCAGCATAAGCAAAAAAGAACCGGCAAATGTCGGTTACGCGCGGATGAGAATTCGTGGCACCATTTTGTTACGGAGCCAATTATATGCCATGGACGACATGGCGCCGACACATTTTAGTGCCCTGGTACGTGGCCAGATGGAGCAGCGCTTAATAATGACGCGGTAGGTGAACGGTGGCGGATTTCCCCCCGCCGTGGATTTAACTTGACACACCACATGTAACTGACTGGTGTGATCCACCACGTCCAAGCCTTTCGTTCTAAATAGCGCAACCACAGTCCCCAGTTTATTCATCTCCTAACCATCCCTTGGCGATCTAGGTAGCAGTGGCAGCGACGTTGATTGAGGTGAGGTCCCCCGTCAGCGAGACGCGAAGATGACAATGTGCTCTGAGATCGGCGGAGGATTGTTATTCGTTCGTTCCCTGTCGATCAATATCATATCAGGTTTTTTGCTTTGAATTTTGTTTCTTAGATCTCACGAACTTCAGTTTGAGGTTTTCTCAGCGCGACTCAGTGCGAAAGTGGATCTATGATCATACATTCTACGGTGTCGTGATTAACCAAGGAAGAAAATGACGATCGATCGCCGGAAGTTGGAGCTTTGGAGCACGCCAAAAAGAAGAGTACGAAGAGGACGCAAAAATTACAGCAAGAAAGAGATCAGTGAATCGCTGAGTACGATTAACACTGTGTGCAACATAGTTAGTCCTGGCCTACAGCCGGTTATAGTAGATAACATGGAATTCAAAGCCATTACTGAGGAATAAAGTTTGTTTTAGTATTTTCTAAACTGCTTATTAGCAAGTATTTATATTTAATTATGAACTTTGTAGTATATTTGTTTTTTCTTATTCTCAAGGTGCTAGTGTTTTACTATTATGCACTATGTAATATGCTTGTTTTTTCTTATTTGTAAATTGAGTACATATGTGCGTGTTATCCTTGTGGGTCCATAATATTAGTTTGCAAAAGGATAGAGTGGACCAGTATATCATCCCAATTGTCTAACAATTGCAATGCTACTTGCCTAGTCTATATATTGCTACTTTCTACATATCATTATTGCATCATGATACGTCCAAAACGTAATTACTTTCCCGAACACTTTTGCTATTGTTTCTTCTCTAAACTTGTGTGATTTGAATGCAACTAACGCGGACTGACGTTGTTTTCAGCAGAATTGCCTTGGTGTCTACTTTTTATGCAGAAAAACAACTATCAGAAAAAATCCCGGAAAATATGCCAAAAATCCTATTTCACCCGAAGACTCCAGGAGCCAGAATACGAGACGGAGAAGAGCCAGGGGGTGGCCACACCACCTGGTGGCGCGGGCCAGGCCAGGCCGCGCCAGGGGGTGGTGTGGCCCCCCCAGGCACCTCCTCGGCCTCTCTTTTCGCCTATAAGGAGCCTTCTGACCTAAAAACTTCGAGGGGTTCGACGTTTTTCCAGAAGGAGTTCCGCTCCGCCGCCACCACCAGATTCCACGAAACAATACCAGAAACTCCGTTCTGGCACCCTGCCGGGACGGGGAATTGGAGAAGATCATCGCCATCATCATCACCATCGCTTCTCCATCGACCATCCATGTTTCCCCATCTATGAGTGAGTAATCCCCCGCTGTAGGCTATGGGGATGGTAGGGATTGGATGAGATCGTTCATGTAATGGCATCAGATTGTTAGGGCATGGTGCCTAGTATCTTTTATTAGTGCTTTATGACTTTGTTGCGACTTGTTGTGCTTAATGCTTGTCACTAGGGCCCGAGTGCCATGATTTCAGATCTGAACATGTTATTGATTCATTATGATAGTATTGTTTTTGGTCTTACCTACAAGTTGTATACACACGTTGTTGTCCGGAACCTATGGCCCCGAAGTGACAGAAATCGGGATAACTGGAAGGGAATGACTTTGATGTGAGGATCACATGTGTTCATGGAGTGTTAATGCTTTGCTCCGGTGCTCTATTAAAAGGAGCACCTTAATTGCCAGTAGTTCCCTAGAGGCCCCGCTACAAACGGGCTGGCAGGACAAAAGATGTTGTGCAAGTTCTCATTGCGAGCACGTATGACTATATATGGAACACATGCCTAGGATTGCCTAGTACTTGGATGCTTTATCTTATTTATCTGCAATTGCCCTATGTTCTGATTGCTATGTGAATTGTCTTGTCCATGCAACGCCCGTCCATCCATCCCTATGCCTACCGCACTCGAATCCCATTGTTTACTGCTTTCGTTACTACTGTCTTTGCTTTACTACTGCTATTATTTTACTATTCCTACTACAAAATTGTTGCTACTGATAAACTGCTGTGAGCAAGATTGTTTCCAGGTGCAGCTGAATTGACAACTCAGTTGTTAAGGCTTATAAATATTCTTTGGCTCCCCTTGTGTCGAATCAATAAATTGGGTTTCACTTCCCTCGAAAATACTGCGATACACCCCCTATACTTGTGGTTCATCACATCATTATTATATCATGCTCATGTCACCATGCCACATTGCATTTCAGCATCATATAAAACCCTCTTTGGTTCTTATCCCATATGTATTATATTGTATCACTTGTATTTGCCTCTTGATATATTATATTTGCTTCTTGATAAATTGCTTCATGCCCAAGTTGAGTTGTGGGAATATCTTTTCTGGACTCCACCACCTTATAATTCTACTATCCAAACTATATATGAGCACTTGCATTCCTTTGGCATTTGTCTAGCTCATATGTAATAAGATGGATCCACTTCTATTTTTACATACTCCCAAATATGTTACATGTTGTTTTCACAATATTAATATGTATAGCCATATGGCCACCTTTGCATGCTATGTGGGTAGGATACTTACTCTATATTCCATATGGCTTATATTTGCATATGTGGGCATATTTGAATATATATGAGTCCATATAATCAACTAGTGGAACACACACACTAGCATGACCCATTTATATACATGTATGATTATATCTTCATTTATTACTTATGGGAAGAAAGCTTGCTTTTGTAAAAGCCATTATCCAAATTTGAATGCATGTATTAATATATGACCATGAGTAAAAATAGTTGTTTCACAATTATAAGTGGTCATTTATGAATCATGCATGGACCATGCAAGCTCACCACTAAAATGGATCGTATGGGCACCTAGAGGGGGGGGGGGGGGGTGAATAGGTGCTAATTCAAATTTTAATGCTTTTTCAATTTTAGGCTCGACACAAAAGGTAAATTCTCTAGATATGCTATTATATAGAATTTCCCTATATGCAAACCTAACTAGTAGCAATTAAAGGCGAGTGAGATAGAGGAACGAGTAAACCATAGTGGAGCACGCAGAGACACATGATTTGTTTTACCGCAGTTCCTTCCTTGTTAAGGGAAGTACATCTGCGTTGGAGGGGTGGGCGATACTAAGACCACCACGCCACAATAGGCCTCACCCTGTTCTCTGATGGATCCCGCCACCAAAGGCCTGATCCACCTTTCAACTATAAGAACCCTTCGAGGCGGGAACCGATGCCTTTACACAACTAGCGGGGCTCAACTCCACAACCAAATTGGAGGCTACCATAATGACAACAAGATACCACAAGAACAAGTTATCAATGACAAAACACAAGATCTAGATATTAACAAAAATACTAGATTGGGGATTTCTCCAAGTGAATGGAGAGGAGTTGATGCGCTTGATTCGTGATGACGATGTAGGTTGTCTCCTCCTTCATTTCCCCCAAAGATCGAAGCCTTCGGGTGGTTGAAGTGGGAGATCTAGAGAGAGAGCACTTGCAACAAGTCTGGCCTTTTTCAAATGAATCAAGAGTTCTAAATGAAGGGGATGATGGGGATTTTATACCCCTCCCCAACTAAGCCATTGGCCTTTGGGGGCCGGATTATCCGGCCCAAGTGAGGGTCGGATTATCCGTCCTGGGGAAAACTCCGCCCCAGACTCGGATTATCCGGCAAATAATCCACCTTCGAATAGAAGCTCGCGCAGGGCAGCCCTTGGCAACTTCTCCTGGGGACCGGATTATCCTGCCCTAGGGGAGGGTCAGATTATCCGGCTGGGGAAAAAGTCCACCCCAGCCACGGAATATCCGGGGGAAATTCCGCCCCCAGACAGAAGTTCGCGCAGACGCGCCCTTGGGTGATTCCCCTGAGGCCAGATTATCCGGCCCTAGAGGGAGGCCAGATTATCCGGTCCAGGGAGAAAATCCGCCCCAAAGCCGGATTTTCCGGGGGAAAGTCCGCCCCTAGACAGAAGCTCACGCGCAGCCATCCCTGGCCAAGATGGTCAGGCCGGATTATCCGGCCCATGATGGGGGAAGATAATCCGGCCCCCAAACATCCAAAAACTTCCCTGCAACACTTATTGCACATTAGAAACTCCACAATATTTTTATCTAACACACAAAACATAGGGAACAATAAAATGTTCTTTCAATCTACCCCTTTTTGGTGTTAGATGACAATACTAGGATTTGCAAGAAAGTTCACATGACCACCAACAATAAATACATGAAAGAGACCCCCTCAATGTGTGCATACTAAAAATTTGCATTTGAATACAAATGCACACAAATAGGTACGAGTCTATTCCATTGAAATATAAACAACATAATCATACCACCGAGATAAAGAGAGGCATCCTTAAGATAGCCAGTATTACCAATGTGATAACCATTATAAACGCCTTCCGCGAGATAGATATCCAATATGATAGAATAAGATAGATGAATCCATAGAAGTAATCCAAGAGATAAATCCACAAGATAAATCCAGAGCCACACAACCATAGTATCATACATCACAAATCACAAATAAAAGTTCAACGCTAAATGGACACAAGCGAGAAAATGATGAATATATAAAGTGCAAATGCTTGCGCCCGACCCATGCAAATCCTCGGAGACCTAATAGAACTACTTCTCCCCCTTTGGCATCGAGACGCTAAAAAGGTAGAAGAGCAATGCTAATGCCCAAGGGATCACTCATAGGCCTCATCCTCGTCCTCGTCCCTGTTCTCATCCTCATCCTCATTCTTAAGCTCCTTGGTGTCATCCTCCTCATCATCAACAGTGGCCGCGGAAGGAAATAGGTGACACTCAAGCTCTCCATAGTTAAGCCCAGAAGAAGAATTCCACCGAGCATATGGTGTGGGAGTAGTAGGAGTAGGGGGATCGCCTGAAGCACCAAACACATGGTGAAGAATGAGCTGCTGAGTGTGGGCCATCTCGTGGTGCTTCTTGTATGCCTCAATTGTCCCTTGCGAGTGTCCATGCCCATACAAAGAATGTTCCGCTGGAACCAATTCAACTTCTTAATCTCACGAGCAATAGGAGGCACTGGAGGCCTACGAGCACTAGCATGAGCATCCCTCATGAGACCCTCACAGGCAGAAGAGGGGTGAGAGGTCTTCCTAACCTTGGTGTAGATCTTCTTTTCCTTGTGCACAACATCAATGTTAAATTCTTCAGTGGGAAGCAGGTGCTTGATGAGCATCACAATGTAGGGCGCATAAGGGATGGACAACCTGTTGAACATGGCATCAATCAACTCATGGTAAATGAATTCTATCACATCCAGCTTGTAATTAATGGACTCATCCTCACAAGATGCAACCTCATGAGAAAAGGCTAGAAGCTGAACCAGGTGACCACGGGTACTATCATTGTTGCCTCCACTCGGGGTGATAGAATCACGGAAGAGACCCACCAAGCTAGCATAAATTGGAGAAAGACCAGCAAAGGTGCCCACAATGCCATTGTCCATTGTGCACGGAGATAGGACTACATCTTTATTGGGATTGAGTTGGGTGATGATACAGTGGCCACTAGCACGATCCCTGCTGCAGAAAGAATAGCCAAGCAACCCAGCAAACACACGAAAATCAGCTTGCATAGGCCTGTCACGAGTCATCCACTTCATGGTGCGGTGCTCATCACTGCAAATAACCAAGGTAGAGAAGAACTGCTTCACAATCTCAGAATCATAGGAGCATTGAAGAGCCATGAGATGGTGCAGCCCCATCTGTTCAGACACATATATTGCATCAACAAGGTGAGGCTTTTCCAAGGCGTCAACAATAATCAGAGGATGCATATGCCGAATCTTCTGCCGAGCATAAACATCTTCATAGATACCCTTTTGTTTAGCACACCAAAAATGAGAGTCACCCAGCTTAGTATCATGTGCTAACTCAGCAAACAAATCACGGCAACGAATAGAAGAGTAAGTAACGGGATCCAGCAACTTATAGTTAATCTTGGGCTCTTTGCCCTTCCTCTTGGACACAGCCTTCCTGGTTCTCTCCCTCTTTTCCTGCTCAGCCATGCTGTCAGCCTCTTTCTTTCTTCTCCTCAGTTAAACTTCGCCCACAGTACAACCCTCACTGTCTTCCCTAAAATATAGACCACGAGGGTGACGCTTGTAGGTCTTGGGAGCACTGGAACCACCTGTGAAGCGAACAAGAAGAATAACATGGGGATAAGCACACACACAAGTCAAGGAGAGAACATAGAAATAGTAGGAAAACAGTTCATAGTCCAATCATACTCAATGCACAAAATCCATATGAAACTGAAGCAATTTTGACTCTATCAGGCCGGATTATCCGGCTTGGCCAGGGGCGGATAATCCGGCCCTGGTAGAAAATTTCAGAATCGCCTAGATTGAATGCAAGAACGCATATCAGGCTTAGATACTGCAAGACAACAATTTCTACACAAAACAATCAACCTTCTAGACAATGTTCGACCCAACAAGTAACAAATCTAGCCAAAGATGGGGAGAGAGGGAGTTCCCCTCACTCATTGGAGGAAGAACGGGGAGGAGAAGGTACTCGAAGGCACGGAGAAGAAGATCCGGGGAGGCCCAGAGAATCCGGCGGCTGGAGAGGCTCCGAGGAGGGTGGAGGATGGCAGGCGGCAGCTGGGGAGAGGGATAGGATCGGGGGAGAAGTGCTGCTTATTATGAGCCCTTCCCCCTATTGGGAATATGCCCTAGAGGCAATCATGGTTGATGATATTTCCCAATGTATTCATAAAGTTATGGTCCATGTATGAACTGCTGATATGTATCATCGAATATGTGATTTGATTGTGGAACTATATATTCATGTTGTTCATACTATTTGTCCTGGGTCATTGAGGTTGTGTTGGACACACAACTTAGACCAATGTGAAAGTCGACAGATGACTAGGTTCCACTTGTCATGGGCATGGAGATGCTATTCCGACTTACACGGATTCGGCTAAAGAGTTTAGCGAGTCGGACTGACCCATATTGAGATGCAACGAACAAGTCGTCATTTGCATGTCTCAATCAATGTAATCCTTAGACCTAAGGTTGTTGCACAGTCCGAGTTGAGGATCACCGACTTAGGTTCTGTCAAACGTTGTTCCGTCAATGGGCAGTTATAAAGGCAGAGTTCCGGTCGACTGTGAATCAAGCTGCGTGATGTGAGTGACCAAGATGAGATTTTGCCCCTCCGTCTGGAGATATATTCTCTGGGCCCTCTCGGAAGATAAGATTCGGAAAGCATGGCCATGCGCGTCTCGATTAAGTGTTAACCGAGACAATCGACTAAGAGTTAGTCAAATGAATCAGTTATCTCGGACTGAGAAAGAGAGTTGGACTATTTAAGGGATGACTATCATTCGCCTATTGTCTGACAAGGTATATCGTGAGGCAAAAGGGACTTAGACAAAAGCTGCATTGGAAGGTATGTCGTCATGACTTATTGGTACTTAGGAGTCGGCACGTTCTGCTAGGAGCCATGATACATTGCAAATGTATCTATAATTTTTGATGTTCCATGCTTGGTTTTATCCACTTTCTTGTGTTTTGTTCCAACTTTGGAGTACTTTTCATATGATTTCTTGGACTAACCTATTAACAAGAGCCACAGTGCCAGCTGCCTGTTTTCTGCTGTTTTTGGTTCTAGGAAAGTTAGAAAATGAATATTCTCGGAATTGGACGGGACAAAAGCCAAAGTGCCTATTTTTCCGGATGTCATCAAGTGCCAGAATACGACACGGAGAAGGGCCAGTGAGCCACCACACCACCTGGCCACACGGTCAGGCCTGGCCCGCGCCAGGGGGTGGTGTGGCCGCTCCCGGCACCCCCTCGGCCTCTCCTTCCGCCTATATATTGCCCTCGGCACGAAAACCCTAAGTGTCCGATCAAAAATCCACGAAAGAGTCTGTAGCCGCCGTCATCTCCATCCCTAGATCGGGAGGAATCTGAAGCTCTTCCCGGCACCCTGCCGGAGAGGGGAATTCACCCTAGAAGCCTTCTTCATCACCATGCAAGCCTCTGGTGTGATGCGTGAGTAGTTCATCCTTGGACTACGGATCCATGTAGTAGCTAGATGGCTGGTTCTCCTCCTTTGTGCTTTCATGTCTAGATCTTGTGAGCTCCGTTCATGATCAAGATCATCTATTTGTAATTCTGCATGTTGTGTTTGCGGGGATCCGATGGATATTGAGATGCTATTTCAGATTGATTATTGATTCTATCATGTCTTTGTTATTTGTGATCTTCCATGCTTTCCGTTGTTAGTAGCTATCTTGGCCGAGTAGATGCTAGCAACTCTAAGAGTTAGTATTTATGCTCGATAGTGAGTTCATGCCTCTGGTAATCTGGGGAAGTGACAGAAATCTCTACGGTACTAGATGTGCTGTTGCTACTAGGGAGAAAACAACAATCCTTTGTTCATAGAACAATCGTATTGTTTACTTTACACGCAGTTCGTAAAGCAATAATCTGTTGCTTGCAACTTAATACTGGAGGGGGTTCGGATGATAACCTGAAGGTGGATTATTAGTCATAGATGCAGTAGGATGGCGGTCTATGTATAATGTTGTAATGCCCAATCAAGTCTCAAAGGAGTCAAGATGATTAGTATATGCATCTATTGCTTTCTCGGTGTTTGTCAATTGCCCCGCTGTAATTTGTTCACCCAGCATGTTATCTATCTAAGGAGAGCCACCTCTAGTGAACTATGGGTCCCGGTCCTTTTCTTTACATACAATCTATAAACTGTTTACTGCTTTGTGTTTACTTTCTACAAACTTTTACTTCTTTCCATTCGATACGTTTAATCCTTTGTTTTCCGCAAAACACAGTGAGATTGACAACCTCATCGCAAGTTGGGGACAAAGTTCTGTGGTTGTGTTGTGCAGGCCTCCACGTTGCTACTAGCACCGGTAGTGCGCCCTGCCAAAGCTCAGCTAGTAACACCTTTGGGGTGTTTCCTTGCTCCTACTGGTTCGATTAAACCTTGGTTTCATAACCGAGGGAAACTTGCTGCTGTGCTCATCATACCTTCCTCTTGGGGTTCCCAACGAGCTCTACATCAACACCGCCATCAAGCATTTTTCTGGGCACCATGCATTGAGCCATCAAGCGATTTTCTGGCGCCGTTGCCGGGGAACGAAGAAGAAGAAACTCCCATGTCAACTACACGCCGATTTTCTAGCGTCGTTGCCGGGGAGTCAAGGACATCTTCACAAGGGGAGTTCCTCATAATGAATCTCTTTACTTTGTTGTTTTTGTTTTGCTTAGTTTTCTTTTTGGTTTGTTTGCTTGTTTTTTTATTCAAAAACACAAAAAAATTAAGTCTCCTTTAGTTGTCACCTCTTCCTTAGCTCACCCATGTTGATCCCTACATTCACCCTGAAAGACCTTCCAATTGGTAGTGGTTCTATAATTGGGAAATATAACATTGAAGAATTCTTTAATCATGTTAGTAAGCATGAAGATACTGAGGATAGATCCCTTGCAGAACTTGCTCCAAACTATGAGATTGCTGCAGCTTCTTTAATTCACATATTAGAAGCTAGGTTTGTTAACTCAACCCCTTAATGCAAGTAATGTTTCTTAAGCTTAAGGAAATTGAAGACCCTGAAAAGAGGGATTTTATTCTAGAAACTTTGTTTAAGGAGTTCTATGATGTTGCCAAGTAAGCTAGGAAAGTCTTTGAACGTTTCAATATGCTAGGGTCATGTGTAGATGTTGTTGGTACACGAGAAAAGATGAACAAAACCGAACCTAATGGGGAGGAACCTAAGATACCAACACCCTTTAAACTAGTAGCAATACATGATGCCATAGAAAAGAATCTTGATTGGATTGTTCCTGCAAACCCTTTTGATGAGAATAGTGAACCTAAGAGTATTGAGAGAGGATCCTCTAGAACTTACTTGGATGATATACCTTGCCTTGTTGAAAATATTTCTGGTATTGATCTTAATGCTTCTTCATTTGAGAATACTTGATCCTTTTTCTTGCTTCTTATGCCTAACTTAAAGGCGTTAAAGAAAAGTACTTATTGGAAGATAACCCAAAAAGTTTTAGATGAGTCTTGGAAGTTATTACCTCTGTAATAACCTCTCCTTATACTTTTTATTTGCTTTTTGTGCCAAGAGTAACCTCTAATGAGAGAGAAGTAATGATTAGGAAGTTGCTATCCCGAAACAGATTTTTGTGCTTCACCGTAAACATTCGTGAGAGAGCTCTGTATGTCGGATTGAGCTATAATGTTTTGTGCTTCTGCCCAGGTTGTTAACTAACTTTAGTTAGTTCAACACTTTTTGATTTCAGGAACATAAGGTCTTTGAAAAAATTCGTATTTACCTGCTGGTCTGTTTTGACAGATTTCTGCCATTTTCTGCATTTGCTTCTTGTTGGTTCCTTTTTGAGTTCTTTTAGGGAATTGAGATTTTTGAGGGAAGTGCTACAGTATCTAGTGTTCTAATGGAATTTTATTTGGTGTTAGAACTGAACCTTAAGACTTATTTATCTTGAGTGCACTAATGTTGCTAATAAAGATTGTGTGAAGTTTTGTATGAAGGAAAAATTTTAGGTGTATGGAAGGAATGAGTAATGAGATGAAGAATGGACTTTGGGGATGCCACGCGTGTCACCCTAAGAAATATCCAAGAAGTACAAGCGTCAAAGCTTGGGGATGCCCAAGGCATCCCCTTCTTCATCAATAAAAATTCCAGGTTTCTTCCAAACGCTTCATTTTTATTGTTTCATGCACAATTGTGTTTTTCTTGGAGCGTCTTCTTTTTCGTTTTCGTTTTGGTTTTTCGTTTGCTTGATTTGCTTAGTTTGCTGAATAAATTGGTTGGACCCCTCTTTCATACATTGGTTTGCAAATAGTTTGGTTTGGTTTGGAAAAGAGTAGGAAAGTTCATACTTATGTGGTAAAAAGAGCTTGTTTTTGACTATTGCCTATGCTTTGTCATGCCATGCTTGATATTGTTTTGGCTTTATGCTTAGTATTCTTTGCTGTAGCATGACTTGTTATAAACAATTGAGATTTCTTAATGTGCCTTGGATGAATCATGCGTTGTTTTAGCATATTAAATCATAGTATAGTGGTATTCTCCTTTGATGCTTTATTTGGGTTGACTTGGCGCATGCTCACACCATGTTATGACTATCCAAAGTCACCATAGCCTTTATGATCCTTTAGTTTTCAACTTGTAGTATCACTTTATGCTTTGATCAATGATGTTTTGTCGCTCTGCATGATTATGGCCATTATTGCTCTCTTAGTTTGTCGCTCCCAGACTTTTGCTAGCCTCCACAACAAAGTATGAGTTCCACTCATGCATCCAACTCCCTAAACCAAGTTATTTCAAAGAGTCCACCATACCTACCTACTAGCTTATTCTATTCCAAGTATATTCATGCTTTTGTTTACCTTCCAAATTAAACTTGTTATGAGAAAACTAGTGATTAAAGCTCTCACGAACTTGATGGCACACTTTACTTTATTGCCTCTAATAAACTTGAACCATTGGGTCCTTCTTTGTTGCGTATATGCTTGCGCTTTATAAGTTGAAATTAGCAGAACCATGTTTCATGGGGAACGCTTTCAACATTGCCCTTGTACTTTGTACCCCGTTGATATCATGTTCTTTTGCTTACGGATCCCGGCGGTGTGAAATAAAAGTGGAACTTGTAAGATCATGGAGTTTTTATGTGTGTTAGAGAAATGCCTGGGCCGCTAGCCTAAGCCATGCCTAATCATGGTGGAAACTTGCAGCATCACCATAATGAGCACTCTATGAAGCATCCTAAAAAAAAACGTATGCAAATAGCAAATAAAAAGATCGCTGAGATGCTCATTCTCTGCTTGCCTTGTCATTTTGATTATGGGAAAGCTGCCGTATCATGTGCAAGGGGTACCCCATTGGCGGTTCTTAATGATACACATATACTTACAATGACAAGAGCTTACTCGTGACTAAAGTTGAGTAGCATGAGGATAGGTCTTCGTAAGTAAGGGGCATGAGATTTCGGTTTATAACTTGTCAAGCATATCCTCTTGGTTGTGTCACTTTAGCCTTAATCACCTTCAAGATGCTTATGATAGGGGCAATGAGAGCTGAAAGCTATAAGTACCATACTTTTTGGAAGCTCTTTATGAGACTTGAATCCCTACTTCCTTTTACAAAGGCTTTTCTTCCACCATTACATTGAGTCTCCACCTTCTACCTTTATGCACCTACTTTGAGAGCATAGTGGCCATTCTTAGTTCTATGTGCATTGTCCCAAGACTAGTTGACTGATGCATAACTTGTTATTGCTTGTTTTAAACTATTGTATCTAGTCACTCTTATGAACTTTGAAGGTGTCCTATGCATTTATATTTGCTACTCTATTGAGGGACACGCAGAATACTATTATGCTATATTTTCCTTATGTGAAACAAACAAACGTCTTGCAAAGCATTGTTATTCATGAATCTTTTGTTTGTGCCTTTTCATGTTGCATCATAGTTTCTTTGCTTATTGCTAGAACTTTGTCTTTCATGTTATGATTGAAGTACTATGATCCCAGCTTTGAATGTTTTGAAATACTTTGATCAAGTCTTTGATGGTGCATGTCACCTCAAAAATTATTCTTTCTTTTTATCACTTACCTACTCGAGGACGAGCAGGAGTTAACCTTGGGGATGTTGATACATTGCAAATGTATCTATAATTTTTGTTGTTCCATGCTTGGTTTTATCCACTTTCTTGTGTTTTGTTCCAACTTTGGAGTACTTTTCATATGATTTCTTGGACTAACCTATTAACAAGAGCCACAGTGCCAGCTGCCTGTTTTCTGCTGTTTTTGGTTCTAGGAAAGTCAGAAAATGAATATTCTCGGAATTGGACGGGACAAAAGCCAAAGTGCCTATTTTTCCGGATGTCATCAAGTGCCAGAATACGAGACGGAGAAGGGCCAGGGAGCCACCACACCACCTGGCCGCACGGCCAGGCCTGACCCGCGCCAGGGGGTGGTGTGGCCGCTCCAGGCACCCCCTCGGCCTCTCTTTCTGCCTATATATTACCCTCGGGACAGAAACCCTAAGCGCCCGATCAAAAATCCAGGATAGAGTCTGTAGCCGCCGTCATCTCCATCCCTAGATCAGGAGGGATCTGAAACTCTTCCCAGCACCCTGCCGGAGAGGGGAATTCACCCTGGAGGCCTTCTTCATCACCATGCAAGCCTCCGGTGTGATGCGTGAGTAGTTCATCCTTGCACTACGGATCCATGTAGTAGCTAGATGGCTGGTTCTCCTCCTTTGTGCTTTCATGTCTAGATCTTGTGAGCTCCGTTCATGATCAAGATCATCTATTTGTAATTCTGCATGTTGTGTTTGCGGGGATCCGATGGATATTGAGATGCTATTTCAGATTGATTATTGATTCTATCATGTCTTTGCTATTTGTGATCTTGCATGCTTTCCGTTGTTAGTAGCTATCTTGGCCGAGTAGATGCTAGCAACTCCAAGAGTTAGTATTTATGCTCGATAGTGGGTTCATGCCACTGGTAATCTGGGGAAGTGACAGAAATCTCTAAGGTACTAGATGTGCTGTTGCTACTAGGGAGAAAACAACAATCCTTTGTTCATAGAACAATCGTATTGTTTACTTTACACATAGTTCGTAAACTAATAATCTGTTGCTTGCAACTTAATACTGGAGGGGGTTCGGATGATAACCTGAAGGTGGATTATTAGTCATAGATGCAGTTGGATGGCGGTCTATCTATAATGTTGTAATGCCCAATCAAGTCTCAAAGGAGTCAAGATGATTAGTATATGCATGTATTGCTTTCTCGGTGTTTGTCAATTTCCCCGCTGTAATTTGTTCACCCAGCATGTTATATATCTAAGGAGAGCCACCTCTAGTTAACTATGGGTCCTGGTCCTTTTCTTTACATACAATCTATAAACTATTTACTACTTTGTGTTCACTTTCTGCAAACTTTTACTTCTTTCCATTCGATTCGTTTAATCCTTTGTTTTCCGCAAAACATGGTGAGATTGACAACCTCATCGCAAGTTGGGGACAAAGTTCTATGGCTGTGTTGTGCAGGCCTCCACGTTGCTACTAGCACCAGTAGTGAGCGCTGCCAAAGCTCAGCTAATAACACCTTTGGGGTGTTTCCTTGCTCCTACTGGTTCGATTAAACCTTGGTTTCATAACTGAGGGAAACTTGCTGCTGTGCTCATCATACCTTCCTCTTGGGGTTCCCAACGAGCTCTACATCAACACCGCCATCAAGCATTTTTCTGGGCACCATGCATTGAGCCATCAAGCGATTTTCTGGCGCCGTTGCCGGGGAACGAAGAAGAAGAAACTCCCATGTCAACTACACGCCGATTTTCTAGCGCCGTTGCCGGGGAGTCAAGGACATCTTCACAAGGGGAGTTCCTCATAACGAATCTCTTTACTTTGTTGTTTTTGTTTTGCTTAGTTTTCTTTTTGGTTTGTTTGCTTTTTTTTTTATTCAAAAACACAAAAAAATTAGTTTTACTTGTTTGCTTTCTTATTCAAAAACACAAAAAAATTAAGTCTCCTTTAGTTGTCACCTCTTCCTTAGCTCACCATGTTGATCCCTACATTCACCCTGAAAGACCTTCCAATTGGTATTGGTTCTATAATTGGGAAAGATAACATTGAAGAATTCTTTAATCATGTTAGTAAGCATGAAGATACTGAGGATAGATCCCTTGCAGAACTTGCTCCAAACTATGAGATTGCTGCAGCTTCTTTAATTCACATGTTAGAAGCTAGGTTTGTTAATCTCAACCCCTTAATGCAAGTAATGTTTCTTAAGCTTAAGGAAATTGAAGACCATGAAAAGAGGGATTTTATTCTAGAAACTTTGGTTAAGGAGTTTTATGATGTTGCCAAGGAAGCTAGGAAAGTCTTTGAACGTTTCAATATGCTAGGCTCATGTGTAGATGTTGTTGGTACACGAGAAAAGATGAACAAAACCGAACCTAATGGGGAGGAACCTAAGATACCAACACCCTTTAAACTAGTAGCAATACATGATGCCATAGAAAAGAATCTTGATTGGATTGTTCCTGCAAACCCTTTTGATGAGAATAGTGAACCTAAGAGTATTGAGAGAGGATCCTCTAGAACTTACTTGGATGATATACCTTGCCTTGTTGAAAATATTTCTGGTATTGATCTTAATGCTTCTTCATTTGAGAATACTTGATCCTTTTTCTTGCTTCTTATGCCTAACTTAAAGGCGTTAAAGAAAAGTACTTATTGGGAGATAACCCAAAAGTTTTAGATGAGTCTTGGAAGTATTCATTTGCTTTTTGTGCCAAGAGTAACCTCTAATGAGAGAGTAGTAATGATTGGGAAAGTTGTTATCCCGAAACAGATTTTTGTGCTTCACTGTAAAAATTCGTGAGAGAGATCTGTATGTCGGATTGAGTTGTAATGTTTTGTGCTTCTGCCCAGGTTGTTATCTAACTTTAGTTAGTTCAACACTTTTTGATTTCAGCAACATAAGGTCTTCGAAAAAATTCGTATTTACCTGCTGGTCTGTTTTGACAGATTTCTGCCATTTTCTGCATTTGCTTCTTGTTGGTTCCTTTTTGAGTTCTTTTGGGGAATTGAGCTTTTTGAGGGAAGTGCTACAGTATCTAGTGTTCTAATGGAAGTTTATTTGGTGTTAGAACTGAACCTTAAGACTTATTTATCTTGAGTGCACTAATGTTTCTAATAAAGATTGTGTGAAGTTTTGTATGAAGGAAAAATTTCAGGTGTATGAAAGGAATGAGTAATGAGATGAAGAATGGACTAAAGCTCAGGCTTGGGGATGCCACGCGTGTCACCCCAAGAAATATCCAAGAAGTACAAGTGTCAAAGCTTGGGGATGCCCAAGGCATCCCCTTCTTCATCAATAAAAATTCCACGTTTCTTCGAAACGCTTCATTCCAGGTATCAAAGCAATAGCTTCTAGTTTTAGGCTCGAGATCTTGCATTTGTGATATGCGGTTGGCATTAGATTGGATCTAATTGCAGTTTTGGTGGTCGATCTATGAGATAGATCGGTTTTGTACGAGGTTGATTGGATCAACTGTACTTGGGGAATTGGATGATCCGTTTTCCGTGATCTTACTTCTGAGGTCGTAGAACGACATACCCCTACCGGTCGATTTCCGCCATCGGGGTAGACTGTGACACGTAAATCCTGATGTGGTGATCGAAGATCAAAGAGTTTGGTCGAATCGGAGTCCGGATCGGATTTGGGTAAAATTGTTTTATCTGATGACCAAATCCATGTCCGGAATGCAGATGAGATCTATGTTTTTGCCCTGTCATAGCGTCTTGGATGTCGTTGCGAGTTTTCACAATGCTGGTAGATATCGTATCTATGCATAACTTGTTTTTTCAGGATGATGTTGTGAATGGTATGGCTTATATGCATGTGATGTGTGTAATCCATACGTGATCTGTGTATCATGGTTTTTGTCAGCCGACTGGAGCCTAGGTGCTATCATTTTATTGTATAATGGCCTACGTGTCGGATAAGCTAGTGTAGCTGTTTGGAGAATCCGGAAGGCATGCAAGTCGATGTGCAAGTCGGCTACATGGTGTAAGACAACACGTGACAAGAGTTGACACGAGTCGGATTATAGTCTTTGTGTAGATGGAGATCACCATGAAGAGAGCCATACCATTTCACATTATAATTGCCTTATTTTATGTTGTGTTTATGTCTCTGTTTTTACCTCTGTTAGATAGTTGGTAGCAATCCCTCAAAGAAGGTCTAGTCGGTTTCCCCACTAGTGCTGCACCATCACAAGTCGGACATTCTTGGTATTGGGCTCATAAAATTGAGGTGCTATCAATCCTTTCCGACTAGGTGGGTTCGAGTCGGACTCTTACAGCGGAAGCACTTGGTAATCTAGACAGGTCTATCACAACGGTTGTGGGACTTGGGGAAAAGTCGGATGGGAGCCGGGGCATGTGATGCCACCCATCCAACAGGAGTCGTATGAGATACGATTGACAAGGAGTTGTCTACCTAGATCACTTGACGGCTAGCGGTGATGCTAAAGCTCACTAGTCGACTTGCTTATTTAGGGTCCTGAATCACTAAGTAACCATCGGAGGGGTGTTGGTTCTAGTGGGAGCATAAATATTAAAGTGTTTAATATGCTTGCTCTTTTATGGATACATGTCTTAAGTGTTTTGCATATTTTCTGTTATAGATCAATGGCACCTAGCAGTCTCCCTCAGATTTCTGGTTTTGCTTTGAGAACCATCTTAGAGAAAGATAAGCTAAATGGAACTAATTTCACCAACTGGTATTGTAATCTGAGAATTGTTCTCAAACAAGAAAAGAGGGACCGTGTCCTAGACAACCCACTTCCAGATGAGTCAGATGAGAATGCGACTGTCGCGGCCACCAATGCGTACCGTCGGATTTGTGATGAATCCATGGAGATTAGCTGTCTTATGCTATCTCACATGGAACCGGACTTTCAGCAGCAGTTCGAGAATGTTGAGGCCTACGATATGATCGAAAGCCTCAAAAGTATGTTCCAGGGTCAGGCAAAGACTAAGAGGTATCAAGTCTCTCAGGCTTTGTTGAGCTGCAAGCTTAAGGATGGCGATCCACTAAGTCCACATGTGATCAAGATGGTTGGTTACGTGCAGTCTGTAGAAAGACTTGGCTACCCCATTAGCGAAGAGTTTGCTACTGACATAATTCTGAACTCTCTTCCTAGTGCATATGGACAGTTCATATCGAACTACCACATGCATGGTATGGATAAGAAGCTCATTGAATTACATGGGATGCTCAAGCAGGCTGAGGCGGATCTCAAGAAAGCTGCCAGTCAAGTGTTGATGGTGCAAAATAAGGCTAAGTTCAAGAAGAGTTCTTGGACTAAGAAGAAGAAGGCAAAGTCGGGAGGTAAGGCGGAGGACCCAATCCAAAGCGCTTCCTCAGGGACTAAGCCATCTCCTGGAGCCGGATCCACTTGCTTCTACTGCAAGTCGGATGGCCACTGGAAGAGGAATTGCAGCAAGTATCTAGCTGACAAAGCCAAGAGCGGAGGTGTGACTTCCGGCTAAGGTACGCTTGTTTGCAATGTTATAGACATATATCTTGCTGATGCACCTGGTAGTTCTTGGGTATATGATACCGGATCGGTCATTCACATCTGCAACTCATTGCAGGGACTGGTAAGAACTAGGAGCGTTGCAAGAGGCGAGGTTGACATTAGAGTCGACAACAAAGCGAGAGTCGCTGCGTTGGAAGTCGGCAGGATGCAACTTCATTTACGCTCTGGATTCTTAATAGCGCTAAATAATTGCTATTATGTTCAAGTGCTTAGTCGAAACATCATTTCTGCCTCATGTTTGATGAGACAAGGCTATGAGTCAATATTAAGAATAATGGTTGTTCTTTATATTTGAATGATATGTTTCACAGCTTTGCACCTGTCCGGGACGGGTTATTTATTTTGAATCTTGAGGGTGAATCTATCTATAACATAAATGTGAAAAGGTTTAAACCAAATGATCTGAATATGACTTAATTTTGGCATTGTCGGCTTGGTCATATAAGTTGGAAATGCATGAAGAAGCTCCATGATGATGGACTCCTAACTTCGTTCGACTTGGAGTCATTCGAGACATGTGAATCCTGCCTTCTTGGCAAGATGACCAAGACACCTTTTGCAAAGAGTTGTGAAAGGGCGTCCGACTTATTGGGACTAGTACATAGTGATGTATGTGGCCCGATGAGCACGACAACCAGAGGTGGTTATCAGTACTTCATTAGCTTCACTGATGATTTGAGTAGGTATGGATATATCTACTTGATGAAACATAAGTCAGAAGCCTTTGAAAAGTTCAAGGAATTCCAGAATGAGGTACAGAATCAACTTGGCAAGAAAATAAAGTTTCTTCGATCGGACCGAGGAGGCGAGTACATGAGCCATAAGTTTGATGACCATCTGAAGAGTTGTGGAATAGTTCCCTAGCTCACTCCTCCAGGAACGCCGCAGAGAAACGGTGTGTCGGAAAGGAGGAATCAGACCATGTTAGACATGGTACGATCAATGATGAGTCAGACAGATCTGCCTTTATAATTTTGGGGTTATTGTCTAGAAACTGCAGCGTTCACACTAAACAGAGTACCATCAAAGTCAGTAGAAAAGACACCACATGAGATGTGGACTGGAAAAAAGACGAATTTGTCTTTCCTTAAGATTTGGGGTTGTGAAGCTTTTGTCAAGCGACTTCAGTCAGACAGGCTTACAACAAAGTCGGATAAGTGTATTTTCGTGGGATATCCGAGGGAAACCTTGGGCTACTACTTCTACAACTGAGAAGAGGGAAAAGTGTTTGTTGCTCGAAACAGTGTCTTCCTTGAGAAAGAGTTTCTTAGTCGGGGAGTCAGTGGGAGTACGGTGCATCTCGAAGAAATTCGAGAGATACCAGCCAACAGCGAGTCAACAAAAGCCTTAAAGGTTGAGCCGGACGTGGTACCTGAGCCGACAACTGCACCGACACTGCGAAGATTGGCCAGACTGCGAAGTGTTCGTGATGTGTTGCTGTTGGACAGTGATGAGCCAACAACTTATTTGAAGGCGATGGTGGGTTCTGATTCTGAGTCATGGTTTGGAGCCATGAGATCCGAGTTAAAGTCCATGAATGAAAATCAAGTTTGTAACTTGGTTGATCTGTCAGAGGTGCAAGAACCGTCGAGTGCAAATGGGTCTTTAAGAAGAAAACTGATATGGATGGAAATGTTTCTATCTATAAAGCACGACTTGTCGCGAAAGGGTTCCGACAAGTTCAAGGAGTTGACTACTATGAGACTTTCTCTCCCGTGGCGATGCTTAAATCAGTTCGGATCATGTTAGCTATAACAGCCTATTTCGACTATGAGATATGGCAGATGGATGTCAAGACGGCTTTCCTTAACGGATATTTAACTTTTGGTTTATCGTCTTATATGATACAACCCGAGGGTTTTGTCGATCCGGCTAATGTTGACAAGGTATGCAAGCTTCGGAAATCCATTTATGGGTTGAAGCAAGCATCTCGGAGTTGGAACATTCGCTTTGATGAGGTAGTCAAATCGTTTGGCTTCATCAAGAGTGATCATGATTCTTGTTTATACAAGAAGTTTAGTGGGAGCAAAGTAAACTTTCTGATCTTATACGTGGATGACATATTACTGATTGGAAATGATGTAATTGTTGCAAGAGACCAAGGAATCATTGGAAAGGAGTTTTTCGATGAAGGACTTGGGTGAGGCAACTTACATACTAGGAATCTGGATCTATAGGGATAAATCAAGGCGGCTCATTGGATTGAGTTAGAGTAAATATTTGGACAAAGTGTTGAAGAAATTCAACATGGAATCATCTAAGAAGGGGTTCTTACCGATGTCCCATGGCGTAAAACTTAGCAAGACTCAGTGTCCTTCGACAACTGATGAGCAAAGTCGAATGAGTGCGATTCCGTATGCTTCTGCAGTCGGATCCATCATGTACGCTATGATTTGTACTAGGCCAGATGTTTCCTATTGAAAGGATTATCTTCTCTCCATATGTTTTTGGTGTTGATGACAACTCCTTGTGTGGTTTAACCGTTTGTCCGAGTTTTAGGTTATCTTCGGACGTGTTCGTGGATGGTGTCTCTCAAGGAAGAGCTTTCGGTCGATAGCTTTTATTTTTCACTTTCTCTTGTTTACATTATAGGCTACCGTACTATCAAGAGGGAGTCCATCTAGGAAGGTTGTGGGAAATCAATATTTCATGCACAGACCATATATGCACATCCACAGCCATCCCAGTTTTCGAGTGAGAGAGAGTTTTCTGAGCTGTTGGAGGGGTTTCTGCCCTGACCGGTAGTACCGGCCAGGCGGCGGTAGTACCGCCCAGGGGTTTTCCCAGGGCTGTTCGAGCGGTACTTCCGATCGAAGATCCGGTCCTATTTCCGATGAAGCGTTTTTGGGCTCAGTAAGACTTCTGTCTAACTTTGCCTATTTGTCGGAAATAGCGTCGGATCTTGGACCGGTAGTACCGGCCTGACCAACTCCTACCCCCTTGAGCGGTAGTACCGCTCCCTCACCGGTAGTACCGGCCAGCTTCAGGGACCGGTAGTTCCGGGTCCAGTTCCGGTCATATTTCTGATGCTGGGCAGTGCGGGTCAGATAACCTTCTGCCTCGCACTGCCTATTTGGCGGAAATAAGGACGAAACTTGGACCGGTACTACCGGCCAGCCCTTTTGGGTCCACCGACAGTCGTATGACTGTTACGTGGCCTGGGCTGGTCCGGTGGTGGGCCGCTCGCCGGTACTACCGGTCAGTCACCGGTAGTACCGACGGCGTCGGGCCAGGACATTTCCTGCCCGTTTGAAGGGGTGCTATTTAAAGCCCCCTTCTTCCTCCTCCAACCTTATCTCTTTGTTCTCTCTCTCCACCATTTTCACAAGATCTTGACTTTGCTAGATCTCTCTCCCTACCCACTCAAATCTCTTGATCTTTTGAGGATTGGGAGAGGTGACCTAGATCTACACCTCCACCAAAGGAATTTTGATTTCCCCCACTCATCCTTTGTGGATTTCATTTCTTGGGTTCTTGGAACCCTAGACGGTGTAGGGCATCCTTGGAGCTGGGGCATTTGTTGTAAAGCTCCGGGGTGTCATTGAGGGCCTTAAATTGAGTTGTGAAGCCTCCCCTTAACCTCGTTGTAAAGGTTTTCGGTTGGCTCCTTCAAGGTCACCGGTTAGTGGATTGTGAGGCCACCTTTGTGGTGGTGCTCACCTGAGAAGAAGGTGAGGCCTTTGTGGCGCTCGGGAGACTTTGTGTGGCCTCGACACCTCTCCAACGTAGACGTAGCTTCCTTGGAAGTGAACTACGGGAATTACATCTTCGTGTCCCCTTGCTGGTTCTTTCGCTCCGCTCCTTTACTTCTTGCATTTACTCTCTTGTTTTCCTTTGTGCTTCTTGTCATTTAGGGTGTTCACGTAGTTGCATCTCTAGTGAACCTTACGTTGTGCTTAAGCCTTAAAAGTGGGATAAAATATTAAAAATTGGTAGTCTCCTATTCACCCCCCTCTAGTCGACCTAAGTTGGGCCTTTCAATTGGTATCCGAGCCTCGGCTCTTACTTCGGGCTTAACCGCCTAAGAGACTATGGCCGACGAAGAGGGAAGTGTGGGTGCAGCCCCCAAGAACTTGGCCTCCATGGATGACCTCAATCGGTTGGAGACATCCATGATGACCAAGTTTGAGGAAATGATGACTCTTTTGTAATCCCTTAAGCCTACCCCCATGCTAGAAACCCCTCATGCTGCATCTCTTGAGGCCGAAGCCCCCTCCGCTCCCGTGGAAGTGGTTGCCCCCGGGGTGATTCCCGCGGCAGCCCCAAAACACTTGGGTCTAGGCTTTGTGGCTCAAACCACCAAGCTCCCAAGCGAGAGCTCCGAGGGGCTAGGTGACTCCTCCTCCAAAGAGGGAGTCAAGGATTAGTCGGCGGTTCCACCACCGTTCAAATATACGCCGGATTCTCCTATTCCCATGCCGCACATCATACCTCAAGGAGCACCTCCCTTACTAGATACTTCTAACTTCGCCAATTGGCAATATCTAATGCAACCTCATATCTCCAGCTCCTCTATTGAGTTGATGAGGATTGTGGAGGAAGGCTTCTCTCCATATGATGCTAAGAAGTTGACTCGGGCCGAGGTCGTGGACAAGCAACTCAATGCCACCGCCTTGTGTATGATTCAAAAGGCGTTGACCCCCAAGGACTTTGCTCACATTCGCCAATTCACCACCGCCAAAGAAGCTTGGGATCATCTCACCGAGTTGTATATTGGAAATGCGAGCATTCAAAGCTCCAAGTTTGATGAAGCCAACAATGAGTCCGATGGCTTTGCAATGCAAGATGACGAGACACCCAAAGACATGTATCGTCGGCTCAAGGTTCTTTGTTATACCTTGAGGGACCTTGGAGCTACCTATGTTGATGACAAGTTTATGAAGAGGAAGTTTGTCCAAGCTCTTCTTACCTTCGAGGAACAAAAACTCAACTCTATCAAGGGGAGAAGCAACTACCATACCATGTCCTCTCAAGAGGTGCTGAGTGAATTCATTGCCATGACCATTGCCAAGAAGAATGCGGAGTCAGCTCGTGCTCGTGCCTATGGGTCTCAAAAGCTGAACCTTGCCTTGAAAGCTCAAGTGGTGGAAGTTGATGAAGACGACAACTCAAGTGAGTGGTCTCAAGAGGACATCAAATATGCTTTCAATGAGCATTTGGCTCTAGCATCAAGGGCATTTTGGAACAAACCGGGCATGAAGTCAAGGTCAAGGGACAACCCAAGATTCAACTCAACCATGAAGACTCCAAAGACTAGATCTTGTTACAATTGCAACGACAAGAGTCACTTTGTAGCTCAATGCCCCTTCGAGGATAGAGAAGACAATGGAGGTCGCCTCATTCGCAAGAACAAGCCAAGACCTCATCATACCTTGAACAAGAACTTCCACAACAAGAACTCACCTAACAAGGAAAGGGCAATGGTGGTCCATGAAGAGTACTTTTCGGGCGATGATGATGATGTTGAGAATGAAGGTCAAGGTGGAGAGATCGTGGGGGTTGCCGCTATTGCTACTTCATCTAATCCACGAGTGTCTCTCTTCGACTCCCCTAACGAGAACATCACCAACCGCAACCAAAAGTGTCTCATGGCTAAGGCCACCGAGGTAACTCCCGCTTCCAAGTCCTCTCCAAATGAACTTCCCTTGCATGATCTAGATGGTTTAGAGGTTAAGAAAGAGATGGTGAACATGTGTGAATCCATGGAGCATCTAGATGATGATACTGATGGGTTCGTAGCATGGAAAACAAAAATTTTCTACCGCAAGAACGAACAAAACCCAGATCTAATCTAGATAAAAGCCAAGATCTAATCTATTAGACATGTGCAACGAGATAGATAGGAACTAACCCTCGTAGATCTGAAAGCGTTAACGAGATTAGATCTCGTGGTTGATGTAGTCGATCACTTGCCGATCTCAAGATCGTGTGGACGATCCTTCCGGCGTCGCGTTCCGGCAGCGCTTCCGCAGTCGGTCAAGTGGACGATCCTTCCGGCGCCGCGTTCGGGCAGCGCTTCCGCAGTCGGTCACACGTACGGAGTCGAAGCAGACCTTTCGCTCCTCGTTCCAGCGAGCAGTGGATGTAGTAGATCTTCTCCACGAAATCACAGCAGCACGACGGCGTGGTGGTGGTGGTGGAGTAGATAATTCTGCAGGGCTTCGCCTATGCCTGTGCAGAAGAAAGGAGGAGGAGAGAGGCGGCAGAGATTGGGAGTTGTGGAGGAGGGCCAGGAGGTGGCGCCCCTGCCCCTCTATTTAAAGGGGGGAGGGCGCCTTGGGGAGGGGGAGTCCTAGTAGGACTCCCCACCTCCTAGGCCGGCGGATTGGGGAGGGGGGAGGAGTCCTCCTCCCCCACGACTCCTAGTCTTAACCCACCAGGACTCCTTGATCCCTTTCTTGGTTTTCAAGCAAACTCCAAGAAACCTTCCAGAACCTTCCGGAACATTCCGAAACCTTCTAGAATCCTCATACAAACACTCCGGAACATTTCCTAACTCAGAAAATGATCCCCTATATATGAATCTTATTCTCCGGACAATTCCGGATCTCCTCGTGATGTCCCGGATCCATTCCGAGACTCCGAACAACATTCGGTCTCCAACGCACATTCCACATCTACTTTAAACAACTTCGAACCTTAAGTGTGTCACCCTACGGTTCGTGAATATGTAGACATGATAGAGACACATCTCCTATGAATAACCATCAGCAGGACCTGGAGATCCATAATGGCTCCCACATACTCAACGATGACTTCGTGATCGATTGAACCATTTACATATGAAACCAATTCCCTTTGTCTCGCGATATTATACTTATCTGGGGTTTGATCGTCATCATCTCCATACCTAGTTCTACCTCGTTACTGATAAGTACTCTTTACTCGTTCCGTGATATGTCATCCTTTGTGACCCAGTCACATGCTTGCAAGCTAACTAGATGACATTCCACCGAGAGGGCCCAGAGCATATGTATCCGTCATATGGATGGACAAATCCCAATCTTGGTCCATGCGCTTCAACACATACTTTCAGAATACACAATGACACCTTTATGACCACCCAGTTACAAAGCGGTGTTTGATGTCATCAAAGTACCCATCCGGTGATGGTGATTAACACAACCTCATGGTCGAAGGATTAGGTTACTATGCATTTAAAAGCTTACAGCAATACGAACTTAATGACTTGATCTTATGCTACGCTTACTATGGGTGTGTGTCCATCACATCATTCTCCTAATGACATAACCTTGTTATTAATCACATCCTAATGTCCATGATCAGGAAACCATGATCATCAATCAATCAACAAGCTAGTTCAACAAGAGGCTTACTAGGGACTATCATATTTTCACAAAACACACATGTATTAGTGTTTCCTAATAATAAAATTATAGCATGAGATGTAAACATTCATCATAAACACAAAGATATAATTATTATTGCCTCTTGGGAATATCTCCAACAGATACTAGGATGTGCTTTGAAACACTTGTAAACCAACTTGACCATGCTAGGGAAATGCTAGATGAGAAAGAGGAAGTTATTGACATGTTAGGTAGAAATGAGAGAGATGCCGCCGATGAGATTGCCTCTCTATCCCAATCTCTTGAAGATGAACATAACATGAGAATAACTCTTGAGGAAAGTGTGGCTAAACTTGTTGAGGACCATAATGGCTTTATAGTGCAACTTGTTAAAGAACGAGATCATGCTATTGCTTCATTGAATGTCCTTAAGAATGAAAAGGGTGAGTTTGGTGTTGGTCATGAATGCCTCAAGGATTTTGAGAAACTCAAGAAGGAACATCATTCCTTGGAGAGTAAATTCTCAAGTATCTTTGAGGCTCATAAGCAACTCCAAACGCAACTAAATAATGAACATTCAAAGTCTTCCGCTACGCCTATTGTGCATTTGTCTTGTTCGTCTAACCCTTGTTGCAAGCATGAGGATCTTGTTAAGGAGAACAAGACATTGAAAGATCAACTTGCAAAAGGGCAAGGTACTATCAAGAGGAAGAACAAGAGAAGGAACAAGAAAAGGAAGAAGAGCAAGAACCTTGCTCTAGTATCCTCTCATGATTCTATCCTTGTGCAAAGTGATAACTTTGCCGGGAAGAATAACCCTTCCTACATTCTTTGCAAATCTTTTGATGGTCATGTTTATGCTAAGTATATTGGAACATCTTACACTCATGATTATCATTGGAACATTTGGGTACCTAAGACCCTTGTGACTAACAAAATGGGACCCATTGCAAAATGGGTACCTAAAACCAAAGCTTGATTTTCTTGTAGGACTTTGCTTCCGGAGGTGCAAAATGGGTGCTTGATAGTGGAGCTACAAGCCATATGACCGGAAGCAAGTCTCGGAGATTAGGCCAAAATTTTCCAATACTTTAGTCTCCTATGGTGATAAAACAAGCTCTCAGGTATTGGGTTTTGGTAAGGTGGTAGTTGCCCCGGATGTATCCTTGGTAAATGTCATGCTTGTCAAAACCCTTGGCTACAATCTTCTTTCCGTTCGTGCTCTTGCTATCATGGGTCTTTCATCTTTCTTTAGTGAGCATTCTGTGGTCCTCATGTGGAGCAAGTCTCTCATGGTGGCTTTCGTTGGATACATAGAGCATGACTTATATGTAGTGGATTTCTCCGGAAAGCCATCTACACATGCTATATGTCTCTATGCGAAAGCCAACGTGGGCTGGTTGTGGCATCGCCGCCTAGCCCACGTTAACATGAAGGCTTTGCAAAGTCTCTACACGGGGGGCCACATCCTTGGACTAAAAGACATTTCCTTTGCCAAAGATCAGGTGTGCAGGGCATGTATAGAAGGGAAGATGCATGAGAAGCCCCACAAGATTCTCAATCAAATCACCACTGAGCGGTGCCTAGAGCTTCTTCACATGGATCTTTTTGGGCCTCCATCTCATGATAGTCTTGGTGGGAAGAAGTACTGTTTGGTGATTGTTGACAACTTTTCACGTTACACTTGGGTCTACTTCTTCAAGTTCAAGAGTGAGACTCAACAAACCGTCATCGACTTTGCAAATCAAGTGCAACGGCAACTCAATTCCACCATCCTCACCATTAGAAGTGACAATGGCACCGAATTCAAGAACTACACTTTGGATGAGTTTCTTAGTGATGAGGGGATCAAACATCAATACTCTACCCCTTATACTCCTCAACAAAATGGTGTTGCCGAAAGGAAGAACCGTACCTTGATGGATGCGGCCCAGACCATGATGGCGGAATTCAAGTCGCCATATAACTTTTGGGCTGAAGCCATTTCTACCGCTTGTCATGCAACCAATCGCCTCTATTTACGCAAGAAGAAGAACAAGACTCCATATGAGCTTTTCACCGGTCACAAGACAAATGTCAAGTACTTCCGAGTGTTTGGTTGTAGATGCTTCCTCCTCAAGAAAGGTGTCCGCTTGTCAAAGTTTGAATCTAGGGCTCAAGAAGGGATCTTTGTTGGGTACTCAAATTAGTCCCATGCCTATCGAGTCTACAACAAAGCAACGAGAAGGGTTGAAGAATCTAGCAATGTTGAGTTTGATGAAGATCATGAGTCTCTTGTGCGGCAAGATGGTATTCGTGATCCAAGTGATGAAATTCCTCCCCAAGCCATAAGAAGAATGGGTGTGGGTTTCTTCCACCCCATTGAGGATCCCCTTGTGGCCGAAGGAGAAGGACCAAGCTCCACTCAAGCGGAGCCTTCACTCTCACAAGACCTTCTTGCTCCTCAAGGTCAACTTAATGCTTCTCAAGCTTCGTCAAGCTCCTCTCAAGATCTTCATGCTCATGACTCAAGTCCAAGTCTACCTCAAGTTGATCAAGCTCAAGTTGATCAAGCTCCTCCCCTCCATGTTGTTGAAGCTCCTCATGTAAATGACTCTCAAGGTCAAGTTGAAGATTGTCAAGTTGACAATGACCAAGGCCAAGCAAGTGTCTCTCCGCCAAATGATGATGTCTCTCCCTCGGTTGATGTTGATGAAGATAGTGATCAAGTTCATTCATATTGTCAAGGAGGGCTCTCGAATCATGGTGATGATCAAGTGGTTGCTCAAGAATCTCATCTTGAGACCCAAGCTCGTCGTCAAGCATACCGCCTTGCCAAGCTCATCAAAGATGGACATATCCTTGATAATGTTTATGGAGACTTCAATAGGGGCTCCACTACTAGGAGACAACTAACATCTTTTAGTTCTCATCATACATTTATTTCTCATGTTGAGCCCCAAAAGGTCTTCGAAGCTCTTGAAGATGATGATTGGCTTGATGCTATGAACGAAGAACTCCACAACTTCAAGAGAAACAAGGTGTGGACTCTTGTGAAAAGACCCAAAGATTGTCAAAATGTGATTGGGACCAAGTGGATCTTTAAGAAAAAGAAGGATGGAAATGGTATAGTCGTCCACAACAAAGCAAGGTTAGTTGCCCAAGGATACTCTCAAGTTGAGGGCATAGACTATGGTGAAACTTATGCTCCCGTTGCTCGTCTAGAATCCATTCGCATGCTTCTTGCCTTTGCTACCCATCATAATTTCAAGTTGCAACAAATGGATGTCAAGAGTGCTTTCCTTAATGGTCCTTTAAAAGAAGTGGTGTATGTCAAGCAACCTCCGGGCTTTGAGGACCCCCTCTTCTCGGACCATGTCTACAAACTCGATAAGGCACTATATGGTCTCAAGCAAGCCCCTCGTGCTTGGTATGAGTGCCTTAGAGAGCTCTTGTTAGACCATGGTTTCGAAGTAGGCCTCATTGATCCCACTCTTTTTACTAAGAAAGTTGGAGGAAACTTGTTCATTTGCCAAATCTATGTTGATGACATTATTTTTGGGTCTACTAACAAAGCTTTCAATGAGGATTTTGCTAAGCTCATGACCGACCGCTTTGAGATGTCTATGATGGGGGAGTTGGAATTCTTTCTTAGCTTCGAAGTCAAACAATTGAAGAGAGGGACTTTTATCAACCAAGCCAAATATGTCCAAGATATGCTCAAGAAGTTCAACCTTGATCAAGTAAATGGAGTCAAAACTCCCATGCCCACAAAGGTTAATCTTGTTCTTGATCCCAAGGGTAAGGATGTGGATCAAAAGCTTTACCGCTTGATGATTGGTTCTCTACTCTATCTTTGTGCTTCTCGACCGGATATTATGTTGAGTGTGGGTATGCGTGCAAGATTTCAAGCCGCGCCAAAGGAAAGCCACATGGTGGCGGTCAAGAGAATCTTTCGATATTTGGTTCATACCCCTAACTTTGGGCTGTGGTACCCAAAGGGGGCCAGGTTTGATCTCATTGGTTACACTGATTTGGATTGGGCAGGAGATAAAGTGGAGAGAAAGTCTACTTCCGGTACTTGTCAATTTCTTGGGAGGTCTTTGGTGTGTTGGTCCTCGAAGAAGCAAAACTGCGTGTCTTTGTCCACTGCCGAAGCTGAGTACATCTCCGTCACGAGTTGTTGTGCTCAATTACTATGGATGAAGCAAACCTTGAAGGATCTTGGACTCTCTTTTGAAAAGGTACCACTTTTGTGTGACAATGAAAGTGCTATTGCTATTACTCACAACCCAGTTCAACACAACAAGACCAAGCACATTGAGATTCGTCATCATTTCATTCGGGATCATGTTGCTACAAGGGACATTTCTTTGGAGTATGTTCCTACCAAGGCCAATCTTGCGGATCTTTTCACGAAGCCTCTTGATGAAGCAAGGTTCCGGGAGTTGAGGCATGAACTAAATATCATTGATTCAAGCAACGTGACTTGAGTATCTTGCGCACATACCCGGGTCTCAAAGGATATCTTGTTTGGAAGTACGCATGGTTTTAGGGGGAGTGTGGTTCCTCCAATGAACCATCACTCCTTCTATTATGCACATATTAATGTATTCATTCTCTATGGTCTCTCAAGGAGACAATTTGAGCTTAAATGATGAGTTTTGGTAATGAACCCAAGATACATCTTCGCGGTTTCAAGCCAAGTATACTCATATATGGTGGCCTAGGCCACCGACTTTCTGCTTTTTGACTCGCAGTCATTGTTTTGAGTTTATTCTTTCGGGTGGTTCTAGTTCTTTTCAGTTTTTGCTCAAGGTCGTTTTTTCCTTGCCAATTATAATCTGGAGTTTGCTTTCTGGGAATCGTCGGTAGTTCCGGTCTGAACCGGTACTACCGGTCAGGGCTAATTTTTCTCTGAGAAATTACGCCTTGATCGGCGGTATCTTCTCCCAGAACTACCGGTGTCGTCAGTAGTTCCGGCCTCTGGCCGGTACTACCGGTGAAAGGGGCTCCCGTTAAGTGACGGGCCAAGGGGGGGGGGGCACGGGGTCATCTTCCCCACTTGCCTCCCCTTGACCCCATCTCAACACCCCAAGTTCTCAAGGAGCACTCCACGGTGACGCCGCCGGCGACACCGATTCCTTCCGTCCCTCATCAGATCAGCTCCGTGGGATTCTTCCCATCCTCGATTCCCCGCCATGGACCCTGGTATTTGCTCCTCTCGTGCTCCAATCATGGAGATCTAGTCACTTTTGTGCTTGAGTAGGACATGCCATGTCTAGGGCTATTCTTTGGCTAGAACTTCAATGGGGAGTCTTGCTAGGGATAGGATTCTACTTTAGATTGTTTTGCCTCAGTACATAGCCTAGATGTCATCGATTTGTGCATCGAGTTTCATCAAATCTAGGATTTGGACCCAGTTTTTGAACTGCCCTGTTCGTGCCCTGATCGGTACTACCGGTGCGGATTCGCCGGTACTACCGGCGTGGTCCTCCCACCGGTACTACCGGTGATGCAGCGGTAGTACCGCCCAGGGGCAGGGCATGACCGGAACTTCCGGTGCATCCCATGCGACCGGTAGTTCCGGCCGCCAGGCGGAACTTCTGATGCACCAATTTCTGCTATCTGTCTCTGTACCGTGTCAATTCAGTCTAGTTGCTTTCGTTTTTCTTTGATCTTGTGCACTTATTCTCTAGTTCCTCCTTTCTATTTGCTTTTCTCTGAGGGCAAGGGGGTTCCCATGGCAGATCCAAGCGGTCTCGTGTTCCTTCTCGTGGACCGTCAGAGATTGATGAAGATGATCTTGAGGTTGTGCGCCCTCCCAGTCAGACTGCTCGTCAGAGGGCTGCAGCTGAGCGTCGTGCTGCTGCTGCGGAAGGCAAGAGGCCTGCTCTAGCAAGTCATAAGAAGACCACCTCTGGGCTAGATTCTAGCAAGAAGAAGATTTCCTCTTGGCCGTAGCTTGCCTATGAGGAGTTTCGCAAGATTGATCCCTACGCTGTTCCTCGTGACCGCTTGGCTCGAGATCCTTTCTTCCACACAGTGCGTCAACAAGAGGTTTATGCTACTAAGAAGAAGAATGTGTGTGCTCCATAGAAGTACATCAACATTGCAAAGATGTGAGCAACCCTGAATACTTTGGTGAAGCTCTTGAGATGTGCAGGAGGTTTGGGCTCATCAAGCTGATGCAACACCGTGAGAACTTTGATGAGAGGGCCATTGCTCAGTTTTACTCCACTCTCTACTTTGATACCGACCCTAATGATCGAACCATGAAGTGGATGACCCAAAACCACTATCTGTCTGCTAAGTGGTCTGAGTTTGCCGCCCTTCTTGGCTACCCTATTCAGGAAGGCGGCCGTCGTGCCAATGGGTGGTGGGTGCATAGGGGGAAGGCCTCCGAGCCAGAAGTTCTTGAACCTCTTTACATTGAGGGCCGTGGCGTGGCTGGAAATGTTGCCCATCTCCTTCCCACCTATGACATCATGCGCAAGGTCTAACAGAACACCATTGGTCCCAAGGCAGGTAACTTTGATCAGCTTCACGCCTTCCAGATTGATCTCATGTTTCAGACTTACCGCCACATAAACTCTCATGAGCCCCTTGATGTTATGGATTACATCTTTGAGGAAATCTGGTCCGCTATGATTGAGAAGAGGTCTTGTCCATATGCTCCGTACATCCAGACTCTTATCAATGCCAAGTGGAGGGACGCAACTGGCTCTATCTACCCTCAGGATGTTCTCACTATTCATGAGGAGAAGACTCTCCGTGTGATGAAGCACAAGCCACCTCGCTCTCAGGCTGGAGACGACGTTGCTGCTGGTAGGACTGCTTCGGATGCTAGTGATGGGGACCGTGCTGAGGCTTCTCCTCCACCCCGACTTGTGAGGCAGCCCTCTTGGGCTAAAAAGCTGCTGAAGAAGGTGAAGAATACTTTCTGCTTCATTCAAGACCGTGAGTATCAGTCCTATGTTGCTCAGAGGCACAGTGTCCGTCGGGAGAAGGCCATCATGAGGAAGCTTGATCTTCCTGTATCTCCTGAGTCTAGCTCCATCACCGCGCCCAAGGATGAGTGGATCAACACGCATTGCAAATGGACTGATAGTGATGATGATGAGCTAGAGATCTCCAGTCAATTCCCGCCCGCTTGGAACAATGCCTCTTGGGACCCCGAGCCGCCTCCTCCGTTCATTGGTGGGTGGGGCGCGTAGTTTGGTTTCTTTGTCCCTTTTTGGCGTCTTGATGCCAAAGGGGGAGAAAGTGCTCCATTAGGATCTCGGGATTTGCATGGGTTGTGTCATGAGCTCGCTTTTTCTTTGATCTTTTTATGCTCGTGCACACTTTATTCCGTTTGTAATGGTTGTGGACCTCCGTTATTGTCTGTGAACCTCTTATATCTTGTGTGGTTGCTACGTTGTTGGTAAATCTATGTGGTAAGGTATCTCTGTGGTATTCTCCTAAGGTTTTGTGGTGGGCTATTCTTGATTGTCGAATCTTTGTCTCACCACAATTGTGTTGGTGCAAGGTATGAGCTCCACTCTTTTCTCGGTTGGGAGAGCTCCCTCCCATGCTTCAGGGGGAGCCTCTTTCACTTTTGGTTGTATTTCCTCTTTGTGCAAATCTTGTGGAATTGTCATCAAGCACCAAAAAGGGGGAGATTGAAAGGATTATTTTCTCTCCATATATTTTTGGTGTTGATGACAACTCCTTGTGTGGTTTAACAGTTTGTCCGAGTTTCAGGTTATCTTCGGACGTGTTCGTGGATGGTGTCTCTCAAGGAAGAGCTTGCGGTCGATAGCTTTTATTTTTCACTTTCTCTTGTTTACATTATAGGCTACCGTACTATCAAGAGGGAGTCCATCTAGGAAGGTTGTGGGAAATCAATATTTCATGCACAGACCATATATGCACATCCACAGCCATCCCAGTTTTCGAGTGAGAGAGAGTTTTCTGAGCTGTTGGAGGGGTTTTTGCCCTGACCGGTAGTACCAGCCAGGCGGCGGTAGTACCGCCCAGGGGTTTTCCCAGGGCTGTTCGAGCGGTACTTCCGATCGAAGATCCGGTCCTATTTCTGATGAAGCGTTTTTGGGCTCAGTAAGACTTCTGTCTAACTTTGCCTATTTGTCGGAAATAGCGTCGGATCTTAGACTGGTAGTACTGGCCTGACCAGCTCCTACCCCCTTGAGCGGTAGTACCGATCCCTCACCGGTAGTACCGGCCAGCTTCAGGGACCAGTAGTTCCGGGTCCAGTTCCGGTCATATTTCCGACGCTGGGCAGTGCGGGTCAGATAACCTTCTGCCTCGCACTGCCTATTTGGCGGAAATAAGGACGGAACTTGGACCGGTACTACCGGCCAACCCTTACGTGGCCTGGGCTGGTCCGGTGGTGGGTCGCTCGCCGGTACTACCGGTCAGTCACCGGTAGTACCGACGGCGTCGGGCCAGGACATTTTCTGCCCGTTTGAAGGGGTGCTATTTAAAGCCCCCTTCTTCCTCCTCCAACCTTATCTCTTTGTTCTCTCTCTCCACCATTTTCACAAGAGCTTGACTTTGCTAGATCTCTCTCCCTACCCACTCAAATCTCTTGATCTTTTGAGGATTGGGAGAGGTGACCTAGATCTACACCTCCACCAAAGGAATTTTGATTTCCCCCACTCATCCTTCATGGATTTCATTTCTTGGGTTCTTGGAACCCTAGACGGTGTAGGGCATGCTCGGAGCTGGGGCATTTGTTGTAAAGCTCCGGGGTGTCGTTGAGGGCCTTCAATTGAGTTGTGAAGCCTCCCCTCAACCTCGTTGTAAAGGTTTTCGGTTGGCGCCTTCAAGGTCACCGGTTAGTGGATTGTGAGGCCACCTTTGTGGTGGTGCTCACCGGAGAAGAAGGTGAGGCCTTTGTGGAGCTCAGGAGACCTTTTGTGGCCCCGACACCTCTCCAACGTAGACGTAGCTTCCTTGGAAGTGAACTACGGGAATTACATCTTCGTGTCCCCTTGCCGGTTCTTTCGCTCCGCTCCTTTACTTCTTGCATTTACTCTCTTATTTTCCTTTGTGCTTCTTGTCATTTAGGGTGTTCACGTAGTTGCATCTCTAGTGAACCTTACGTTGTGCTTAAGCCTTAAAAGTGGGATAAAATATTAAAAATTGGTAGTCTCCTATTCACCCCCCTCTAGTCGACCTAAGTTGGGCCTTTCACCTATGCTCTAAGTGTTGTGAGTAGGTACCTGGGTTACCCTGGAGAAATCCACTAGGCAGCGGCTAAAAATATCCTCAAGTACTTGAGAAGGACTAAGGATATGTTCCTAGTTTATGGAGGTGATGATGAACTCAGTGTAAGGGGTTACACGGATGCGAGTTATCACTGACTTCGATGATTCTCGTTCGCAATCTAGATATGTGTTTGTGATAAATGGAGGGGCCGTGAGCTGGAAAAGTTCCAAGCAAGAGACGGTGTCTGCATCTACAATAGAGGCTGAGTATATTGTTGCCTCGGAGGCGGCAAAAGAAGCCGTTTGGATGAGGAATTTCCTCATGGATCTTGCTGTGGTTCATGGCTCGTCCAATCTGTTAGATGTGTATTGTGACAACAATGGTGCTATTGCACAAGCCAAGGAACCTAGACAACACCAGAAGAACAAACATATACTCATGCGGTACCACCTTATTCACCAGTTCGTGGATCAAGGTGATATAAAGTTATGCAAGGTACATACGGATGCAAACATTGTGGATCCGTTGACAAAGCCACTTCCACCGCCGAAGCATGACGCGCACCTGAGAGCAATGGGCATTAGATGCCTAGACATGTGATGTCGGATGATTGACTCTAGTGCAAGTCGGAGACTGTTGGGAATATGCCCTAGAGGCAATCATGGTTGATGATATTTCCCAATGTATTCATAAAGTTATGGTCCATGTATGAACTGCTGATATGTATCATCGAATATGTGATTCGATTGTGGAACTATATATTCATGTTGTTCATACTATTTGTCCTTGGTCATTGAGGTTGTGCTGGACACACAACTTAGACCAATGTGAAAGTCGACAGATGACTAGGTTCCACTTGTCATGGGCATGGAGATGCTATTTCGACTTACACGGATTCGACTAAAGAGTTTAGAGAGTCGGACTGACCCATATTGAGATGCAACGAACAAGTTGTCATTTGCATGTCTCAATTAATGTAATCCTTAGACCTGAGGTTGTTGCACAGTCCGAGTTGAGGATCACTGACTTAGGTTCTGTCAAAAGCTGTTCCGTCAATGGGCAGTTATAAAGGCAGAGTTTGGGTTGACTGTGAATCAAGCTGCGTGATGTGAGTGACAAAGATGGGATTTTCCCCCTCCGTCTAGAGAGATATTCTCTGGGCCCTCTCGAAAAATAAGATTTGGAAAACATGGCCATACGCGTCTCGGTTAAGTGTTAACCGAGGCAATCGACTAAGAGTTAGTCAGATGAATCACTTATCTCGGATCGAGAAAGAGAGTCGGACTATTTAAGGGATGACGATCATTCGCCTATAGTCCAACAAGGTATATCGTGAGGCAAAAATGACTTAGACAAAAGTTGCATTGGAAGGTATGTCGTCATGACTTATTGGTACTTGGGAGTCGACACGTTCTGCTAGGAGCCGCTACTGACTGATCGATCATGAGTGAGACTCGGAATCGTGTCCGGGTTACCATGAGCCTGTCGGGTCACACACTTAAGAGCGGGAGCAAGTTTGGGTTAGACCCAAATAGGAAAGCTATTTGGGTTGGACCCAAATAGAGACATGGACTTAGTCAGCAAGTTGGACTTGCAGTGACTAATATAGGCCTTTTAGTGAATGGGCTGCAAGTAAGTGGTGCCCACTTTCACTCCCTATATAAGCCGGGGCGCAGGTGCTTAGAGTACAAGGTTAGGTCACTCCATGTGTTGGAAACCCTAGCCCCAGTCCATCCTATCGCCGCCTTACCGGACCTAGCAGTCCACCACCGGCGCTTCTCCTCATACGTGTGGATACTGGCGGAGGTGCTATACGTTAAGAACTTCGACGATCGTGGAACCGGACGGATCATGAGGCGTGGAACCCGAACGGGTCGTGAGGACTGCACTACATCAAGCGACGTGCTTCATCAATTCCGCAACTGCGCGTCTAGTGGTAATCCTCGTGGCCTTCTACCTGAGCTGGATCTTGGGTTCACCGCGTAGGGAAAAAGTTTTGTTTATCTCTGCGTGGCCCAACACCCCCCGATCCTAGACCTTTAAGACTGCAGCTGCCAGGGTCGGATTATCTAGCCTACACTTGGGCCAGATTATCTGGCCTAAAATCTAAAACTCTGTTATACACAGATTCAGGCCCGCGCGTCTCCAAACAAAACCCCCACAAGGTGTATAAGGGACTTGTGTGCAAGAAAAGATAGGGGTAGGAAAAGGCTTGGGATTAAGAGAACCAAACTGAGATGGTACTACATACTGAAAGTTGCAAGAATCAAATCAACTAAAGGCCAACAATGAGTGTGTTCCCATAAGAACAAAACATGAGCAAAAAATCCAAAAAGATCCACATAGTTCCAACTCTTCTCATGGAAGAGGGCGGTGGACGAGGCCACCTTGTAGGAGTGCATGGTATGACACCGCGAAGATATATCTTGGGTTCATGACCAATACTCATCAATAAGCTCACATATCACAAAATGATATTAAGAGAAATGATTTGACTGCCTTTCGGCATTATGGGGGGAGGGTTAGCCCAATCAATTAGGACCACACTCCCCCTATATCCATGCCCACACCTAGACCAAGTAAGACTGAGATGTAAGAGTGAGTGCATGGGTAATCAAGACAAGTTCCTTGAATCAACGATATTTAACTCATTCCTCAAGTAAAAAAACCTTGCTTCATCAAGTGGCTTCGTGAAAATATCAGCAAGTTGATTCTTCGTGCTCACAAAAGATAGATCAATATCACCTCGAGCAACATGGTCCCGAATAAAATGGTTCCGAATCTCAATATGCTTCGTCCTTGTGTGCTGTACCAGATTGTACACAATTTTGATTGCACTTCCATTATCACATAAAAGAGGCACTTTGTCACAATTGACATTGTATTCCTTTAAAGTTTGCCTCATCCATAATAACCGAGTACAAGCACTAGCAGCAGCAACATATTCAGCTTCGGCGGTGGAGAGAGATATACAATTCTACTTTTTAGAAGACCAACATACTAGAGACCTTCCCAAGAATTGACAAGCTCTAGAAGTTGATTTCCGACCATGCTTATCACCAGCCCAATCTGAATCAGTATAACCACATAGAGAGAAATTGGAGCCCTTGGGATACCATAGACCAAAATTAGGGGAATGAACCAAATATCGGAAGATCCTCTTGACCGCCACTAAGTGACTTCCTTTAGGAGCTGCTTGATACCTTGCACACACCCCTACACTCAACACGATATCGGGTCTAGATGCGCAGAGGTAAAGGAGAGAGACGATCATGGACCGGTATACCTTTTGGTCCACATCTTTACCGTGGGGATTAAGTTCAAGATGACATTTTGTTTGCATCAGAGTGGCGACGCCATTAAGGTCCGTCATCTTGAATCTCTTGAGCATATCTTGGATGTATTTTTCTTAATTGATGAAGGTTCCTTCTCTAAGTTGCTTGATCTCAAATCCAAGAAAGAAGCACAACTCCCCCATCATAGACATCTCGAATCTGTCAGTCATAAGGGATGGAATCAAGACGAGCCACATGAGCATAAGTCTCGCCGAAGTCAATGCCCTCAACTTGGGAATAACCTTGTGCCACGAGTCTTGCCTTGTTCCTCACAACAATGCCATTCTCATCTTGCTTGTTTTTAAAAATCCATTTTGTGCTGATAACATTGCGACAATCCTTGGGCTTCTCTACTAATTTCCAAACCTTGTTGCATTCAAAGTTATTCAACTCTTCATGCATAGCAACAACCCAGTCCAGATCTTCAAGAGATTCAAACACTTTCTTGGGTTCCACCATTCAGCTGTGAGCTTGATGCTCACCGAAACTTGCCAACTCCCTCCTTGTGGATACCCTTCATTGAAGATCACCTACAACTTTGTCAAGAGCGTGACCCCTTAACTCAAGGTTCCTATCCGCACGAGCTTTGCGATGAAGTTCAATTAGCTTGTTGTCTCTTGGGGGAATAACTTCATCATTTGAGTCTTTGTTGGAATCATTGGCCTGGCCTTGATCTGTAGCTTGATTAGCAGGAGTAGGAGATGATGAACCTTGCCCTTGATGTTGATCAACAACCGTAACAGGAGGCTACTGCTCTTCAGAAGATTTAGGTCCGGATAATCTAGCCGAGGGTGAGGCCGGATAATCCGTCTTGGGAGAGCCTAAAACTTCTTCACATGCTGGACTGGATCTTGCTCGAACTAGAGAGTGGCCGGATAATCCAGGGTCAGCCGAAAAATCTGGCCTAGGACTTGCAGCAGTTTCTTTGATAGGTTGATCAATTTGGCTAGCTGACGAGGGTTGGCTAGATAATCCGGTGTCCACCGGATAATCCGGCCTAGAGCTTTCAGGAGCATTTTGAACTTCAGCATTTTGTGTGGTTGGTGTAGAAGATTCTCCAATGGCTGGAGCATGTTGAGCTTATGTCGATGAGGGATCCACTTGAGTAGAGCATTGTCCTTCCCGATCCACCACAAGGGGTTCCTCAATGGGGCGAAAAAATCCCACGCCCATTCTTCTTATGGCATCTTGGGGTATTTCAACATCTGCATCACAGTCATCAACTTGCCCCGCACGGGAGCCATCATTTTCCTCGAACACCACACTACAAGATTCTACAACAGTTCCGGAGAGCTTATTGTAGACTCTATAAGTGTGGGATTCAACACCATAACCAACAAAAAAGCCTTCTAAAGCCTTAGACTCAAATTTAGACAACCAAACTCCTTTAATGAGAAATAAACACTTACAACCAAATACCCGGAAGTAGGAGATGTTTGGCTTGTTACTAGTAAGTATTTCATATGGAGTCTTGTCCAAGATTTTGCGGAGGTAGAGCTGGTTAGATGAATGGCAAGCGGTAGAGATTGCTTCAGCCCAGAAGTTATAAGGAGACTTAAATTCAGCTAGCATAGATCTAGCCATATCCATTAAGGTCCAGTTCTTCCTCTCGGTAACACCATTTTGTTGAGGGGTGTACGCAGCGGAATATTGATGTCTTATCCCCTCTTCACTTAGGAATTCATTTAAGGTGTAGTTCTTGAACTCGGAGCCGTTATCACTTTTTATTGCCAATATAGGGACATTGTGTCGATGTTGAACCTCGTTGGCGAAGTCGATGACCATTTGTTGAGTCTCGCTCTTCAACTTGAAGAAATAGACCCATGTGTATCTTGAGTAATCATCAACAATCACGATGCAATACTTCTTCCCACCGAGGCTTGCATGTGATGGAGGACCAAAGAGATCCACATGAAGGAGCTCCAAAATCCTCTTTGATGAAATAATGGTCTTTCTTTGATGAGGAGAGTCATGCATTTTCCCTTCAACACAAGCCCTACAAACCCGATATTTGGCAAATGAAACATTTTCTTTTTGTCCAAGGATATGGCCACCCTTGTGGAGACTTTGCAAAGTTCTCATATTGACGTGGGATAGTCGGCGATGCCATAACCAACCCGCGTTGGCCTTTCCAAAAAGACACATCGGGCTTGTAGTGGTTTTCCCCGAGAAGTCCACCACGTACAGGTCATTTTCGACATATCCCACGAAAGCGACTTTTAGAGACTTGCTCCACAAGAGTACCACCAAATCAGCATCAATGAAAACTACAAAGCCCATCTTACCAAGGGAGCGAACTGAAAGTAAATTGTAAACGAGGGTCTCAACAAGCATGAAGTCCATGAGAGAGATATCGTGAGCAACCACAACTTTGCCGAGACCCAATACCTCAGATTTGACTTGTCACCATAGGAGACAGTTATGTGATCATGATTTGGTCGCATCTCCATGATGATCTCCTTGCTTCCGGTCATATGACTTGTGCACCTGCTATCGAGTACCCATTTAGACCCACCGGAAGCATAGCCCTGCAAGAAAGTTACTTCTTGGTTTTAGGTACCCATTTTTCAATGGGTCCTCTCATGTTAGTGACAAGGGTTTTGGGAACCCAAATAGACCAAGATATGTAACTATAAAAAGGACCTACATAGCTAGCATAGACATCACCATAATAATCACAAAATAACTCATAGTTAGGATTATTAGCCCCTGCAAAACCATCATAGTTAGTCTTGTCGTTAGTGGTGGTGCTAGTCTTTGGTTGAGCAGATTTGCTCTTCTTGTTCTTGTTCTTGTTCTTGTTCTTGTTCTTGTTCTTGTTCTTCTTCTTCTTCTTCTTCTTCTTCTTCTTCTTTGTCTTGGGAAGATAACCAAGACCTTCTTTTCCATTGTTTGTCCTTTGCTTGCTAAGTACCTCATCTACAACTTCTTTACCTTTATGTTGAGATCCCTTTACAAGTTCTTCTTGTCCACAAGATGGAGTAGAGGTGCTGGGCATATCATACTTCTCCAATTGAGTTTGGAGCTAATCATGAGAGTCATTTAGACTAGAATGTTCAATCTCCAATTCCTTGTGAGAAATGTCAAGTTTCTCAAACTTCTCCGAGAGTCTAGCATGAGTAGCCCCAAATTCAATATTTTCCTTCTTTAGTTTCTTTACCTTAGCAAGAGCGTTGTCACGTTCTTTAATCAGATGAGAAACAACCTCTTCATGGGACTCCTCAATTGACTCGAGTCTCTCTTCCAAGGATACTCGAGCTTCCTCTTATTCTTCCAAGGCATTCTTCAAGGAGGCTATCTCCAAGGCATCTTCTCTTTCAATTATACCCTTTTCTTCGAGGAGATCTTCGGATTGGGCAAGTTGACTCATAAGAGCATCAAAATGAAGTTTGTGCTCACCTTGCAAGTTAGTGAAAAAGTTGTCCAAAGCAATAACTTCTTCTTTTATCTTAAGACTAGTATGATCATGCATATCCATATTTATGTTAGTCTTAGGAAATGAAGAATTAGAAGATGATACCTCAGACCCTCTTGCCATAAGGAAGGTGACGTTGTTGTTGATGACGTTTTCGTTTGGAGAGTCGAAGAGTGATGACGGGGTAGATGTGATGGCTATAGCAGCCACCTCACGAGTACTATCTTCATCCTCTTCATCTTCACTTGTGGAGGAATATTCTTCTTCTGCCACCAAGACAATCTTGGGTTGCTTCTTGTAAGGACCATTCTTTTTGATAAATGGCTTCTTTTGAGGTGCCTTGGATTTTTTTAAGGATGAGCATGCCACCATTGTCTTCTCTATTTTGATATGGGCACTTAGCCACAAAGTGTAACCTATCTCCACAATTGTAGCATGTTCTCAGTTTTGGGCCATTCTCTCTTCTTCCACTTGACCCATTCTTGTGCTTGAGTTTCGACTTGGCCTTGGCTGGATCCTTCCAAAAGTTCATTGCATAGAAAGCCATGTACTCACCATGAGCACACTTGACTTCCTCGGGACATCCCATGGAGATACCCTCGTATCCTCTTTCATCCTCATCTTGCTCAACAACATTTGGCTTTAGAGCAACATTGACCCCCTTTTGCATTCCAATAGCTCGTGCACGGGCATCTTCAGCGTTCTTAGCTGCAACCTTGAATGATGCCATTTCTTGCATGACTTCATTGGAAGTCATTTGATGGTAGTTGTGTCTACCTTGCAAGATCTTCAAGTCCATTGGCTCAAAAGGCATTAGAGCACTCACATATTTCCTTTTTATCCAAGCATCATCAATGTGAGTGGCTCCATGCTTTCTAAATGTTGTTGCAATGCCCTTGAGCCTTCTATACATATCTTCATGGTCTTCACCATCCAACATATAAAGTCCTTCAGCTTCATTGATAAGGGCATCATACCTATTCCTCCTCATGCTTTCATTTCCAATAAAGGGGTTGGTCAGTGCATCTTCTTTGGCGGTGTTGAAATGCTCAATGTGGGGCATGTCCTTGGGACCCACTCCGAGCTGTATCATGTGGAGAGCCGTTGCATTCAATTGACTATCCACAACTTCTCTTCTTGTCAAGTTGGTGTGATCTCCAATATGAATACCCTCTTCGATAATCCTCCAAAGTTCAATTGACGAACTACATACATGAGACTTCATTAAGAATTGCCATTGATTAAATGAAGATGCAGTAAGTTTGGGTGGATCACCCCTATTGTTTATATGAGGATGTGAGATAGGTGGGTCTGGAGAATATAGGTGAGGAACCTCACTATAGTCCTCCTCACCACTTCCCTTCTTGGAGGCAGAACCATTATGTTTTTAACCTACCACTTCATCTTCCTTAGATCCGGCGTGAGCCTTATCCTTGGATGAAGGAGTGGTAGCCTTAGAGGAAGATGGAAATGGGGCTGTAGATGATGTGAGGCGAGCAATCATTTTCTGCATCTCATCCATCTTGGTCTCAAAGGATTTCAACAAGGTTGTTTCCAACGTCTTGAGGTCATCCATTGTGACCTTATCCACAGCCTCATTCCCATTTTCCTTAGTACCCATACTTCTCTTAGGCGGTTAAGCCCGAATAAAGAGCCGGGGCTCTGATACCAATTGAAATGGATCGTATGGGCTCCTAGAGGGGGGGGGGGGGGTGAATAGGTGCTACTTCAAATTTTAATGCTTTTTCAATTTTAGGCTCGGCACAAAAGGTAAATTCTCCAGATATGTTATTATATAGAATTTCCCTATATGCAAACCTAATTACTAGCGAGTAAAGGCGAGTGAGATAGAGGAACGAGTAAACCATAGTGGAGCACGCGGAGACACATGATTTGTTTTACCGTAGTTCCTTCCTTATTAAGGGAAGTACATCTGCGTTGGAGGGGTGGAAGGTACTAAGACCACCACGCCACAATAGGCCTCACCCTATTCTCCGATGGATCCCGCCACCGAAGGCTTGATCCACCTTTCCACTATAGGAACCCTTCGAGGAGGGAATCGACGCCTTTACACAACTAGCGGGGCACAACTCCACAACAAAATTGGAGGCTCCTGTAATGACAACAAGCTGCCATAAGAACAAGTTATCAATGACAAAACACAAGATCTAGATATTAACGAGCATACTAGATCAATGATTTATCCAAGTGAATGGAGAGGAGTTGATGCGCTTGATTCGTGATGACGATGTAGGTAGTATCCTCCTTCAATTCCCCCAAAGATCAAAGCCTTCGGTTGGTTGAAGTGGGAGATCTAGAGAGAGAGCACTTGCAACAGGTCTGGCCTTTTTCGAATGAATCAAGAGTTCTAAACGAAGGGGATGATGGGGCTTTTATACCCCCTGCCCCAACTGAGCCGTTGGAGCCTTTGGGGGCCGGATTATCCGACCCAAGTGAGCGCCGGATTATCCGGCCTCGGGAAAACTCCGCCCTAGACTCGAATTATCCGGCAAATAATCCGCCTTCGAACAGAAGCTCGCGCAGGGCGGCCCTTGGCAACTTTTCCTGGGGACCTGATTATCCGGCCCTAGGGGAGGGCCAGATTATCTGGCTGGGGAAAAATTCCGCCCCAGCCACGGAATATCCGGGGGAAATTCCACCCCTAGACAGAAGCTCGCGCAGACGCTCCCTTGGGCGATTCCCCTGGGGCCGGATTATCCGGCCCTAGAGGGAGGCCGAATTATCCGGTCCAGGGAGAAAATCCACCCAAAGCCGAATTGTCCGGGGGAAAATCCACCCCAGACAAAAGCTCGCGCGCAGGCATCCCTGGCCAAGATGGCCAGACTGGATTATTTGGCCCTTGACGGGGGTGGATAATCCACCCCCCAAACATCCAAAAACTTCCCTGCAACACTTAGTGCACATTAGAAACTCCATGGTATTGTTATCTAGCACACAAAACATAGGGAACCATGAAATGTTATTTCAACCACCACCTTCCTCTTATTTGAGTTCTATTTGAACTTTATGAGCAAATATTGTTTGATTTGAAGTCAAATAAGTGGGGCAAATCAACTATGCTTCACCAGCTCACTTCTATGGCCATCTTTGTTGTTCTTGGGTTTTATTGGTTCATGTGGTGTTGGTTGGTAGTTTATATAAACAAGGTTGGTTTTAAATAAATGAAAACAAATAAAAAGAAACAAACAAATCTATCTACCCTAGCCTTCTAGCTATGCTACACCTCTTAGATGATCACCCCTGCCCTCCATTTTAATGCCCTGCTATTTTTCAAATGATATGCTTCAACAATTTGTTTGGATTTGGAAACAAACAAAAGATAAAACAAAAGAAATTAGGAAAAGAAAAAATAATAGGAAAGAGAGAAGGAGCATACAGAGCATCAGCCCACCAGGATCCCAGGCAGCAGCCCAAGCCATAGCAAAACCAACCCACCTTCCCCGAGCCAGTTTTCCTCTCCCCGGCCGTACCGCTTCGATGGAAGGAAAACACCGTTCCTATTCTTGTTCTCCCTTTTCACTTCCTCTCTCTGAACTCACGGTAGGCACAAGTGGTCGTGAGCCATTGTCGTCCGTGTCAGCAGCACGCGAGGCTCGTGGGCGCCTCCCTCTTATTATCCTCGCCCTACGATGTCCCGAACCCTAGCTTCCCTCCTCCCGCCGCAGTTTCCCTCCCCTCTGATTCCTTTTCCACCATGGCAAGAGCAAGATGAGCTCGTCCTTTCCGTCGTTGTGGTCCGTGCCGGTGCCTTACGAGACCAGGAATTGTACCCCCGTTGCCCCGCCCACCTGCTGGAGCCTGAAGGAGGAGCCGGAGCTTCCAAGAACTCTCTCCCCTTCTTCTTACCGTTGCGCCCGAGAAGAACCACCGCCGGGCACATCGACACCCTCATCTCGCCTCCTCCTGCTCGGCCCAGCCGGGCTAGCCACGAGCACACAGTGAGCCTCGTCTCCCTCTTTCCCCTGTCTCGCCTTCTCCCGCTTGCTAGCCGCGCCAATGCGCGCACGCAGCCGCAACAGCCTCGCTGCACCGCGCGCCCTGCAGGCAGACATGCACACACTGCCAACAGCAGCAGCAACAACTCAACCCCATGTTCCTCATCGATTTCGGCCGCTGCGAACCTCCTCCGGCCATGCACCCTAAACGAAATTTGTAGCCAGATGTTCCCTCAACATTTTTTGTTTTTGCATCATCGCGAGTTCCCCAACCTATCTGTCGCCATCGTCGCCAGAAGTTTCCCCAATCTCGACGGAGAGACTGACGACGAGGTTTAGATTAGCAGCCCAGGAACCTTTTGTTAAAAAACCCCTCAGTTTGCAAAGCCTCAAACTTCTGTCCCTAGAGGTCCCACCGCCAGCCACCCGTGGAGAGCGTTGGAATGTTTTGCACTTTGGCCCCCATGAGTTTTGATCCACCACACTGCCGTCCCCCTCTCCTCCAGGTGTCGTCGGCTAGCTCGCCCTCACCTGCCGTGGCCCTTCATGTCAGCGGCCGAGACTTGCGGAGTGCCGAGTAAGAAAAGACCTAGTGCCCCGCTATTGCCAGCATGCTGCTGAGTTAGTGCTGGCCCACTTGTCAGCGTTTGTGGTTCACACAAACCCGAGTAACAAAAGTTCCGTGTTATTATAAATTCAAAAATAAAAAACAGAAATGAATATATATCAAATTAATTCATATCTTTCTAAATAATTAGAATTTGACAAAATTTTCAAAACAAAATATGATTCAAATTCAAATACGAATTCAAACATATTTTCAAATTTGACCAGAGTCAACTTTAACTAGTCAAACATCTGACTTTTGACCCTATTTTAGTTGTTTTGTAATTAAATATTGTTTAAAATTCATATTTCCAAATAAAACATAAAATATATGTTTTTGGATCGGAAAAATGCCAGGAATGCAAATATGCCATCCAAAATAATTTTTGAGAAATTTAAAATTTCGAAATTATTTAAATGCCTTTTCATAATAAATTAATAACTTGAAATCCATAATTCCAAATTCGACAAATAATATGTCTAAATCGATCAGCGCGATGAGCCCGTTCTAAATGTGCATTCCATGATATGAATTGAAGCATGCATCATATAAATATTATAAAAACAACATTGTTTATGTAACTAAAATGAGACTAAAAAAATACTAAAAATACTCATTTCTTGTTGCCACACCTCACCCATGCCATGTTGTGTTATACCATGCAATTATGCAGCATTCTATCATGGCATAATTTGTTTGCTTGTTGCATATATTCATACGATTTGCACTTTATTTATTATGGCCATTTGTGTGTTTGGCTTTTATCCGGAGAGACACAGAGCAAGAGAACTATCTGGAGAATCAACAGTACTACCCGAATCCCGGTTACCCTACTACTAATGTGACAGGAACGCAATTCCCAATGCTTGCATACATATAGCACTTATGCTTCTATCTTATTCCTACATCGTGGAGTCGTGATTGCATTAAATTGAATCCCAAGTAAAGCATAACCTTTACTTTTAAACCCCACCGAAACTTATACCTAAATCCTATGAGCCATTACTACATGAGTTGTTTGAGCCATGCGAGTCGTAGAATTACATCTGTAGGGTTTGTGCAAGTCTTTGGATAATGAGGTACCTATACAACTTAAATTGTTTAGTAATGAGATAACTAAAGAAAGAGGCACCGATGGGCAATAACTGTTATTTCGTTCTTACACACTCACTTGTGTCGCGTAGGACCCAAGTACTTGATACTTGTTCCTTGACTATTCGCATTATCCACATGTGGGAGACTCTATGGATCCCCCTTTGCCTGAGCTTGATTCACACTTTATTTCTTGAGGCCACGAACTAGTTTGGGATTTTATTACTATCCTGTACTTATGCCATTCTTTACTACTTTATTTACTATTGCGCATGGAGCGCCTGTACTGTTCAGGAATACGGAACGCTTTCACGGTATCGACAAGCCTAGTCACACTTTCGGCTTCATAGTCATTTACAACCATTGTCACAAAACCTTGGTCCATCTCAGAGCCGGCCAACTTCGTTGCGGGTAGCTTATTAGGGTGGCCTCCTGAAATAAATTATGAATCATGTGAATGCATTATCGTGAGGCCTTGTTGCCTTTTATTTGGTTCTTCCCGAGGTTGATTGTGCGTGTGTTGCTATTTGTGCACCCATGTAGGGTAAATCTCTCTGAAAGCCATGTCCGAGGTTATGAATGACTTGGAGCATAGTTTATCGATCATAGACAAGTATTAACTAAAGTACCGTGGTTAATTTGACTTAAACATGACTAGTAACACTACAAGGAAAGTTTCCTTCCGCAACTACTTGGCCCGACGGTCGTCGTAGAAGGTGCGTCTTTCGTGACGAAATTCTCGGCTCGGCCGTGGCTGATGGAAAACTTTTTTTTTCCAGTTTTGCGGCCCTCTACTATGATGGGTCTGCTAAACACGTGGAGGAAGCTCAACCAGCACATGGCAGAAGCAAGATTTACGTTTCCTCGCGCGATGTTGACTCGCCGAAGTCTATTGAGGCGTGTGGGTCCCGAACGTTAGTGTCTCTAGCGGACCATACTTTTCGGTCACGCCTCCCTGATTTGAACTCGATAACGTTGCTCGATGCGTCTTCCGTTTAGTCATGCTGCTAGGTCCCACATGTCAGCCTCTCATTAGAAGGATCTTGTGTATAATGGAATTTTTTCCCTTCGCTCGTGCTACCCTGTTCCGAATTTGATAGCGCTGCTCGATGCATCTATCATCTAATCAACCTCCTGGGACCCACATGTCATCCTCTCAGTAGAAGAAACGTGTGTATGATGGAATTTTTTCCTTTGCTGGTGCTACCCTGTTCCAAAGTGGATAGCACTGCTCGACGCATCTACCATTTAACCAACCTCCTGAGCCCCACATGTCATCCTCTCATTAGTAGAAACGTGTGTATGATGGATTTTTTCCTTCGCTCGCGCTACCCTATTCCGAACTTGATAGCACCGTTTGATGCATCTATCGTTTAATCACGATGCTAGGCCCCACATGTCATCCTCTCATTAGAAGAAACATGTGTATGATGGATTTTTTACCCTTTGTGGCGCCTTCCTGTTCCGAACTTGATAGCGTTGCTCGTTACATCAGCAGTTTATTCAGGCTAGTGGGTCCCTTATGTCAGCCTCACATTACAAGAATCGTGGGTATGATGGAATTTTCTTCTTCTCTAGTGCTACCCTATTCCGAACTAGATAGCGTTGCTCGACGAATCTGCCGTTTGCTCGCGCTGATGGGTCCCCCATTTCAGCCTCTCATTACAAGAAACATGTACATGCTGAAATTTTTTCTTGCTCGCACCTCCCTGTTTCGAACTGGCTACGTTGCTCGATGCAACATCTGTATAAGGTTGTGCTACTGGGTCCCACATATCAGCCTCTCTATAAACGAAACGTGCGTATGATGGACTTTTTTGTCCATGTCCGCTGTTTTGACCTCAGCAACTTGCTGGGTCCTAGATGTCAACTACCTCTATGTAGGAAACGTGTCTATGTTGGGTCCCAGCTGACAACCTCTATTTGAAAGAAACGTGTGTATATTGGACTGTTTTTTTGGGTCTCAGATGTCAGCCTCAGAGTACAAAAAATGCTCATAAAGGCCGAATTAAAAAAATTCTAGGATAACTTGGGGCGGATGCCCTATTCGTCATGGCTTATATTCCATTGGCTCACTCCTAAATTGAATGGGCTATGGTTGGTGGCCACAAGACCATGAAAAGGCCGAATTAGAAGGTATTGGGCTATGCTTGGGGCTGATAGGCTAATTTCATGGGCTGCTTGGGCCTGCTAGGTTCGACATGTCAACTTCTTTGTAAGTGCAACATGTGTATGATGGACTTTTTTTTTCGGCCGCGTCCGCTGTTTTCACCGTGGCAGCCATGTATGGTCTTACTGCTGGGGCCCTTATGTCAGTCTCTCTAGCATGTACTGGCTTGTGGGTCCCTGATGTAGCCTTGTATGTTCTGTCTGGTGGGTCTCTGATGCGGGCCTCTCTATACAAGTATTTAAACTTTTTTCGAACCCACCCTCAAAACAAACTCCAGGGACGCTGCATGCTGGTGGGTCTGTGATGTCAGCCTCTTCGTAATGCGGTATTGCTAGAAAAAAAATGTAAACCCAAGATACGATTCGAACTAAAGACCTTCAAATCAAATAAATATAAACTGAGTGTGTTGCCACTACAACAAAGATATTTACAGAATAAATATCATTAAACTTTTATTAGTACTACAATTTATGTATTAGTCTTCTTAAAAATATTTTGTGTGTCTATGTTTATCTCTTTTAAAATATAAAAGAGCAGCGTTCCTGGCATCTCAATTTATAAAATGCCACATAATAGAGTATTTTCTTAAAAAAATGGGCAGACAGAGTTTTTTTAATTTGAGTGGTGGGGGGCAATGCCCAAAAGGCCAAATTAAAAAGAGTTTGGCTATTCTACATAGGCTGCTCTACATGGGTTATACTCCGTAGGCTATGCTCCATGGGCTTCATTCTCAAATTTTAGTGGGATGTGCTCAACAGTCCCCTGACCCCTAAAAGGACAAATTATGATGTTCTCGGCTACGCTTGATGGGCTCCCTTTTTAAATTTCAATGGGCCGTGGTCAGCAGTCCCCTCACCCTGAAAAGACCGAATAAAAATGTTCTAGGCTAAAGAGGGGCTGGATGTGCTACTAGATTTCTTCTCCTGGTTAATAAAAATTGCATTGTGATGTGCTCGGACGGATTCAAAACAAAGACCTCAGAGAGGGAGGGGGAAAGCGATAATTATTTTTAGCAGTTATTCATGTCAAAATTCAGCAGTACAGAATAAGGTAGAAAAAAACTTGGTGCATGATCAGTTTGCCCTGTTCTCCGCGGAGCAAGCAAAACTGATGATCAAGTCTGTTTCTATGTGAATACCTCCTCCTTACGTTAATACCCATGTGACCGCCCATATGCAACCCAAACCACCCAAGACTAATGTACTCCCTTCGTCCAGAAATAACTGACTCGGGTTTGTCTAGATTCAAATGTATCTAGACGCATTTTAGTGTATATATACATGCAAATCTAGACAAACTCAAGTCAGTTATTTCTGGACGGAGGGAGTAGATAATTGTGAAAATGCTAAGTTTCATAAGAAAAGCAAGACAATCTGATGCACTTCATCTAAACAAGTACCAGTACATCACAGTTCGTTGTACAAAATATTGTACTAATAGTAATGATAGAGCATTTGAAAGATTCAGTAGTATTTGAAAGATCCAACAGTACAGAATAAGACCGTGAAAATATCAGACAGATTACCGGTTGATATTCAGTAGCACTTGACAGAGTCAGCACAACATTCAAAGTGACCAGTTGGCAGTACACAGACAGTGACCAAAAGAGTTGACAGATTCAGCAATGCGAACATTGAAATTCAATGGATGTAGAAAGGCCTGATTCAAAAGGAAAGCGAGACCATATTCTACACTCAACCGGTCGATTTGAACAAGTACCGAACACAACTTTTGGCAGGTTCGGTAGCATTTGAAAGATTCATCAGTACATAATAAGAAAGAAAAATATCGACAGATTCCCAGTTCACATTCAGCGGCACTTGGACATATTTGACAACATTTCAAAGTTTAGATTTAGTTTGCCATTTTCTCCGAACACTCATCATTGGAAGAAACAAAACTGAGTATCAAGTCTGCTTTTGTGTGCATGCCTCCTTCTCACATCAATGCCTATGTGTGCCTCCATAGGCAACTCAAAATGCCCAAAGCCTTGTCTAGATTATGAGTTTATGACAAGGCCAAGTTACAAAAGAAAAGCAAGACCATCTACTGCACTTGATCTAAACTGAGCTATCCTATTACATAGTATTACGATTACTTACGGTAGTTTGGTTCCAATCGTGGGCATTAGCGAAGCTCGGGATGACCATAATATAGTCTCCGGAGATTTCCATGCAATGTTGGTTGAGAAACCAACAACTGCTTCTTCGGTATTTAGGCTAAAGTAGCATATTTCAGGAAACGGCATATATCCAAGTCATATTGCATGGTGGGAGGTGTATACACAATTGCTTCTTGTCAGATATCTTGGGGAAACATCTGCACCGCTAATGACCCACAAGTATAGGGGGTGTATCGAAGTATTTTCGAGGGAAGTTAAACCCAATTTATTGATTCGACACAAGGGGAGTCAAAGAATACTTATAAGCCTTAACAACTGAGTTGTCAATTCAGCTACACCTGGAAACAATCTTGCTCACAACAGTTTATCAGTAGCAACAGATTTGTAGTAGGAATAGTAAAGTAACAGAAGTAGTAAAGCAAAGACAGTAGTAACAAAAGAAGTAAACAGTGGGATTCGAGCGCGGTAGGCATAGGGATGGATGGACGGGCATTGCATGGACAAGATAATTCACATAGCAATCAGAACATAGGGCAATTGCAGATAAATAAGATAAAGCATCCAAGTACTAGACAATCCTAGGCATGTGTTCCATATATAGTCATACGTGCTCGCAATGAGAACTTGCGCAACATCTTTTGTCCTAACAGCCCGTTTGCAGCGCGGCCTCTAGGGAACTACTAGCAATAAGGTGCTCCTTTTAATAGAGCACCGGAGCAAAGCATTAACACTCTGTGAACACATGTGATCCTCATATCAAAGCCTTTCCCTTCCGGTTATCCGAATTTCTGTCACTTCGGGGCCATAGGTTCCGGACAACAACGTGTGTATACAACTTGCAGATAAGACCAAGAACAATACTATCATAATGAATCAATAATAAGTTCAGATCTGAAATCATGGCACTCGGGCCCTAGTGACAAGCATTAAGCACAACAAGTCGCAACAAAGTCATAAAGCACTAATAAAAGATACTAGGCACCATGCCCTAACAACCTGATGCCATTACATGAACGATCGCATCCAATCCCTACCTTCCCCATAGCCTACAATGGGGGATTACTCACTCATAGATGGGGGAAACACGGATGGTCGATGGAGATGATGGTGAAGATCGATGGAGATGGCTCCGGGGGCACTTCCCCGTCCTGGCAGGGTGCCGGAACGGAGACTTTCTGTCCCCCGAATCTCCCCTTCGGTGGCGGTGGTGCAACAGAACTTTTCGTGGAAAAACGTCGAGCCCCCCGAAGTTTTTAGGTCAGAAGGCTTCTTATAGGCGAAGAGGGAGACCGAGGGGGTGCCTGGGGCCACCACACCATGCCCTGGCGCGGCCAGGCCCAGCCCGCGCCTTGGGGGGGGGGGGGGGGGGGGGGTTGGCCAGCCCCTGGCCCTCCTCCGTCTCGTATTCTGACTCCTGGAGTCTTCTGGAAAAATAGGCACTTTGGCTTTTGTCCCGTCCAATTCTGAGAATATTCATTTTCTGACTTTCCTGGAACCAAAAATAGCAGAAAACAGGTAGCTGGCACTGCGACTCTTGTTAATAGGTTAGTCCAAGAAATCATATGAAAAGTACTCCAAAGTGTGGGCAAAACACAAGAAAGTGGATAAAACCAAGCATGGAGCATCAAAAATTATAGATACATTTGCAATGTATCAACCGCCTACCGCAATATTAACTGGATAGTTCAATCCAAGGAAAAGGGAATATGCTCCCAGATCAGCAATCTCTATCCATGGCTTAGGTGGATACAAGTATGCAGTGTCCTTTGAGTACACCTTGCAGCCAAACCCAATAGCATAGGTTCCACAAGTGCGACCGTAGTGATCAACACTATGATCAGAAATAGGATTTCCATGACCATAATAAGTACTGCCATGAAACTCCTCATCAGTAACGCCCACAGTATGGATAATAAGAAGACGAGATTCATCTGTAGATATTGCTAAGAACCATAAACCAGGTTCATGCTCGTCATCATCTATGGCATCAAGGTTGCCCTCCTCGAGATGCGCAACAGGTGGTGACTAGAGCAGCATAGGACCTTCAAAAATAAATGACGGCCAAATCAGCCAACACTAGTTTACATCCATTAAAATTGAAGCTAGTATTTAGAACAGGAATGGATCAAACTTACCAAAATACTGATGATTCTAGACATAAACACTGCCACTCTCAGTGGCTGAAAACACCAGACCCTTGTGGATAAGTGCATCGCTGTATCTGAAATAACACTGGAACTAGTTCTCAAGAACTGTCCATGCATACTCATCACCATCAAGGGTAGCAATTGAGTAGTCGACGATAGCGACAAGTGAGAAATCTAAATAATCTGCCGCAGTTGTGGGAGCTTGACAAATAGCAATCTTCTGGAGGAGAATAAGATGATCATTATGCATGAATGTAAACAGATCGTTGGTGGGTACAAACTCATTGACTTGTGGGAGAGGAATGCGTTGATGAGTGTACACACTGACAAGCTCCCACTTGCACTCAGACCCAACAGTGGCGATCTAATCTCCATTGGCACCTACCCACTGCTTACCCATACAATTCAGGAACACAACATCGGAGGATAACCTATCCAGCACCGTCAGCTTGCATGTCGTGCCCTTGCCCTCGAAGTACTCATTGCATTCCCATGGTTTCTTAGTCGGGCGAGAATGAAGAACACATGGGAGGCCCAACGGCTGAGAAGCATGCAAAGTTGCACTATATTTTGCTGAGTCAAGAAGATGTTTGGACGAACCGGCGAGGCTCGCGGCGGTGATGACGTCGCATATGGTTATGTGTTCTTCAAGCGGGCCTTCGGTAAAAACATCCTGGAACAACTCAGAATCATGACTGTCCTTGCTCGGTCCTGCCATCGCAAGGGAGCTGATGGAAGTTGGGACAGTGTCTTGATTTGGTTTTATGGAAAAGAGGGAACATCGATGGCGGCTGGTGGCCCAGGGAGAAGAACAACCACTCTCATACTATGCGGTGAATAGGACCGGAAAGCAGCATTGTGGAGGAGAAGAATGGCGACGCTTGGCGTAGCGGTAGGGTAATGGGGAAGTAGGAATAGAGCGTATATGCGAGGTTGAATAAAATGAAAACGGACACATGTTCCTCTGCTCCAGTTCCCTTCAGAATAGTACTACTGTGCTCTAGTTCCCTCCATAATAAATCTTTCTTGTAAATCAAAGAGGAACTAGTATGAAGAGTAGGGCCCGATCATCTGCTCTCTCGAGGAGCCGAACCCAACTGTTTTCTTTGCTAAATTTTATGGTCCTTTATGCTAATGCATGGACCTTAGTGTAATTTTACCTTTTTAGGTCCTTGGTGTAAAATTTACCCCCACCATCCGTGTAAAATTCTAACAAAAAATTGTAAGTGGTGAAATTTGAACAAATTTAAGCTTAGTTGTCAACGAGTATGAAAATTGTTGGATTTCTAGCCGAACGTCCAAGGTCAAGGCCATATAAACATCATACTTTATGGTGATGATGCCATATCCAAGAATTAGCATGCCGATATATTTGGACATATTTTGAAAACAATCGAAGATGAAGCAGTATGAAGAGTATGGCTCGATCAACTGCTCTCTCGAGAAGGAGCCGTACACGACTGTTTTCCTTTCTTATTTTTAGGGGGTGCTAAATGTATGGACATCGATGTAATTTTCCCTTTTTTGGGTACTTGATGTAAAATGTACTTCCACACACCGTGTAAAATTCTAACCTAAAAGTGTAAATGGTGAAATTTAGACGATTTTAAGCTTACTTGTCAATGAGGATGAACATTCTTGGATTTCATTCGAATGACCAAGGTCAAGGCCATATAAACATCATACTTTATGCTGATGATCGCATATCAGAGAATCTACATGGCAACAGATTTGTCCATATTTTGAAAATAATCAAAGAGGAAGTAGTACGAAGAGTTTGGCTCAGATCAAGTGGTCTCTCGATAAGGAGACAAAATAGAAAGTTTTTCTTTGTAGGGTCCTTTGTGCTAAATGTATGGACCTCCATGTAATTTTCCCTTTTTAGGTCCTTGATGTAAAATGTACTCCCACCGACCGTGTAAAATTCTAACCTAAAAGTAAGTGGTGAAATTTAAATGAATTTAAGCTTAGTTTTCAACGAGTATGAACCATATTCTTGGATTTTCAAGACAAACGACCAAGGTCAAGGCCATATCTACATCATACTTTATGCATATGTTGATCCCATATCTAAGAATTTGCATGCCGACAAATTTTACCATATTTTGAAAACAATCGAAGATGAAGTAGTGTGAAGAGTGTGGCTCGATCAGCTACTCTCTAGAGAAGGAGTCAAACCGGACTGTTTTCCTTGCTTAATTTAAGGGTCCTTTGTGCTAAATGTATGGACCTCGATGTAATTTTCACCTTTTTAGGTCCTTGATGTAAAATGTACTTCCACGCCCGTGTAAAATTCTAACCTAAAAGTGTAAATGGTGAAATTTCGATGATTTTAAGCTTACTTGTCAACGAGTATGACCATTATTGAATTTCAAGCCGAAGGACTAAGGTCAAGGCCATATCAATATCATACTTTATGTTTAAGATCCCATATGAGATAATTTGCATGGCGACAAATTTCCCTATCTTGAAAACAATCAAAGAGGAAGTAGTATGTAGAGTTTGGCTCAGATTAGTTGATCTCTCGAGAAGGAGCCGAACCAGGAATTTTTCTTTTTAGGGAGCTTTATGATAAATATATGGACCTCAATGTAATTATTGATTTTTTCGGGTCCGTGATGTAAAATGTGCTCCGACCAACCGTGTAAAAATCTAACCTAAAAGTAAGTGGTGAAATTAAAACAAATTTAAGCTTAGTTGTCAATGATGATGAATCATTCTGGGATTTCAAGATGAACAACCAAGGTCATGATCCCATATTCAGGAATTTCACCTCCACAAATTTTGCCATATTTTGAAAACAATCGAAGATGAAGTAGTATGAAGAGTATGGCTTGATCAACTACTCTCTTGAGAAGGAGCCGAACCCGACTGTTTTCCTTGCTTAATTTTAGGGTCCTTTGTGCTAAATGTATGGACCTCGATGTAATTTTCCCTTTTGTAGGTCCTTGATGTAAAATGTACTTCCATGCCCGTGTAAAATTCAAACCTAAAAGTGTAAGTGGTGAAATTTCAACGATTTTCTTAGCTTACTGGTCACGAGTATGACCATTATTCGATTTCAAGCCGAACGACCAAGGTCAAGGCCATATATATCAACCATCATACTTTATGTTGATGATCCCATATGAGAGAATTTGTATGGCGACAAATTTGGCTATATTTTGAAAACAATCAAAGAGGAAGTAGTATGTGGAGTTTGGCTCAGATCAGCTGATCTCTTGAGAAGGATCCGAACCAAATTTTTTTCCTTTTAGGGAGCTTTATGATAAATGTATGGACCTTGATGTAATTTTTGCTTTTTTCAAGTACCTGATGTAAAATGTACACCGACCAACCATGTAAAAATCTAACCTAAAAGTAAGTGGTGAAATTTAAACAAATTTAATCTTACTTGTCAACGAGTGTGAACCATTCTCGGATTTCAAGATGAACGACTAAGGTCATGATCCCAAATCCAAGAATTTGCATGCCGGCAAATCTGGCCATATTTTGAAAACAATCGAAGATGAAGTAGTATGAAGAGTATGGCTCGATCATCTACTCTCTCGAGAAGGAGCCAAACCTGACTATTTTCCTTCCTTAATTTTAGGGTCCTTTGGGGTAAATGTATGGACCTCGATGTAATTTTCCATTTTTAGGTCCTTGATGTAAAATGTACTTCCACGCCCGTGTAAAATTCTAACCTAAAAGTGTAAGTGGTGAAATTTTAGGGTCCTTTGTGCTAAATGTATAGACCTTGATATAATTTTCCTTGCTTAATTTTAGGTTCCTTTGTGTTAAATGTATGGACCTTGATGTAATTTCCCCCTTTTCAGGTCTAAAAGTGTAAGTGGTGAAATTTAGACGATTATTTTAAGCTTACTTGTCAACGAATTTGAACATTCTTGGATTTCAAGTCGAACGACCAAGGTCAAGGCCATATCAACATCATACTTTATATGCTGATGATCCCATGTCAGAGAATTTGCTTGGCAATAGATTTGGCCATGTTTTGAAAACAATCGAAGAGGAAGTAGTATCAAGTGTTTGGCTCAGATCAGCTGATCTCTTTAGAAGGAGCCTAACCAGGATTTTTTCCTTTTAGGGTCCTCTATGCTAAATGTATGGACCTCAATGTAATTTTTGCTTTTTTGAGGCCCCTGATGTAAAATGTACTCCGATCGACTGTGTAAAGTTCTAACCTAAAAGTAAGTGATGAAATTTAAACGAATTTAAGCTTAGTTGTCAACGAGTATGAACCATTCTTGTATTTCAAGTCGAACGACCAAGGTCAAGGCCATATCTACATCATACTTTGTGCTGATGATCCCATATTCAAGAATTTGCATACCGATAAATTTGGTCATATTTTGAAAACAATCGAAGATGAAGTAGTATGAAGAGTGTGGCTCGATCAGCTACTCTCTCGAGAAGGAGCCAAACCAGACTGTTTTGCTTGCTTAATTTTAGGGTCTTTTGTGCTAAATGTATGGACCTCAATGTAATTTTCCACCTTTTTAGGTCCTTGATGTAAAATGTACTCCCATCGACCGTGTAAAATTCTAACCTAAAAGTAAGTGGTGAAATTTAAACGAATTTCAGCTTATAGTTATCAACGAGAATGAACATTCTTTGATTTCATGCCGAACGACCACAAGGTCAAGGCCATATCTCTACATCATACTTTATTCTGATGATCTAGTATCCAAGAATTTGCATGGCGATAGATTTCGCCATATTGTGAAAACAATCGAAGAGAAAGTAGTATGAAGAGTATGGCTCGATTAGCTGCTCTCTCGAGAAGGAGCTGAACCCGATTGTTTTCTTTGCTCAATTTTAGGGTCCTTTGTGCTAAATGTATGGACCTCGATGTAATTTTCCCCCTTTTAGGTCCTTGATGTAGAATGTACTCCCACCGATTGTGTAAAGTGCTAACCTAAAAGTAAGTGATGAAATTTCAACGAATTTAAGCGTAGTTGTCAACGAGTATGAAAAAATCTTGCATTTCAAGCCGAACGACCACGAGGTCAAGGCCATATCTCTACATCATACTTTTTGTTGATGATCCCATATTCAAGAATTTGCATGGCGACAGATTTGGCCATATTTTGGAAACAATCGAAGAGGAAGTAGTATGAAGAGTATGGCTTGACCAGCTGCTCTCTTGAGAAGGAGCCGAACCCGACTGTTTTCTTTGCTCAATTTTAGGGTCCTTTGTGCTAAATGTGTGGACCTCGATGTAATTTTCGCTTTTTTAGGTCCTTTATGTAGAATGTACTTTATGCTTATGATCCCATATCTAAGAATTTGCATGCCGACAAATTTGACTATCTTTTGAAAAATATCGAAGATATTAAAAAAAAATAATCAATTTCATTTTTCCAAGTGACAGGAATTTATTTTCTTAAAAGCAAGTAAGAAGAAATTATTTCCTTTTTTGTTAAAAAAATAAAGAGTGAGAAGAGACTATATGAGCACAGAGGAGGCAGCGAGAGAGCTTCAAAGAGGAGGAATTGAAGGCGGTGCGATGTCAAAGCAAAGCTAGGATGGGTTCCTAACACGAGGTACATGGTACAATGAGTAGAGTAAATTTTAGGACACGATATATATGCACGCAAAACAAAATGTGTTTTCTCTCTCCTTCATTCCCTCGTCAGGCTAGTCATAGTGGGAGTAACTTGGGTAGTAGTAACATAGTCCTACATGTGTTGCCAACAGTAAACATTTAGATGACATGGCATGCAATTAAATGATGAAAGAGAGCCTTGTGGTAACTAGCTATGTTAACATCACACATTTCAAGACAAAATGAGTCTATATTGCAATAAATGAGGCTTTGCATGATACCACACCTATATTTTTTTCCACTATGGAGGTAGTAACTTAGACTAGTAACATATGCATGTTACTACTCTAAGTTACTCCCCACTATGACCAGCCTCACCACCCCACACCTCGGCCGGCACATCTCTCCCTCGTCCACAAAGTGGCGCTGCGCACGCGTGTCGACCGACAACCTGCCTTGTGTTGGTAGCTCCGTGTCTATGTGTGGCGTGTCGTCAGCTGCGTTGGTGGGAACCATTTTGGTCATTGGCGGCAAAAAGTATTACTACTAAAGTACAATAGAGTAGCAATTCAAACATTCCCGGTTTTTGAACTTTTATGAGAGGGGGGGGGGGTGAATAGGCGGTTTAAAACTTTTACGAGATGGGTTTAACAAAGGAGGAATAAAACTAGCATTTACTTTATCAAGCACAAAACCTATATATACTATGGTTCACCTATGTGCGCCAACAACCCATGCTAAGCAAGACAAACAACTGTGTGATAGCAAGATATAGAATTCAAGCACGAAGGCTATCACAAAGTAAGGTGCATAAGTAAAAGCTCGGGTATAGAGATAAACAAGCACGCGGAGATGACGACGTTTTACTGAGTTCCTCCCAATGGAGTACGTCTCGTTTGGAGAGGGGGTGATTTCAAACCACCAACGCCACAAAAGGCCTCCCTTATTCTCCTGTGAATCTCACCCCAACGGGATCGATCCACACTTCCACTATCGGTGCACTTGTCGGTGGAAATCCAGAACCTCTCACAAGATTGGGGCACTTCTCCACAACTCAATTGGAGGCTCTCAACTAACAAGCTTGGGGAAATATCCACAACTTAATTGGAGGCCCCAAGTGTTCCACAAACCTGCAATACAACCAAACCGTCTAGGGTTCCAAGAACCCAAGAGTAAAAAGCTTCTCACCTTTCACCTAATCGAATCCTAACCGAGAACTTAAACCAATGCACCAAATGCAATGGAAAGAACACAAGAAGTGCTCAAGTTCTTCTCTCCCAAATTCCACCAAAGCTACAAAAACTTATGCAGGAATAAGAGAGGAAGAACAATGGAGGAAATCCATAAAAGACTCCAAGATCAAGATCCAAAGATGCCCCCCTCACTTAGAGGAGAGATTGATTGGTGGGATTGTAGATCTAGGTCTCCTCTTTCAAATCCCTCAAGAATATGAAAGAATCATAAGAGGAATTGAGAGATAGCATGCTTAAGAAGGTCAACAATGGAGGGGAAAACTTGCAAAGAAAGGTTAGGGAACCATTGGGGAAGAAGGTCCCCTTAAATAGGTCCCTAGAAATCCAACCGATAGGCCCAGGAATCGCCCGGTCCGGAGTCTCCGGACTGGGACCAGAGTCTCCGATGTACCCAGGCCAAACAGGGTCAAACTAGGGGACAATCAGTACGCGGTCCGGAGATGGGCTGGAGATTTAGTCTGGAATCTCCGGTCTTACAAAAACTGGTAGAAAGACCAACACGAAAACAACCATCACTTTTGCATCCGGACTCCCATTTTGATGATCTTGGACTCGTTTTAAAGAGGACAACAAACTCTAAAAGATAATGCAGGGAAACATCATAGTACAGCAAGGGAGGATAGAACGAAATGAAGAAAGGTTTGACCTCTCTCAAAAAGACGAACCGGTAAAACCTCCAACATCGAAAATGCAAGAGAGAATGCATATGAAATCCATTTTCGATGAACTTGGGCTTGTCATGAAGATTAACACAAGCTCTAAATACTCTCATGGATAAGAACCAAATAATGGAAGGTTTTACCAATCTCTAAAAGACAAGCTGGTAAAACCTCTAACATCGAAAACGCAATAGAGAATGCATATGTAATTCGTTTTTGATGAACTAGAGCTTGTTATGAATATTACCACAAGCTCAAGGACCTCACATGGATAAGATCAAAATAACAACCAAGAAATATGATGCCAAGTATGCAAAGGTTTGAGCTCTCTCTGAAGGATATGATCAAGTTACTCACTCGAGAGCCCCTCTTGATAGTACGGTTACCTATCCTATAAACCGGTCTCCCCAACTAATACCATGAGACCGGTAAGAAAGAAACCCTATCAAGAACATACCTTTGCCTTGAGCATATTCCGCTTGAGCTTGATGATAATGATCTTTTGTACCTCAAGATGCAACAACTTTCTTGATTCCGCTAGCTTGGTGAAGTCTTGCAAATTGCTCCCCCATACTCACTATGGGAGAGCCTCTATTTTAGGAATACCTTCACAAATCCATGATCACCATAATGATGGCAAGCCCCAAGCATATCATCTCTTTGAGATGGCTCATCTTGCACTTGCACATCATTTCTTCTTTATTCATTATGTTGGTGACTTGAAGATACATAAGAGATATCACTCCAACTTTATTGTTCAAGACACACTTTCCATAGGCTCAACTCTCACATGACCAATCTTTGGATCTCTCCTTGAACACCTCGGTCATCACTTGATATTCTTTACTTTCTTCTTCTCCCAACCTTGAAGCCAACATATGGTACAAGCATTACCTATGGATAAATCCTACAAGTAAAACTCAATGTAAACATAAGTCCATAAAGATTGTCATTAATTACCAAAACCACACATGGGGGCACACATGCACTTTCAATCTTCCCCATTTTGGTAATTGATGATAATCCCTTTGAGAGGGTTTTTATATAAGGAATTAATCAAACAAAACATTGTGCTAACATCAAATACAACACAAGTATGTGATGTTAGTACAACCACAATATAGAGCAAACTCCCCCACAATCTATGCACGTGTGGATGAACTTGTATTTCATTGCATATATTGCCAACCATTACCGGTGGTGGAGTTTTCTCTATATATTCAAGATGCCATGCAACACACGAAGATGCAAAGAACGCGAGGCAAGTGTTTAAGTACAAAACTCAGAACACACAACCAAATTCTCTAAAACCCTCTAAAATGTCTCCCCCATTGGCATCAATTGCCGAAATGGGTGAAAACTTTAGAAGGCCAATTTAGTGAGAGTTCCTCCATATGGTGTGAATTTCTCATAATATGAGTGGAATAAAATGCACATATCCAATGACAAATACCATGAGGAAATCAAACTAAACTGAGGATCCAAAGATTGCAAAGAAATAAAATGGTGAAGAAGCATCAACGAATGAAGCAAGCAATCAAAAGATTGAAAGAAGCACTTCACAAAAGGAAGATACCAAAAGAAATATAGATATTATTATCAGGTTGAAAAGAGAGTGATCTAAATAATATGAGGAGACTCCCCAAGGTTTGTGCACAAATTATAATTTGCGTTTGAATAAAATATGCACAAACTTGGCATCCTCATTCCCTCTATATCATTTAAACGATGAGCACAAGCAAGAGAGAAGAAATTATGATGAGAGAAAATGGGTGTTTAGATGAAAATAGGAAGCTCCCCAAGGTTCATGCACAACAAAGTGCACAATTATGGAATCCTAACTCCCCATAATCAAACAAAACACTAAACAAGAATAAGAAGGCAAATGTGTGTCTTAGGTAAATTAGGAAAGCTCCCCAAGGTTTATGCACCAAATATAATAATTGCTTTGAATGCAAAGTGCATAAACATGGTATCCTTGCTCCCCCAAAGTTACATAAAAAACAATGGCATGAGAGATCAACTTTCCTAACACCAATGAATGCCAAAAGATGCAAATGAAAAGTTTAAGCACTCAAAGCAAAACTTTTGGAGCCACTAAAGAATAAAAAAGGGGGGCACAAGGTGTATACTCCAAAGCAAAAGGATATCAACTAAAGATTTAGCCATAATCATGTGTATAAGTTTCTAGGTAGACAAAAATCACCAATATATACATCCACAAAGAAACATGTACACACAAAATGGATACTCAAGAATGAACAAGATATCCAAACGAAAGTCATAGATAATGCCAATAAGATTATTTCTACAAAGCATGGCCAAAGGCTCAAATTTATCTTATTGAACATCAATGACCTTCAAACACCATAGAATACATCACAACTATCACAAGGGAACAAGAGATAGTTGGAATGCATTGGGAAAGACAAAAAGTATTATAAAGAACAAATAAAACTTGCAAATTCATCCATATTGCACATGAGAGAAAATGAGGAAATGATTGGCAATAGAATTGCTATATTGGCATATGTGGGATTGGTGAATCATAAACATGGTTTTTATATATTCCCCAAACTATGCATTCATCTCAACTTACTCATATAACAATAAGGATGATACAATGAAATCTTGCAAGAACCACAATAAAAGCAATTGAAGGAAATCATGCCATGATGCAACCACAAAGGTTGGATGCTAGAAAAGTATGCATGCGAGGGATACTTGTTACCAAGGTACCATTGGTAGGATGAAGTAGATATGAGTTTGTTGATCATCCTAGCTTGCCTCCAATTATCATTTAGTCACCACATCTTCTTATTATTGAGACATTCATCCAATGTATCTTGAATGTACCTAAAACAACATTAAGTACACTATGGTCCCCAAACAAATTGGGTCCAAAGTAGTTAGTGCAACTACAATACATAGGAGACCCTCCACATAAATATGTGCATATTGATATGAAGTTGAATTTCATGCACATCTTAGCCGATAGTACTTGGTGGAGAATCCCCTATATATTGGATCAAGAAATCAAGCATGCCATAATATAGAACATGCAGTAAATATGAATGCACAAGATTTTCAAGAACCAAAAGGAGTACAATTTGAACAAAAACACCAAGTAAACCAAGAAGTCGCACACAAGAGTCTGACACGACAAAAGCATGTCCAAATTGCATCAAAGAGCCAAATCAACACATGAAAGGACACACATTCAACAAATGAACAAGGCAAAAGCCAAAGATCAAAAGATAGACAAAAACACCAATGCTCAAGGATTTATCTCATCCTAAGGGATCAAACAAGTAACAAGGAATGAGACAAAACCAACTCCAAAAAGATCAAGGTTCCAATACATAAACCACAATCTCCACACTTTTCTTGATGGCACAATACCAACATGAAAAGATCGGACTTCCAAGCACATAAAACATGATATGGAACAAAACAAGAAGTATAAATATGAGTGTTCTAAAAAGTATAGAGAGAGCTCACCCATGGATAGTGCATTATGTAGGATTTTCCTTTTGAATGCAAAATGCACACAAATGGGATCATCACTAGTACCTACATTAAATAAAACACACGAGGATACCAACAAAATAATAAGATCCACAAGAGGCAAGGAAAGCTTGGGAGACAACACAAAACCTTTTCTTGGCAAGCGATAGTACAAAATTAAGCAAAGGCAAAAATGAATATGATCAATAAACTTCTACCAAAAATCTAGTACTAATTGTCCAAGGATAAGAAGTATTGGGAATAATCTTCCCGAGGTAGTTCACATGGATATCCAAGATCATATTCACACAAAGAAGCATATAACCAAGTATAAGAATTAAGCTTGATGCTCCAGAAGAGATTCTTGGTAGCTTCCAATAGTCACACAATAACTAGTGATTAGAGTAACTTGAAGTTAATGGTTTCCATGAGGATATAGAGACCCAATTATGAGAAAGCACATACCAAGAAACACTCTCACAAAAAAGATCCAAAAGATGTGCAGTAAAGGTATTCAAGCAAATTTGAATTTGTTTGAGCTAACATGTCACATAGGAGTTAGATAATTATCAATATCAATTCTAAGTGACACAACCTCGAATATTCACATTTTCTAGGCTTATAATATGAACTAAGCATATGACTCCCCCATAATGTGATAAATCATAAATATCAACACGAGGCAAAATGATCGGAATAGAGATAATTAATGGACATTATAGGACTTGAATTTCTCATGAGAAACATACCACATAGAGACTAGATAATATTGCACTACCAATACTATGTGGTATTACTCATGTACACACATTTTTAGGATTGAGGAATGCCCAAGCATAACACTCCCCCAAAATGGGATAGTCCATTAATCTCTCATAAGAGCCAAATAAGGTACCAACATATACAAGAAAGGCTCCAACACAAGAAACACGCGAACATGGTGTGCCACCCAACATACACAAATAAAATTGATAACTCAAGATAAGTAAGTGGCAATCACAACATATAAAAAAGCATGAAAGGTACAAAACCAACAAATGCACAAGGGCCAAGTAACTTTCAATGTAAATAAGTTGAGAACATGTTACCGCAAGGAGGAGCAATGGATATATGATAGAGATATGATAAACTAAATGACTTGGCTTGAGAGAATATAATTGAAGTCCCCTTAATTCTTCATGATGTAGCCAAGTCTACAATGCCCTCCAACACACACCCATTGATCAAGTTTTAGCTTGATGGTCCCCAACCAAGTTGGGTCCTAAGAGGTTAGTCACAATAGGCTTGGCAACCCAAATGGTTCTTTTATTCACACCACTTTGAGCACCAACATATTTGGCAAACACATTGCCACCCTCATCCTTCATAAGATAATAAAAATCATCAATAATGATTGGGTTGGATGAGGAGTTACCAATAGTGCAAGAAGAAGAGATGTGACCCTTCTAACGACATAAGTAGCAAGTTCTTCTCTTCCCATTCTTTTCACTTGATTTATCCACAATGGGAGCATTAGCTTGAATCTTCTTAGGAAGTGGCCTTTCTCCAACTTGAGGTAGGACATGACCTTGAACTAGAGGCCGCTTCCCTTTTTTCATCTCACCAAGAGGCTTCTTCTTCAAGGGACAAGATCTAACATGGTGCCCTTCAATTTTTCACTTGAAGAAAACAATCTTGGCCAAATTCTTGACTTGTTCTTGACCCTTCTTATTGTTGCTCTTGGACTTCTTCTTGTTAGTGGACTTGTTCTTGACACTGGATTTGAATCCAAGCCCACTTTTGTCATTGGGGGATTTTTGCACACTCAAGATCTTGTTGAGTGTGGTCTTCCCTTCATGACCCTTTTTCAAGTCATTCTTCAAAGAAGTGACTTGAGCCTTGAACTCTTTGATTTCCTCTACATGGTTAGTGACAACACATATACTAGAGGAAGTATAAATTTCATTGCTAGAGAAACAAGGAAAAGAATGTAATTCATCACAAGATTTAGCAATAAAGTGAGTGGACGGATTACAAGGACTAGCACATGGAAATATAGCATTATTCGTAGAGATTGTGTTAGTGACTACATGAGGCTCAGAAGATGTTACATTTGTATAACTAGCCTGATGAGCTAACTTTAGCCTAGCATGGGATGCTATAAGATCCTCTTGAGAGCTTGATAGCTTACCATGACTTTCTTCCAAGATCCCATACTTGCTAGTTAGCAAAGCAAGTTGAGTCTTTAGCTCAACATTCTCCTTCAAAATAGATGCTTCACAAGAAATAGACTTAGTAGCACAAGCATCATAATTAATTGCAAGAGGTGAGGGCAACTTCAAAAGCTCTTTTGAGTAAGAGTCTTTAAGTTGCTCATGTGACTCGGTGAGTTTGATGAGCTCGCCCTTGATGACCCTGGAGCCATTTTTGAGGTGCTCAAAATCCTCAAGGAGTTTAGCATAAGCAACTTGAAGACCATCATTTTTACTTTTGAGATCACTTGCCACCTCAAGATCTCTATCATGAGATTCCTTCACTCTAGACAACTCTAGAGCAAAAGTCTCCCCAAGAGATTCCTTAGCGGTTTGTTCCTCTTTAAGAGCTTCATTTAGATGTGCAATTTGATTAGCATACTCATGCTCAAGGCTACTAATTTTCTCAATGGTGTTCTCATGATCCTCAATTTATGCTTCTAACTTATCAATATGTTCTTTGCTATTAATAGCAAAGTCCAAGATTTCAACGAAGTTAGAGCAAGCGATATTATCCTTAACAAGAGCATGATAAACCATCTCAACCTTTTCATATAAATCATTAACATTAATCTCTTTTTCCTCATTATCCTCATCTTCATCATCAGAAGAGGTATTGGGGTCCAAAGTAGCAGTTATTGATACCTTCGATCTAGATTACAGATGTAGTATAGCTCTTTTTCCCTAGTAGACCTAGGTTATGGAATCCACGGTAAGCGATTGCGTAGTGAAGTTACTTTAATGGACCTTCGGGAGTTTTACAATTCCTTTTGTGTTTTTGCCGGACCAGTAGCATGTATCTTTTTGTTTTTGTCGATGATGGAGAGGGAAGGCCTAGGGCGTTCGGTTTCACCTTAGCCGTGCAAAAACATCTGATGGAAATAAAAGATAGAAATAAAGTATGCGTGTACTTGTTAGAGCAAGATAAATTATATGTGGGCAGTGCATCCATAATTGCCATTGCCTCCGCAACCGCTTATAGCAATAACCTACTAGTCTCAACCATAGAAGAAAGAGAACTAATGATATGCATAGTGATGTCACCGTTAATCCCAAGCAAATCCCTCACATACAACCGTACTATCCCTTCTGTCACTAGGGTTCCCAACCTGCAGATCAGTCATCACTCATACTCCCTATACCTGGCTCAACCCTCGGGGTCTTGGGGTACCTGACAAGTCCTTGGATTGAGGCAAGAGAGAATACAATAATCATCATGTCATAAAAACTAAGACACGATCCCATCTATGATAAATAACATGCATAATTGCTACATGGCTAGGCCGAAGCCCTTAGCCCAAGGAGAATTACTCACACATAGAGATGAGATCAACAATCACAAACATTGTAATGAAAATCATAAGATTGATAGAAATAGTCTTACAATGTCGCCAATCGAAGAAGATATCTACTATTACAAGTGGTGGAGTATGGCTATAGAGATGGAGAAGGGTTTGGAGATCTAGAGGCGGCTGGAGATCTGTGGCAGAGAGGTCTGGCTTCTTTGGGGCTTGTTTTCTCGTCGCCCAAGGATTCTTTATATAGGGGTCCCTTCACGAAAGTTGTATTTGTTTGACCTAATGGTGGCGGCGCCAACTATACGACTGGAGCTATGCGGTCAGAATTTTTGCTCAGGCCGTATAGTTGGTCATTACGGCGTCTGCCTCCGCTGTTCGGCTCCTAGTTTTTTCTAGTTGTTGGAAATCTCGTATCTTTGACTTTAATGTAGTGATTCCCTCCTTTAAACGACATTATCTGCGCAGGAAAAATACAAGAACAAAGGATTGCATATCCCTTTGAATATTAGCATTAGTGGCAGGGTTTAGAGAGACATTTCATAGAAAATATGATTAATATCCAATTTAAATGTGGACGTAGATGGATATATTTCAGAGCCATCAACCTCCCCAAGCTTAAACTTGATCGTCCCGAGCAAGAAAACCAAAATCAAAAAGGAACTCAACATTTAAACTGAAATAACGAGATGGTGATCTTACTCATGATTAATAGTCTCATGTTTCCTCCACTTCATAAATCTGAAAAACTTCAGCATAGCTAGAGTAATGGCAAGCATATCATCGGGTTTTGTGCATCCTTATAGCACATCAAAATTATTGTAAACATGGATGATCCAAATGAGTAAACTTTATTACATGTCAAGTAATCAACTCATAGGCTTGCCTTTGAACAGTAAGCATAATCATGTAGATTAAGAGTGTGTGAGTTGTCATGAAAAGCATATATACTAGCGTGTCTCAATTCTCCGACATCAATGAATCAAGACTTTGGAAGCACTACTTTTCTATTCATTGTCCTTCAAGAATTTCTGTTTTTAAGTAATTGAGAGCATGCCAAAGATTTTTATTAGTTTATCGGGCTGTGATGGACACTCGTGGCATCACTAAGGTTTTTGTTCATTTTGAATAATGATTACTCATAATAGCCAGAGGAGTGATTCCATCATGATTACAGCTACCCGAGAAGTCCAAGAATCTTACCCACTATAGCATTCCTGCTACAAGTGTTTAATCAACTCATAGCCAAAATCTAGGAGTTTCCTCCATGAAGATCGTTCGTAGGCCAGCAGAGTTGTTGGCATCCCATGAAGTGACACGCGTAAAGCTATATCATTCTTACGATTAACAAGTCAAACTTTGGCATGCTCACAAAAAACGCTAAACATTAATTCAATCGAACAAATCCTTTCAAAGAGAGCTATCAAGTCAATCAACATTTTTAGTGGTGTCGAGTGTCTCTAGAAATAAGCCTTGAAGACTAAGCACTACAACACCCAAGCCTTCAATTATTTGACTTTTCTTATTAGAATTGTTTAGCAATTTTTAGGCAAGATTTGGTTAATTACGAGAGCTGGAACAAAATGAGACCAATTAAATACCCATGCAAATGATAATCTTACTATGATACAAAGACTCACTCCACCAATATAATAATTCAACATTTACTACTAACTAGCATGGGTTTCTCAAACTTCAAAAGTGGGGAGTCATAAGGCATACCTCTCATGTTTGGTTCCACTTCTCTCTTCCTTTTTTATTTGTTTCTTGGAAACTCGAAGTCGATCACTCTCCCAAAAATATACGAAGACCTCGAGGTCGAAAGAAAAGAAAGAGGGAAATACGGAAAAATGGAGAAATCCTTTTGTGATTTTTAAGAGAGGGAATTTAAAGAATAGAAAATTGGCGACAAAGCTCGGTTAGAAAATTTCGAAAGCAAATAGAAAAAACTAAAGATAAAGTGTTGGGGAAACCAACACGAGTGCTTATAAATTCAAATAAAAACGTAACCTCGAAATAAATAAAAGTAAATAAACGCCAAATAAAGATACATGAGGAAACTTCCCCAAGCTTAGGCTTTTGCAAGCCCTTGAAATCATTGCGGTGGCAGGAAAAAGTCGTTACTCCAGTTCGCAAATTGAGTTGAGAGGTTACTTGCTGATTCTCAGAGGTTCAAAGAGAGGTTGTGCATCCTCTCCATAGTCCCTCCAAGTTTTTAGAAATCTTGATATGTGGCGAACCGGGTTTGTGGCAGCTCCTCTTGATAAGAAACTTCTTGCTCCTCCTCTCGGTCCTCATCCTCTTCAGGAATCTCTTCCTTGGGTTGGTTCTGCTCAACCTGCGAATCATATAGCTAACGTCATTCCTCAATAGAGAAAAGTCCATTAGGCATAGGAGGGGGGTATATACACCCAGCTCCAGCAATATGCAAGTAATAAACACCACCTCTCCTAGTGAGCATTTCATAGGCGCTTAAGGTGGAGAAACAAACACGTCTCTCACCTAGTACATGTTGCAACTCACCTAGATCAATGTCTAGGGAAGTGGAAATTATGGTGATGACACCTCCTCCTATGCTTGCCCCTTGGATTTGGGAGGCTTGCTGCTCCAGGTAGCACACAAGGATGGCGCCCAAGTTGAGTGACAGGTTGCAGTTGATGTAAGCAACCTTTGCGAGGACTAGGATGTCCTCCTCGTTGAGTCTCGTGAACTCATTATGTGCCTGCAAGGTGTTAGCAATAACATAGAACACATAGTGGACTACAGGATGTTGAATATTATTCCCCTTGTTCACTCTACTAGTGAAGCTCATTCCATTATAGTATTGATCAGGGGAAGGAATTAAGCCAGTAAAGGATGCACGTAAAGCATGAACATCATTGTTTGGAAAATTAAAGCATGCGCACCATTCATCTAATGTTAAAGTGTAGTTGTTGTTCATCAGATGGAAAGAAATAGTATCCTCTCCTTGCCATAGTTTAACGGTGCTTTCCTACGAACTTAAGAATTCAATGGTTAAGTGGCGATAAGTAGGTACATCGTTGTACACAAAGTTTTGCAGGCCATCTCTATTGCAAAGTAAATTAAAGTCATCAGAAATACCGAGGTGGTTCAATATAATGGGGCAAGCCTACTTGGTGGCCTTCACTTCACGGTTCTTGATCTTGTTGAAGCGTTCACGATGGGCCTCATCCCTGAACCGTATCCCCATGCATTCCTGGGCGATAACCCAAGAAGAGCTAGCGGTGGCACGAGCACGAGTTTGGCTCCTTGTGTTCATCTTCTAAAACATTGAAGAAAGGCAAATATAAAACTTTTTGATCCAACAATAGTAAGTATAATATATTCCTTATCTAAGCACACTAAAGAATCTCCTCAAAATAATAATCTAGGCAAGAAAATCATAGCACTTGGTTGATAGTAGGTCTCACCCTAGATTGATAATGACAATAGATCGAAGATGAATTTGCAAAAAGTAATTGGACGAAATCGAACGAAATTGAGTAGAGATGAAGATCCTTGAGGTTTTTGATAGAGTTTGGAGGTAGAAGAAAGAAAAAGGATTGAAGTTTTGGAGTACCGTCCCGTGCTATTTTGTGGTCGAACGCAACTATATGGGCGCAACTATATGGACGGAACATGTGTTCCGGCTGTATAATTGGCATTCTGTCAAAATATTAGGGTTTCCTCTTGGTGGCGCAACTATACGGGCGTAACAAAATGTTCCGACCGTATAGTTGGTCGTTAAACTGTCTGTCCCTGCGATTTTTTTTGCAAAGGCAACGATATCTATACGACTGGAACTATACGGCCGGAATTTTTATTCCCGCCATATAGTTGGTCGTTAAAATCCCAGTACATATGAAAATAAATTGTACGGAGGCATTGATATCTCTACGACCAGAACTATACGGCCGGAATTTTTATTCTCGCCATATAGTTGGTCGTTAAACTCTTAGTAAATATGAAAAGAAATTGTACGGAAGCATTGATATCTATATGACCGGAACTATACGGCCAGAATTTTTATTCCCGCCATATAGTTGGTCGTTACACTATCAGTACATATTGCATAAAAAATTTCGATGGCAAAGATAACTATACAACCGGAACTATACGGCTGGAATTTTTATTCCCGCTGTATAGTTGGTCGTTAAACTCTTTATGTGCATTAATTTTTTTTTGTTTCTACGTAAACTATTTCTTTTCCTGTAACTTAGCAATATACCTTGTTTTTGACGGAAAATAGTCAGTAAATATTGTCAACCAACAATAGTATGATTAATGCAGAATTTCAAGTACTGCTGAACTTCTTCTCCTCAAATGGAGTTTTCTAGCACTCTTTATTGAACATGAACTTAAACTAAAACTAAAAACTTAACTCAAACCTTTATTTAACATGGGTTGCCTCCCATGGAGCACTCTTTTATGGTAAATAGATTGACCTTGAATATACTCACTTGGGCCAGATAAGTGGAACACCCACTCCAAAGCAATTGGCCTTCAATGTGATGGTCTCCTTCTCGTCAATCTTGACTTTTTTCTTCCTGGGGAAATGAATAACAAAAGGATCCCGCGAAGGCAATTGCAACTTCATGTTCCCTTCATGAAGGTTAATTAAAGCCTTTATAGTTCTCAAGATAGGAAGACCTAGTATTATAGGAGCAACATTATCTTCAGGCATGTCAACAATAATGAAATCAATGAGAGAAGGACAACCTTTGATATAAACTAAAGTGTTCTCCTTAATCCCTACAGCTTGTTTGGAGGTAGAATCTGCTAGATGCAATTTTAATTCAGTAATTTAAAAGGAGCCAAGATTTAACTTGTTAAAAAGACTCCTTGGAATTGTTGAGACGCTTGCACCTAGATCACAAAGTGCAGCTATCTCATTGGTTCCAATCTTTATATTAATAGTAGGCTCAAATATGTCATCTAGTTTTACATGCAACTTTTCAGCGATTTTCTTGTATTCCTCTTCAAGCTCGCGTACCTTGATCGCTACTTGATCAATAAAGTGTTGATACATGGCTTCGTCATTACCTTCACTTACCGGGATTTTGACATTGATCCTCTTTACGAGATCTTCGATGGTGTAGCTTGGTGAAGGGGCATTACTATAATCAAGTTCTTCAGGCTCCTGCCTTTGGATCCTCATCATTTTGAGTTCTTCACATGACTGGGCTCAGCTTTACCTGCAAATTTAGCTAGAATGAGAGTTTGCCTCTCGGTTATCTTACCTAGTTATGCCTCAACGATCCTTGTTCTCTCTTGAAGGGCCTGCAAATCATTTCTCAAACTAACAGCTTGGTTAGATAATTTACCAAGCATAGTATCATGGTTCTCCATAATTTTGACTAGAATATTATTTGTTCATTTTGTGAGTCTATAAAAGACTTAAGCGTTTTTTGGAGACTACCATTACTAGTTCCCATATTATTATTAGAGTTACTTGCAAGACTAGCATAATGTTTCTGAAAGTTAGGATTGTAACTCTTCTTCCAAGCAGGGTTGTAATCATTACGAGCTACGAAGTCTATTTCTTCTATATTTGTTTCAAGGGTGGCTCTTACTTGAGTTTCCTTACCTTTTACGGCTAGTATGAGCTCATCCAACTTAGCATTTAGATCTTAGTTCTCTTGTGGTGAGACAGAGTTCACCTTATTCGTTTGATCTTTCCACATGCCATTGGGCATGGTTATATCAACACCTGGATTTTTAATCCCAGATGCCTATTTTGCCATACATCGCAATCTCAGGATTACCATTTTTGCGAGACATAACAGATTGGATATCACAGTACATCATCCATTACAAACCATAATAAGGTCTTACATGAATAAAGGAACTCATGATCTAGTCTTAATACAACAAGCAGCGGAATAAATAATAAGTGTAGCGGTGGGGTCCATCTTCAGAGTCACATGCCATGCTAACGATGGAAGATAGTCCTAGTTATTATAGCCGTCCTGCTGTCCTTCATCCTAGTAGTCTCCTTCATAGTCTGTCCATGGGAATAGCCAGGGACAAAAGCCATGAGTACTCTTTAAGTACCCGGAAAATACCACTAACAAGTAAGATAGTTCTAGTAGGAATGCTAACTCTAAGTTCATTTGTAAAGTTAAGTTTGAAACCTAAGCTGAGTTCAGAAACAAAGAAAGATAAAATAAAGTTTGAAATCACCTAAGTGGGAACTTAATTGTCATAGTGGCAACTCTGTTGTGGTCAAGTCATGTCACAATTCATTTCATAAATTGTTTCGAAAACATCTGACAATGGAACAGTATGGCCACTCCAACTGTCCATAACCGCGGATGCGGCTATTCAAATAGTTTGACACTATGCAGAGGTGGTACACTTTCACCACAAGACTCGATACATCTATCAGGGATAACCCTGAATCATCATACTTAGTATGCAGATAATCAAACATAACCTTTCCTTCACACACCCTAGTATAAGCACCTCTCCTATGAGCATGGCCTCCCAACCATGACCATCTGTCATCTTGGGCACTGCATAGGTGGACAACATTGAGAGGTAGCCTCAGCTCAAACCTCTCCCACGAGGGAACTAATACTAATGCATATAAACTTCCGGCTAAGCCTTACCCAATTCAGGTATTGTGGTTGTACGGTAAAATTGGAATGGTATCGCATCCGAACAAAACCATCAGTTTTGTAAAAGGGCTAAGGCTCATGCCTCAACATTTTCATCATCATAAACCATTTGTGTTTCTCAACACATGTCAAAACATCTCAATAGAATGACTCATCATTCCAAGGTTTTCACAAGTCATTTTTCACCAAGTATTCCCATCTAAAGTGAATCAAGTTTTGGTTTAGCTCTAAACTACTAAGTTAAGAGTGTTCAGTATAGTGGGAGGCTAATCTCAATCTCATGCCATAGAATGACATCTAACTCTAAATTGATAGGTCAAGTTTTATACTTTTAATGCTACCTTTAAACAAGTAACGAACTTTGGTAAAGTAAAGAAGGTAAAGCGTGTAAATAAAAACTTGGAGTAGGTATAAGTCAAGGGTATAACCAAAGCATGCCTAATGCATATTGCTTAGGTTATCTAGCTTGCTAACAATAGCTTGCCTTGGTTGGTGAAGTGGTTGAAGTTTTCTTCCTCCTCCTCTTGGTAGAACTCCTCCTCCTCGAAAGCTTGGTCGGTACTATCATCTATAAATACATACGGGATACACAATCACCAAACAATACTTAACTAGTCTGCTTAGCATACTAAGGCACACATTTGATGATCTATTATCATCACAAGCATCACAAGGTTTAATTAACTAGCTTCATTCCTTTTATTTGAGAAAAGTAATTTCTACTCATTGAAAATAACTAAGATTTAATATTCTCCAATTAAAATATGGGATCATGTGGACACATGTCCTCACCACATATTCTAACATATGGTAATGTGATTTAAAGGTTGGATCACATTTTAATAAGTTTAAGTTTAATATTTTAATGATTTAAAGTGACTAGAAATGTCTATATAGCATTATTTTGGTACTAGTCCAAATTCACTGCATGTAAACCTTAATATTATTACACATTAATATAGGTATGGTTAAATGCGACTTTTGAGAGTTGGAATCAACTCAAAAGCTATTATGGTTGATTTTGTAAAAATGTTTGAATGTGCAAAAGCTTCTGTCTTATTATTTTTACTAGGAGAGATTTCTAACTCTAAATGATTTAAATCCAACGGGCTTGGATAGAGATTTTCATTACCTTTCCAACAAAATTGGAATCACTCAATTTGGATTTGTATAACTCTCTGAATTGATTTTTGAACTAAAGGACATAATTGATTTTAAGTCTAAATAGAAAAAACCTAATTTGAATTACTGGGTCAGCGCGGGGAAGTAAATGGGTCGGCCCAGTGACGCTTAGCGACGCAGAGGGCGACTGACAGGCTGGTCCCGCATGTCAGCGGCACTTAAAACCCAAAGAGGTACGGGGCGATAATAACCACACGATTAGAACAAGATCTACGGTCCACGTTTGTCCTCGACGACAGACTCGTCGCTGGCGAGACTGAACCCTAAGCGGCCGGTGGGGGTCTATTGGGGACGTACCAGGGCTCTAGCTAGTGACGGGAGGCAGACAAACGGACTGGTGGACGATGGCGAGCTCAGGGAAAGTCGCGGCAGGGGCTGAGGTGGACGAAATCGACGACCACGTCTCCTCCTCTGCAGCGGCTACCTCCGGCGGAATTCCGGCGATGTGCTGCTCGAGCAGCTCCGGCGAGAGAGGGGAAACAGTCAGTATAGAGAGGGGAGTGAGATGGTGTGAAGAAATGGTGTTGGGGAGACATCCTTATATAGGCTCGACGGTGAGGCAGTGAGGTATGGGCGCGGCTCGTCGGTGACGGCGATACAGGGGGCTACCGGCGTGGGCGAGGTAGGAGGACGGTGGGCGGTCTCCTGGCGGTCGTCTAGATCTTAATGGCATGGCTAGGGGCGGTGGCAATTTGTCGGGAGCTTCCCGCTCTCTAGGAGACAGAGGCGGTACTCGACGCGGCTCCCGGCAACTGTGGGTCGTGCGGCGGTGCATGGCCGTGTCTGGCGGGTTACTGGTTTCAAGGCGAAGCGGCGCACACGATTTGGGGTCGAGGCGTGGTCTATGGCATGCTGGCAACGATCGCGCTCTGGCGTGCTCTGGCTGCACGCGGAGAGGAAAGGTGGCGCGGCTCTAGGGTGGTCCATGGGCTGGTGGTGATCGTGGGGTGGACAGGGAAGTGCGGTAGGGTTCGGCGGAGCTAGGGACGGGGCTGGTTTGACGCTGCGCGGTCGCTGGCGCGTTGCCCGTGTTTGGCCGGCGACGACCATATTTGGGCGGCACGCTACTGCTGCTAGCGGTGAAGGGGAGCTGGTCTGTGATGGGGTAGATGCTAGGGGACAGGGGATTAAGTGGGAGACCAAATTGGTCGATGATCACTATGGAAACAGTGAAGCTACTCTAGTGTTGATTCAGTGCCTGCCATGTGTTCGACAGAATGGCAGCATGAAGAAAAGTTTTGAATTTTGGATTCAAATTTTTTGAGTGTTCTTCACTTAAGTTTGAGATTCTATGCCTGCTTGGAAAGGTCAAGGGTAGTTCATTTGAGTGGTTTTTGAAAAGGTGTGATCTATGCACCTACACTTGATTCCATTTTCAAATGTCATTTAAATTTAGAGTTCAAATGTCTTTGTAAGATTTCAAAGTGGGCCTTGGTAGATCATTAATTGTACTAGCAAGGGGTGCAAAGAGTTAGAATTGTTTCTGTTGGACTTTGAGTTCTAGGAACACCCAAAGTGACCTAGTGGATTAAAATGGCACAAATGACCATTTGCATTTATTAATTCCATTTGATTTCCTTTCCTGTACCAATACGACGTTTGATTCTGTCGATATTTTCATTTCCCCTTCTGGGCTGCCTTGATTTGGCTGATCAAAGTGGGTTGAAGATCAATACTAGCTAAAAATCCTTTGCTACCTAGCTCAGTTATAAACTGCTCCAACTCCTCAAACAGACTTGGTTGCTTCTCCTTGATCATGGTATTTAGCCTACACGGTAATCTGCTAAGAGCATCCGCTACCACATTGGCTTTGCTGGGGTGATAGTCAATGTCAAGGTCATAATCCTTGATTAACTCTATCCATTTCCTTTTCCTCATATTCAGCTCCTTCTGAGTGAAAATATACTTTAAGCTTTTGTGATCTGAGTAAATCTCACAGCGATTACCCATAATATAATGACGCCATGTCTTCAATGCCAAAACTATGGCTGCTAACTCCAGATCATGGGTCGGATAGTTCTGCTCATGCTGCTTCAGTTGTCGAGATAGATACGCGATGAGTTTGCCTTCTTGCATCAATACACATCCGAGACCAATCTTGGATGCATCACAATACACATCAAACGACTTCTTGATATCTGGCATGATCAATATCGGGGCTGAAATCAATCTCTTCTTGAGCTCTTGGAAACTGGCTTCACATTTGTCAGTCCATTCAAACTTCTTGTCCTTCTTCAACAATTGGGTCATGGGTCTTGCGATGCTCGAAAATCCTTCGACAAACTTGCGGTAGTATCCTGCTAATCAGAGAAATGCACGGACTTGGGTTTGAGTGGTTGGGGCATCCCATGCTTCGACATCTCTAATCTTGGTGGGATCAACAGCTATTCCTCCAGCAGACACAATATGTCCTAGGAATCCTACCACCTTCAGCCAAAACTCACATTTGCTGAACTTGGCATACAACCAATGCTCTCTAAGGGTTTCAAGGATGATTCTCAGATGTTGCTCATGCTCTTCTTCTGACTTGGAGTAGATAAGGATATCGTCGATAAACACCACGACAAACTTGTCTAGAAAATTCATAAAGATCTTATTCATGAGATTCATGAAATAAGCAAATGCATTGGTTAATCCAAAAGACATGACCGTATACTCGTATAATCCATAACGAGTAGTAAAGGTGGTCTTTGGAATATCCGTTGCACGAATCTTAAGTTGGTGATAACCAGTCCTAAGATCGATCTTAGAGAACACATTTTCTCGAGTCAACTGATCAAATAGATCCTATATCTTTGGCAAAGGGTACTTATTCTTGATTGTGACATCACTCAGCTTTCTGTAATCTATGCACAAACGGTTGCCTCCATCTTTCTTGTTGACGAATAACACTGGTGATCTCCATGGCGCTTGGTTGAATCAAGCCTGTTGCCAGCATAGCATCCAGCTGCTTCTTCAACTCTACTAACTCTGAGGGGTTCATGCTATAGGGTCTCTGGGCTATGGGTCCGGTTCCGGGGATTAGTTCAATAATGAACTCAATATCCCTATTCGGGGTCATCCCGGGCAATTCATCTGGGAATATGTCGGGGTATTCACAGACTACTCTGACTTGGTCTATGGTGGGTAGGGCTAGACTCTTGTTGCACTTGAATTGACGGGGTAAGGTTTTAGATATATGCTCTACTGAGACTCCCGAGCTACTGGTCATGGTGATGGCTTTCTTAGCATAGTCTATCAGTCCTTTATGCTTTGACATCGAATCCATACCTAGTACTACTTCTAAACCTTTGGTTCCAAGTACTATTAGATTGGCATAAAAATCTATTCCATGTATTCTGATAGGCACAACTTTGCAAATTTTTATAGCTTTTGTAGTTGAACCGGGAATTTGAACTATCATGACATGCTTCAAATTGGTTGGGTGAATCGTACTAGTGCATGCAAATTCTTCAGTGACAAAATGAGTGCGATGCTCCAGAATCAAACAACACTCTTGCTAAAACAGAGTTGACAGAAAACATACCCAGCACTACATCTGGCGCTTCTTGGGCTTCCTCGGCGTTCATGTGGAAGAGACGGCCGTTGCGGTTGTGAGGGTTCCCTGGGGCGAATCTTCTTCCTGGTTGAACACGACGCTACTGTTGAGCTGGGGCATTCACATTGGCAGTGGCGGCAATCTTCTCGGGACACTCATTGGAATAGTGACCCTTCACCCCACATTCGAAACAAGTGATCTGAGATTTGTCTTTTGCTGCCGCGGGCACAACACTACTTCCAGTCCTGGGTGCAGTGTTGTTGTTGTTGTTGCTCTTGGAAGGTGCACCGTTGAAATTGCTGGTGTTGCCGAGGTGATTGTTGTTTCCTCCGGAATTCATGTTGCCTCCACTATGGTTGGGGTAGCTTGGACAAGACACTAGGGGTCGGTTGTTCTTTGGTGCATATCCCGCAGAAGGGTTGGGATGGTACTTCTGGTGACTGTTGGATCCAGCTTGGTGCATCATACGACATTTGCAGTTGTCGTTTGCCTGGTTGATCTTCCCTTCCAGCTGAATGGCAGAGTCGACTAGCTCTTCGAGATCTTCAAAGCGGATGTTGACGAGGACAGTCTGCATCTCATCATGCAGTCCGTTCAGGAATCTCTCCTTCTTCTTGGCCTCCGTGTTGATCTCATCAGGTGCATACCTGGCTAGGGACAAGAATCTGTCACAGTACTCCACTACAGTCATTCCGCCTTGCTTCAGCTCTCTGAATTCATCCCTCATTCGGGTGACAAGACTCTGTGGCACGTGGGTGCAGCTGAACTTGATTTTGAAGGCTTCCCATGTCATCACTTGACCATGGTTCATTGCGCAGGTGTTGTTCCACCATGCTCTTGCATCTCCTGCCAAATAGTGGGTGGCAAACAGAACTTTCACGTTGTCATCAACTCTGGCTATTTGTAAGTTGTTCTCCATTGTCTACAACCAGTCATTTGCATCTAGTGGGTTCTCCGAAGTGCTAAAGATTGGCGGATTGGTATTCTGGAAATTCTTCAGTTTGGATCCTTGATGATCCTGATTTCCATGGCCTTTGTTGTTTTGGGCCATCTGGGCGATCTGCTCCAGTGTTGCTAGGTTGGCTTGGCACTCTGCCCTGCTAGCTTCACGATCTGCAACTAGCATCTGCATAATCTGCAGCATCGGGTCCTGCGATGAGCTCCTCCCTCTGGGGTTTCCACGAGTCCTCTGAAGATTGAGATATATAAAGGGTTAAGAGGGAAAGTTCTAAGGTTCAAGGTTTTGGTTTCAAAGCTAAAACTTTGAGTTTGACTCAGGTTTTGCAACTAACTTGTTTTCATTCATTCAAGCAAAGCACATGATACAAACACACACACACCACAACATCAAAAGAAAACAGATGGTTTTAAGAACCATTCTGCAAGCTATGATACAATGGGACCGATACTCCTCACGCTATGATAGTGCTCTAGTGCATCTACTCATCATCGATGAAGTCGGAGTCATCATCGTCGGTGTAGAAGTCCACAACATCCTCCTCTAGAAAGTCATCATCATTGATGAGGTACGAGTCCCTATCTCCTTGGGTGTCTTCACCTTCCTCTTCTTCTTCTTTTGCTACAAGCTGAGATTCTTGCTCCTTGATGGTCTTCTCGAGGTCGGCCACCTTCTATCAAAGACGGTTGATGGTGCGATCCTTCTTGGCGCATTGACGGCAAAGAGACTGATGATCCTTGACGAGCAGTGAGAAAGTGTGGGCCTTCTTGGTGGCAATGGCGAGATTGTGGTTGGCAAACTCTCTAGCATTGTCCAATTCCTTCTGTCTGTCGTACATCAGGAAGTCGAGGTTCTCCACTTGACGCTTCAACTTCGGGTGACTTGGCATCTCCATGGGCATTCCCATAAAATCATGCCTTGCGTAGTGAGCAAAGCAGGTTCCTTGAATTTCGTTGACACTCATGGCACACAGACGTGCGAGAGCTTCATGCATTGCCCTGGCTAATCCATCTAGCCAGTTGTTCTCTCTCATGGAGAACTGGATCCTCCCGGATGTTGGTGCTTCTATCCTGCCTCAAAGATCAGCGGTGACTAGCCATTGTAAATCTCCTCCTGGGGGTCCAGGAAGTTGAGCTCCCAGAAACTCCGGATGCGGGCGTCCCAAGTACTCCGATAGTGCATCAAGATCCCTCTCGAAGATCAGTTGGCTTCTGTTGTCCAACTGGTAGAACTTGCTGAACTGAGTCTCCATCTAGAATAATTAAGGATGAGAAAGTTAGTGAAGTGATCAAGTGTGTCAAAATTTTATGTAGTAATGTAAGAATTTGGAGGAACATGCGTTTTTTTGAGAGAAAGAATTCCCAAGGGTAAGAGAGGAAATAGTTTTCATAAATACTCACTTTGGTTTTTGAAGCTAAGTTTTTGTTTAGACGTCCATTCTAACTAGGGTCTCCTATGGTCAGGATGGCTCTGATACCAACTTGTCAACACCCGGATTTTTAATCCTAGATGCCTGTTATGCCATACATCGCAATCCCAGGATTACCATTTTTGCGAGACATAACAGATTGGATATCACAGTACATCATCCATTACAAACCATAATAAGGTCTTACACGAATAAAGGATCTCATGATCCAGTCTTAATACAACAAGCAGCGGAATAAATAATAAGCATAGCGGTCGGGTCCATCTTCAGAGTCATAGGCAATGCTGACGATGGAAGATAGTCCTAGTTATCATAGCCGTCCTGCCGTCCTTCATCTTGGTAGTCTCCTTCATAGTCTGGCCACAGGAATAGCCAGGGACAAAAGCCATGAGTACTCTTTGAGTACCCGCAAACTACCACTAACAAGTAAGATAGTTCTAGTAGGAATGCTAACTCTAAGTTCATTTGTAAAGTTAAGTTTGAAACCTAAGATGAGTTCAGAAACAAAGAAAGATAAAATAAAGTTTGAAATCACCTAAGTGGAAACTTAGTTGTCATAGTCACAACTCTGTTGTGGTCAAGTCATGTCACAATTCATTTCATAAATTGTTTTGAAAACATCTCACAACGGAACAGTATGGCCACTCCAACTGTCCATAACCGCGGACGTGTCTTTTCGAATAGTTTGACACTCTGCAGAGGTGGTACACTTTAACCACAAGATTCGATACATCTGTCAAGGATAACCCTGAATCATCATACTTAGTATGCAGATAATCAAACATAACCTTTCCTTCACACACCCTAGTATAAGCACCTCTCCTATGAGCATGGCCTCCCAACCATGACCATCTGTCATCTTGGGCACTGCATAGGTGGACAACATTGAGAGGTAGCCTCAGCTCAAACCTCTCCCACGAGGGAACTAATACTAATGCATATAAACTTCCGGCTAAGCCTTACCCAATTCAGGTATTGTGGTTGTACGGTAAAATTGGAATGGTATCACATCCGAACAAAACCATCATTTTTGTAAAAGGGCTAAGGCTCATGCCTCAACATTTTCATCATCATAAACCATTTGTGTTTCTCAACACATGTCAAAACATCTCAATAGAATGACTCATCATTCCAAGGTTTTCACAAGTCATTTTTCACCAAGTATTCCCATCTAAAGTGAATCAAGTTTTGGTTTAGCTCTAAACTACTAAGTTAAGAGTGTTCAGTATAGTGGGAGGCTAATCTCAATCTCATGCCATAGAATGACATCTAACTCTAAATTGATAGGTCAAGTTTTATACTTTTAATGCTACCTTTAAACAAGTAACGAACTTTGGTAAAGTAAAGAAGGTAAAGCGTGTAAATAAAAACTTGGAGTAGGTATAAGTCAAGGGTATAACCAAAGCATGCCTAATGCATATTGCTTAGGTTATCTAGCTTGCTAACAATAGCTTGCCTTGGTTGGTGAAGTGGTTGAAGTTTTCTTCCTCCTCCTCTTGGTAGAACTCCTCCTCCTCGAAAGCTTGGTCGGTACTATCATTTATAAATACATACGGGATACACAATCACCAAACAATACTTAACTAGTCTGCTTAGCATACTAAGGCACACATTTGATGATCTATTATCATCACAAGCATCACAAGGTTTAATTAACTAGCTTCATTCCTTTTATTTGAGAAAAGTAATTTCTACTCATTGAAAATAACTAAGATTTAATATTCTCCAATTAAAATATGGGATCATGTGGCCACATGTCCTCACCACATATTCTAACATATAGTAATGTGATTTAAAGGTTGGATCACATTTTAATAAGTTTAAGTTTAATATTTTAATGATTTAAAGTGACTAGAAATGTCTATATAGCATTATTTTGGTACTAGTCCAAAGTCACTGCATGTAAACCTTAATATTATTACACATTAATATAGGTATGGTTAAATGCGACTTTTGAGAGTTGGAATCAACTCAAAAGCTATTATGGTTGATTTTGTAAAAATGTTTGAATGTGCAAAAGCTTCTGTCTTATTATTTTTACTAGGAGAGATTTCTAACTCTAAATGATTTAAATCCAACGGGCTTGGATAGAGATTTTCATTACCTTTCCAAAAAAATTGAATCACTTAATTTGGATTTGCATAACTCTCTGAATTGATTTTTGAACTAAAGGATATAATTAATTTTAAGTCTAAATAGAAAAAACCCAATTTGAATTACCGCGTCAGCGCAGGAAAGTAAATGGGCCGGTCCAGTGATGCTCAGCAGCGTAGAGGGCGACTGACAGGCTGGTCCCGCATGTCAGCGGCACTTAAAACCCGAAGCGGTACGAGGCGATAATAACCACACGATTAGAACAAGATCTACGGTCCACGGTCGTTGTTGACGACGGACTCGTCGCCGGCAAGACTGAACCCTAAGCAGCCCGTGGGGGTCTACTGGGGACATACCAGGACTCCAGCTAGGGCAGCGAGGCAGGCAAACAAACTGGTGGTTGACGGTGAGCTCATGCAAAGTCACGGGAGGGGCTGAGGTGGACGAAATCGACTACCACGTCTCCTCCTCTGCAGCGGCTACCTCCGGCGGAATTCCAGCGATGTGCTGCTCGAGCGGCTCCCGCGAGAGAGGGGAAACGTTCAGTGGAGAGAGGGGAGTGAGATGGTGTGAAGAAATGGTGCTGGGGAGACCTCCTTATATAGGCTCGATAGTGAGGCAATGAGGTATGGGCGTGGCTTGTCGGTGACGGCGATACAGGGGGCTACGAGCATGGGCGAGGTAGGCGGACGGTGGGCGGTCTGCTGGCGGTCATCTAGAGATTAATGGTGTGGCTTGGGGCGGTGGCAATTGGTCGGGAGCTTCCCGCGCTCTGGGAGACAGAGGCGATGCTCGACGCGGCTCCCAGCAACTGTGGTCGCGCGGTGGTGCACGACCATGTCTGGCGGGTTGCTGGGTTCAAGGCGAAGCGGCGCACGTGATTTGGTGTCGAGGCGTGGTCTGTGGGTGCTAGCGGCGATCACGCTCTAGCGTGCTCTGGCTGCATGCACAGAGGAAAGGCGGCGCGACTCTGGGGTCCAGGGGCCGGCGGTGATCATGGGGTGGACAGGGAAGTGCGGTAGGGTTCGGCAGAGCTAGGGACGGGGCTGGTTTGGCGCTGTTTGGTCGCTGGCGCGTTGCCCGCGTTTGGCTGGCGACGACCATATTTGGGCGGCGCGCTACTGCTGCTAGCGGTGAAGGGGGAGCTGGTCTGGGCTGGGGTAGATGCTAGGGGGACACGGGATTAAGAGGGAGACCAAATTGGTCGATGATTGATACGTCCATTTTGCATCACTATTCTATGTCTTAATTCACTATTATTCGTTGATATATTTCGTATTGAGAGGTGATACTTATGTTATTTCATCTATTTTTGCATGGTTGATGACTTTTGGAGCATGGACCGCTGCAGTCAGGATTCTGATGGAAAAGATGCTATTTGGAGGCAAAATTCGTGAAGATCAGAAAATCCGGGAAAATATACGGAAAATTCTATTTTTCCAGAAGACTCAGGATGCCAGAAGATGGAGTGGAGGTGGGCCACAGGGGGCCCACACCACCCCATGGCGCGGGCAGGCCTAGGTCGCGCCTGGGAGTGGTGTGGCCCCCCTGGCCCACTCCAGCCTCTCTCCTCTGGCGTATATCATCTCCACGAAACCCTAAGACTCGGGGAGCGACCATAGAAAGATTTCGCCGCCTCTGCGGGGCAGAAAACACCGAGAGAGAAAGATCTCTCCGGCACACAGATTTCTGCTGGGGGAATTCCTTCCCGGAGAGGGAAGATCGTCGCCATCAACACCACCATCAAGCTGGACTTCATCGGGATCATCACCTATAGTGTGGTGTTGCCAAGGTTCACAAAGTAGTACATCTTGTCCAACGGCTCCGCCATGGACTATGATTAGCACCTTCTTTTGTTTTGCAGAGGTCTGGCTGGGTGACAGAAAAGGAATGGGATACAGAAGAAAGGAACCGCTAGGAAAATCGGGAGATGCATGCATGAGTGGTTCGGGACACGAAAGGGCATGCAATTTCCCCTGGCCCTAATCGCAGCAGTTGTTCCGTTTTTCTCTCGGGAAGAATCAGGATTGATATCCACCTAATCGCGTAAGATCTTTCCGTAACAAATCCTCCCGTAAGTCTAGCATTATTGTGGCCCCACCCACGTACTCCTATAGAATATAATTTATTTACGGATTAGTTTTACGAACACGGATTATTTACGGCTATAGGTTGGTTTCTAGATTATACAAAAAGTACAAGAACCAAACACACGGGATACTTTATGAACATGGCTCGTAAGTATAAATATTTTTTGAGTTTCACCTTCTACTATAATTTTATATAAAAAATGACATGTCATACTTATATTATCTAGTTCTCACGTGCAAGGCACTTGCAACTCACTAGTTATTTCTTATCTTATCTTATCATATCTTACCATTATAACTCTACTATTATAATGAGAAGTTTTGAATTGGATCCTTAGCACCAATCCTGACCGTTGGGCAATTAGATCCAATGGTTCAGAGCACATGGATTCGTGTTGAATAGTACCTAGAGCAAACTCCACCATTTTCTAGAACCATCATGTCACCCCCCCAAATTTTCATAGCATAGTAGGCTGTATTCTCTCTACTACTACAATGGAGCTGTTTTGAATTGGATCCATAGCACCACTCCTGACCATTGGGCTGTTAGATCCAATGGTTAAGAGTAGCTGGATTCGTATTGAATAGTACCTAGAGCAAACTCTAACATGTTCTAGAACCATCATGTCACCACCCCCAAAATTTCATAGCACAGTAGGATGTATTCTCAATATGGGTAGATAGTTATTACTAATAGACTTAATGTATGCCTTTTTTCTAACAAGAATATTGGTTAATAACAACTTAACGTTTGTTAAATCACATTTCATACAGTATATACGTGTGTGGCACGTCACTTTTGATAAACACGTGAGACTTAGATAATAGACGTCTGACATATACCACTAAAAATTTAATAGGTAAAGCATAAAAACATATAAATTTGATCAACATCTATAAAGTATGGGTGTATATTTGGTTCTTGTACTTTGTATATCATTTAGAAGTCAACAATTATTAGCTATCTAAAACTTGAAAATTCTGGTAACATGGTCTAGAGAAACGAGGGAGAATCTAGAATGATGGAGAAGTGTGTTTTGAGTTTTGTGCTTACCATTCATTGTGATGAAGACTATCAATAAAATCTTCTAGGTGCTAGAATGGAAAGAAGATCCAACGGTTGGAAATGTTGGGATTCGCGAGTCTTGATCCAACGGCCAATATTCAAAGTTATTCGTACACATTTCCAACATTGGATCAAGACTCTCGAATCCCAACATTGCCAGCAGTCGGATATTCTTTTCCATTTTAGCATCTAAAAATACTACTCCCTTCGTCCATAAATAACTTACTTGGGTTTGTCTAGATTCGAATATATCTATACACTAAAATGCATCTAAATACATTCAAATCTAGACAAAACCAACTCAGTTATTTCTGGACGATGGGAGTACTTTTGATAGTCTTTAGCACAATGTATGCATATTACTACTCCAAGTTACTTACCACTCAGACCAGCCTTAGAGCATCTCTAGCATGGAAAAACAATAGTGTGCTATATTTGGAGAGTCCACGATATTTTATAAAGATTTTGCTTGCTCTGGCGCTATTTTTTAAATAGCATTCTATATCACGCTAAAACATCATAGCGTTAGTGCTATTTCAAGTATAGGACATTATTTTGTTGTTGGCAGGTGTGGAATAAGATAACATATGATGAATGTGTCGAGTAAGCAAACATACAATAAAAAATTTGATTGTTAAACTTAAGTGATCATGTCAAGCCGCCGCCTCCTCCTGCAGCACCTAGCGATGTACCTAGATTCAGCCCTGTCGGTTATCCTCCAATTTGGATAGCACCAGAATCGATTATGCATGTACAAGTATTACTCTAAGCAATTCATTACATGCTGAAATCGTTTATATTCATGATATACCAGTTATATTTTTTAATTTTAACAAAAAGATGTTTTGTAAAATAGCATGTTATTAGCATGCTATAACTTTCATATCGTCTGGAGAAACCCATGGTAAATTAAATAGCATGCTAGTATTTTTTTCCCTGATCTCTAGTGGATTGTCTAAATTTGGTAGTCTCTTAGAGCATCTCTATTGACTTGTCTAAATTTGGTAGTCTACATCTTCACTTTATAGATAATGGTGTAAAAAGATTCCTTTTTACACAACTTTAGTTTTCTAGTGGATAGTCTAAATTTGATAGTCTATATGTCTATCTGCACACAAATAGTCAATATACATAGAAAATCAGTACAACAAATGCTCTTATTTGGTGCAGGAGCTACCTCGGTTGTCCAAATATGGACAATGAGTAGCCTATTTGGAGGATGTCTAAATTTTAGACCACCGGATACACAAGCCACCAGAGGCATTTTTTGGTCCATGGTGGTCTATATTTGGCTTAGACTACCAGATACACTAGCCACTAGAGATGCTCTTAGGCTGGTCATAGTGGGAAACATACTAGTTCATGTTACTATGTACCTTTATGTGTGTACGTAATTGAGCTTAGGTAGAGACCTTATTTTTGCAGAAATGGCTCCGGAAATACTCCGTACCTAGAAAGGCTAGGACATTACAGTAAACTATTTATTCTAGTCATTGGACTATGGCTACTCCTAGGATAGGATAGGATATTATTATTCTATATCTTTTGAACTGTATAGCCAAATTCAAAATCCTAGAGCGGTAAATTCTCCCGCCTCACCTTCACCGAAATATTTCGAGTGGTCACAGACACACCCCAAGTTGTGGCCGTACAGAATTCCTTTTCTACCCCTGTCAATGGCCTATCTACTAATGTTGGGGCGTGGGTATGGTTCGTAATCCCCCTGCCCCACGGGGGGCCGGGGGTCCCCAAATTTCTGAAGCTGGGTAGTCCACCTTCCACCGACGCCATTTCCGCCATTGCACTCCAAAAAACCCTAACCCCTTTCTCACCTCCAGCTCCTGCACCACCGCACCAGCTCATCCCCGCAGCGCTTTGCCGGCCTACAAGCCACCCAACCCCCTCTCACCTCCAACACCTGCACCACCGCACTGTAATCATCTCCACCACACTTCGCCCGCCTACACGTCACCCAACCCCTATATCACCTCCAGCTGCTGCACCACCGCACCGGAACATCACCGCCGCACTTCACCGGCCCACACGCCACCCCAAACCTCCTATCCCACCTTTGGCTTCTGCACCACCACACTTCACTGGCCTACACGCCATACCTCGATACCATATACTCCTGATCAGTCTACGGGATCAGCCGACGTCCACCTTACCGAACCTAGTTCGCGGACACCCTCTTCCATACAACCGTGTTAGTTTTGCCGACTCCCTAGTCCATAACACCTGACCTGCTTCACCTACACCGGTATGCGCTGCATTAGATCTGCTTCACGGACTCAACAATCCACTACACTAGATCTGCTTCACCGACACTCTTGTGCAGCGCCTCGAATGCATAATTGGTTGTAACAGATCTGCTTCACCGATGACGTCGTGCACTACACTGGATCTCCTTCACCGGCCATTTTGTCAAGCAAGCCAGACCCATTAACAACCTCCACAGATCTGCTTCATAGATGCCACCGAGATCTATCTGCTTCAGCCCGACTCACCACTACTGGGCACCCTCGGTGTCCTTGACGTCACCCGCAAAGATGTCGTGTATGCGTAAACGATGCCATGGCCTAGGTAAACCAGATCTGCTTGTTCGTTCGTTTCAATATAGCAGGTATGAGCCTGCGACAGTGAACTGCATTTCTTTATTGGTGTTAAATTCCTACCTCAATACTGGCTTAATTGATATCCCACTCTCCCTTGATAAATTTGGTGTAGTCTATGTTAAATCCAGGCGTTAAACTACTCCTTCTGTTTCGAGGTATAAGGTGTCCTTGTTATGCGTGTTTTTCTTTGTCCAACAATTACTCTTAATACACATTAACAATTTTGGTAGTACAAAACAGACATCATTAGAGTTCATTGGTATTATGTAGTTCATGGCAAATGTTAATTCACTGAACATCCGAAGCTGCCTACCTGTTCAACAAGTTCACAAGTTATGTCATCATAATGTGCACTTGCTTTGTCCGTTGCTACAATATTGACTGCGTGTAATTTTGGAGTTCATTGGTAGTTTTAAGCCACTAAACATGTAGGTTAATATTCCTGCTCTACAAGTTCAGAATTTATGCTATTTTAATTTGAATCTGGTTGTTCTAAGAAACCACAGTAACTTCCTTCTCTTATGTAATTCATCACAAATTTTATGTCATTGAACTTGTCGGTGTTTCATTCCCTCTACAAGTTATGCCATTATTATTTGTTTCAATTAAGCTCCGACAGTAGCTACCGCCTATTGTGTTCTACTTCTTCCGTTTCAAAATATAAGATGTTTTAGCTTTGTGATAGGAATGTTTCTAGACACCATTTAGTGTGTAGGTTTACTCCAAACCTACATGAACCTACACACTAAAAGTGGTCTAGATGATGACTTATACTTTTTGAAATGGAGGGAGTACATCCATTCCGTAAAAGAAGGCCTATACTTTTTTAAAGTCAAACAATGATGACTTTTACAAAGCTCATAGAAAAATATATTAAGGGTTAATTTGTGGCATTTGCGTATATGAAAATATATGCCCCGGTGTATCGAATGGCGTTGGTTTGGTATGGTAGATGTTCCTGGTGTGTTCTACAAACTTGGTCCAATTTTGCGTCGATTGACTTGCGAAAAATTTATACGCCTTATTTATTTTGGATTGGATGTAGTATTACATGGCATGTTTTAAGGAACTTAACATGGTTATCTGCATGCCCTGCTCTATAAATCCAAGTTTCTTAATTATAATTTCTGTAGCAGCAGTATCTACCTTCTATTATGTAGTTCATGGCATTTTAAGTCACTTCACAGATGGGTTAGCATTGCCTGCTCCATAAGTTCACGAGATATACCATTGTAATGTCTATCTTGTTCGTTCAAATGTTAGTATTGTAACTGCCTACTCTTTAGATGGTCACACATTTTATGGCACTTCTCATATTAGTTTGCAATCCTACTTCACAAGTTAAATCATTGTAATTTCTCTCTTGTTCGTGCTAAGGAGTGACTGTAACTGCATTCTATTTTATCGCCATGGCAATCTTTATGTCATTTAAATGTTTGTTTATATTTTGTCATTCCCTACTCTACGTGTTCACAAGTGATTATACTATAATGTCTATCTAGTTCTTTGTAAACAACAACAACCACTATCTGATATTATTTCCTCTCATAGGCAATACGGAGAATCATAGAGTGAATCACCCCTACAATCTTGTAAGTACTTGTTGCTTTGTATTGCTGAATGCAAACCTATTTTATGTGAATGAGTGGCCTGAACCTATATGCAGAGGAGCAATAATAAAGTAGATGGATTATCTATCCAAGTACTGGATGCGGTGGATGTCTTCAAAGAACAAAATGACAAAAGGATGTCCTCCAATGGGACTGCACAAAAAGAAATAGTAAGTCTCTTGTTTTTACTGAGATGTGCTTAGTGTCATATGCTTGTTTGTATGAGGTACCACATGATTCGACTAATGATTAGAACAAGGTTGACCTTAAACAAGACTGGATAAAAACCAAACGTAAATCCATCGATTTATAATTCAATGTGCTCACTTGATTTTGATGATGATCTATTATTTCTATATTTAACTTGTGTTCATCTATATATATATATATATATGTTAACTAGACCATGATTAGGTGGTGGTGATTTAAGTATATTCACTTTTATGCTATATTTTTCTGCTTTATAACAAAGACCAATTGTAAATCTCTCGATTTATAATTCATTTTTCTCACACAATCATCATGATGATCTATTGTTTGCTATATTTGACTCATTATCATATCTGTAAGATCTCACCATGATAAGGTAAGATCCCTGTGATTGCAGTGCTAGTCCCTGGATCGAAATGCTAGAACCCACAGTTTAAGATGAAGTACACAGAAACAAAGGTCATTATTACATCCCACATCCAGGAGTATAATAGTTCTTACAACTCACTTAGCCCAAGGCTAATACACAAGTTCACATAACATATAATGATAATAGAGTCCTTAGTCTTCATGTGCCACAGGCAAGCATGTCGAGTGTAGACTCGCAACCCTACTCATCATCAGAGTAACCTGCAACATAATAAGTTATAGCCACAAGGGTCAATACATTTGGAATTGTATTGGCAAGTGATACCAAAGATACTTAGTATAATCCAACAAGTGATACCACAAGCTTTGCTAAAATAGTTTAACTTATAGTTTTTGAAGAAGTTTTTCATTCAAGCTATAAGGTACCAATGATAGACATCACTGAACCTTTATCCCTGTTCACCCACAAGTTTTAACTTAGAGAAATTTGGATGAGGAGATTATTGAACTACTTCACTGTCTTGAGGCTCAGAAGTTGTCCATATCCGGGGACACGGCTAAGCACTTAGTTTTACCCTCTCGAGAGGTGGTGCACTTTCCCCACAAGACTCGACATGCATCGAGACAAGACCTTTCAGAAGAAATCCCTCAGACCACCACGGATGCGTTCCATCCTATCATCACTACCACCCTCTGTCCGCCTGGCTGAGTTCTTGCAACTTAGTTGGTCAAGGCAGAGCCCATATGCCATGTAGCTGCACTAGAAGCTTCATGACAAGAATGTCTCCAATCTCTTTATTCCTGGGTGGCCATCCACAAGTGTGATACACCAGCTGACCATAGACATGGCCCCTGAGTAACCACTCAACATAATCCAAGCAAGTCCCAGTCCACCCAGGTGTTTCGTTAATAATAGTTGTTTTCTTAGTCAATAAAAATAATACCTTTTCATACTATCTTGATATGTATTTTCCACCCACAAATTCTACTAGCATAGCTAAGCATTCTAACATACAAAGTCCTTTAACTAGGGGATACTACCAAGATATAATCTATATAGCATAGCATAGTATAGCAATATAGGAAAAATTCTATCATGTCAAGATCTACCAAAATATCACTAGTGCAATAGTGAAAATAATAGGACACGGTATGAAATATGACTTGCCTTGGTAGCTAGGGGAATAGGTACAATCCTCACAACAACAACCTTCACAATCCACACAATCTACACAAAAACAATACAACCACAATAATTTAATCAATAAAACATTACAAAAACATGAATGCATGCAAAATGCAATGATATAATCACAACTCTATAATTTACAGAGTCTACAGTACCGAGGATAGAATACCTCAACTAAATGCATAAGAAATACTCAAAAATAATCTATAGAACAATTTTTGTGAATAAAATACTCCTAAAAAGGTTCTGCCTATAATTTCATTTTTCTAGAGGCAAAAGTGTGAAACAAGGCCTCCATAATAAAGGTATCATTTTTATGAATCCATAGACACCACATTTGTATTTTTCTGATTTGTGGATCAAAAGTTATTGAATTTCTAAGTTAAATACTAAATCAGTCTATTTTTCTATTTAAACGAAATAGTCTGGCGACGTGGCATTTTCCTATTGGCTGGTACCGGTTCGGCCGGATCGATCGCTGTGGGCCGTCAGATTTTAAGTTACTACGGACGGATCGATTAACCCGTGCCGCTTCGCCTGCGTTCTAATCCTAGCCGCAGACGCGAGATCTAAAAGTCCCTGGGACCTGGCCGGGAACGGGCGGCGCTGACCAGCGGCGCGCGGTGGCGAAGCGTCAGCTGACGGCGGTCCAGTGGTTCTACAGGGGCAAGGAGTCCGTGGACACATACCAGAGGTCAGGGAGGTCGCGACGGTCTCGATGGAGGTTACAGTGGCGCGCGGGGGGGGGGGGGGTGCTCTGGCTTAGCTCTGATTCCTCGCCGGAGTTGCGTCGCTGGCGGAACTGACGGCTCAGCGACGGAGATGATGACCTGGGGCTCAAACCAGCCAGGAAGGAGGTCAGTGTGATGCACAAGGATCAGCACAACCTAGCAGAGACCAAAAAGGGGCGGCGGAAACCCTACCTTCACCGAACGAGCGAGGGACGACGGCGGCAGAGGAGTTCGCGGACTTGGTCCGTGCCGTTGATCTGGGGCAAAAGAAAACGTGTGGCTCGGTTAGTAGGTGCGCCAGGACATGGGGAAATAGATGGGACAGAGGTGAGGGCGCCAGGCGGCCTGGACTCACCGGAATCGTCGCCGGAGTGCCGCCAGTGAACGGCGGTTCGAGCTCGGAATTAGGGGAGCCTGGGGGCTCTCTGGGGGTGGTGACTAGGGGAAAATGACGAGGAGGGGGTGAGGATTAAGTAGGAGCATTCATCGGGGAGAATTACTGTGATAAACGGCCGGAAATCAATCGACTTGAAAATGGTAGAGAAGGGGGGGTTTGCTCGACGATGCGGTTGAAGACGACGGGGTGGTGGGGTGACGTGGCGTGGGGCCGGCTTGTCAGCGAGAGGGGGTAGCCAGGGGTGCGGTAGAAAAACGGGGGAGAGGGGAAAACGCCGGGTGGGCTTAATGGGCCAGATTGGGCCAGATGCTGCTGCTGCTGTTTGAAATTTTCCCTCCTTTTCTTTTTCTAATGCAGTTTTCTCCAAAACTTTTGATTTAATGATTCAAATTGATTCAAACCAATTTTTGAAAATTTGTAAAAAATCAAACTAGGTTTTTAGGGTATTATAAAACATATTTACCTACTATTTTAATCCAAGTACTTACTTGGATTTAATAGGTAATATAGCATTTTCTTTGGTTCCATTTTCAAATCAATTCATAACTTTCTAACCATGGCCCAAATTGCACCAAATTTTTGGAGGACATTCTAAATGCAATGCAAAAACATGCTATGATGATATGAGTGCAATAATGATGATTTCAGATGAAATTTTGGGATGTTACAATATCTATCTATCAATCTATCTATCTATCTATCTACATATGCATCAACTAGACTATGATTATGTGGTGGTAATTTAAGTATATCCACTTTTATGCTAATTTATAGTCCATTATTGTATTTTTCTACTATAATTAAGAGTTTGTATGCATTCTAGAGGTAGTCACATTGTCTACTGTCGGCACCAAGTGAGTTGGCCAATGATTAGAACAAGATGACCTTTAACGATACCGCACAAAGACCAAACGTAAATCCCTTGATTTATAATTCAATTTTCTCACTCAATCATTATTAGATCTCTTTTTGCTATATTTGAGTGATGATATTCTATATATATATACATTAACTAGACCATGATTAGGTGGTGGTCATTGAAGTATATCCACTTTTATGCTAATCCATATTCTATTATAATATTAGAGATCGCCACCATGATTGAGCTTATATGCACTCTGGAGGTAGTAACACAGTCTAGTGTTATATGTATGAGACTAGTATAAATTACTTGGCTTGGTGGGGAGTAACTTGGAATAGTAAAAATGCATACAATACTAATCCAAGTTACTCTACCAACACTAAAGGGTGGCTAGATACATTCGTTCCACAAAAGCCATAACATCTTATATTTTGAAACGGAGGGAGTTCTATCTAGACTACTCATAGTGAGATTTTCATAGCTATTATCATATAATATTATCCCCAGTTACTATATATAAGTACTATAACTATGTTAATATGATCTGGAAGTCTATCGTGCATCTGTTGTTTGATTGCTTAATTCATTACCTCAATAGCTACTCTACATGATGCATATATAGAGTCTATTTCCAATTTGATTCTTTAGTTTACTCATGATTAGCAATGTAATGATTTTCTTAACTTAAACGGTCAGAGCCTGTCAAGGCGGAAGCTGCGGGTTTGAGCCCCATTAGTCCCAAACTAGGGATGGCAATTTCTGTGAGAAATACAATGTTTGATTAATAGTAAACAAGGGATTTTCATCTATACATGATCAGATTATCTTGTGATTTTAATATTAGCCACCATATGCTTCAATTGGTTATGGTTCCTATGAATTTTTAGTTGACTTGTGATTGCATCGATACTATATTCTGACGTGGTTCCTAGACATACATTGTGTAAATACTTTATTGACCTTCCAAGGTGCACAATGTATCATTTGCTTGTTTGTCTACTAGATTTTCTTGCCTGGTTATACGTAAAATGATACTGTCAGCAGTTGGAAATACAATAGCTATAGGCATTACAAAGAAGGTTTGTGCTACTTTTTGGATGCATCCAACTATTGTTTTGGCAGCAAATGACCTATCTCTTTTTTTCTCTTCTTTTTTTATTTACTGGCCCGATGATCAAAATATTTGAATCATCTGGCTACTAAAGGAATGGTTGATATCTTGTTTGTCTGAAATGATTCTGGTAGTCTATTTAAGACAGTTGATCTATTGCTTGTTTTTCCAAGGTACTATCATAGTTCCCTGATGATTAAAGCAATGCCACCTGTGGTTGGAGGTCACTTTTTTGGCTAGTTCATACTATAGACCATATTTAAACGCTATTCTTATATTTTAGGTTAATGCTTTGTTGTCTCGACTAGTTGTAAGCATCTAAAGGAATCTCATGCACCTCTTTTTGTTATATTTCTATATTTCCGTTATGCAGTGATATGATTAGTTTATGAGGGAAAGAGCCGAGTTGCTTGATTCCCTACCTTCATTGTCACACTAGTTTAGTTAATCTGCATGAGACATACATGTTGATGGCTTGATTTATTATATTAGGACAAGGCCAATTTTGAAATTCTTTGACAATAAACATGGTGTTTTTTTGCCTGCTTTGCTGCTCTAACTTAATATGTCTTAGTTTCAGCATGCAAATAACCTGTAGTGTTTGTTCCAGAGTGGCTATGATACTGGCACATGTACGCATCGGTCTAGGACATTGACGGTTCCTGTTATTCCAGGAAGAGATGTATGAGGCACATCATTGATTGTTCCTGGCCAATGATGAATTAGAATTAGTTTACATATAAGATGGCCGCCAGTTAGCTGGTATGCTGTGCTAACTTGTTTTCTTTGTTTCAGACTGCACATGAAGCTATGGGGGAAGAAGGGAGGAATCCTATGTTAAGTATTGAGGTCATTTCACAAAGAAGCAGTGACAGTGATTATTGCTTGCATCGGCCCACAATTTCAGTTTTTCGAGCAGAAAGAGTTGTTACAGCTGCACTCCAAACAATTGATTTAATTGAAGAAGAAACAGAGAAAATAGATGAAATAATCACGATTACACGTGAACCGATACAAGAACTGAAAGATCGATAAGATTTGACGGACCGTCTACTTGATAATCTCTTCCGTAGTTGTCATGGTATCCCAGTTGTTACTTGTATGGGGATGTAAGCTCTGTAGCAGAAACCCTATTCCAACACATGTTTGGCGATGTCTTTGTCGTGCTTCATCTTGTTTTTGTTGAAATTCTGGTCTGTAATAAATTTCAAAAAATATCTGTTGATGTAATAGGGTGATCGTAGCACGGCCATTAGCGGGCAAAATATAACAAACTGTTTAAAACCAGAATTGCACCATAGTTATAGAATACACAAAATGCTGGCTAGAAGATGGGCCAAATAAATAGTAAAAGGCTATAAGTGGCAGGTCAGAATATTGGTGGGCCTCATAAGCAGCCAAGGCCCTAAAAACATACAAGGTGGAACAACAACAGGACAAAACAGTAAAAGGCTCGAACTGTAATGGTCCCGAATATTGATATACCCAAACAGTAAAGAGATGAAACCGTAAAAGGCCTGAATAGTAAAAAGCTCACGCAGTAGAGGGCCCACAGAGGAAAACAGACAGAAGAGTAAAAAGGCATGAACAGTAAAGGGCCGGAACAGTAGAAGGCCATATGAGCAAAAGGCCTAAATAGTGAATTTCCAGAACAGTAGAAAGCCAGAATAGTGAAAGGAAAGAACAATAAAGGATCCTAACATTGGCAATGCAGAAATGAAAAGGCCATAACAGTAAATGGGTAGAACAGGAGCGGACCCTACGGGCTATAGGAACAGTAATGGGCCGCCTGTAGGCCTTAACAGTGCCTGACATTCCTGCGTAGGCGCCTAATGGGCCGCATATTATTCTAGCAAAGTGGGCCTTCTTTAGGACAAAATAGTAATGGGCTGAAAATCGTACGGGATCTAGATGGATTCATTAATGGGCCACGTCAAACAGTACACGGCATGAGAGTAAAGGTCCGTAATCTTTTTGGGCTCTCCTCGTTGGCCGGCCCACTTAACAATTAGAAGGCCTTGTCTAGGTTAGGCTTCTGCCACAGTTTCTTTGACCGTTAATGGCGGTAATCGGCCGTTAACGGCAGGTGCCACGTGGCATTTACATTACGTCAGCAGTCAACGCGGCTGGCGAATAGATCTACGACGGAACAAGTTTCTGTGGCTGAAGGGTGCGATCCTCTACGGTCAGAGAAAAAACCGTGGTAGATTCTTTTATGACGGGGCTTTTACCACGAAGGGAATCCGTCGTAGAAGACTTTTTATCCACGAACAACAGGCCTTCAACCATGGAAATCATCCGTTGTAAAAGCCAACTTTTCTTGTTGTGTAAATAGTGCAACAGTCATGGAATGGTTAATAAAATTGCCAATGGATGGGATGTTCTTCCACCTTCTCATTGGTAAGCGAGAAGGAGGGTGAGCGATGTTTATTGTGTTACTTATATAACTATTGTTTCTAATTAATGAGTGTTTGTCCATATTTGGTTGGGTGAATGTTGTAACGTTTCTCTATAGAACTGTTAGTTATTATCTTTTGTTGCAATTGCGTCACCCAGGTTGTTCCCTTTAGATGCATAAAGACTTGCTGAGTACCCCTAGGGTCTCACACGATATATGTTTTGGTTCATATGGACAGGTTTACTCTTAGGAAGGTTACTGGGTCGAAGAGAGAGATGATGGTGGCGACGACCATCAGGTGTAGAGATTATGGGGATGGAGATCCATGAGATCTGTGGGCAGGATGTGCTTATTTCAGGGGCATATTATGCCAATTTGCTTATTGTCCGTACTCAGATCTTGTTTTCTGCTTCCGCTTGATACTCTGTTGTGTGGTGTATGAGGATATATCCTAAACTATTATATCTATCTAGGATATTTGGATCTTGCCATATGACGTTGCAATATTTATATTTCTTTTAGGTGGTGTGGCTCTGATGTACTATTGTATGTCACTGACATCAATACTCATTTGTGTATATTTTTGATCGCTTTACCTGTCGACTACGCTGCTTGCACTTGATACGATGTTCTTGCAAAGTGGATAGGGTGGTTGGTCGGTACCGTGCCCGGCTCCGCTTAGACGGGGACTACATGTGGGTGGCCCTTGGGCCTCCGCGGTAGGACACCTTATACACTTTGGGTTCATCCTGGCTTGTTTCTTAGAGCATATGGTCCGAGGTATTACACCCAATGGTTAACTAGTCAAACTTTATGCGTATAAAATTCCCCACTCATCTAGAGCTTGCTAGCATTGAACCCTAAATCGAATCTGCGCCGCGTCACCCACCTCCGGTGTCAGATCCAGCTTTATGCAACTGCTTCTCTTCTCGGCACCACTGCTCTCGACCAAACCATTCCACTCTTCGCTGCGGCTCTGCTCTCGACAAGACTGTTCCCCTCTTTGATGCAGTATCGCCCTATAACGGCCTCACCTTCTTCCTCTCCGTCGTGCAACCCTCCATCGACCGCACACACGTCGCCAACTAAGGCATTAACCGGTCCATATCTGCTCTTTTTTGTCTCCATTTACAGTCTTGTGCTTTTAGGCAATGGCATTGGCAAATCCTACGAGATTCACTCAGAGTGAAACAACATTAGGCAAAGTACTAGTCGATGTAGTCGCTTAGATTCTTCTTAGAATTCCTCCACATCCTCGTAGCTTACTAGCGGTATCAGCTGTCTGTTCTAATTGGCAGGGACTGATCGGAAGCAATGGTTTCAGATAGCTAACCTTGTCACACAACGGTGGAACCCCTTTTCTAGGATTTTCTACCAAAGCAGGGACAATGCTCGTTGTTTTGTCATTGAGCATCATCTTGAACCAACCATCTTGCCGAAATTTCCCCTTAGAGATGAAGACATTATTGGTGAGATTGATAGTGATAGTGATGATAGGGTATATGGAACCCTGTGTTCCTTGCATGTCGGCATGGGTGTGTGCTACTACATTCTTCAGCTTACCTAACCATGTTAGTCCGGGATCCAATCAGGAACAATGATAGATTTGTGTGTGAATCATTGTGGCGTGGGATCTAGGCTAGGTTCAACAGAACAATTCTCTGTTATAGGAACCATGCTGGACCATTACCCACAATTGTCACGCAAGAAATTTCCTGATTGTTTGGATAACAACAAACACTAAACAAGTATTTTTAAAAAGGTACGCATCCGAGTCATGAAGATGGGATTTAGTTGCATCCAATCCATTGATAGCAATGTCATGGGTACGTGAATTGCGTCCTGCTACTCTCATAGGTTGTGTTCTATACTGGGTAATGACATCCAGATATATCCTTGCATTTTACAACACTACAAATGATCTATGGTATGTCGAGTGTCTCGAAGAGACAAATGATTATTTGTTCCAGTGCAGACTTCACACCTTTAAAGGGCAGCATGGAGGTGTTGGTCTTGCTTTTCTAAGAGGTTCGACCCTACTAACCTGGAGCAGTGTTAGTTTAGTAGCAGGTGATCATGTATATTCACTTGATAGATAAGTTGATTTGTCTAATCTCCTAGTCATTGGCACATATTTTCCATATGATGGTAAATGTAAACAAAATATATTGTCCATATATGAAGATAGAGATATCTTGGTTATACAAATAAAAGAAGGTGTATACTTATTAGATGTGAACAACTATGAGTGAAAGAAGATCTATGGTTATCTCAAAACATCCACTATATATCCTTATACTATGATATCATGCAATTATCATACGCTATAATATATATGTATGCTCATTCTTACATCTATCATGTTTGTGCTGATCATTTTGTTGTTGTTTGACAACAACAAACATGTTACAATGTGTACGAGATGACCAAGACACGAAGGTGTGTAGCCATATATATGATATATAGTAGAATGCACACTATATAAATGTATATCTAATGGTTATGTCACGTGTATATGCCGTATCATGTGCTCGTATGATATAATATATTTGGTCATTCTTTCTTTTGTTATTGATATTATGAATCACATATATAATATAGTGTGGTGAATCTAAAATTGCTATCCGAGAAGGTATGCGCTGAGATATATCAGTCTAGGCAGTATCTTTGTGCCGTCGTCTCATAGTTGGAACGACATGTACGTAGTATCACCTTACATGGGCCACGACATAAATGCCTTTCTTCCGCGGAAGTGCTAGATCGACGGATCATGTTGCCGAGCCAAAAAATCCTCCGTCGTTGCTGAATCCCCGACATAGTTATCCATGTTTGCTTTTTTACCGCGTTAGCGCGAGCGCAGCGACTAAGGCTGTGCCTCGGCGTCTATAAGCACCAGCATCTGAGATCCGTATTGTAGTGGACATGGAGCTACAGTTCATGTCAGAGTGGAAGGATCGAACCATTCGCAACATAAAATGATTGAGCGAAAAGATTGAGGAGCGTGCTAGCTTCCTCATATGCGTGGGGAGAAAACATGTTGCCACTAGCTTGGTGGTAAGTATATATATGGAGCCCAATTTCCTCATCTGTTTTACTATATCTTTCAATCTGTAACCTCCATTTCATGTCTGAACTTTGCACAGGCTATTTCATTATACCATAATGTTGGATTTCAGTGGCCGCTCTGGTTTGTGAGCTTCTGAGGCGCTAGACTGAACACACCAACGAGGAGATCATCGCCCTGAGTCTCATGTACATGACATGGCCACATTTTGTTCCCTAAGTTGCTGCTATGGTGGTATGTGTGTGTGCGCCCTGACGACACAAAGCTAGGCCATCATGTTGGTTGTGTTCAATCATTTGTGCTTGCTGTCCATCATGTTTGTTTCAAGGGTGTCACGAAAGAGGTGAGGAAGATGTGTGAGTGGATGATAAAATCGAACCAATATTTTATTTACTACTCCTGCCCTCTATACTCCGAGATGAGTATTTTCCATAAGATCCGGACTGCCACCTTTGATGTTATGAAGTATATGTTATCAAATTCTACGGGGTATATATGATATACAACATCTTGTTGGATTCTCGTTATATGTCATGTTCCTTGTCTTCTTCCTTGGTCAATATTTAGTGAATTTAAGAATATGATCGCCATGTTTAATATACATATCCATCGCTAGGACAAAGAAGATGTATGTTTCTTATGGGTTTTCATTTTTCAAGAGAAAGAGAACAAGAGGAAAGTGACAAATGTATGTGCTTATGGGTTTTCGAGAGAAAGGGAACAAGAGCAAAGAGACAAAACACCACACTGGAACCTAAAATATATAGTTATTTCAGGTAACATAGGTCAACTCTTCTTGTTTCTCATGCGGAACTCTTCATTACCTATTATTGTTTATTAAGTTAACTCAGACTTGACAATTGCCAATACTGAGCACAATATTCTTTAAACAACTTATCCAAGTAGTTGATTTTAGTCAACATCATAGCTGTAAGGATCACATCGTTTACGGTATATCACATTTCATTGGTAGCTTACCACAAAACTCATACAAGAGATGTAAAGATAGCTTAGCCGATGTGTGGATTGCAGATGACATGATATGTACTAGTTGACAGTTGCTTGGGAAGTAGGGAGGTACTACTATTGATAATTTTGGTGGTTGCACTATGCTTTGTAAATGGATAGTGTTTTGTGTCATATTGGTTTTCCTAAACTTGCCCGAGTCCTGTGCTATGTTGATAGAAGTGTAACTCTATAGATGTATCATGATAATGTTACACTTTTCGTGTGCTTCATATCTGATCTTGGTTATAGCTTGACTCCCCCTCTCTGGATTCTCTAACAGTACTGTACTCACCAATAAGATGCAGAGTTTTTACATGAGATATTAATATGTTCCAGATGTATGTATCTTCTATGTGATTGATAAAATTACATATAAAACCAGGTTCAATGGTATTTTTCAAAGTTATAAATTTTGTAGTGGCATAGTTCCAATTGTTTCTCTCTTACAGAATATTTCCTTTTCTTTCATTAACACAACATATATCAAACATGTACGTTGGGTGTATCAGTGTATTTTATAAATGGTATATAAATTTGGAGTATTTCATATATTTAGCGTTAAATTATTTTTCATGGTAAATGCTCGTATTTGTGAGAAAGATGGGATGAGACAGATGTGTTTATCCAGTATTTCTCTTTACAATATTTATTTTGGAATAGAGAGATTAGTTCTGTATGCACTTGTTGATCCACAACATTTATAGTTCACTCAATAGTCAATTTTAAAGAGCTAAACAAATTAGTTAAATAGTATATTTTTTGATGTATTCAGTAGTCAGAAGATATTGTCCAGTAAAGAATGTTTATTACAGTTATAAACATCTTATATGATTTTGTATTCTCTATTGCTAAATTCTGTTTTGAGTAATGTTTTTAATAACTAAACTAATATTTTTTATCACATGTCTGTAACTACTTAAAAGTTGCCAAGCACAGTAATATAGTTCTAAGGTTTTATTTACTCTAGGGCTATTACGTATCTGCAGCCTCACAAATATCGAGATCTTCCTCTTGGGATCGAAATGAAGCTTGTGTTAATGGGGATGATGATCTACCTTGGCTAGGATGAAGTTGTATTCACTGTCAGGCGTGCAGGAATCATTTGGCTATGTGTAAAACAGACCTTCAGCCGAAGGGTTACAACATGGATGCTCATGCTGGCAGGATTATCATTATTGCATGTTCAGAGGCGACATGTAAGACAGAGGTCATCGAGAGCACTTCCAATACCGCTATCTTGTTTCTGGAGAATGAGATGTCCATCAGTTTGATATATTTAAATTCCAAAAAATAATCGCATGCTACACTACATGTCTCAAAGGCAGAGAATGTGGCGAAACTCACTTGTTCCATTGGTCACCAAGATTCTTTTGGTGGGAAACAATGGCTTAATACATTATGATCTTTTGTGGGTTAGCGATTGATTTTTCAGTTTTGTATGGTTTTGAGTCATGTACTACCTGTTGAATTTTCCAGTCTTGAGTAGTTGCAAAAATTACCGCTTTGTATCAAGAAAGAGATGGAAATCCTTTGGCTTTAATAAGTACTAAAGATTTGTAATTTTCTACCTGTAATGTTTCTGTTGATGTACTTGTTGATGTACTGCTCTGAGAGGTTGTTTCACATTAGCATGTTACACCATGCAAAACTTGTGCACATGGATGTCCTTATCTTTTTTTTTGTGTAGATGTGTTTGAACGAAGAACTATTCTTCATGTTCTATTAATTAATCTCTCACTTTTCAATTTGACAACATATATATGTTCTACGGGTATGTGAATGCTTATTCAGGACTGTAATTTATGTGTTTATGTTTCATGCAATACACATTTTAATACCGGTAATTGGCTCGACTGACTATTTTCTTGTCATTCAGGGTCGCGGGAGCATTCTATCATGTGCTTTCCATGCATGTAGACGTGGAGGAAACTGCAGACCACCAAGCTGGCTCATGGGCGCTCAACTACCGGGAATTTCTGCTTGATTATTTCCAAGAAAGAAATGAACAACGGTGATTCATGGGGATGTTAAATTACAGAATGACCAGTCCCAAACCAACATGGTACAAGATCAGACCGGCTGAATAAGGAAAAATCTTGATGTTGTTAATTGTTATGTGATTTTGTGGATAAACTCCGTTACAAATTTTAGTTAGTGTTATGTTTGGGAATCTCTGCATTTATCTTTGGACAGCCATATAGTACCCATAAATCATTAACAGTCTTTGATACATGTTGATTCAGAACAGGCTTCTTTACATGTTGATTCTGATTTTTTTTGCTTGTAACTGCTGCCTTAGAGTTCAAGTCCCCTGAGTCAACTAGACCTGGAGAAAGCTCATCAATATCTAGAAAGGGAAAGAAGGCTATGATCGATACAATGTTAGGTCTATAGTCACTTGTGTGGATTAAGCCGTAAGATCTTGAAGATGACCATAGAGTGTGATTTTTGAGATATCTAAGATGATGTCTCGAATAGTTCTGAATAGGTACTCAATACACCAAGAGCCATCTTCATCTTGCACTACAGCGAGAAGGTTTTCTTGTTGCTAGAATCATGAAAATCATCAATGGATGAAGGGATGACATTAACTGATTATATTGTCCTAGAAAACTAAATAAAGAGCACGAACAAGTGACTTTTGATATAGGAAAATGTAGCCACATTTGTATCTTAACTATATTATACATATGTAATAGTTTCCTATATGTATCTTAACTATGAAGAATTACACAAATAATATTACTATCAAGGTGCCATCAAGTTGCCTATTTGTATCTTTTTGCTGATAAAATCATTAGGGTGCAAGCATGTAAAGTTTCCAATTTTTGCTAGGAATTCTCTGACCCAGGAATGATAGATTGAGAATCCTCTTCTGTGTACACACACATAAATTTTCTTCGTGCCGTAGAAAAGGAGGCCAGCACAAGTACTTATTAGTCAAGTTCTTATTGTACACCAATATCTAAGGAGTATATAGGAGTAGATATTAGTCAATAAAAAATTTAGTCAAGTGCAAGTGCTTATTTCACATTCACAAACGTCAATTATATTTGTTATCATAATATACTTCAAACATGGTAGAATCTTATGGGTTCTTAGAATTTGTTGTGGCCATATTCATACACATTATTTTTACATGTATTGTATTAAAAGATTGCAAGAAAAATTAAGATCCGTAGCAATGTACGGGCATTTAACTAGTTTTCCATAAAATGGTAATCTAGAATTTTTAGTTTTTTTCCTTTAGAGTAAAAATTTAATTTTCAATTTTTTTATCTTTTTTGGACGTTGCTACATAGTCGACGCCCTACGGATTGCAGTATCCGGCGAGCGTTCCCACAACAAAGTACCCACCGTGCAAGGTAACTTTTGCATGCGTCTAATTGCTGCCATCGAGTAATGCATGCTGGAGGAGCAATTCTCAGGATATGTTTAGTCTTTGATCATAAAGGGACAAAATTGCTGATATCATCCGCATTAAATGCAAAATCACAATATTCAAAATGTTTTGAACCTCAAACCGTTTGTATGATATAGGATTCGTTTTCACCATTAGCCTAGTAACGATGAGATCTTCGAAACTAGATCCCATGTTGATATGTTTTGATGACTTTTTTTGGAACTAAATTTCCCATCGTAACATGTGAGTTATCCAGGTTGTAGTATACAAATTACCCACCTGTAACACATATGTTACCCACTCTATAAAGCAGGTTGTGTCGAGGTACTTTTGAATACATACAAAAAACCAGAAAACGGCTAATGTTATCTGTACTAAATGTGAAATCAAAAAATCAAAAAATATTATAACTTTAGGGATCACTGGAAGAAACTGGCTCGATAAGATCTTGTAATCAGTATAGGAGGAGTATGAAAGTCATATTTAGGATTTGTTTTCATCGTTGGACCAATGTTCACGACATATTCAAAACTAGATCTCATATTCATATGTTTCCACAACTTTTTTTAGAATGAAAATTACCTATGCACAACACGTTATTTTTCTAAACTGTACTATATAAGTTATCCATCCTATGAATGATCAGTTCGGTTTAAACTATATGTCATCTTTGGGCTTTTATCTTAGAAGTTAAGGCCTAGTTTTATTAGACCTAGATAAGTTATCAAACAGTAAGAAACTGAAGTTACCCACAGTAAGAAACAAAATTTGTCCATACAAATATACATAAGTTATCCATACGAGTATAGATAAGTTATCCATATAAAAATAAAGTAGTTATCAAGGCTTCACACTATAATCACCCACAGAGAGAAACTAAAATTATTCACCTAATAATAGGATCTAAACCTTTTTGCATGAATATACATATTGAAATTACTTATTCCACCCATCCCCTAACCCTAAGTTTATGTACGGTGGCAAAAAAAATTCTATAATATACCATCTCAATTTCGCCGCTTGTCGCCGCACCCGCATACAAATCAAAAATTAGTCTAGCTCATATTGAATTAACTAAAAATGTGGGAGGTGGTAACCAATAAACCAAAGCTTTAAGCGGAAGAGGGAAGTATACAAGTTATCCAAATGAAAATGAAGTAGTTACCAAGACATTACACCGTAGTTAGCCACCGTGACTAACTAAATTTATCCAGACAAAACAAAGAAATTTATTCAATAAAATATACAAAAGTTGCCTGTTGAGAGAAACTAAAATTATCCTCATTGTTATAAAAAGTTACCCACATAAAAATAAAGTAGATGCCAACCCGCAGGGAGAAACTAAAGTTATCCATCTAATTTTGATAGGATCTAAAACTTTTTGCATAACGATATACATACTGAGGTTACTTACACGACCCTTAACCCCAACATAACTTATGTTATACACATATAAAGAAATTTCTATAATATAGTGGATCCATTTCGTCATCCGTCGTCACTTCAACGGAGATAGATTACAAATCCTCATAGGGTGTTACGATACCCATACCCACGTCGATAGTGACAAAGTATTAGTATCCTAACACCTAGGCCACTACATCCAAATCTAATAAATCTAACTCACGTTTAATTAACTAAAATTAGGGGTAACAAAAGCTTCATGAGAAACGGGAGTATACACTACCCACATAAAAAGGAAATAACTACAATTAGGTAACTTACATGCAAAAGAGTTTTCACATAGCTCTTCAATAGCGTGGGTAACATACATATTAGAGCATGGATAACTCATGTGCTAAGGCTGGGTAAATTTTGGGTTTGATTTTTTTACTTCAGAACATATCAATATAGGAATTAGTTTCGAAAATTTTGTCACAACTAGTCCAATAGTGAAAATGCATTTTAAATTGGATAAACGGTTTAAAATACAATTTTTTGAATATTTGGATTTCTGCACTAAATGTTGATGATGTCAGAAGTTTCGGTTTTAGTGCATGCACACAACAATAGTAGAGAGGAGGGAAACACACGTACAACCTTCGTTGTCACGCCAACTGTTGTTTTCTAGTGATTGGGAATGGAATCACACGTGCGGGGACTGTTCTCGGTCAAAACAGACGCCTCCACTTTTGATACGGCCCGACCTATGGTCGTTACCATATCAAGGTGTCCAACTTACGCCAAGTCGTCGTGGACTTCAATCCTCTATGCGAGTCCATATCCTATCCTATTGAATGGTATACTACTTCATACTTCATCCTATGATCATGATAGGTTCACACCGACAAGTACAGAGACAAGGGAGGAAGCCCGGAGCATCAAGCCGGACAAGACAGTGGCTTGGAATAGGAGGAGGAAGAACTAGTTGACGCATCAGAAGAGTCTCTGGCCCTTCCATCCCAAAGTCTCCGCCTGGGCCAGAGTATCCACCGCCTTAGCCCTAGAGTCTCCGGCCACCCCTCACTCGACAACCGGCTGTAAGCTCCCGATGTCCACCTAGAGTCACCTCCTCCCATACCAAGGAGTCATGTCCTCCTAGACAAAGGAGTCTCTGCCTCCCATACCAAGGACTCCGCCTCCTAGACCAAGGAGTCTCTGCCTCCCTGAGGAGTCTCCGCCTCCCCAGCCAAGGAGACTCTAGCCTAAGTGATGGGCTTACGTGCAAACAACCTGGCCCTTGGCCCATGTACCCCCTTATTCCGTTCCAACCTTAATTTCATCCCCAAACTACCTATGTTTAAATGTTTGGCCTATACATAGAGACCCACCCTCTTGTATCCCCTATGCATAGATGATAGACTAGAAGACAAGCCCCTTTGTGGAATCTACCTAGTTTTGCCTCATCCCCTTACGAGGGGACCGATTATCATCACCAACCTCTTGGACTTTGTCATGGTTGACGTTCAAGTTGTACAAGGCCTACATCTTGGAAGTGTGTGAGCATAGTTGTCAAGACCCCTCCAAGGTGTTCTTCCCTCTCCGCTTGGGATTGATGGGAGCATGTGGAATGATCTCTGCTTGCGAGGATTCTATCGGACCGGTGGTCACCGGAGGGAGCAATAGGCCTTGTATCATGTTGTGTTTGCATGTGTTCATCGTGTTCTTTGTAAGGTGTGTGTTCAATTCTGCTACCTTCTCCCTTTCCCTCGCGTTTCCCATCAATTTGACCAAGAGATCCGTGATGATCGGGCCACCCTTGAGGGTAAACCCTAACATATGGCATTAGAGCCCAAGTTTCTCACGGATTTCTCCCCAAAATTTTCTTTTATCCACCTTAAATTCAAAAATTCCACCAAAATAGCGCAATTTCGTGTTTTCGATCGATCTGAGATTCGAGTGAGTTTTGGTTGGTTTTTATTCATGGATTACATGCTAAAACTGTTGATCTAACTTCCCCTGCGTGTCCATAGCCTAATTCTTTGATTTCCCTCGTCAATTTGACGTTTGGGTGCAAGTTTTTCTGCCCAAGTCGAGCCACGGTCGTGTTCTTAAAGTTAAAGAACTAGGGCTAGAGTATCCGTCATAAGTGACCCCAGGATGGAGTCTCCACCCTTGTACCAGGGGCTTGCACTAGAATTCTAGCAGAAAACTGTTTTGACCTTCCTCACTGTTTTGAGCATAACTTTTGCATTCAAACTTGGACTTTGGTGTTCTTTAGCTCGTTTAGAAGAGGATAAGGATCTCTAAATAATAATATAAGTTTCCCATGCTATCTATACCATCCAAATTCAGTAAGAAAGGCGGAATCCAACAATAAAGGGTGAAGATTGATGATGAAAGGTATAAACATTTTGCGACTTCTCCCCACATCCATTCCTTTCTGAACTACACTATCTTTGCAGCCAAGAAAAACCTATTGAGACTAGTTCGTCCTATGGTTTCTTGGTATTTACACATCTGATACCTTGTAGAATTCCGAGCAAACATTATGGGCGCTATCTCATATAGTTATCTTCTATAGTTGTTGGCACAAGGAAGAGGCAAGTGAAAAAAAGAGTGAAACAAAATTAAAAATAATATAAAAAGAACAAATTGCCTCATATAATAGGAAGCGCAAGCTCGATGAACATCGTGTAGGTGTGGTACTTTATGTAAATCTTGTAGTCCACCATTATATGCAATAGAACTAGCGTCTCTCCTTCTAGTTGTGCAACATGAGCTTATAGTATTTATTAGATAATTATTTGGTTCTTAACTCACTTTCTCCATCGCACAAGTCCCATTTATCCCACCATGTGTGATCCTTGAATATAATTCCTATATCTTCTGGATTGCATTGCTTTGTTTTATGATCATCGTGGTTCTTTACTTGCCATTACAATATCTTGATTTTGTATTGTTGCCTTGACATGTCAATTTCCATACCTATCCACCATAAGCTTTGTGTGTGTTTTTGGTTGTTAGTTGGGTTTAGGTTTCCTTGCCACTTCACTTTCTTGGTTTTTATTGCTCTCAAGTGTGGCCACCTGCACGATACTATCTTCCAAGGTAAAGTAAGATTTGACGTTGTTTCCCTAACACCCCCTACCACTTACATATACACCACTTGGTATTGTGAATCATGTCTAGGGACTCCGGAAATGAGGAGGATTTCTATGAAGAATCCATGATGAGCCACCATGAATGACTCCGCAAGTATAGAAGACATGACATAGCACTAAGGTGACAATGGATCCGTATTCTTTGAGGACCTGGAGCACTACACCTACGATGAATCCACATGTATCGAAGACATGGATCACAACATCAACTATGGATCCTCAGGCATGAAATACTTGGATCTCTACATCGACAATGGATCCTCATGTATGGAGGACATGGAGCACTACACCAGCAATGGCTTTACATGCTTGGTTGATATGGAGTACTACAACAACAATGACTCCCCAAGCATGGGTAACTTTGAGTGCGACATCGACGATGCCTCCCCAAGCATGGAGGACATGGAGAACTTCATCGACTTTGATGGATCTTCCACGAGACATGAAGAATTACTCCATCGCTTGGAGATGGAAGACTACTAGACCACGCAAGCGGAGGTGTATCATAAAAATCCATGACCGTCAAGGCCAAGCGTGCGACACCAAATGACACCACTTACTTCGATGATCCACCTCCAAGGCGCCAAGCGCCACCATCTCCAAGGAATAAAGTGCCACCACCTCCAAGAAGAGTGGCACCCCAACACCATCTTCAACAAGCGGCACCACGAAACAAGAATCTTCATCGACATGCATCCTCTCATGATCATCACCAACATAAAGAGGATAAAAGACATCCTCCAAGGAATCTTCACCATGAAGATGGAGAATACGTGTTGATCACCATCCATAATGATCAATCAAGCTCAATAAGGCACCACAATCACAAGAAGAGTGCCAAGGCAAATGATCATCATCGCAAGCATGTGGATGACCAAGTGCTTCACCAACATAAACCTTTGGCAAGGCATGCCAATGACCTCCATCGACATAATCACCATAAGGCACTTTCCACTACTCGTGCCACCACCAAAATGGCACCAAGAGCAAGCTCAAGCTACAACTACACCCCCAATATGTCGTATATCCTTCTAGTACCACCACAATGGCACCCCAAGTACAAAAGGGTAAAATCCTATGCTACAGGTGTATTGACCAAGGTCACTACCCTTGGGAATGCCTAATCATTATATGCGACAAGTGTCAACAACAAGGGAATGCGTTTTTGGTGTGCACCGCTACAAAAGCCAATGTGGTCATGAAAGATGATGAGTAAGCTCCAAGTGAAGAGTCTACACTTCAATATGGAGGAAGACATGGCCACATATGTGATGAAGTCGATCCGAGCACCGCTCTCGACAACAACATGAGCCTATTTCCACGACCACTACAAGATGGTGACAAGACGGTCGAGCATGGGATTTTCCCTTCGACAAAGGAGTCAAGTATTGAAGCCCATCTTATGGCATCCAACTTTGAAGGTGATAGAGTTGAGAATGGTGAGCTTGCGGCTTTCCATTCACCAAAGGCGGCGCATGGAGTTGAGCAAACCGAGCCTAACCCTATTTTCTTGAGTCATGATGTAGTACCAATCTCATGTGAGTATGAGAGCCACTTAGACCACTTGAGTGAGAGAAAGAGTAAGATGAGTGACCCTACCATATGTGAGATTGAGTGCTTCCACTTTGAGGCATGAGTGATACACTGAGTGAGTTGAGAGTGGTAGTTTATAGGTAAAGTGAGACTACTTCTAACTCTAGTGTTTTATCTTTTGTTTTGCTAGGTTCCATGAATGAAGAAGCGCCAAGTCATGAAGCGATGTTGCCTCAAATGGAGAAGATGTACATGGTGTATGTCGGGGTCCTGGCAACCAGGGTGCCATGCCCCGTTGGTTGACGGGCCCACCGCTTGGGCAGCGGCACCCTCTGATGGCCATACACGAGGGGTGGTGCCTCAGGTGGGAGTGCCCGGGGATAACCCTCTAGAGCATCAAGCCTCAGCTGCGCCCGACCTAGCTTCAGGAGGTCGTCTCGTGAAGGAAGGCCTCGCGAGGCTCTTCAGCTCGCCCTGGGCCTGGGATACCTTAGTACATTCTTCAGGGGTACGTCCGTAATCACATGGCTAAGGTGGCAAGTACAATGGAACCCAACAAGCGCATTGACCTAGCTGGACTATGGACCCCCTCGGACCACCTCGGTAACGTGGATCCAGTCTAGCCCCTTCGGTATCAAAGCAGGATGGACGGCCTCAATAGTGGCATCACTTCCCCTTTTGCCGTTTTGATGCAAGGGAGGAGACCGGCAATGTCATATGGTGAGAAGCGATGCTGAAGGAGTCAACTTTATGAGAAGGTACAGGGCAGCCGGGAAGCAGGACCGAGTCCACCAAAAGTAGCCTTGTAGACTAGACTTCAAGGGTCGGCTATGTGGTGACCCTTTCTTCCCATGAACGGGGGGAAGAGGCCTAGTGGCGCTATATAAGAAGGTCTTCTCCTGCCTTGTAAGGGGTAGATCCCTGCAATCTCAAACCCTAGATACCGTTCCACCATTATACCCTCGCGGGACATCACGAGCAATACCACAAAGAAGGAGTAGGGGCTTTACCTACTCACGACGGTCACGAACCTGGGTTAAAAACCCGTGTCACTATCTGTCATGTTGGTACTCCACCGTCACCGCCATCGTTGAGAAGCTTCGAATGCGTTTTCAGCCCCCTTGCGAACTCAAGGCTCGTTGGACACATTGTTCCTTCATGGGACACTTTCTCCGACATTTGGCGCGCCAGGTAGGGGGCTGAGGCACATTTCCAAGACCTTCATCAACCTCGTGGACATGTCGGCTCGCACCAAGACAAGGGTCGAGCATGCCCTCCTCTGTGCGGCGAGAAAGGCTCAGACGAAGCCCGCCGCCGATGCACCACCACAGAATAAACTCCATGGACAGAGGACGAGCATGGATCCTCCTTATGCCCATCACAGGAGCACCAGCTCTCCTCGCGCGGCAACACGTCGCTCTCCTACACCGTGTACTCCTGCGACCAGATGGACTAGCCCACACCGGAGGCTGCCAAGCGCATGGTACAGGAGCTTCTACACCACCCGCCGACAGAAACTAGCCCGAAGAAGTGGTGCGAGCGCCTCACTGAGCTCCTCAACATCACCACCGTCACCCCCGGGGGCTGGGGGCTCAGGCTGAGGACAAGGCACCGGGGCTACAGGCCAGCATCTGACCCAGGGCTCTAACGATGCTCCCAAGTTCGGCAATGCCGCACCCCAACTAGGTAAAAAATGCCAGATCATGTCGCCTCCCGCGACCTCTCACGCAGTCACCACGCCCCCTCATGGGAGGGAGAACCGCATCGTCAAGGATATTGTGGCGGCGGGCTAGCAGAAACGTGCGCCCCTCGCCAGTGGCAAGGAGGTGCAAGACCATGGCTGCCTCATATTTACCATGGAATTCTGACATGTGGTGTGGCTGCACAAGTTCCGCTTGGAGATACCATCGTGCTACGACGGGACCGCCAACCCATGTGAGTTCCTACATCTCTACACCATGGGCATCGAGGTAGTGGGGGGCGATGACCGCGCCATGGATAATTGGTTCCCCCTGAGCCTGAAAGACGTGGACTAAACCCGGATGATGAACCTCCTTGATGAATCCATCGTCTTGTGGTCGGCCCTTTGCTCGATATTTATCGCCAACTTCAAAGGGACTTACGAGCGTCAGCTCGCCTACTACGACCTTCGTCAGGAGCACCAGCAGCTTGGAGAGACCCTCTTCAAATTCCTGCAAAGGTTTGGCCAGGTCTGTAACAACATTCCCAAAATCTCGGACTCCAACGTCATCACCGCCTTCTTCGAGGGAGTCAAGGATGTCCGGATGATGGAAAATATTGGCATACGCGGTGAGAATCTCACCACGGCCACCGAGTTTTTTTTATGGCAGAGAGTGCTCCAAGGCCGAGGCGGGTCTAATGTTTGGCCTTTCTAAGGAGGAGACCATGCCAGAATCCTCAAGTACCACCAAGAGAAAGAGCAAGGATCCCAAGTGGAAGCCTGCCGCTATCCTCGCTGCTGAATCCGATCGGAAGAGTCCTCACGAGGGCGACGGAGAAGGGGAGTGTGAAGATCGCTCTTACTTCGTCTTCCACAAGAAGCATGGGCATCCCACTGACGACTGTTACGAGCTCAAGAGGCTTCATGACCAGCGCAGCTGTCAGAAGAAGGGGAGGCAGAGCGGTGAGCGCAGAAGCAACCAAGGAGGGGGGCGCTGCAACAACAACCACGCTGGTCAAGGCACCTACCACATGGGTCACCAAGCCAACGCCATGCAGCAGCATCACCATGCTCCAGAGAAGGGCCATGCCGAGGAGAACACTGGGGATTCCAGGATCCAAAGGGCGCCATAGCCTGCATCCTAGGTGGCTTGCAAGCCCCAACGTCCAGCAGGCACTTCAAGCAGCTCACTAGCAAAGTTGTCGCCACTCGGCCCGGGACCCCGTCCCCAAGGCTCAAATGGTCTCAATACACCATCACTTTCGACACGAAGACCACCCTGTCTCCACCAAGGCTGTCTGAACTCTACCCATGATCTGCACCCCCACCATCAACAACATTGCAGTTGCCGAGATGCTCATCGATGATGGTGCTGGCCTCAACGTGATCTCCACAGAGACGTTCACCAAGTTGAAGGTGTCGTACGGCCAACTGATGCCAACCATGCTGTTTTCTGGGGTCACCAACAGCACCACCATACCCATTGGGAAGGTGCACCTCTCCATCAAATTTGGGTCTTGCAACAACTACCTCACTGAGCTCATAAACTTTGACGTGGCGCACATCAGTCTCCCCTACAACATCATCCTAGGATAATCCGCTTTATCCAAGTTCATGGAAGCCACCTACCATGCCTACAACATCGTCAAGATGCCAGGAGGCAATGGCGAGGTCATCACCATCCCCTGTGACAAAAGGGAAGCATTGCGCTCCCTAGAGCATGCCTACAAAAGCGTGGCCACCGCGTAGCCTGAGGACGTGGATGCCCTTGACTACATTGGGGGCACCGCGAGGAATAAGAAGATGATGGCCCAGGAGAGCGCCATGGGAAAAAGGGCGGCTTCCGCCTTGTAACCTTCTAGTGAGGGTCTCCTTGCGACCACCGCCCGCAGCCACAAGAAGTCCTTGGGGCAGCCCCAACTAGCCCTCGCTAGTGTTGGAGAGCCTCGCGAGGGTAGCACAGGCGCGGGGGCTCCTGACTTCCCTCCGGACTACAACCACCATGCATACAACATCAACCGCCTCCCCGACACCGCTTGAAGGCCACTAGCCTAGGTATGGTGCTAGGCATCAGGAAGACCGACAAGCCCCTCCAAACAACGTGTTCAGTTGCCCGACTTTTTTTGAATGTGACTCTAAACTCTCATCCTCCGCAGCCTTATTTCTCGTAAGACCCCGTGAGGATCATGGCGACATTGTAATAAGCTTGGACCACTCTAGAGTTTATTCTGCCATTTGCTTCTCTTTGGGAATTTTTTCAAAAGCGAGATAGCCTGCAAGGAAGGCCACCTCTTCAAGCACCCCACGGCTTCTATAACCCCCGCACTACGGGGTCCGGAGCCACCAACGCTCTTCTACGCACGATGCCATATTTCCCTCCGTAGCGGAGAATGCCCCCCTGATGGCCTACAAGTGGACAGGTCATCAGAGCATGTTTTCACGGAAGTATTAATTCTAGTTTTTATATCGATCCCAATAAGGAGCCTATGTAAGTATTTTTATGTAGCGTTTCTGTCGCACTCAAGGTGTCACCTCTCTTGAGTGAATTGACTGCAATTGTTGAAGGTGGAAGGTGGGTGAGTGAATAATAGAGGAAACTTGCGTAATGGAAAAAGTGAGAATTAAATAACAGAAAAGTAAAGGTGACAAAAGTGTCTGAGGTTCCTGCAGAAGAGAAGTTAGGGGCGGAGAGAAATGGTTCATGGTAATAGTGAAGGTGCTAGATGAATAAGATGGAATAAGTGATTATGATATTTCTTATTTGTAAGTGAGTAGGCAAGCAACCCATATATGACTAGGAGTCCTCATGGCCAATTCTTCCTAGTCCCAATGATCCATCTGCCTGTTACCACATTAATGGTGAACATATTAATTAAGGTCTTTCGACCGGATAAAGGCTTTAATCTTGTTAGTTGCTTGTTGTCCTCGAGTAGTACTAACTCCTCATTGATATGGGCCATGTCACTCGGGAGTCACTGATTCGCTAGCATACAATTTCATACCTATGAGATCTCTGGATCATGTTACCTGGACCCTTAAATTGGATAACAAGCATTAGGCAAACATAGATATTCATTCTCAAAATTTGATAAACACTACAATAATGACAAATGGATGGAATTAAAGAAGGCACAACACATATTACCAATCCCCTACATCTCCCACGCCTATGGGGATTTACTCAGACATGAGAGAAAGATAGATGAAAGGCATAATTGTATTGCAAATGGAAATCATCTCAAAGTTATCATAGCAAGCCACAATACTGTTTGAAGATTGAATCAAATACAAACCAAGGTAGATCAAAGTACCAAACCCTAATCTTACAAGTGCCAATCTCTCTCTCTCTCTCTCTCTAAGTACAAATGGGGATGATGGTGGAGTGAATGGTTTAGAGGCTAGAGATCGTCGAAGAATGAGATGGTGTTCTTCTCCTTCTCCAGATCTGATCTCTCCTCTTTTGGATGAGTTTGCGGCGACTGTGTTGTGTTTTTTGTCTCCTCCTCTTCACGAAAGTTGCTTGTATTGATATAATGGAGTTGGTGGCGGGCCATACGAGTGGGCGGTACGGGAGCACTCTGACTGTACCAGTGGTCATTATGCGCTCAGATTGTGCCTAATGAAGTGGGCTCCAATTGTGGATTTTCTTCTTTAGGTGTAATTAGCCCACAAATGCTATCAGATCTTCCAAAAATGTTCATTTCCTCAAAGCCATCACAATAAACCAAGGATTCGCTAGTTGCGATGTTAACATTAGTGAAAAGGGTAAACTTCAGTGAAATACGACAATAAACAAAAGGAAAAACAATGATAGAAAGTGTTGAAATTTGGAGCTATCAACTTCCCCAAGCTTAGCTATTACTCACCCTCGAGTGAAAAAACTATAATGAGTAATAGCGAGAAATTGAATCAAGACGAAAGACTCACAAGTTTGAGGTTTTATCATATTCCATTGTATCAAATCCTGCAACCTTAAACATGAGCATAATATATCTAAACAATTGCGCTTAAGTTTGCTTCCTAACCGCAAGTAACTCGCTAGCTAGTAGTTCTTAAACTCAAAAGAGACTTTAAAAAAATTGGCTAGGCTTGCGAATCAATACTTTTCAGTGCCCCTCTTTTATGAGAGTAAAAATATTTTCAAGCAAGGATGCTTTTAATCAAAATTAAGGGTGCACAAGTAGATGTAAAAAGAAGGATAAACTTAGAGCTTTTTATTAACACCCAATTCGAAAATCGTGGCTATCCAACACCCCATCTCTTCCTTGTTTTTCAAGAACCTAGTTTTCTTCATTTTAGGTGGTGAGGTGATACTAATGCTCTCATAAGTATTGAATAGTTCTTTTTTACTCAAGTACTTGGCCCATGGAACTAAAAATTTGCCCATCTCAGCAATGCTATCAATGTCTAACCAACTCGTAACCAAAATCTGAGATGAACTCAAGATCGTTCGTAGGCCATAGGAGTTGTTAGTTCCATGAAGTCTGGGTACTCTCATAATTCTTTTTCTAACAAAGTATATGTTTTCAGCTGATCAAAAATAGGTTTGGCATCTCCCACAACAACCGTAAAAATTTCGTTACATCAAACAATTCTTTTCAGAAGGTATTATCAAGTAACACGCTTAGGATGTGGGGTTGAGTACTAATAAGATTATGCCCTTAAGACAAAAGTATGGCACCTAAGTCGGCCAAAGAAACTTTCTCTTTTTCTCAAAATTTTGGAACTCAATCCAAAGGGTTGTTTTTCTAACCGATAGTAATTGTCATAAGTCTAAACCAAAGTAGTTACATTAACCTTTGAGATCAAGTCCTAAAAGATAACGAGCTAAGCGTGGAGTGGAACTCAAGTGCAACTGAGCAGACACAATATGTTCATGAATAAACTTATAGGAAGAGGGAAAATAAGAATGTGGTACCTCCTCTTGCTTGCTCATCTCCCACTTGGGTCAACCCCTCGCGTTCATATCTATAGCTAAGTCACTAGGAGTGAGTAACCTACAGAAAAATCAACGAGATCTGAGAGAACTTTGCACAAATCAAGATAAAAGCTAGTCTAATATTTTTGGGTTTTCTTTTATCAATGCAGTCTGAAAGTAAACATGCACTAGAATGAAAACAAATAAATCAAAAGAAGAAAGGAAAATATGAATGCAAAAGATGGGGAGGAGTTCAACCTCCCCAAGCTTAGGATCCAGGCGGTGGCTGCTGGTATGGGATGTTCGGATAGCGGCTTGGAAAGTCGGTCATGAAGGAGGTGAAATCTTGGGTGAGGTTGACTATGTTGGCATTCACATCGTGCAACGTATTTTCTATGTTGTCGATGTGATGCACCACCTGGTCAAAGTCACTCCTCGGGACATAGTTGAATCCCGGCTAAGGTGGAGGCATACCTTGCTACTGGTGCTGAGGGAAAGGTTGTTGGTGATGATTCTGCCGACCGTAGTCATCCCAGCCTGTTGTGTTCCAGTCCTCTCCACCTTTCTCCTGCTGCTGTTGGCCAACGGCTGCATCCTCCTAGTTGGAATGACCTTCTGGCGGTGCTATCCTACCTGAGGAGATCAATGCCTACTGGAATTCTTCCTCATTGAGGACCCAATTCTGTTTACCTGGCAAACCAAAAGCTTAGACAAAAGGAAGCAAAACTTGGTGTAGATCACCATTAGGCTCAAAATAAAATTGATAAGCATAGAGGGAGTGTTTGGGTCTAAAGAACCCCATGAATTTGGTGCTAGCCATGTGAATGTCATCCAGAATCTTACTGCCAACCACATCTCTCTCCTAGGGCATGAGAAAATTTCTTGCGTAGGCGATCTGTGTGATCAAGCCACCACAGCGGATGTCACTCGAGGAAGTCGATCTTTGGCGGCGGAAGTGCTGGATGAGGAAAGCACCCAAGTTTACCTTATTCTCCATCTCAGGATGTAGAGCGATATGTACTGCACTTATATCGAGGCCTGCCATTGCCCCGACATCTCCTTTCCCAAAACTAGAATTCACCAAGAAGGTAGTGAAGTAATGGATAATGGGATTCCAGATGGTGCACTCGTTTTGCGCAAATAATCGGTGTTCCTATGGACAGAAACCTATTCCCAAGCATGCATTGCCTCTATGTGGACATTATCATTGATATTGAGCTCCCTCTCATAAGAGAACCTGAAAAAATCACAAAATTTATAGAAAGAGAGGCTATGGGGTTACCCATTGAGAACAAACTATACATTGCAATTATTCTCTTGGGCCTAGAAATTGTACGTGGTGAGCTCGTAGGTGTCAGTGGAGAGGTAGGATAAAGGGACCATGCCAGCTTGCACGGTCATCCAGTCAAAGTCCTCCAGCAGACCTTGGTGGGAGGAAAATTCAGGGCTTACCCACTAAGTGGGTAAAGCCTTGCGTTGTCTCACCCTCTCATAGTCTTTGTTCATGGATGCTCTCAAGGTGTCCGCCTCCGAGCGCCTCTTCTTTGAGTCAGGCGTCCTGGTGCAGCCCGAGGCCCCTGCCGTTCCCGAGCCCTTTCCCGAGCGAAAAATCCTCCCAATGTTATGCATTATGCTGCAAAATTTTCAAAGAAAATGTAACATCCCAAAAACCCTAATCAAGATTATCAAGTTCTAATCACCCAAGTTTAGGGTTAGCAAAAACATTTATTCCAAAAATATATATGAATGCATGTGGGTGTTTGCATCAATGTATGATTGATTAAATTTGCCTTGTTTGATTGCTACAAATGATAAGAAATGGTTTAAATGTGAATACTACATCATCTAGGCCAACAAACAAAATCAAAAGAAATCAAATATGAATAAATAAAGTAAATGGTCATTTTGGCCAAAGTTAACCACTAGGCCACTTTGAGTGTTCCTAGAAGAGAAATTCTAACAGAAACATTTCTACTTCTTTTCACCCCTTGCTAGACCAAGTAAAAATGAATACAAGCAAACTTTACAAACTCACCAAAACTATTTGCAAAGCTATTTAAAGGACATTTCAAATTTCAATCAAGTGTATGTACTAAGATCACAGTTTTTAAAAAACCCATCAAACCAATTCCCCTTGGCAAAACCTAAGCAACTAGAGACTACCAAGCTTAAGTATAGATCACTCACCAAATTTGATGCAAAAATTTCAAACTTTATTTCTTGCGGCCATTACAACAAACACCTTGTTTACACTAAATAACCTGAAGGAAATATGCCCTGAGAGGCAATAATAAAGTTATTATTATATATTCCTTATATATGATAGATGTTTATTTTACATGCTAGAATTGCATTGATCGGAAACATCAATACATGTGTGTTTAATAAACAAAAAGGGTTCCTAGTTATGCCTCTCTTATAGACTAGCTTGTTGATTAACAAGATGATCAAGGTTTCCTGATCATGGACATTGGATGTTGTTAATAACAAGGTCACACCATTGGTGGAATGATGTGATGAACATTCATCCGAAGTATAGCATTACGATCAAGTCATTATGTTTATATTGCTATAACATCATATGAAGTAATGTTTATCCTTAGACCATGAGATCATGTTAATTGCTAACACCGGAAGAGTATCTTGATAACATCAAACGTCACGCCGTAACAGGGTGACTATAAAGATGGGTTCAGTACTAGGAAGGTATTATGTTGAGTCTCATGGATCAAGAGTGGAATTTGTCAATCCAGATGATAGATAGATATACTCTGGGCCCTCTCGGTGATATCACATTAAGATAGCTTGCAAGCAAGTGATGTGATCACTAGAATGTTATATCACGGGAACGAGAAAAGAGTGCATGTCGGTAACGAGATCAAACTAGGTATGGAGATACCGATGATCGAATCTCGGACATGTAATATATCGAGAGACAAAGGGATTTAGTTACAAGCGCTAAAGGTTCTCACGATCACAGAAGTCATCATTGAATGTGTAGGAGTCAGTACGGATCTCCAAGTCCCGCTGCTGATTATTGATCGGAGAAGGGTCTCGATCATGTCTGCATTATTCGCAAACCGTAGGGTGGCACACTTAAGAGTTACCGGATACCATTTTGGAGCACATATGTTTCAGACGAAAGAATTGCAAAGCGCAGGAATTAATTCAATAGAAACCGGAAATTGTTTCGGGTGAAATTGCAGAAAGTGGTTCTGCATGTGATATTGAAATATTGCAAGGGGCTATATGTGAATGTTTGTTAGTTAAAGTAATTAACAAAATTCTGAATAAATTTAATAAAAAGAGTTTTATTAAATGAGAGAGCATTAAATTTGGAGAAATTTAATGCATTTAAAGTGGAGACTTTAAAAGGGAATGTGAAGAGGCATTTTAATGTGGAGGGGTTACCACCACATGAATGGGGGAGGTGAGGGGTCACCCCCCATGCGCCGGCCATGGAGAGGGGGGGCACCCCCCCTCCTCCTATAAAAGTCCACCCATTCCCTCCTTCATCCTCCCACCTCCTTGTGAAGGATCTCTCTCCACCTCTAGAATTATTCCCCCATGGTCTCGGATTAGCGAGATACATGTTCCCGGTGGCATTTCGTCTGGAAGGAGTTGCTGCTTCCGCTGGATCGCTAGAGCGAGGAGGTGGAGGTTGTCCGGTGGCTAGAACGTGTGTGCGAGTGCGGATGCGCTGCTGAGTTGCGGTGCTCGGACTTCCTCACGATCTTGACATCGGCAAGTGTACGACTACATCAACCACGAGTTCCTACTCGTTAACAAAACTCGTTGTCTTCGAGGGTAAGTTCTCGTTGGATGTATGTCCACCCGTTGCTTTGTACCTAGTAGATAGATCTTGGCGTGTAGTTCACACCGTAGGAAAATTTTGTTTTCGATGCTGCGGACCCAACATAACCATCTGCCTAACTTCACTGTTTTGAGCTTGTGATCCTTCCAACCAGTGCCCTCATTCTACTCCCCCTATCCCCCTAAGTGTCTAACAGCAACAAACCAGCACCCCCTTAGCCGTTGTGCATAGTGTCGCGCCGCCCGAATATGGTCGTTGCCTGCCGACAGTGGACAGCGCGCCAGAAGCCACACCACCCTCGCCCACGACGAGCACCAGACACGCGACCATCCACCGCCACCCCATGTCCAAGCCATGGCCATAGGAGAGCCCTGGACCACCCTTGCTACACCGCGCCCACCGTATCTGCGTCGTGCCTATAGCGCGCCAGCGCGCCGCACCTGACCGCCTCGCACAGACCGCGCCTCACCCCTGCCTCGCGTGCACTAGCTCGCCATGATCACCACAACCTCGCAGACACCCCCGTTCATCGCCACGCGACCCGTAGCTCCCACACACCGTCGCAAACACCGCTGCGTCTGCGCGGAGCGCCGCATGCTCCCGACCAATGCACACCGGCCCACACCACGCCTTTAAGCCCACGATGATTGCCAGGGAACTACGCACTGCCCCTACCCTCATCCACGCCGCTAGCCGCCTGTAGCGTCGTCACCGATGAGCCTGAGCCCACGCCGTTCGTTCCCCTCTCCGCAGTATAAATAGAGGCCTCCCTCACCTCCATTCTCCACACCAACACCCTCACTACTCCTCACAAACACTCCCTCACCCTTCCCCGGAGCAAGGTGAGCTCTCCCTCACCGGAATTTGGCTGGAGCCCGCCGCTGCTGGAGGAGAAGGGCGTCGTCGATTGAAGCAACCCCAGGACCTGCTGCTACCACCATTCAAACCGCCGTCCATGATGACCCCATTCGCCCCCATCGCTAACCCTAGATGGACCCCAGGTGAGCCTCGTTGGACCCCCACCGCCGCGCTAGGTTAATTTCCTTGCTGGAGCAGTTCGTCATCGACGATGACTCTCTGCCGTTGGATCGTCTTTTAATCGCACGGCTTAGATTCGCAGATACCGCTTCGCGTAGTTTAAGTCGCTGACGAGTGGACCCCCTGTATCAGCAGCCTGCTGAGCTGCGCTGTGATGTTTGGGCCCGCCCGTTTAGTTTCCCGCCCAGCCCAGTAGATTCAAATAATGATTTTCCAATTTAGTTAAAACTAGTTTCTGTCTAGAGATTTAAAAATCAATTCAGAGAGTTTCACTAAACCAAATTGCATGATCCAATTTTTTTAGAAAGATATTTAAATTATCTATCCAATCCTGTTGGATTTAAATCATTTGGAGTTAGAGATCACCAATACCAAAAATAACAAGACAAAGACTTTTGCAACTTCAAACATTTTTCAAAAATCAACCATAAATGATTTTGAGTCGATTCCAACTCTCAAAAATCACATTTGATAAGATCTATCTGAATATGTAATAATATTTAGGTTTGCATGCAGTGACTTTGGACTAGTAACAAAATAATGCTATATAGGCATTTCTAGTCACTTTAAATCTACTAAATGATAATCTTAAAACATATAAAATATGATCAACCCTTTAAATCACATTCCCATATATTAGAATATGTGGTGATGACACGTGTCAACATGATCCCATATTTTAATTGGAGAATATTAAATCCTAATTAATTTCAATGAGTAGAAATTACTTTTCTAAAATAAGATAAATAAGATTTAGTCTTTATTTCATGTGATGATTGTGCTGATGCTAGATCATCAAGTGTGAGCCATAGTGTGCTAAATAGAAATAGTTAAGTATTGTTTGGTGATTGTGTACCCCATATTCATTTATAGACGATAGTACAGACCAAGGCTACGAGGAGGAGTACTATCAAGAAGAAGATGAAGAAAACTTCAACCACTACTCTACTCAAGGCAAGATAACACTTGCAAGTATTATACCTATGCAAGCCATCACTACTAGAAAGTTAGAACCATGCAAGCTAACACTTGCAAGTATTAATCTAAGCAAGATGCATTAGGCATGCTTTGGTTATATACCTTTGATTATACCAATCCCAAGTTTTTCTTACAAGCTTTATTCTTTTACTTTACTAGAGTTCTTCCCTTTTAGTTAGTGCTTTGTGAGTATTTGGAAAAATAGAATAGGTAACATAAAGAGTAGAAAACTAGGCCTCTACCTAGATGTCATAGTATGGCATCAGATGGAAGATTATCACCCCTCATTAGTGAACACTCTTAACCTTAGTGGCTAGTGCTAAGCATAAAAGTTGATCACTTTAGATGGGAATACTTGGTGAAAATGATTATGAAAACCTTGGAATGATGATTCATTATATTGAGAGGTTTTGACATGTCTTGAGAAACACAATGGTATGATGATGAAAATGTTGAGGCATGAGCCTTAGCCCTTTATAAAAACCGATGGTTGGGTTCGGATGCGATACCATTCCAATTTTACCGTACAACCACAATACCTGAATTGGGTAGGGATTAGCCAGAAGTTTATGTGCCTTTGTATGGGTTCCCTCAAGGAAGAGGTTTGAGTTGAGGCTACCTCTTGATGATGTCCACCTATGCAGTGCCCAGTATGGAAGATGGCCATGGCTAGGAGGCCAAGCTCATAGGGGCGGTGCCTATACTAGAGTGTGTAATTGAAATGTTATGATTGATTATCCGCATACTAAGTATGATTGATTCAGGGTTATCCCTGACGGATGTATCGAATTTTGTGGTGAAAGTGTACCACCTCTGCAGAGTGTCAAACTATTCGAATAGCCACGTCCGCGGTCATGGACAGTTGGAGTGGCCATACTGTTCCGTTGTCAGATGTTTTAAAAAATGACTTGTGAAGTAAACTATGATTTTGACTTAACCACAACAGGGTTGTGAATATGAAAACTAGGTTCCCACTTAAGTGATTTAGAAACATTAACTTAGTTTTCTTTACTTCCAAACTCAGTTTAGATAAACCTGCCTTTTTGCAAATAAACCTAGAGCTTAAGATTCCTACTAGAACTACCTTACTTGTTAGTGATAGTTTGCGAGTACTTAAAGAGTACTCATGGCTTTGTCCCTGGCTATTCCCGTGGCCAGACTATGAGGAGGACTATCAGGAAGATGGACAGCAGGACGTCTACGACAACTAGGATCATCTCCCATCGTCAGCATTGCCTGCGACCCTAAAGATGGAGCCCACTACTACGCTTATTATTCCACTGCTTGATTTGTATTAAGACTAGATCCTGAGATCCTTTATTTGTAAGACCTTATTATGGTTTGTAATTGATGATGTACTGTGATATCCAATCTGTTATGTCTCGAAAAAATGGTAATCCTGGGATTGCGAGGTATGGCATAACAGGCATCTGGGATTAAAAATCCGGGTGTTGACAAGTTGGTATCAGAGCCATCTTGACCATGGGAGACCCTAATTAGCATGGACGTTCGAACAAAAATTTAGTTTCAAAACAAAAGAAGTGAGTATTTATGAAAACCTATTCCCACTCTTATCATTGAGATTCTTTCAAAAGGATTCATGTTCTTCCAAAAATTCTTTCAAACCTACATAAAAATTTGACACACTTGATCACCTCACTAACTTACTCATCCTAAATTATTATAGATGGAAGTCTAGTATTGCAAGTTCTACCAGCTGGGCAACGAAGGCCACCTGATTTTTGAGAGGGACCTAGATGCACTGTCAGACTATCTGGAGCGCTCGCACCTAGAATTCTTCGGGGCTCAACTCAATGATCACGTAGGAGGAGATCTACAATGGCTGATAGTTGCAGATCTCAGAGGCAAGATGGAAGCACCAACTTCGGACAAAATCTAATTCAACTTGAGGGAGAACAACTTGCTAGGTGGATTAGCCAGGGCAATGCATGAAGCTCTTGCATGTCTGTGCGGACAAAACATCAACTTGATTCAGGGAACTTGCTTTGCTCACTTCTCAAGGCGTGATTCTATAGGAATGCCATTGGAGATGCCAGGACATCTAGAGTTGAAACACCAGGTGGACAATCTTGACTTCATGCTATATGATAGGCAGAAGGAGTTGGACAACGCTCACAACTACGCCAACCACAACCTTGCCATTGTCGTCAAGAAGGACCAGACTCTTGCCATTCTCGCCAAGGAGCGCCAATCACTTCGTCGTCAGCGCGACAAGAAGGATATCACCATCGATCATATTCGCAAGAAGGTGGCCGCTCTCGAGAAGACCATCCGTGAACAGGAAGTCTAGCTTGAAGCTAAGTAGGAGGAGGAAGGTGAATATATCCAGGGAGATCTTTACTCTTACCTTAGTGATGAAAATGACTACCTAGATGATGATGCCATGGAGTTCTACACTGATGATGATGATTCCGACTTCATTGATGATGATTAGATGCACTTTGTCACTACCGTAGGAATGAGTTGTACCGGTCCCATTGTATCGTAGTTTCACATAATGGTTCTTAAAACCATCTGTTTTCAATTTGTGTGTGGTGTGTGTTTGTATTGTGTACTTGAATGAATGAATGAACGAGAGGAAGTTGTTAGTTTGCAAAACCTGAGTCAAACTCAAAGTTTAAAGCTTTTGAAACAAAACCATGAACCTTAGAAATTCCCTCTTATCTCATTATCTATCTCAATCTTCAGATGACTCGTGGAAACCCCGGAGGAAGCATCTCATCTCAGGACCCAATGTTCCAGATTCTGCAAATGCTAGTTTCTGACCGTGAAGCTAGTAGCACCGAACGCCAAGCCAACCTAGCCACCCTTCAACAAATATCTCAGATGGCCCACAATAATCAAGGCCATGGAAACCAAGATCACCATGGATCCAAGCTAAAAAACTTTTAGAATACCAACCCACCTCTCTTTAGTAAGTCTGAGGATCCCTTAGATGCTGATGACTTGCTACAAACCATGGAGAACAACTTGGAGGTCGCAGGAGTGGAAGCCAGTGAGAAGGTATTGTTTGCCTCCCATTATCTCGCAAGAGATGCAAGATCCTGGTGGAATAGCACCCGTACCATGAATGACAGTCAGATGATAATGTGGGAATCATTCAAGATCAAGTTCAGCCGCTCCCATGTGCCCCAAGGTTTGGTCACCAGGATGAGAGATGAGTTCAGGGAACTGAAGCAAGGAAGGATGACGGTAGTTGAGTACCATGACAAATTTCTGTCCCTAGCTAGGTATGCCCCTGATGAGATTAACATAGAAGCCAAGAAGAAGGAAAGATTCCAAAATGGACTGCATGATGAGATGCAGACTGTGTTAGTCTACATCCATTTTGAAGATATAGAAGAGCTAGTAGACTCTGCCATTCAGATGGAAGGGAAGATAAACCAAGCCAATGACAACCAGAAGTGTCGCATGATGCACCAGACTGGATCCCACAATACTCATAAGTATCGCCCCAACCCGTCTGCAGGATATGCCCCAAGAAACAACAGACCCCCTATGTCCCGTCCAAGCTACCCCAATCATAGCGGAGGAAATTTGAAGTCTAGAGGAAACCACAACAACAACCCCGGCAACTCCAATAACTTCAACCATGCACCGCCCAAGGCCAACAACAACAACAACAACAACAATACTGCCCCAAGGACTGGAAGTAATGTTGTGCCTGTTGCAGCCAAGGACAAGTCCCAAATCACCTGCCTTGAATGTGGAGTAAAGGGTCACTACTCCAATGAGTGCCCCAAGAAGCTTGCAGCAGCCACCAATGTGAACGCACCCGCTCAGCAGCAACGCCGTGTTTAGCCTGGAAGGAGATTTTCCCCAGGGAACTCTCTCAACCGCAACAGCCGTCTGTTCCACATGAATGCTGAAGAAGCCCAGGAAGCGCCCGATCTCGTGTTGGGTATGTTTTCTGTTAACTCAGTACTTGCAAGAGTGTTGTTTGATTCTAGAGCATCGAACTCGTTTGTTACCGAAGAATTTGCATGCACTAGTAAGATTCAACCAACAAAATTGAAGCATGTCATGATAGTTCAAATACCTGGTTCAACCACCAAAGATAGAAACATTTGCAAGGCTGTACCTATCAGAATCCATGGAATAGATTTTTATGCCAATCTAATAGTACTTGGAACTAAAGGTTTGGAAGTAGTACTAGGAATGGATTGGATGTCGAAACATAAAGGATTGATCGATAGTACCAAGAAAGCCATAACCATGACCGGTAGCTCTGGAGTATCAGTGGAGCATGTATCTAAGACCTTGCCCCATCAATTCAAGTGCAACAAGAGTCTAGCCCAACCAACCCTAGACCAAGTTAGAGTAGTCTGTGAATACCCCGATGTATTCCCAGATGAATTGCCCGGTATGCCCCCAGATCGGGATATCGAGTTAATCATTGAACTAATTCCTGGAACCAGACCCATAGCTCAGAGACCCTATAGTATGAACCCATCTGAATTAGTGGAGCTGAAGAAGCAACTTGATGCTATGCTGGCGAAAGGTTTGATCCAACCAAGCACATCGCCATGGAGATCGCCTGTTTTATTTGTGGATAAGGAAGATGGAGGTAACTGTTTGTGCACAGATTACCGGAAGCTGAATGATGTCACCATCAAGAACAAGTACCCACTGCCAAAGATAGAGGATCTATTTGACTAGTTGACTGGTGCCAGAGTGTTTTCTAAGATTGATCTTAGAACTGGTTATCATCAACTCAAGATTCGTGCAACAGATATTCCAAAGACCACCTTTAACACCAGATATGGATTGTATGAGTATGCAGTCATGTCTTTTGGATTAACCAATGCCCCCGCTTATTTCATGAATCTCATGAATAAGATTTTTATGAATTTCCTGGATAAGTTTGTCATTGTTTTTATCGACGATATTCTAATCTATTCAAAGTTAGAAGAAGACCATGAGATACACCTGAGAACCATCCTTGAAGCCCTTAGAGAGCATCAGCTGTATGCCAAGTTTAGCAAATGTGAATTCTGGTTGAAGGAAGTAGGATTCCTAGGACATATTGTGTCGACAGGAGGAGTCGTTATCGATCCTGCCAAGATCAAAGATGTTGAAGCATGGAAATCCCCAACCACTCAAACTCAAGTCCGTGCATTTCTCGGATTAGCGGGATATTACCGCAAGATTGTTGAAGGATTTTCGAGCATCGCAAGACCAATGACCCAATTGTTGAAGAAAGATAAGAAGTTTGAATGGATGGAAAAATGTGAAGCAAGTTTTCAAGAGCTCAAGAAGAGATTATGCCAGATATTAAGAATCCTTTTGATGTGTATTGTGATGCATCCAAGATTGGTCTCGGATGTGTGTTGATGCAAGAAGGCAAAGTCATAGAATATCTGTCTAGACAACTAAAGCAGCATGAGCAAAACTACCCTACCCATGACCTTGAACTAGGAGCCGTAGTTTTGGCCTTGAAGACATGGTGTCATTACCTTAGGGCTAATCGCTTAGAGATTTATTCGAATCACAAGAGTTTGAAGTATATTTTCTCTCAGAAGGAGCTGAATATGAGGCAAAGGAGATGGATAGAGTTAATCAAGGATTATGACCTTGACATTCACCATCACCCCGGCAAAGCCAATGTGGTAGCGGATGCTCTTAGCAGATTTCTGTGTAGATTAAACACCATGATTAAAGAGGCCCAGCCAAGTTTGCACAAAGAGTTGGAGCAGTTTAGAACGGAGCTAGCTAGCAAAGGATTCTTAGCTAGCATTGAACTTCAACCCACTTTGATCAGTCAGATAAAGGAAGCGCATAAAGGAACTGCAAGTATCGACGAAATCAAACATCGTATCAGTACAGGAAAGGTACCCGGATTCACCGAAGATGAAAAAGGAGTTTGGTGGTACAAAGGACGTATCTGTGTGCCAGCAGATTCGGAGCTGAAGCAGGTTATCACGCAGGAAGCTCATGATACTCTTTATTCTATCCACCCCGGAGGAACAAAGATGTATCAGGATCTGAAAGAGCAATTTTGGTGGCACAAGATGAAGAGAGAAATCGGGAGCTACATAGCCAAGTGTGATATCTGTCAGAGAGTCAAGGCGGAACATCCAAGACCTGTAAGACTTTTGCAACCATTGCAGATTCTAGAATGGAAATGGCATTCTATCGGAATGGACTTTATCACCGGATTGCCTAATTCTAGTAGGGGAAATGGCTCTATTTGGGTCATAGTTGATAGACTGTCCAAGGTAGCTGATAGATTGCAAATGTATCTATAATTTTTGATGCTCCATGCTTGGTTTTATCCACTTTCTTGTGTTTTGTCCACACTTTGGAGTCATTTTCATATGATTTCTTGGACTAACCTATTACCAAGAGCCACATTGCTAGCTGCGTGTTTTCTGCTGTTTTTGGTTCCAGGAAAGTCACAAAATGAATATTCTTGGAATTGGACGGGACAAAAGCCAAAGTGCCTATTTTTCTAGAAGACTCCAGGAGCCAGAATACGAGACGGAGGAGGGCCAGGGGCTGGCAACACCCCCCCAGGTACGGGCTAGGCCTGGCCGCGCCAGGGCATGGTGTGGTGGCCCCAGGAAGCCCCTCGGTCTCCCTCTTCGCCTATAAAAAGCCTTCTGACCTAAAAACTCCGGCGGGGTTCGATGTTTTTCCAGAAGAAGTTCCGCTACGCCGCCACCGCCAGATTCCATGAAACAGCACCGGAAACTACGTTCTGGCACCCTGCCGGGACGGGGAATTGGAGGAGATCATCGCCACCATCATCACCATCGCTTCTCCATCGACCATCCATGTTTCCCCCATCTATGAGTGAGTAATCCCCTACTGTAGGCTATGGGGATGGTAGGGATTGGATGAGATCGTTCATGTAATGGCATCAGATTGTTAGGGCATGGTGCCTAGTATCTTTTATTAGTGCTTTATGACTTTGTTGCGACTTGTTGTGCTTAATGCTTGTCACTAGGGCCCGAGTGCCATGATTTCAGCTCTGAACATGTTATTGATTCATTATGATAGTATTGTTTTTGGTCTTATCTACAAGTTGTTTACACACATTGTTGTCTAGAACCTATGGCCCCGAAGTGACAAAAATCGGGATAACCGGAAGGGAATGGCTTTGATGTGAGGATCACATGTGTTCACGGAGTGTTAATGCTTTGCTCCGATGCTCTATTAAAAGGAGCACCTTAATTGCAGTAGTTCCCTAGAGGCCCCGCTGCAAACGGGCTGGCAGGACAAAAGATGTTGTGCAAGTTCTCATTGCGAGCACGTATGACTATATATGGAACACATGCGTAGGACTGTCTAGTACTTGGGTGCTTTATCTTATTTATCTGCAATTTCCCTATGTTCTGATTGCTATGTGAATTCTCTTGTCCATGCAACGCCCGTCCATCCATCCCTATGCCTACCGCTCTCGAATCCCACTGTTTACTGCTATTGTCACTACTGTCTTTACTTTACTACTGCTGCTACTTTGCTATTCCTATTACAAAACTGTTGCTACTGATAAACTGTTGTGAGCAAGATTGTTTCCAGGTGCAGCTGAATTGATAACTCACTTGTTAAGGCTTATAAATATTCTTTGGCTCCCCTTGTGTCGAATCAATAAATTGGGTTTCACTTCCCTCGAAAATACTGCGATACACCCCCTATACTTGTGGGTCATCAAGACTATTTTCTTGCGCTATTGCCGGGGAGCATAGCTTTATTTATAAAGTTCACTTGGATTCACTATTGTTCAAGATAAGTTTATTTTCGCTTTGTTTGCTTGTTTCTTTATCAAAAATACAAAAAAATTGGTTCCTACTCTAGTTGTTATTTTCGTTGGTCTGTTATTGTCTTGCTTTATCATGCTTGTTGTCAATGGTTGGTTTCTTTGAAACTAAAGCTTATTGGCAAGGTGGGTTCACGAAGGATCAAAAATATTATTATAAGGAACACCGCTTGTCACAAAAAGGGAAACACTTATGGGAACAAATTGATAGATTTTATACCATTGCTAGAAACGTGTTCTCTACTTATAATGTTACTTATTGCTGTGATGAATCTTGTTGCAGAAAGAGGTATAAACACCTCCCTTTTCAATGTGAGTATAATGGTAATGATACCATATCTTCTTATGCTAAAGGAATTTATGACTTTTATGATGCAGAACAAATTGAAGAATTTATTGCTTGGAAGGGTGCTTTTGAACTAGCTAGTTTGCTTGAAAATATTGATGATTCACCTTACAAATATGAGGTGTATGATATACTTAAATTTTGCTTTGATAATTACAAGGATGAAAATGGCTATATTCTTGAATATTTTAATAGATGCTTTCCACAAATGGAAGAGACTAATGCCTTGCAGGATCCTATGAAAGAAGAAATTGATGAACCTGAAATCTCATTAGATGAAAAAGAGGAGGAGAGTGATGAACAAAAGGAGGAAGAATGGATTAGATACCCATGCCTACCTTCTAATGAGAGTAACTCTTTATCCCTTACATTATTTGATTGTCCTCCATGCTTGCTAAAGGAGGATGAATATTATGTTCCTGAGGATTCTTTTGAAAATGTTTATAATAAAGCTCTAGTGCTTGTAGATCATGAAAAACATGCTTTATGTGATAGTTATATTGTTGAGTTTATTCATGAGGCTACTGAAAATTATTATGAGAGAGGAAAATATGGTTGTAGGAGCTTTCATGGTATTGAAACACCTCTCTATGTGCTGAAAGTTTTGAAGTTCCTCTTGTTTTATCTTCCTATGCCTGTCACTTTATTCCTCGCGAATTTATTTGCATACACGATTCCTATGCATAGGAAGTGGGTTAGACTTAAATGTGTTTTGAATTTTCTTCTTGATGCTCTCTTTTACTTCAACTCATATTTCTTATGAGAGCATCCTCTCAAACTATTATGCCTGAAGATGATATTATGTCTATTATTCTTGGGAGACCTTTTCCTAATACTGCAGGAGCTGTTATTAATTGTAATCAAGGGAAGGCGACCTTCAATGTTAATGACAAGGAACATACTGTCTATTTCCCCAAGAATATTGAAAGGAGTTATGGTTTGAATTCAATTGAACATGTTGAGGGCATTCAAGTTGGAAAAATATATTGTCCCATACCAAGAGAAAAAATTTGAAACTATTATGATTGGGACCATTGCTATCAAGGTTGAGGTAACATAATCATTAATGGAATACAAAGTTTTGTCTCATATGGAATTGTTTTGGTAACAAGACCTGATCAACCTTGTTAACAAAAGGATTTCGTTGAACAAAACAATGTTTTCACCATGATTATCTCCGCTTACTTCTATTCTATCCATTTTTAGTTTTTGCTTATGCCTAACTTAAAGGCGTTAAAGAAAGTACTTATTGGGAGATAACCCAAAAGTTTTAGATGAGTCTTGGAAGTTATTACTTCTGTAATAACCGCTCATTATTATTTTTATTTGCTCTTTGTGCCAAGAGTAACCTCTAATGAGAGAGTTGTAATGATTGGGAAAGTTGCTGTCCCGAAACAGATTTCTGTGCTTCACCATAAAAATTCGTGTAAAATCTCTGAACGTCTTTCTAAGGCGTTAATTTTTGTGTTTCTGCCCCAAGTTGTTATCTAACTTTCGTTAGTTTAACACTTTTTGATTTGAGCAACAGAAAGGCTTCGAAAAATTTCGACTTTACCTGCTGGTCTGTTTTGACAGATTTCTGCCATTTTCTGCATTTGCTTCTTGTTGGTTTCTATTTGAGTTTTGTATCAAGGAAAATTTTCAGGTGTATGGAAGGAATGAGTAATGAGATGAAGGATGGACTAAAGGTCAAGCTTGGGGATGCCACGCGTGTCACCCCAAGAAATATCCAAGAAGTACAATCGTCAAAGCTTGGGGATCCCCAAGGCATCCTATTCTTCATCAATAAAAATCTCAGGTTTCTTCCAAACACTTTATTTTTATTGTTTCCTGCACAGTTGTGTTGTTCTTGAAGTGTCTTCTTTTTTGTTTTCGTTTTGGTTTTTAGTTTGCGTGGTTTGCTTAGTTTGCTGAATAAATTGGTTGGACCTCCCCTTTTATACATTGGTGTTCAAATAGTCTGGTTTGGATTAGAAAAGAGTAGGAAGGCTCATGCTTAAGTGTTAAAGAGAGCTTGTTTTTGACTGTGGCCTATGCTTTATCATGTCATGCTTGATATTGTTTTATCTTTATGCTTAGTATTCTTTGCTGTAGCATGACTTGTTATAAACAATTGATATTGCTTAATGTGCCTTGGATGAATCATGCATTGTTTTAGCATATTAAAGCATAGTATAGTGGTATTCTCCTTTGATGCTTTATTTGGGTTGACTTGGCATATGCTCACACCATGTTATGACTATACCAAGTCACCATAAGCCTTTATGATCCTTCAGTTTTTCAACTTGTAGTATCACTTTATGCTTTGATCAATGATGTTTTGTCGCTCTGCATGATTATGGCCATTATTGCTCTCTCGTTTGTCGCTCCCTTACTACTGCTAGCCTTCACTTTCACTAAGTATGTTTTACTCATGTTTCAAACTCCCTAAAACCAAATATTGCCAAAGTGTCCACCATACCTACCCATTAGCATCATTTGCTACTTCCGTGCATATTCATTATGCCATGTTTTCTTCTGAATAAAATGTTGCTTGTTTTGAGGAAGTTAGTTAGTAAAGCTCTCACGAACTTCATGGCACACTTTATTTCCTGCACTTAGTAAACCTAAACCATTGTGAACTCTCCATGAAAGTTATATGCTTGCAAATTATAGGCTGGGGATTAGCAGAACCATGCTGTCACGGGAACGCTTTCAGCACTTGTAAATATATACCCAGTTGATACCTTGCTCTTTTGTTTGCGGATGTTGTCGGTGTGAAATAAAAGGGGAGCTTGTAAGTCCATGGAGTTATGTATGTGTGTTAGAGAAATGCCTGGGCCGCTGGTCTAATCCATGCTGACATGGTGGAAACCTGCAGCGTAACCATAATGATATCTATGAAGCATTCTTCTTATAAAAAAAGAAAGAGATAGCTATCGAGAAAAAAAAGAGATTTATGAAAAGAGGAAAGAGAGAAAAAAGCACCATTTTCCCATGGTAAATAAGAAGATTGCTGAGATACTCATTGTCTGCTTGCCTTGTCATTTTGATATGGGGATTCTTCCGTATCATCGGGCAAGGGGTACCCCATTGGCGGTTCTCTATGATACGCACATATTTACGATGACAAGAACTTACCGGTAACTAAAGTTGAGTAGCATGAGGAGCGGCCCTCGTACTCAAGGGACTTGGGATTCTCGTATTATAGTATGTCAAGCATATAACTCAGACTGGACCTCACTTTCACCTTAACCACATTAAAGATGCTTATGATAGGGGCAATGAGAGCTCAAAGCTAACGAGTACCATACTTTCAGCATTTGGAAGCCTTTAAAACTTTTCAAAACCTGTTCATTTCCTTGTTGAGTCTCCACACATTCTATGAGCACTTTCTTGAGAGCGTAGTGGCCATTCTTAGTTCTATGTCCATTGTCCCAAGACTAGTTGATTGATGCATACCTTGATATTGCGTGTTTTAAACTATTTGTATCTAGTCACTATTGTGAACTTTGAAGGTGTCCTATGCATTTATATTTGCTACTCTATTGAGGGACAAGTTGAATGCCATTATGCTATGTTTTCTTTATGTGAAACAAACAAACGTCTTGCAAAGCATTATTATTCATGAAACTTTTGTTTGTGCCTTTTCATTTTGCATCATAGTTTCTTTGTATTATTGCTAGAACTTTGTCTTTCATGTTATGATTGAAGTACTATGATCCCAGCTTTGAATGTTTTACAAATGCTTTGATCAAGTTTATGATGGTGCATGTCACCTCAAAAATTATTCTTTCTTTTTATCACTTACCTACTCGAGGATGAGCAGGAGTTAAGCTTGGGGATGTTGATACATTACAAATGTATCTATAATTGTTGATGCTCCATGCTTCGTTTTATCCACTTTCTTGTGTTTTGTCCACACTTTGGAGTACTTTTCATATGATTTCTTGGACTAACCTATTAACAAGAGCCACAGTGCCAGCTGCCTGTTTTCTGCTGTTTTTGGTTCCAGGAAAGTCAGAAAATGAATATTCTCGGAATTGGACGAGACAAAAGCCAAAGTGCCTATTTTTTCAGAAGACTCCACGAGCCAGAATACGAGATGGAGGAGGGCTAGGGGCTGGCCCCACCCCCCCCCCCCAGGCACGGGCTGGGCCTGGCCGCACCAGGGCATGGTGTGGTGGCCCCAGGCACCCCCTCGGTCTCCCTCTTCGCCTACAAGAAGCCTTCTGACCTAAAAACTCCGGCGGGGTTCGATGTTTTTCCAGAAGAAGTTCCGCTACGCCGCCACCACTAGATTCCACGAAACAGCACCAGAAACTCCATTCTGGCACCCTGCCTGGATGGGGAATTGGACGAGATCATTGCCACCATCATCACCATCGCTTCTCCATCGACCATCCATGTTTCCCCCATCTATGAGGGAGTAATCCCCCGCTGTAGGCTATGGGGATGGTAGGGATTGGATGAGATCATTCAGTTTGTTAGGGCATGGTGCCTAGTATCTTTTATTAGTGCTATATGACTTTGTTGCGACTTGCTGTGCTTAGTGCTTGTCACTAGGGCCCGAGTGCCATCATTTCAGATCTGACCATGTTATTGATTCATTATGATAGTATTGTTTTTGGTCTTATCTACAAGTTGTTTACACATGTTGTTGTCCGGAACCTATGGCCCCGAAGTGACAGAAATCGGGATAACCGGAAGGGAATGGCTTTGATGTGAGGATCACATGTGTTCACGGAGTGTTAATGCTTTGCTCCGGTGCTCTATTAAAAGGAGCACCTTAATTGCCAGTAGTTCCCTAGAGGCCCCGCTGCAAACGGGCTGTCAGGACAATAGATGTTGTGCAAGTTCTCATTGCGAGCACGTATGACTATATATGGAACACATGCCTAGGATTGTCTAGTACTTGGGTGATTTATCTTATTTATCTACAATTGCCCTATGTTCTGATTGCTATGTGAATTCTCTTGTCCATGCAACGTCCATCCATCCATCCCTATGCCTACCGCACTCGAATCCCACTGTTTACTGCTATTGTCACTACTATCTTTACTTGACTACTGCTGCTACTTTGCTATTCCTGTTACAAAACGGTTGCTACTGATAAACTGTTGTGAGCAAGATTTTTTCCAGGTGCAGCTGAATTGACAATTCAGTTGTTAAGGCTTATAAATATTCTTTGGCTCCCCTTGTGTCGAATCAATAAATTGGGTTTCACTTCTCTCGAAAATACTGCGATACACCCCCTATACTTGTGGGTCATCAGTAGCCCATTTCATACCTGTCAAGACCAACTACCAGAGTTCGAAGCTAGCAGAGCTATACATTGCTAAAATTGTTAGTTTGCATGGAACCCCTAATACCATAGTGTCGGATTGAGGAACCCAATTTACCTCGAGATTTTGGTAGAAAGTCCAAGAAGGATTAGGACCCAAGTCGAATTTCAGCACAACTTATCACTCGCAAACCGATGGACAAACTGAAAGAGTCAACCAAATATTAGAAGATATGTTGAGAGCTTGTGTTCTAGAATATGGATCAAAATGGGAAGATTGTCCGCCTTTCGCAGAATTCTCATACAACAATAGTTATCAAGCAAGTTTGCAAATGGCCCCATTTGAATTTCTGTATGGAAGAAAGTGACGTACCCCCTTGAATTGGTCGCAAGTAGGATAGAGTCATATTTTCGGACCGGACATCCTACGAGAAGCTGAAGAGAAGGTTCACAAAGTCCGTGAGCACCTCAAGATCACCCAATCCAGACAAAAGAGTTATGCTGACAAGAGACGAAGAGACTTGACATTCAATGTCGGAGATTTTGTGTATCTCAAAGTGTCACCCTTGAAGGGAATGCAACGCTTTCAACTGAAAGGAAAGTTAGCCCCCAGATATATTGGACCCTTCAAGATTTTGAATCGCCGAGGAGAAGTGCCATATCAACTGGAACTGCTAAAGGAGATGTCAACCATACATAATGTGTTTCATATCTCGTTACTTCGCAAATGCCTAGAAGTTCCAGAGAATATCGAAGTTTTCAAGAATATTGATCACCGAGCCATAGATATCAACAAGGATCTGACGTATCATGAAGTGCCCATTCGTATTTTGGAAGAAGCTTTCAGAACCACGAGGACTCGGAGTATCAAGTTTCTCAAGATCCAATGGAGCAACCATACCGAAGAAAAAGCTACTTGGGAGCGAGAAGATTACATCAGGACCGAGTTTCTAGATCTCTTTAGTTCCTAGTTTTTCTTGAATCTCGGGATGAGATTTTGTTTAAGGAGGGAAGGTTTGTAACATCCCAAAAACCCTAATCAAGATTATCAAGTTATAATCACCCAAGTTTAGGGTTAACAAAAAGTTTTATTCCAAAAATCTATATGAATGCATGTGGGTGTTTGCATAAATGTGTGATTGATTACATTTGCCATGTTTGATTGATGCAAATGATAATAAATAGTTTAAAGGTGAATAATACATCATCTAGGCCAATACAAACAAAATCAAAAGAAAAAGAAATCAAATATGAATAAATAAAGTAAATGGTCATTTTGGCCAATGTTAACCACTAGGCTACTTTGAGTGTTCCTATAAGAGAAATTCTAACCGAAATATTTCTACTTCTTTTCACCCCTTGCTATACCAAGTAAAAATAAATACAAGGAAACTTTACAAACTCACCAAAACTATTTGCAAGGCTATTTAAAGGACATTTGAAATTTGAATCAAGTGTATGTACTAAGACCACACTTTTTCAAAAACCCATCAAACCAATTCCCCTTGGCAAACCCAAGCAACCAGAGACTACCAAGCTTAAGTATAGATCAGTCACCAAATTTGATTCAAAAATTTTAAACTTTATTTCTTGCGGCCAATACAATAAACACCTTGTTTACACTAAATAACCATCTGCCTAACTTCAATGTTTTGAGCAGTGATCCTTCCAACCAGTGCCCTCATTCTACTCCCCTTGTCTCCCTAAGTGTCTAACAACAACAACACCCCCTTAGCCGTTGTGCACAGTGCCGTGCTGCCCGAATATGGTCGTCGCGGGCCGATAGTGGAGAGCACGCTAGAAGAAACGCCACCCTCGCCCACGGCACGCACTAGACATGTGACCATCCACCGCCACCCCATGTCCAAGACACGGCCACAGGAGAGCCCTAGACCACCCTAGCTACGCCGCGCCACCGTCTCTGTGCCATGCCGAGAGCGCGCCAGCGCACCGCACCCAACCGCCTCACACAGACCGCGCCTCACCCCTGCCTTGCATGCACTAGCTCGCCATGATCACCACAACCTCGCAGACGCCCCCATTCGCCGCCGCACGACCCGTAGCTCCCGCATGTTGTCGCAAACACCGCTGCATTCGTGCGGAGCGCCGCACGCCCCCGACCAATCCACACCGCCCTGCGCCGTGCCTTTAAGCCCACGATGATCGCCAGGGAACCACGCACCGCCCCCTACCCTCAGCCGCGCTGCTAGCCGCATGTAGCGTCATCACCGACGAGCCTGAGTCCACGCTGTTCGGTCCCCTTGCCGTAGTATAAATAGAGGCCTCCCCCGCCTCTATTCTCCACACCAACACCCTCACCACTCCTCATAGACACTCCCTCACCCTTCCCCGGAGCAAGGCGAGCTCTCCCTCACCGGAATTTGGCTGGAGCCTGCCACTGCTAGAGCAGAAGGGCGCCGTCGATTGAAGCCACCCCAGGACCTGTCGCTACCGTCGTTCGAACCGCCGTCCACGACAACCCCATTCGCTCCCATCACCGACCCTAGCTGGAGCTTAGGTGAGCCTCTCCGGACTGCCACCACCGCGCTAGGTTAATTTCCTCGATGGAGCAGTTCGTCGTCGACGATGACTCTCCGCCATTGGATCGTCGTTTAATCACACGGCTTAGATTCGCAGATACCGATGTGCATAGTTTAAGCCGCTGACGAGTGGACCCCCTCTGTCAGCAGCCCGCTGAGCTGTGCTGTGTAGTTTGGGCCGGCCCGTTTAGTTTCCAATTTAGTTAAAACTAGTTTCTGTCTAGAGATTTAAAAATCAATTCAGAGAGTTTCACTAAACCAAATTGCATGATCCAATTTTTTTAGAAAGATATTTAAATTATCTATCCAATCCTGTTGGATTTAAATCATTTGGAGTTAGAGATCACCAATACCAAAAATAACAAGACAAAGACTTTTGCAACTTCAAACATTTTTCAAAAATCAACCATAAATGATTTTGAGTCGATTCCAACTCTCAAAAATCACATTTGATAAGATCTATCTGAATATGTAATAATATTTAGGTTTGCATGCAGTGACTTTGGACTAGTAACAAAATAATGCTATATAGGCATTTCTAGTCACTTTAAATCTACTAAATGATAATCTTAAAACATATAAAATATGATCAACCCTTTAAATCACATTCCCATATATTAGAATATGTGGTGATGACACGTGTCAACATGATCCCATATTTTAATTGGAGAATATTAAATCCTAATTAATTTCAATGAGTAGAAATTACTTTTCTAAAATAAGATAAATAAGATTTAGTCTTTATTTCATGTGATGATTGTGCTGATGCTAGATCATCAAGTGTGAGCCATAGTGTGCTAAATAGAAATAGTTAAGTATTGTTTGGTGATTGTGTACCCCATATTCATTTATAGACGATAGTACAGACCAAGGCTACGAGGAGGAGTACTATCAAGAAGAAGATGAAGAAAACTTCAACCACTACTCTACTCAAGGCAAGATAACACTTGCAAGTATTATACCTATGCAAGCCATCACTACTAGAAAGTTAGAACCATGCAAGCTAACACTTGCAAGTATTAATCTAAGCAAGATGCATTAGGCATGCTTTGGTTATATACCTTTGATTATACCAATCCCAAGTTTTTCTTACAAGCTTTATTCTTTTACTTTACTAGAGTTCTTCCCTTTTAGTTAGTGCTTTGTGAGTATTTGGAAAAATAGAATAGGTAACATAAAGAGTAGAAAACTAGGCCTCTACCTAGATGTCATAGTATGGCATCAGATGGAAGATTATCACCCCTCATTAGTGAACACTCTTAACCTTAGTGGCTAGTGCTAAGCATAAAAGTTGATCACTTTAGATGGAAATACTTGGTGAAAATGATTATGAAAACCTTGGAATGATGATTCATTATATTGAGAGGTTTTGACATGTCTTGAGAAACACAATGGTATGATGATGAAAATGTTGAGGCATGAGCCTTAGCCCTTTATAAAAACCGATGGTTGGGTTCGGATGCGATACCATTCCAATTTTACCGTACAACCACAATACCTGAATTGGGTAGGGATTAGCCAGAAGTTTATGTGCCTTTGTATGGGTTCCCTCAAGGAAGAGGTTTGAGCTGAGGCTGCCTCTTGATGATGTCCACCTATGCAGTGCCCAGTATGGAAGATGGCCATGACTGGGAGGCCAGGCTCATAGGGGAGGTGCCTATACTGGAGGGTGTAATTGAAATGTTATGATTGATTATCCGCATACTAAGTATGATTGATTCAGGGTTATCCCTGACGGATGTATCGAATTTTGTGGTGAAAGTGTACCACCTCTGCAGAGTGTCAAACTATTCGAATAGTGATACGTTGCAAATGTATCTATAGTTTTTGATGTTCCATGCTTGGTTTTTATCTACTTTCTTATGTTTTGCCCACACCTTGGAGTATTTTTATACACTTTCTTGGACTAACCTATTAACAAGATGCAACAGTGCCAGTTGCCTTTTTCTTCTATTTTCTGTTCCAGGAAAGTCAGAAAATGAATATTCTCTGAATTGGACGGGACAAAAGCCAAAGTCAATATTTCACCGAGGGGGACACGGAACCAGAATACAAGATGGAGGAGGACCTGGCCACACCATATGGTGGCGCGGGCTAGCCCTGGCCACGCCACTAGGTGGTGTGGGCCCCCTAGCCGCCCATCGACCTTGCCTCTTCGCCTATAAGATGCCTCCCGATGCAAAAACCCTAAATCGTCAAGCCTCCAGCCACGAAAAGTTCCCAGCGCCACCGCCACCAAAGGGGAGATTCCGGGGATAGAAAGTCTCTGTTCTGGCACCCTGTCGGGATGGGGAAGTGCCCCCAGAGCCATCTCCATCGATCTCCACCGCCATCTCCATCGCTGTTGCTGATTCCCATGATGAGGAGGAAGTAGTTCTCTCTCGAGGCTAAGGGTTATACCGGTAGCTATGTGTTCATCTCTATCTCTATGCATGATCATATTATGATCATGAGCTTTGTAATCAAGTAGATCTACCTTGCTACTCAAGTGCTTTAATAGATCTCTGCTCTCCCCATGTGTGTGAAAGTGACAGCGTGCACACCATGGTGGCACTTAGGCTAGAGATTATAAAAACTTATTATGAGTTATATTTGGAGTTGGATATCTCTATGAAATTTTGGTGTTTGTTGGAACCATCTAGTGCTCAAGGTGACAGTGTGGGGTTATCTAGATGGGAAAGGCTTACTTTGAGGTGTGCTGTTATAGCCCTACCATGGATTAGAGTGTCCAACCAGAGAGTAGTTCAGAGTAGTATCATGAAGATAATATATTTATATGAGAGTATTCACTAGTTAAAGTATGATCCCTAGGCCTTGTTGCTAAGCACTGCAACACCGTCTGCTACTAGATCTATTACATGTTTGCTTGCTTCCATATTTATTTCAGTTTGCATTTAGTCTCTTCCCACGTCAACCACACGCCATCAAGCTCTTTTCTGGCACCGTTGTCTTATATCCATACCACTTGTATTTTACTATCTCTTCGCCAAACTAGTGCACCTATACACCTGACAAGCGTATTGGGTGTGCTGGGGACACAAGAGATTTCTTGTATCTTGATTGCAGGGTTGCTTGAGAGGGAATAACTTTGACCACTTCCTCCTTAGGTTCGATAAACCTTGGGTAATCCACTTAAGGGAATACTTGCTGCTGTTCTACAAACCTCTACACTTGGAGGCCCAACAATTATCTACAAGAATAGAAGTGCGTAGACATCAAGCTATTTTCTGGCGTTGTTGCTAGGGAGGTAAGGCAAAAGGTACTCACATCCTCCGGTGTGAGTGCTCGAAGTTATTTCCTTTAGATTCTGCAATTTTATCTTTTTGTTTCTTGTTTTTATTTTCACTAGTTAGGCTTAATGGAAAACAACAACAAAATTAGAGAGCTTTATAGTATTTATCTTGAGTTAGGACATGAAGTGTTTGAAGAGAAAATTAAAAAACCTATGGAACTTTATTTCCATGCTAATAGCAATGTTGTTAGTACGAATTCTTTGGACACCATTATTGCTAACGCTATGGAAAAGGCTAAGCTTGGGGAAGCTAGTATTTATGAAAATGATCTTTTTAGTTCCCCAGCTTTGGAAGATAGCTATTCTATTGCTTATGATGATACAAAACCTCCAATATATGATGATTACAATGATGAGTATGATATTTTCAGTCCACCTACTATTTAGGAGAAAATTAATTATGATTACAATATGCCTCCTATATTTAACGATTATGGTGATGAGAATAATAATGATACCTATTTTGTTGAGTTTGCTCCCACTATGATTAATAATAATGACTATTATTATACAAAGAGTAATAATTGTTTTATGCGTGGGCTCATGATAAGAATGTTTTATGTGATAGTTATATTGTTAATTTTATTCACGATGCTACTGGAAGTTATTATGAGAGAGGGAAACATGGTTTTATGTATCTCAACAATATTAAGTTTCCCCTCTTTATGTTGAAAGTCTTGAAGTTGCACTTGTTTTGCTTTACTATGCTTATTGCTTTGTGCTTTCATGACTTGTTTCTTTACAAGATTCCTATGCATAGGAAGTGGGTTAGACTTAAATGTGTTTTGAATTTGCTTCTTGATGCTCTCTTTTACTTCAATTTATATTTCTTATGTGAGCATCTTCTCAAACTATCATGCCTAACTTAAAGGCGTTAAAGAAAAGTACTTATTGGGAGATAACCAAAAAATTTAGATGAGCCTTGGAAGTTATTACCTCTGTAATAACCGCTCCTTATCCTTTTTATTTGCTTTTTGTGCCAAGAGTAACCTCTAATGAGAGAGAAGTAATGTTTGGGAAAGTTGCTTTCCCGAAACAGATTTCTGTGCTTCACCGTAAAAATTCGTGTAAAATCTCTGTACGTCCTTTTGAGGCGTGAAGGTTTGTGCTTCTGACCCAGGTTGTTATCTAACTTACTTTAGTTCAACACTTTTCGATTTGAGCAACAGAAGGTCTTCCCAAAAATTCGTCTTTAACTGCTGGTCTGTTTTGACAGATTTCTGCCATTATTTGCATTTGCTCCTTGTTGGTTCCTTTTTGAGTTCTTTTGGGGAATCGATCTTTTTCAGGGAAGTGCTACAGTAGCTTGTCTTTTAATGGAAGTTTTTATTGGTGTTGGAACTGAACCTAAAGACTTATTATCTTGAGTGCACTAATGTTGCTAATAAAGATTGTGTAAAGTTTTGTATGAAGGAAAAATTTCAGGTATATGGAAGGAATGAGTAATGAGATGAAGAATGGACTAAAGCTCAATCTTGGGGATGCCGCGCATGTCACCCCAAGAAATATCCAAGAAGTACAAGCGTCAAAGCTTGGGGATGCCCAACTCATCCCCTTCTTCATCAATAAAAATCTCAGGTTCTTCCAAACACTTCATTTTTATTGTTTTATGCACAGTTGTGTTGTTCTTGGAGCGTCTTCGTTTTGGTTTGGTTTTTGTTTGCTTGGTTTACTTAGTTTGCTTGAATAAGTTGGTTGGATCGCAATACACTTCTTTGGAGAGAGACACACTCCGCTTTCATTGTTTAGAACACTCTAGTTTTCATTCTTATTGTTTTGTGAGTCTTCTCGTTTGCTAGCACTGGGTTTAGCCTTAGTTTTCTTGTGCTTTCAGATTAGAAATTATTATTTCTTCTCTTTGGATTTGTGAGACAAGCTCACTGATCTTTATTTATTATTATCTTTGTGAGTTCTTTCAAATAAGTTGGTTTGGATTGGAAAAGAGTAGGAAAGTTCATGCTTAAGTGGTATAAATGGAGCTTGTTTTTGACTGTGGCCTATGCTTTGGCATGCCATGCTTGATATTGTTTTGGCTTTATGCTTAGTATTCTTTGTTGTAGCATGACTTGTTATAATCAATTGAGATTGCTTAATGTGCCTTGGAAGAATCATGCGTTGTTTTAGCATATTAAAGCATAGTATTGTGGTATTCTCCTTTGATGCTTTATTTGGGTTGACTTGGCACATGCTCACACCATGTTATGACTATCCCAAGTCACCATAGCCTTGATGATCCTTTAGTTTTCGACTTGTAATATCACTTTATGCTTTAATCAATGATGTTTTGTTGCTCTGCATGATTATGGCCATTATTACTTTCTTAGTTGGTCGCTCCCAGTCTTTTGCTAGAGTCCATACCAAGTATGAGTTCCACTCATGCATCCATATCCAAATAAAACCAAGTTATTCCAAAGAGTCCACCATACCTACCTATTAGCATTTGCTACTCCAAGTATATTCATGTTTTTATCTACCTTCCGAATTAAACTTGTTATGTGAAAATTAGTGATTAAAGCTCTCACGAACTTGATGGCACACTTTACTTTCTTGCACTTAATAAACCTGACCCATTGTGTCCATCTTTGTTGCGTATATGCTTGCGCTTTATAAGTTGAAATTAGCAGAACCATGTATCATGGGGAACGCTTTCAACATTGCACTTGTACTTTATACCCCGTTGATATCATGTTCTTTTGCTTATGGATCCCGGTGGTGTGAAATAAAAGTGGAACTTGTAAGATCATGGAGATTGTATGTGTGTTAGAGAAACTCCAGGGCCACTAGCCTAAGCCATGCCTAATCACGGTGGAAACTTGCAGCATAACCATAATGACCACTCTATGAAGCATCCTCAATAAAACCTATGCAAATAGCAAATAAAAAGATCGCTGAGATGCTCATTGTCTGCTTGCCTTCGCATTTTGATTATGGGATAGCTCCTTTATCATGTGCAAGGGGTACCCCGTTGGCGGTTCTCTATGATACATATGTACTTAAAATGACAAGAGCTTACTTGTGACTAAAGTTGAGTAGCAGGAGGTTCGGTCTTCGTAAGTAAGGGGCATGAGATTTTGGCTTATAACTTGTCAAGCATATCCTCTTAGTTGTGTCACTTTAACCTTAATAACTTAAATATGCTTATGATAGGGGCAATGAGAGATGAAAGCTAATAAGTACCATAATTTTTGGAAGCTCTTTATGAGACTTGAATCGCTGCTTCCTTCTATGAAGGCCTTTCTTTTACTTTTATGTTGAGTCTCCACCTTCTATCTTTATGCACCTATTTTGAGAGCATAGTGGCCATTCTTAGTTCTATGTGCATTGTCCCAAGACTTGTTGATTGATGCATATCTTTGATATTGCTTGTTCCTAAACTACTTGTGACGATGGTTTAACTCATCAATGCCCATTGTTATGGACTTGGGTTTTGGAGAAGGAGGGAGTGCTGGAGACATCTATCGGCTAGCAAACAAGCACACAGGGGACAAAGATTTACCCAGGTTCAGGCCTCGTAGAGGTCCCTACTCCTGCTTGTCTACTCGTGGAATTATCGAAGGAATCGAAAGTTACAATGGTGCGCAGATGTAATCTGGCGAGGGTTGTGGAAACTAGGGTTGCGTGTGTCCTCCTCGCCGCCCCCTCCTAACCTTTATATAGATAGGCTAGGTCTCGGGTAGCAGGTCGAGTCGGTTACAATTTAGGGTTTTTCCCCTTCAAACTTTCTATCTTTAACTTCTTCTTGTTCTTCAAGCAATCGAGAGTCCGTAGGTTACTCGAGTCCCTCGTTTGGGCCTTGGCGACACCGTGGACCTGTACGTATTTGGACCGTATATACTAAGCTCGAGTACCTGTAGGGTATACCCATGCCAGTAGCCCCCGAGTGTCCAGTGGAATCGCAGATTCGACTGGGGACTTTTTGAAGTCTTCGAGTGCCTGAACGAGTGCATTTCTACTGTTTTTATTTGTGTCATAGGGATTGTTGATATACGTGCCTGATATAACCGAAGTATCGATATTAGTTAACCACCTTAGGGTGAAACAACGCAATCTACTCGAACTCGAGTCCCCGGACTCGAATCCGGAAAAGTGCTGGTGTAATTCGACTCAGGCCGCAGAGGTCTTACAGGAGTCGAATTCCAGTTATATGGGTGTGAGCACTCGACGCGTCCGTCAAGGCATGTTCATTGTACCTGTAGGCACGGATACATTTCTGGTAGTGCGCAGCTAAATGCGTTGCCAGGCCTTATTCAGGTCTTACCCTCACACTGTAAGCCCGACATTCGAATTTTATCATCGCGGAGATGATTCGGGTGATCCAGGAGACACAGTCTCTTTGTAGGGAAAATTATGAGGCGGTGTCGCCATGAGCTTCGAGTGCAGATGTTATCAACACACAGCTTTCTGTATAAATAATCATAGGATGCGCGACCAGCGCTCCCTATGGGAGTAGCCCCCGAGTGCCTAGTTGAGTCGAAGACTCAGGCCAGGACTAAATAACTTTTGCGACTGCCGTCGTCTTTTGGTTGCTTGTTTCGGTCGAATTTTTCCAGCGCTCCCTATGGGAGTAACCCATGTCTATAATCAAATCGTATTTCGAACGGACTGGGTTTGCTTCTGATTGTCCTTGTTCCTGCAAAAAGAAAAGAAAATCGTAGGGTGCGCGGCCAGCGCTCCCTATGGGAGTAGCCCACAAGTGCTTGGTGGAGTCAACGACTCCAGCAAGGACTAAAGTAGTCGAAGTTTTTCGCTACGTAGCTTTGATGACGTTAGTGCTGACGCTTGTATGACCTCAGTTGCCCGTGTGAGCGAGTTTGACGGGACATGACGAGCAGTGGGTCCCACTTTCTGACTTTGATTTGACTGGGCGTGCGTAATCTTTATTTTAAGCGTGCCTCCTCGATTTCCGTGTGTAATGGGAGTAGTGGAGGGACGGTTCGCGCTTCCCCTTCTCCACGTGTCCAACACGATATGTGCCACGCGTCCCGTAGGGTTTTTCTGAGCCGTTGGATTGCATCTTCCAAGGGTTAAGTAGCGGCGCTGCGACAGTAATTTTCCCATCTGTTCTCATTCATCCTTGCTGCCATCGCCATTGCTGTTGCTCTCTGTTTCCTTGCGCTCTTTCTTGTTGCGGCGCTGGACCAGCTCCGTATCTTCCCCAGCTACTTCCTCCATTCTCACCGCCGTCGCGCAATGGGGAAGAAGAAGGGAGGCGCTGCTGCTGATTCCGCGGCCACCGTTGCCGCGGCGAAGAAGAAGGGCGGCTCCACCGCTGCGGGCACCAGCACCGCCGCCGGCGGGAAGAAGAAGGTCGCGTGCACCCGCGTCATGAATGGTGCCTGGTGTCCTTCCATCATCAAGGCGTCTAATCTCCGTCTTATTCGCCAAGACGGAGTGCTGTCTGCTGCAGTCACCGACGCGCGCGTCCCCAGCGGTGAGACCATTCCTGCACCTCCCGCTGGGTTTCGTGTGATGTTTCTTGCATTCATCATTCTTGGTCTCTCCTTGCCTCTTCACCCCTTCTTTAGGGGTCTTCTTTGTTTCTACGGGCTCCAGCTCCATCAACTGTCCCCCAAATTCGATCCTCCACATCTCCTGCATCATCACACTTTGCGAGTGCTGGCTTAGAATCGAGCCACACTTCGGCCTTTTCAAGCACATCTTCAAATTGAAGCGCCAGTCTGCATCTAGCTCTTTAGTTTACGATGTAGGTGGTTGCGGAATCCACGTCGACCCATCCGCCACCTACTTCGACATCAAGGTCACGAAGTTCATCCAAGGGTGGAGGGATAAATGGTTTTACATCCATGATCAGAAGGCCAAAGGTGAGCACTTTGGACTCGCGCCCTTCGATCCCGCGACCCCGTGCAAAAGGATGCGCTCCTGGAAGAACATAGTTATGCCTAGCGAGCTCGCAGAGACAGACGTGCGGTATCAACGCGTCTGCGACCTCGAGAGTCGCATAGGCAAAGAGGAGGGAGGTTGCGCTCTCATCTGAACTTGGCTACGCCGTCGTGTCTAGCCCCTGCAAGCCAGAGTCCACCCCATGTTTCAATGGGCTAGCGCTGATGATGCCACTCGCGTGTCTGCTGATGGCATGTCCGCGAGTGAGGTGGACAAGAGGGTTCGACCGGTCATGAAGTACACCGGCAAGGATGTGCTTCCTAGTGAGCTAGTTGTTCCTCCCTTTGATGCTTCGAATCCTCCTCCTGAGGTATAGTTGTGCTACGCAGTAGCTTATTTTGTCAATTGCGTTTCTGTTTCTTACTTGTTTTTTGCTGATTTTTGTTGTCTGTATGCAGGATTGGGCGGTGTTGCCTTGTATGCCCCCTCTCCCTGAGGGGATTATTCCTTGCGAAGCCTTGGAAGAGGATGAGTCTGAGTCGACTGTCCCTTCTGATGTGGAGGAGGAAGCCCCCGAGTCCAATAGTCCGGATACTCGCAAGCGTTCGCGCAGCGAGGATTCTAACGCGTCGACTCCACTCCGGAAGGTACGGGCATTGGTGCGGAGTCGCCAATTCCTGCCGTTCCCGTGAGGGCTGTGGCACCATCTTCTCGCAAGAAGATGCGATTGCCCAAGGAGTCTTCGTCGGAGTCGGTGGAGGCCACATTTGATTTTGACAAGTTTGACTGGTAAGTTTTCTAATTCATTTGTTCTTCTCTGTTTTCTTCTTGTTGGCTTGTCCCGGAGTTTTGCCCTTTCTCAATGTGGGTTCTGTTTTGTAGTCAAGAGGCGTCGTCATCTTCTGGCGACGTCGAATTTTTGAAGGAATCAGGAGTCGTGACCTCAAAGGCCAAGAAAGAGGTCGAGCGCACTCCTTCCCCTCCATCGGCGGCCCACTCCGGGCATAAGTCTTCCAGCTCTCCTCACGCAGGGAGCATCGAATGGTTGCCCGGATGACGGCACATCAAACATCTTCGGAGTCATTGGAGGACCATGTAAGTGTAGTTGGTTCCTCCTTTGTAGTGTTGCAGTCGATGTTATCTATTGCCTCTGATGGTTCTTTGTTGTACAATAGCTCCTTGTGAAGGAAGCCGTGCACTTGGCAAAACAAGTGATGGCGATGGCCCGCCAGCATGCAATGCTAGAGACGCGTCACCATGTGGTTGAAAGTGAGTGTTCTACACTTATTCTTCTTTGTCTTATCCTTTTAGTATAGTCGACTGGTAGTCAACTTTTGTTTGTCGTGTAGCTGAGCATAATGCTCTATTGCATGACGCCGCCACCTTGGAGAAGACACTGGTCGCGACTGTGAAGGGTCGCGACGAGGCAATCGCAGCGCGTGACGAGGCGCGGAAGCGTGAAGAGGATCTGCGTGCCTCCTTTGCGGCCAGGGAAAAGTTGTTCGAAGAACAACTATTCTCAGTCGCCAAGGCTCTCTCAAATACTTTTTCTTGTGGATATCGTTATCCTTCTCTGCTTCGAATGTTTTTGCTGGTGACGCTGATGCTTTTTTGGTCCATGTGTGGGCTTATATACAGATGCTGGCGATTTGAGCTTTGACCCGCAGGCACTTCGTCGTGATGACGCTCTGGCGGGTGCGCTGGCTGCAGTCGAGGACCGTAGCGCCGCCGTCCAGGATACACTTTCCAAGGCTAAGGGCGCCCCCAATCGCCTCCGGGAGGAGTTGATGCCTAAGGCGGAGCTGATCGATAATATTGACGAGCTGGTGGAGTCACTCGCTGGGGGTGTGCCTTCCAGCTACAAGAACTCACTCCGCGCGGCTGGCGCGTTCATGTCACTCGCCATGGTGCAGGCCCACGGAGTCGAGATCGATCCTTCCGTGGTGTCGAAGGCGGTGCATGTTGGCGCGGACGGTCAGCAGGCAGTCTTAGCTCCTTTCGCGACTGCCTATGGAAAATATGGGCATCACTTGATAAATACTATTGCGAAGTACTCTGAGGAGCTCCAACGTGCCAAGAAGGCGGCGAAAGCTTCAGCCTCAGGGGCCAGCGGAAAGTCGGTGGCGTCTGATACTGCCACGGACTTGATGAAGCCCCCGAAGCCGTCAAATTCGAAGAAGCCAGCTGCTCCTTAGTTAGCTCTGTAATAGTTGATTAGTTTATGTCCTTTTGTTTAAGAACATGCCTCCTGGCGACTGTATCTGCTGATACTTATGCTGGTGTTGAATGCATCTGACCCTTTTGTCTTTGTTTTGATTTGGTCGTCTTATTTGCTTCTATCTTGACTTGTGGTAGGGTACATCAAGTGATCCTGTGAGGGGGATCTAGGACTCGCCAACTCTTGATGATACCGTGGCACCGTCGCGCTCCAGGGTAGATGAGCTGTCCTTGCTTTCGCGACTGCGTGATCGCGTGAAGCAGCTGGAACGTGAGTTTCCCGTGCTCCGTGGTAGCACGGATGTGTGGAAGTCGAAGGCGGAAAAAGGCGCCGCCCAAGAGCAATATCTGCTTGGCGAGGTGACGCAGCTGGGCGACCAATTCAAGTGTTAGTTTGCTTGTTCTCATATTTTTCTTGTAGTCACTCGCAGTGGTACGTTGTACTCATGCTGTTGATGCTGCTTCGTGTAGTTGTTAGCGCGCGTCATCCGCAGGAGGAGAAGGATAGAATTGCTATTCGCCTGCATGATCTCACCCAGGAGCAACTTCAAGAGAGTGGATACTTCTGGGTAGATCATGATCGTGCGCTGCGCTGGCGACCCTGTAGGATCGTGCATCATGGGTTCTGCTCTTTCTGAAGAAATCGCAGTCATGCCTGAAGAGCATTTATCAGGCGATGTTCCCGCTGGATGATACCCCATCAAGCTTGTTGGCCCTCCTACCCAAGTTTCAAGATCTGTCCGCGGTTCGCGAATGCGTGAGGCAACAGTTGGTGGCTGGTGCCAAGGCTGCTTTGTCAATGATGCGATTGCACAGGCCTAACGTGGATGTTGCAGCAATTGCGTCTGGGCCGCCTGCACCACCAGCAGGTTCTACCCGGAATATGGTGCCGCACTACCAGGCGGTGGATCGCCCAGCAGAAGAGATCATCGACTTCTTTGAGGAACAAACCAACGTTCTCCTGCAGCAGTAGTAGCCTAATTTGTATCCTGCACATAAGTGTACTTGTGTTGTAAAGTTCGTATAGATGTTGTAGATAATTTATTGTCAAATATGTACAAAGAACTTTGTTAGCATGAGGTGCGTTGCACTATGCGAGTCCTTTTCGTTAGCCTGGCCATGTTTTATCTCAGTCCCTTTGTCAACCTGTCAGGTGCGTTGCAGCTGGGTTGAGGTTGTGTTAAGGGGTTCGATTGATGTACCAGCTACTCAGGATATCGCGTTTTGGTTCGAAAAACATATGTGTATAGGGTGGCGTAGCCCCCAAGTACATAAATTGACAAAGTGAAGGAGAACACAGAGTTTTGGGGCACTTAGCTTTTATTTATTCGAAGAACAGTGCGAGGTACAAAGTGTGGCTAAGTAGCCTTGGCTGAGTAGCCTTATTTGCGATGTAAAAGTAAAAAAGTGACTAGGGGTAGAAGCGCCGCAGTTGTGCGACATTCCAGGGGTTGGAGTATGCGACTCCTGTCTCTAAATCTTGAAGGCGATAGGAGCCACCTAGGATTACTTCTGTAATCACGTACGGTCCTTCCCAGGGGCTCGAGCTTGAGATGCCCCTGCTGCTTCAGTCGTAGGACCAGGTCGCCTTCGACGAAGGATCTGGGGCGAAGCCTCCTACTGTGGTAGTTGCGCAGGTTCTACTGGTAGATCGTTGATCTTTCCGCGGCGATTTCCCTTGCTTCGTCAAGGAGGTCGACGGAGTCTTCGAGTGCGAGGGATGACTCTTGTTCGCTGTAAGCGACCACGCGCAGCGCCTTGTACCGTACCTCGGCTGGTCGCACTGCCTCTGTTCCGTGCACCATAAAAAATGGCGTGTCGCCTGTGGCGCTGTTTGGAGTTGTACGTAGGCTCCAGAGTACGGATTGCAGTTTGTCCAGCCAGCAACCCGCGGCTTGTTCGAGTGGCCGGAGGAGTCGCTTCTTGATGCCGCTGCGGATGAGCCCGTTTGTCTTTTCCACCTGACCGTTGGTCTGTGGATGTGCTACTGAGGCGTAGCTGATGTTGATCCCTAGGTTCTCACAGAATTCTTGGAACTCCTTGGATGTGAAGTTCGTCCCGTTGTCGGTGATGATGTTGTGTGGCACCCCGAAGCGGTAGACGATGGACTCAAAGAATTTGACTGCGTTGTGCCCTGATTGGTTGGTTACTGACATAGCCTCAATCCACTTGGTGAATTTGCCGACTGCGACCAAGAGATAGACGTATCCTCCTCGCGAGGACCTTGGAAGTTTGCCAACCATGTCGAGCCCCCATTGCGCGAAGGGCCAGGCCAATGGGATTGGCCGTAGCTCTGCGCCTGGTGCGTGCGGCTTGTCTGCGAATCGCTGGCAAGCGTTGCATTTTTGGACGATGTCCTTGGTGTCGCGCATGGCCGTAGGCCAGTAGAATCCAGCTCGTAGAGCTTTAGCAACGACGGCGCGACTGCCGATGTGGTGCCCGCAGGTCCCTTCATGGATGTCAAGGAAAACTACTTTTCCATCGGCCATGGACGCATCGTTGGAGTACTCCTATGATGCTGCGTTTATACAGTTCACCGTTGATAACAACAAATGCCTTGGATCGCCGCGTGATGTGCCGTGCATCTGTCGGATCGTCCGGTAGCCTCTTGCTGAGGTGGTACGTGATGTATGGCTGCGTCCATGATTGTTCAATCATCATGACGCTCATTGGTCCTTCGAGTCCGGTGTCCAACTCCAAGTCATCGAGTGCCATTGGCTCATTGGGTGGCGTAGCCCCCAAGTCCGTTGCTGCGCTTGTTTTCTTCTCTGCGGCCTTTGGCTTGATGGAGCGTTCGCATATGTGCTCGAGAAATACCCCAGGTGGTATGGGGGCGCAGGTAGAGCCTATGTTGGCGAGTGCGTCCGCCTCTTCGTTGCTTTCGCGACCTACGTGTCACAGCTCACAACCATCAAAGTCTCCTTAGAGTGTATCGTAGAGGTCGCGGTACGCGATCATGTTCTCATTCAGTGCGTCGCACTCATGCATTGTTTGGTTGACGACCAGCTTGGAGTCGCCATATATGATGAGCCTCTTGGCACCGCAAGCTTTTGCCATCCTCATCCCGTGCAACAGGGCCTCATATTCAGCCTCGTTGTTTGAGGTTGTGAACTGCATTCGCAGGATATACTTCAGCTTGTCCCCTTGAGGTGATGTCAGTATGACACCTGCGCCTGCTGCGTCTTTCCGCTTGGACCCATCGAAGTGCATTGTCCAGAGGTAGGACATATCTGGCTTGTCCGGGAGTTGGTTCTCCATCCAGTGCATGAGGAAGTCAGGGAGAACTTGCGACTTGATTGCGTCACACTTTTTGTATGTGATGTCTCATGGAGACAGCTCTATTCCCCAAAGCGCAACTCACCCCATGGCGTCAGGGTTATTGAGGATATGTCCCAATGGGGCGTCGTTGACTACCACAATTGGGTGTTCCTAGAAGTAGTGGCGTAGTCGCCGGGCGATCATAAAGACGCCGTACGCCAGCTTCTGGTAGTGCGGGTACCGCTGTTTTGTTGGCGTGAGGACCTCGCTGAGGTAGTATACCGGGCGTTGTACGTCGTGGACCTTGTTTTCCTCCGCTCGCTCGACGACGAGCACTATCCTGACCACCTGGTTGGTGGCGGAGATGTACAGCAATAGTGGTTCCCTTTCTCATGGGGTTACTAGCACTGGCGAAGTGGATAGCAGGCGCTTGAGATCTTCGAATGCTTCTTGCGCTTCATTGGTCCACTCGAATTTTTCAGCTTTGCGGAGGAGCTGGTAGAAGGGCAGTGCCTTTTCACCCATCCGACTGATAAATCGACTGAGGGCCGTGATTCGTCCGGCTAGTTGCTGGACGCCTCTTATGTTTTTCGGCTTCTCCATGACCAGTATGGCTTTTATCTTCTTCGGGTTCGCCTCGATTCCTCTCGTGGAGATGAGATACCCGAGTAGCTGCCCAGATGGTACACCAAAGGCGCATTTGTCCGGATTGAGCTTGATCCGGTAGCGATCGAGGTTGGCGAAGGTTTCGTGCAAATCGTCAATTAGAGAGGCTTCCTCCTTGGTCTTGATTACTATGTCGTCGACATAGACTTGGATGTTGCGACCCAGTTGTTCCTTGAGGCAAGCCTGCATGCACCGCTGGTAGGTGGCTCCCGCGTTTTTTAGCCCGAAGGGCATTGTGTTGTAGCAGAACACACCAAAGGGCGTTGTAGGCGTCAAGGAAGGCGTCGAGGAAGCAGAGGCGCTCGCATCCCGCGGTGGAGTCGATGATCTGGTCGATCCGTGGTAGCGGGAAGTGATCCTTTGGGCAGTGCTTGTTCAGAGAGGTGAAGTCTACGCACATCCGCAGGATATCCGTGTCCTTTTTTGGTACCAGCACCGTGTTGGCGAGCCAAGTGCTTTCCTTGATCTCGCGTATGAACTTGGCCTCAAGAGTTTGTTGATCTCCATTCCAACTGCCTGTGCCCGTGGCTCAGACAATCGCCTAATTGTTTGCTTGACTAGCCTTGCGTCAGGGTTGACGTTGAGTGCGTGCTCGGCGAATTCCCTAGGAACTCCTGGCATGTCCGCAGGACACCAGGCAAAAAATTCATAGTGCTCACGGAGGAATTCGACGAGCGCGAGTTCCTATGCGGGACTCAAGTTGTTGGCGATGAGGGCCATCTTGGCGGGATCCGATGGATGGACTTGCACTTTCTTTGTGTACACAGATAAGTCGAAGGAGAGATCAGGTGAGCTTGGTCTGCTCAGGGGAGGCAAACTGTTCTCTGTCGTCTCTTTCAATCTCGTGAGTTCTTCCTGCATGCCGAAGGACTGGGAGATTCTGTTGAATTCCCTATCGCAACTGTCAGATCGCTCAAAGCTCTCGTTGATCGTGATGACGCCATTGGGACCTGGCATTTTCATCTGTAGGTAGGCGTAGTGGGGCACCGCCATGAACCTAGCTAACGCGACGCGCCCGAGGATGCAGTGGTATTGTGAGGGCCAGTCGACGACCTCAAAGTCGATGCGCTCACGCCGGAAGTCCTTCGGCGTGCCGAAGATGAAGTCGAGGTTGATTTTGCCCAGGGGGTATATGCCTTTCCCTGGGACGATGCCGTGGAACGTTGTGTCCGATCCCTCCAGGCAGTTTAGAGGGATTCTCATTGCTCGCAAGGTGTTCGCAAATATGAGGTTGATGCTGCTTCCGCCATCCATGAAGACGCGACTCATGTCGAATCCTCCAATTTGTGCCTCGAGTACGAGGGGGCAGTGACCTGGACGGGGTATCTGTGGCGGGTGGTCGCGCTTGTCGAAAGTGATGCATGACTCGCTTCCACTGAGGTACTCCGTGGTGGATGGTGGCGAGTGCGTGGCCAAGTTGACTTGGCGAGTGATGGCCTTCTGTACCCTGTTGGAGGGGCGTCCCTTTTGGTTCATCATGGTGCCCATGGCCCGTGGGTATGGTTCACCTCCGTGGTGCTGGTCTGGTGCGGCTCTTTTCGGGGGTGGCCCAGGTGGTGGTGGCGGTGCGCCATGTGCCACGGCGCCCGGAGCGGCTCCGTAGCCTCTTTCGACTGCATTGCAGTTCATCCGAACCAATCCCTCGTGTAGCTTGAGGAACTCGCGGCAGTCCTTGAGGAGGTGGCTGGACTTTCTCTTGCCATCATGCTTGTTCATGTAGAAGTGTACCGTGCATGGCCCGGACAGTTTGTCCTCGATGGAGGTCACGGGTGCCTCATCGCGAGTGTGGCGTTGCCATACTTGCGTGATTTTCCCAGAGTCGCGGTATCCGTTGTTGCGGTTATCGTTGCGTCTATCGGCGTAGCCGGCCGCGACCATGTTGACGTCGTCGCGGTCATCGTAGATGCGCATGTGACGCTTACCTCGGCGATCGCGTCTGCGTTCGAGTTTTGCCTCCTTGTCGGAGTGAGCACGATTTTTTACCGAATCTTCTCCATCGGCCCACCGATTCGCGATCTCCATCAGGTGGTCGATGGTTTGGGGCTTTGAGCGGCCCAGCTCCTCCCTGAGTCCTAGGCGGCGGACACCACCATTGAATGCATCAATCGCGCGGTCTTCCGAGATGTTCTCCGCGGAGTTCTTGATGATGGACCACCTTTGGATGTAGGAGCGCAGCGATTCGCCAGATCTTTGCTGGCAGCATCTCAGCTCTTCGATTGATGCGGGCCGCTTGTACATGCCCTTAAAGTTGCGCACGAAGCTGTAAACCAGCTCATCCCATCTGCGAATGGATCTGCGTGGGAGGTTATTCAGCCATGCTCGGGCGGCGCCCTGCAGCTGTAGCTGCAAGCATTGCATGGCAGTGCTTGGACTGCCTCCGTGGAGTCTGACGGAGGAGATGTGGTCCTCCAGCCAGATCTTGGGGTCCTGTAGACCGTCGAATTTTGGGTCCTCTGACGGGAGTTTAAACCCTTTAGGCATTCGCCTCTGCCTAATGGATCTACTGAAGCATCTGGCACCGTAGAGCTCCCCATCTTCTTCTTCCGTGTCAGTCGACCGAGCATGTCGTGCCCTTGATTTTTCGATCTTGCGCTGCGTAAGGTCATCGCGCGCATCGTAGTCACGATCGTGTCGCCGTGAGCGGCGGCGCCAAGACAAGTTGTGACTGTCATCGCTGGATGAGGGCGAGGAGTGGTGCTTTGCTAGCGCTTTGCCCTTTTTTCGGTATGGTGATGGCTCCTTGTCGAGGGCGCCCTCGATTAATCCCAAGCCTGCGATCGTAGATCGGTGCATGGCAGTTTGGGGATCTCTAGCTGGCGGCTGGTTATTGAGGAGGTACATGGTCGCTATCGTTACCGCAGCCTGCGGCGTCCTGGGGACCACGTTGCCCCTCGTGTCGACTGTCATAGAGCCGAAGTCGAGGACTTTCACGGCTTCTATGCGTTCTTGCTCGGTAAGATGAGCCAACCGCGATTGCCTCTTCTTGGCGATGTACTCGTTGCCCCTTGAGGAGGATCCTCCATAGGAGGAGAGCCCGACGCGACGAAGGCTCGATTCGTCCTCTGCCTTTTTACGCGCCTCAAGTTGCGCGATTGTTTGCAGTTGGCGCTTGAATTCTTCCTTCAGGAGCCAGTGATAGCCCATCAGCAGTTCTTGCGGGGACCCGAATGGTAGAGGAGTGCCTCGTAATGCCTCGCGGCAGCGATCCCACTCTTGCTCGTTGAGCTTGATTACGACGTGTTCGCTGGTTTGCTCATTGATTATGCTGGGGGGTTCGACTGCTCCTCTGTTGTTGACGGGGGCGCGAATGCCACCGTTACCGCCGTTGCCACCATTGCCACTGTTACCGGCGTTGGGTGGATCGGTGTCGTTGCTAGGGTTCCACCATTGTCGATATTGGCAGAGGTGTCGCCTGCGTTAATGACGGCGCACATGAAGTGATTGGGGAAGATGTTGCTTCCACAACTCTCAGATCCGGAACCGTAGGTTCCATCTTCAGTGGCAGATCGCTTAGATCAGAATCGCGACTGTTGTCACTGACCATGTTTTCGACTGTCGTCGGGGCGTTGAGCTCGCTGAGGGTGCCGATCGATGGAGGGAACCTTGATTATGGGGCAATCGCCGGTGCTGTCGGCTGATCAGGCATGCGAAGCATGCCCATCTGACCAACTTGGAAGCGGAAGCTCCCAATCGCCAAGCTGATTCCGTCGCCCACAGAGTCGAAGGCCGGGCGGGTGGCCGGCATGTGGACGGTGAAGTCGAACGCGCCGAAGATCTGGCGAATCTCCGCTGTTGCAGAGTTGTAGATCGCAGTTGATGGGCCGAAGAAGCCGCAACATCAGCACCCCCAATTCCCACAGACGGCGCCAATTGACGAGGGTTTAACTCATCAATGCCCATTGTTATGGACTTGGGTTTTGGAGAAGGTGGGAGCGCTGGAGACATCTATCGGCTAGCAAACAAGCACACAGGGGACAAAGATTTACCTAGGTTCAGGCCTCGTAGAGGTCCCTACTCCTGCTTGTCTGCTCGTGGAATTATCGAAAGAATCGAAAGTTACAATGGTGCGCAGATGTAATCTGGCGAGGGTTGTGGAAACTAGGGTTGTGTGTGTCCTCCTTGCCGCCCCCTCCTAACCTTTATATAGATAGGCTAGGTCTCGGGTAGCAAGTCGAGTCGGTTACAAGTTAGGGTTTTCCCCTTCAAACTTTCTATCTTTAACTTCTTCTTGTTCTTCAAGCAATCGAGAGTCCATAGGTTACTCGAGTCCCTCGTTTGGGCCGTGGCGACACCGTGGGCCTGTACGTATTTGGACCGTATATACTAAGCTCGAGTACCTGTAGGGTATACCCATGTCAACTTGTATCTAGTCACTCTTATGAACTTTGAAGGTGTCCTACGCATTTATGTTTTGCTACTCCATGGGGGACAAGCTGAATGCCACTATGCTATGTTTTCTTTATGTGAAACAAACAAACGTCTTGCAAAGCATTGTTATTCATGAATCTTTTGTTTATGCCTTTTCATGTTGCAACATAGTTGCTATGTCCTATTGTTAGAACTTTGTCTTTCATGTTATGATTGAAGTACTATGATCCCAGCTATCCATATTTTACAAATATTTTGAACAAGTTTATGTTAGTGCATGTCACCTCAAAATTTATTCTTTCTTTTTATCACTTACCTACTCGAGGACGAGCAGGAGTTAATCTTGGGGATGTTGATACGTTGCAAACGTATCTATAATTTTTGATGTCATGCTTGGTTTTTATCTACTTTCTTATGTTTTGCCAACAATTTGGAGTATTTTTATACACTTTCTTGGACTAACCTATTAACAAGATGCCACAGTGCCAGTTGCCTGTTTTCTTCTGTTTTTGGTTCCAGGAAAGTCAGAAAATGAATATTCTCGGAATTGGACGGGACAAAAGCCAAAGTCAATATTTCACCGAGGGGGACACGGAGCCAGAATACGAGACAGAGGAGGGCCAGGGCCTGGCTGTAACACCCTCGAATCGGCCCTAGGGAAGTTTCAACGCTTCCCGCCAAACCCGCATAGAAACGATTCAAGGACGCCCACCAGGCACATTCGTGCGGGTGGAAAATGAAATAATACCATTACACATTAGTCCACGATGGAACCCATAGAACATATATATACAACAACGACTCCATGAGTCAAGAATACAGATATACTATACAAAGATCCAAATCACCTGGAAAACGACTATGGACAAGATGCAAATGGGGCTAAGAGCCCTGAAGAATAACCAATGGCGTCCATAACCCTACCCAGGCCAAGCCGGAAGGGTAACCCTGCTAACGACAGCGATCTCAAACCTGCTAAAACAAAAGGGCAAAGGAAAAAGAGGAGCGTCAGTACTGAGGCCAGTACACGGCGAGGCTAGAATTCGGCGGCTCTCACCTACATAGGTAAGGTGGACTGAAGTGGCAGCGCAGTGGCACTAAACAACCTATAGAGACTCGAGACAACTGGCGGTTATCAGAGAGGGGTAAGAAAGACCTATTCGGATCCAACCTGAAGCTAACACCAAACAAACCCATCCTGGTATTTCCCCCTCAAGACCAAACGAGGAATTCGGACCAAGAAACTCACACAGTTGGCAATTTTACGCATTCCGTTATAGTTGCAGCAATTACTAATCAGATATCGATAGCATGAGTCATCCTGGAGCATAAGTAGTGGGCAGTTTTAATTACCATTCTGTTATAGTTGGAACATTTACTAGTTAGATATAATTGTCCTGAGGAATCCCAAAACCTAGCAGTTGTTGGCACTTTTATCACATTCCATTGGAGTTTCAATACTTACTAGGCAGATATATCAGAACATGATACAAACCCAGCAGTTGTTGGCATTTTTAATATCCATTCCGTTATAGTTGGCATCTAATTACTAGTCACATATTAAGTCAAATTTATAGTGCTACTTTAGTTCTGCTTGTCTATGATCGAGATACTGTGCTCCAAGTCGTCCATAACCGCGGACACGGCTTTCAGAAAGTTTTACCCTGCAGGGGTGCACAAATAGCAACACACACTCGATCAACCTCGGAAAAAGCAACTCAAAACCCAACGAGGCTTTCACGATAAAGCAATCACATGATTCATAAATATTTCAGGGGGCCACCCCATTTAGCTACCCGCAACGAAGTTGGCCGGCTCCGAGACGGACCCAAGGTTTGCGCCTATGGCTGTAAACGACTGGGAACCTGAAAGTGTGACTGGGCTTGTCGATACCGCGAAAACACTCCGCAATCCTAAACAGTACAGGTGCTCCACGCACAATCTTAAATAAAGCAGTAAACATGGCATAAGTACTGGATAGTAATAAAGCCCCAAACTACTTGTGGTCCCAAGAAAGAGAAATGAATCAAGCTCTGGCTCAGGGGGGTCCATAAGGCCTCCCGGATGTGGATAGTGCGAATAGTCAAGGAACAGGTATCAAGTACTCGGGGTCCTACGGGACACAAGTGAGCGTGGAAGAACCAAATAACGTATATTGCCCACCAATGGCTCTGCATTAGTTATATCTAGCAATTTAATAGTTGTATTTAAAGTCGTGATCATCTCCACCAAAAACATCTTCCAGCATTCCAACAACTTTGGTACTCGACAACACGAGATCGCACCTGAGCAAGCAACTACGACTCGCAGGGCCAGCTATCTACCAAACACAGGTAATAGGAGGTGTCCAAGGCAATATAGAGGCTGCACGGGATATGACTGGTGTACGGAAACTAAAGCATCGCGACACAGATAGCAATAGATCAACAGGAGGAAATAAAGACTATAAATGCAAAATAGGTAGAAGGGGAAGAGATGCTCGCCTGGGAAAACACTGCCGACGGTTCATATCCGGAGAATTTGTCAACACTCGCATCCACTCATCGGCCTAATCCGCGAAGAATCAAACACTAGAAGAAACACCGGATGCAATATTTAATACTACGGCAGAAGATCCGGCATGATTATGATACGATGCATGGCATGGCATAGATGCGGTGCAATTAGGCAATATTAAGCGGAACCAGGGTCCCGACAATTAATTATATGGTTCGAGTTGTTTAACTACCCCGCAATTTAAATGTTGTATTAACATGGCAAAACATGGCATCGGTTCGCTACACAAATTTAAATGGAGTCCGATATAAGACAAAAGTATCCCGCATAAACGCTCCATATTTAATTATGAGGTGGATCGGCATAATGCCCCCAAACCACAGACATGTATGCATGCAAGATGAACAATTTAATATGCCACAAGTTTTATATATAGCATTTATAAAATAGGGGCTCGGGAAAAGGTTCACACATCTAGGTACGAGAGATCTTGGGTTCCGGGGGTTCGGGTCTGGGTCTGAGAGTTCGACAGGATCGGGCCTCGGGTCTAGGTGTCCGAGAGGGAGAACTTGGTGGTCTTCGGATCTGGGAAGTAGATCTTATCGCACGGTGTGCGGGTAGGCGATCTTGGTATGTTCTGACGATCTTGTCGGTTCCATGTCGAAGGCCTTGGCGCTCCGGATCGGTCTTCGGGTCCATGAAGGCGTTCTCGGGCCCGAGGTTCTTCGGCTCCGTGGAGAAGATCTTGTCGATCCGGCACCACCACCTCCGATCTCTGGTTGGAGTCTTGTCGTCCGTCATTGTCGGTGGGGAACTTTAGGGGATCGGGTACCGGTAGTCTTGGAGTGGTACTCTGGGGCTGCTTTGGGTTCCTGGCGATGGTCTTGTCGTCCACGACGGCGAACTCAAAGTCCTGAGATGAAGCGCTTGTCGTTTCCGTGAGGCGATCTTGGCGGTCATCGGGTCCGAGATGAAGAACTCGTGGAGATCGGGAAGGAGAGCTTCGCGCTATCGTATCCAGGAGGAGGTACTTGTCGGTGACGTTTTCGAGCATCTCTGGGTTGGTATGATCTTGTCCGCCGAGGTGGTTCGAAGACCCGGGTCGAGGCTGATCTTTGAGTGAACGCGTAACATCTTGTCGGGAAGAACTCGTGTATCACTTGAGGTTATGGCGGGAGGACTGACTATACTCAAACACGACAGCGCAAACAGCAGGACACACTTGTGCTAGGCATCCACACTAAATGGGAGCAGCAGCAACGCTTGCAGCAAGGTAGGAGGCAGGCACGGGTTCTTGCGGCTCTTGAGGAGGGCACCACGACGCCATGGGCAGAACAGAGGCGACTGCAGCAGGACAGGCGCAGGAGGAAGGCGACGATGGAGACGAGGTCGAGGACGGCCTTGTCGGCTCGAAGGGCTCGCGCGGTGCGGAGCAGAGAGGCAGCCGACGTCGCTCGGTTCGGTGGGGCTCGTAGCAAAGGGGAGAAGGCGTCGCGGCGAGGGGGAGCCCCGGGGAGGCGCGCGACGCACTGCTTGTAGGCGAGCAGAGGGTCACTGGAGGGCGAGGAGGCGGCGCCGCGGTGGAAATGAGATGCGTCGGCCGCGTGGCGAGGGCGGCGCGGCCGAGCTCCAGGCGGAGACGCTGTCGAGCGGCAGGGAGGTGGGAGGGTGGCGGCCATGGCGACGTCGCAGAGGGAGGTTAGGTGGCGGCCAGTGATGCGGCGGCTGGGGTGGAGCGAGGTCACGGGGATCCGGTGAAGCGGGAGATGGAGGCACGCAGCGACCCGAGGTAGAGGAGGCCGACGGCAGATGACGACGAGGAGGACGCGGAAGGCGGCGGTGATGCGGGGTCGGCGAGAGCGACTCTAGGCGCAGAGAGGAGAGCGGGCACGGGGATGGCGAGCCTAGCGGCGGCGGGGGTCCCTGCAGCAGCGAGGATGGAGGCGGGATTGCAGGGTAGGTGGGATTGGATCGAGGAGCGGCAGGTGGTGGGGAGTGGTAGGGCCGGGCAGGGTTGGTGGAGACACGGGCATGGGGATCAGGTCCAGGGGCTGGGGGGTTGGGCGCGTGCGTGTGTGGTGTGTTGTGTGCGGGGTGCGTGTCCGCCGCGTGGGAGTGGGGCCAGGTGGGGTAGGTGGCGATCTGTGGGAGGAGGGAAGCGACCAGGTGGTGTGGGGGGCTGTGCAGGTGGTGGGCCAGGGGCGAGGTGGACAGGCGAGGTGAGAGAGAGAGAGAGAGAGAGAGAGAGAGAGAGTGGCGGCAAGGCAGGAGGGAGTTGGCGGTTGTGGGGAGTAGGTAGGTGTGGGTTAGGGTTTTCGAGTGTGTGGGGTGGTAGGTAGCTAGCTGCTGGGCCTTGGGCCTGGCGGCTGGCTGCCTCCCGCACTTAATAAAAATATTTTATTTTTATTTAACTTTTAAAATATTTTATGAATAGTTTTTAGACAAATAAAAGATCCGGAAGAGACCGGGGTTTGATTTGAAATAAAGACGGGGGTATTTAGAAAACAATGGTAGGCTTTTCGAAAATAATTTTAGGAAAACAAATGCATGAGGTCATGACGATGCTCAAATGCAATGTGGCATGATGACATGAGCATGCGGTCATGATGATGCAATGCACCAAAAACACAGCGATTTTCTAGTAGTGGTTTTAGCAGGATGCCACAATTCGAGACCACTAACAATGGATCTCGCCCTCGACATCTGCCTCATGGTACCGGGAAGAAGGTCGGCGATCTGAATCTTCTCGCTTCGTGTAGATGCTCGCGACACCACTAACAAGAGGTCGTTGTCCGTGATCGTCAAGAGAACACTCTAGGAAACAAAGGACGAAGGTAAAGGTATGCACAAATAAAGGCACCTCTAACTTCCGTGGACGGAGTAAAATTGCTGGATCCACCAATTCAATATACAAAAGCGAATGATAAGAGTAGTCAGATGGTGATTAGTCCATCGCGCACCCAAACCATTACTCCGCACACGAATAGGTGAATTATGCAACCAACTCTCGGAATCAGACTGAAGATCTCGACAAGCGAGGTTCGGAAACAAAGGAGTGATGCAGACTATGCATTGGATCTGGCGTAGATGATGTCTTCGCGTCGGAAAACACCAGAAGGCACAACAAGGAACAAAGAATGGTACCACAGATAAAGGATCACTCAGATAGCATGAAGACCGGATGTAGAAACACCGTTACCAAAGGAGGAAGCAAAACCCTGAAGGTACGATGGAAACCCAACCACGAGCATTCCTGGACTCAAAGAGTAGATAAGAGAGCAGATTCAAAACACACAGAGGTAAGAGGGGAATAGCATAGGGGTAAGGAGTAAAAGCAGACCTAATCATATCTATCCAACCGATTTTGCAAAATAGTTTTGACACCCTACTTGGGCCGTTAGCTAGGTTATCCTACAGGCTGGACTTGTGGGGTATCGCAACTGCTGAGCTTTGATACCACTCTATAACACCCTCGAATCGGCCCTAGGAAAGTTTCGGCGCTTCCCGCCAAACCCGCATAGAAACGATTCAAGGACGCCCACCATGCTATTTCGTGCGGGTGGAAAACGAAGTAATACCATAACACATTAGTCCATGATGGAACCCACAGAACATATATATACAACAACGACTCCATGAGTCAAGAATACATATATACTATACAAAGATCCAAATCACCTTGAAAACGATAGAGCTTCCGACTACGGACAAGATGCAAATGGGGCTAAGAGCCCTAAAGAATAACCAATGGCGTCCATAACCCTGCCCAGGACAAGCCGGAAGGGTAACCCTGCTAACGATGGTGATCTCAAACCTGCTAAAACAAAAAGGGCGCCGACAAAGGTTAAAGGAAAGAGAGGAGCATCAGAAATAAGGCCAGTACACGGCGAGGCTAGAATTCGGCGGCTCTCGCCTACATAGGTAAGGTGGACTGAAGCGGCAGCGCAGTGGCACTAAACAACCTATAGAGACTCGAGGCAACTGGCGGTTATCAGAGAGGGGTAAGAAAGACCTATTCGGATCCAACCTAAAGCTAACACCAAACAACCCCATCCTGGTATTTCCCCCTCGAGACCAAACGAGGAAGTCGGACCAAGGAACTCACACAGTTGGCAATTTTACTCATTCCGTTATAGTTGCAGCAATTACTAATCAGATATCGATAGCATGAGTCATCCTGGAGCATAAGTAGTGGGCAGTTTTAATTACCATTCTGTTATAGTTGGAACATTTACTAGTCAGATATAATTGTCCTGAGGAATCCCAAAACCTAGCAGTTGTTGGCACTTTTATCACATTCCATTGGAGTTGCAATACTTACTAGGCAGATATATCAGAACACGATACAACCCAGCAGTTGTTGGCATTTTCAATATCCATTCCGTTATAGTTTCCATCTAATTACTAGTCACATATTAAGTCAAATTTATAGTGCTACTTTAGTTCTCCTTGGCTATGATCAAGATACTGTGCTCCAAGTCGTCCATAACCGCGGACACGGCTTTCAGAAAGTTTTACCCTGCAGGGGTACACAAATAGCAACACACACTCGATCATCCTCGGAAAAACCAAGTCAAAACCCAACGAGGCTTTCTAGACAAAGCAATCACAGGATTCATAAATATTTCAGGGGGCCACCCCATTTAGCTACCCGCAACGAAGTTGGCTGGCTCCGAGATGGACCCATGGTTTGCGCCTATGGCTGTAAATGACTGGGAACCCGAAAGTGTGACTGGGCTTGTCGATACCGCAAAAACACTCCGCAATCCTAAACAGTACAGGTGCTCCGCGCACAATCTTAAATAAAGCAGTAAACATGGCATAAGTACAGGATAGTAATAAATCCCCAAACTACTTGTGGCCCCAAGAAATAGAAATGAATAAAGGTCTAGCTGAGGGGGGTCCTATGGGATGTGGATAGTGCGAATAGTCAAGGAACAGGTATCAAGTAGTCGGGGTCCTATGGGACACAAGTGAGCGTGGAAGAACCAAATAAAGTATATTGCCCACCGATGCCTCTGCATTAGTTATATCTAGCAATTTAATAGTTGTATTTAAAGTCGTGATCATCTCCACCAAAAACATCTTCCCGCACTCCAACAACTGTGGTACTCGACAACACGAGATCGCACCTGAGCAAGCAACTACGAGTCACTGGGCCAGCTATCTACCAAACACAGGTAATAGGAGGTGTCCAAGGCAATATAGAGGCTGCACGGGATATGACTGGTGTACGGAAACTAAAGCATCGCGACACAGATAGCAATAGATCAACAGGAGGAAATAAAGACTATAAATGCAAAATAGGTAGAAGGGGAAGAGATGCTCGCCTGGGAAAACACTACCGACGGTTCATGTCCGGAGAACTTGTCGACACTCGCATCCACTCATCGGCCTAATCCGCGAAGAAGCAAACACTAGAAGAAACACCGGATGCAATATTTAATACTACGGCAGAAGATCCGGCATGATTATGATACGATGCATGGCATGGCATAGATGCGGTGCAATTAGGCAATATTAAGCGGAACCAGGGTCCCGACAATTAATTATATGGTTCGAGTTGTTTAACTACCCCGCAATTTAAATGTTGTATTAACAGGGCAAAACATGGCATCGGTTCGCTACACAAATTTAAATGGAGTCCGATATAAGACAAAAGTTTCCCGCATAAACGCTCCATATTTAATTATGAGGTGGATCGGCATAATGCCCCCAAACCACAGACAGGTATGCATGCAAGATGAACAATTTAATATGCCACAAGTTTTATATATAGCATTTATAAAATAGGGGCTCGGGAAAAGGTTCACACATCTAGGTACGAGAGATCTTGGGTTCCGGGGGTTCGGGTCTGGGTCTGAGAGTTCGACAGGATCGGGCCTCGGGTCTAGGTGTCCGAGAGGGAGAACTTGGCGGTCTTCGGATCTGGGAAGTAGATCTTATCGCACGGTGTGCGGGTAGGCGATCTTGGTATGTTCTGATGATCTTGTCGGTTCCATGTCGAAGGCCTTGGCGCTCCGGATCGGTCTTCGGGTCCATGAAGGCGTTCTCGGGCCCGAGGTTCTTCGGCTTCGTGAAGAAGATCTTGTCGATCCGGCACCACCACCTCCGATCTCTGGTTGGAGTCTTGTCGTCCGTCATTGTCGGTGGGGAACTTTAGGGGATCGGGTACCGGTAGTCTTGGAGTGGTACTGTGGGGCTGCTTTGGGTTCCTGGGGATGGTCTTGTCGTCCACGACGGCGAACTCAAAGTCCCGAGATGAAGCGCTTGTCATTTCCGTGAGGCGATCTTGGCGGTCATCGGGTCCGAGATGAAGAACTCGTGGAGATCGGGAAGGAGAGCTTCGCGCTATCGTATCCAGGAGGAGGTACTTGTCGGTGACGTTTTCGAGCATCTCTGGGTCGGTATGATCTTGTCCGCCGAGGTGGTTCGAAGACCCGGGTCGAGGCTGATCTTTGAGTGAACGCGTAACATCTTGTCGGGAAGAACTCGTGTATCACTTGAGGTTATGGCGGGAGGACTGACTATACTCAAACACGACAGCGCAAACAGCAGGACACACTTGTGCTAGGCATCCACACTAAATGGGAGCAGCAGCAACGCTTGCAGCAAGGTAGGAGGCAGGCACGGGTTCTTGTGGCTCTTGAGGAGGGCACCACGACGCCATGGGCAGAACAGAGGCGACTGCAGCAGGACAGGCGCAGGAGGAAGGCGACGATGGAGACGAGGTCGAGGACGGCCTTGTCGGCTCGAAGGGCTCGCGCGGTGCGGAGCAGAGAGGCAGCCGACGTCGCTCGGTTCGGTGGGGCTCGTAGCAGAGGGGAGAAGGCGTCGCGGCGAGGGGGAGCCCTGGGGCGGCGCGCGGCGCACTGCTTGTAGGCGAGCAGAGGGTCACCGGAGGGCGAGGAGGCGGCGCCGCGGTGGAAATGAGATTCGTCGGCCATGGGGCGAGGATGGCACGGCCGAGCTCCAGGCGGAGACGCTGTCGAGCGGCAGGGAGGTGGGAGGGCGGCGGCCATGGTGACGCCGCAGAGGGAGGTCGGGTGGCGGCCAGTGATGCGGAGGCCGGGGCGGAGCGGGATCGCGGGGATCCGGTGAGGCGGGAGATGGAGGCGCGCAGCAACCCGAGGCAGAGGAGGCCGACGGCGGATGACGGCGAGGAGGACGCGGAAAGCGGCGGGGTGCAGCGGCGATGCAGAGTCGAGGAGGGCGACCCTGGGCGCAGAGAGGAGAGCGGGCGCGGGGACGGCGAGCTGAGCGGCGGCGGGGGTCCCTGCAGCGGCGAGGATGGAGGCGGGATTGCAGGGTAGGTGGGATTGGATCGAGGAGGGGCAGGTGGTGGGGAGTGGTGGGGCTGGGCGGGGTTGGTGGAGACACGGGCATGGGGATCGGTTCCAGGGGCTGGAGGGTTGGGCTCGTGCGTGTGTGGTGTGCTACGTGCGGGGTGCGTGTCCGCCGCGTGGGAGTGGGGCCAGGTGGGGTAGGTGGCGATCTGTGGGAGGAGGGAAGCGACCAGGTGGGGTGGGGGCTGTGCAGGTGTGGGCCAGGGGCGAGGTGGACATGCGGGGTGAGAGAGAGAGAGAGTGGCGGCGGGGCAGGAGGGAGTTGGCGACTGTGGCGAGTAGGTAGGTGTGGGTTAGGGTTTTCGAGTGTGTGGGGTGGTAGGTAGCTGGCTGCTGGGCCTTGGGTGTGAGTTATATTTGGAGTTGGATATCTCTATGAAATTGTGGTGTTTGTTGGAACCATCTAGTGCTCAAGGTGATAGTGTGGGGTTATCTAGATGGGAAAGGCTTACTTTGAGGTGTGTTGTTATAGCCCTACCATGGATTAGAGTGTCCAATCGGAGAGTAGTTCAGAGTAGTATCATGAAGATAATATATTTATATGAGAGTGTTAACTAGTGAAAGTATGATCCCTAGGCCTTGTTTCTAAGCACTGAATCACGGTTTGCTACTAGATCTATTACATGTTTGCTTGCTTCCAGCTTTATTCAGTTTGCCTTTAGTCTCTTCCCACGTCAACCACACGCCATCAAGCTCTTTTCTGGCACCGTTGTACACTACAAGAGATCTGGCCCATAGAGGCACTATTTTGGTCCTGTAGAGACACTTTTATTGTCTTTACATACTTGTAGAGACATTTTACACATTGTCTCAAAAGTGTCTCTATGGGCAGTGTCCCTATGGGATAAGGACACTAGTAATAATGTCTATACGTCTTATAAGACATTAGAAATAAGCATTATATTATGTCTCTACACTTAGAGTAAAAAAATACTATAAAAATATGTCAAAAGCAATACTTGAACTCTTAACCTTGATGATAAAGACATATTACTCTAACCATCTCAACCTTACATAAGATATTGTTTACATCTAGAATGAATTTCTTTTGAATATATCACATTAGGGCTAAAACATAGAACAAATGTCTCTAGACAACAAGCAAAATGCCTCAAATAGTGTCTTTACATAAAATGTAAAGACATTTTACAATGTGTCTCAATGATTGCCTGTATATAACTTTCTATGACAATTTAGAATGCCTCAAAATTTGTCTCTAGCATGAAAATCCTATTCCTTCAGAAAAATGTCTTAACTAATGTCTCTATATTTGAGACACATCCTTAAGTGTCTCAAAAATTGTCTCTACAAGATGCAAAATGTCTCTATGTGATTTTTAAAGAGACAAAATAGGAAGTGTCTCAAGAAGAATTCCTCTATGGTAGGCTTTTGTTGTAGTGGTATTATATCCATACCACTTGTATTTTAGTACCTCTTCTCTGAACTAGTGCGCCTATACACCTGACAAGTGTATTGGGTGTGTTGGGGACACAAGAGACTTCTTATATCTTGATTGCAGGGTTGCTTGAGAGGGAATACCTTTGACTACTTCCTCCCTGAGTTCGATAAACCTTGGGTAATCCACTTAATGGAAAACTTGCTGCTGTTCTACAAACCTCTACACTTGGAGGCCCAACAATTATCTACAAGAATAGAAGTGCGTAGACATCAAATAGCCGCATCCGTGGTCATGGACAGTTGGGGTGGCCATACTATTCCATCGTCAGATGTTTTCAAAAATGACTTGTGAAGTAAACTATGATTTTGACTTGACCACAACAGGGTTGTGAATATGAAAACTAGTTTCCCACTTAAGTGATTTAGAAACATTAATTTAGTTTTCTTTACTTCTAAACTCAGTTTAGATAAACCTGGCCTTTTGCAAATAAACCTAGAGCTTAAGATTCCTACTAGAACTACCTTACTTGTTAGTGATAGTTTGCGAGTACTTAAAGAGTACTCATGGCTTTGTCCCTGGCTATTCTCGTGGCCAGACTATGAGGAGGAATATTAGGATGATGGACATCAGGAGGTCTACGACAACTAGGATCATCTCCCATCGTCATCATTGCCTGTGACCTTGAAGATGGATCCCACTACTATGCTTATTATTCCACTTCTTGTTTGTATTAAGACTGGATCATGAGATCCTTTATTTGTGTAAGACCGTATTATGGTTTGTAATGGATGATGCATTGTGATATCCAATCTGTTATGTCTCACAAAAATGGTAATCCTGGGATTGCAAGGTATGGCATAATAGGCATCTAGGATTAAAAATCCGGGTGTTGACAGAAAACTATAGGCATCAGGTTTCTATCATACAAACAAATGATTACAGGCAGAAGTTACAAATCCTAATGTGAGGAATCAAAAATAATCTCAAAATATGATGGAATCATCTAAATAGTCAATGTGAGGAATTCAACCATGGATTTCAAAAAATAATGCATGGATTAGATGAGAAACTTACTGATGTGAAGATTCCCCCACTCAAAAACACGAAATCAATGTTGAATCTAGGGTTCTAGGGGATTAGGGTTTGAGGTGGAGAGAGAAATAGAAAGAAAGAATGAGGGAGGAAGAAGAAAGGGGTTGGCTATGAGCCAGCCACCATCGGTCTTTACTGGCGATGTAGTCAGTACAGGAGGGTAGTACGGGCGTGTCCTGTCCGTACCGGTGGTCGTCACCATTGGATAAATATTAGGGTTCCGAGATCAAACCTGGAGGTCTGGTATAGGCGGACGGTACGGGAGCATCCCGGTCGTACCAGTGCTTGTTATCGCGGTTGCAAGATTTGAAGCAAATCATCGAAGTTTAGTATGGGCAGACGGTACGGGTATCTCTGACCGTACCGGTGCTTGTTATGAGCACTAAATAAAATAAACTTTCATGACTGATTTCTCTTCGATGGTACGGGCGCATAGTATGGTCACCTCCATCCATACTACTGCTCGTTACATACTCTAAACCCTGTTTTATTCTTCCTTTCGCCTTTTGTTCACTTTTATTTAAACTTCACAAAAGTATAAATTCTCTACAAGCCGAAAACCTTGATTTTTTTATTAAAATACAAACAAAAAATTAAACAAAATAAAATTAAACAAAATAGAACTTTAACTACTAAGATTGGTTTGACTCCCATTAAGCATTTTATTAATGAGAGTTACCCTATCAACCAACCTTCGTGTCATTAGCGTTTACCTCAAGCTGCACTTCATTGATGGATTTCACCGCTTAGATACGCTTAGGTGATGGAACATATTTTTCATAGTGCTCTTGTTTCTTTAGAAAATAACGAACAATCTGATCATCATAAATATTAAAAAAAACTTCCTGCTAGAATAATCGACATTTGCTCCAACAGTGCTAAGAAAAGGTCTTCCAAGGATGCTTGGAAGTTTGTCATCTTCGGGAACATCAAGTATGATAAAATCATCAGGTGTAACATGTTGTTCAATTCTAAGTAAAACATCTTCGATCATACCGACATGTTGTTTAGTTGTCTTATCAGCCATTTATAAAGTGGGAGAATACTCTCCAAGGTTCAACTTCTTAAACAAGGAATAAGGCATGACAATAACACCTTCCCCTAGGTCACAAAGATCATTAAGGATATTATATTTCCCAATTGCACAAGATATAGTTGGTATACCTGGGTCCCCAAGCTTAGCAAGCAGCTTACCGCCAAAGCTTGTCATTACTGCTATAGTCTTAGTTACCTTATTTTTGCTATTAAGAATATCTCTCATAAACTTTTTATAAGTAGGAACTGAATAGCATCTGTTAAAGGAAGTTCTAAACGAAGGCTTCCTAGTTCTTTGGCAAAATAATCATAAATGGCTTTATCCAGTTCGTATTGAACATGATTATGATAAGGAATTTTCTTTCTAGTGGGTATTACCTTCTCCTTTACCTTTGCTGCTGGTTCAACATTGCTTTTAGTTTTCTTATTTGATAAAAAAAATTTCTTATCAGCACGTTCTTCACTTGAGGCGGTAGCCTGCTCTTCTTGTTCCATCCTGAGATCAGCCTTTCTCTTGAGTCTACTGTCTCAACATCTAAATCATATTGTTTATGTTTATCTCCTTCTTCTTGTTGTTGTTGTTGTTGTTCTTCTTCTTCTTCTTTATCTTTAGAAGTGTCATGCTCTCTTTTCTGAGCTTCGTAATGGATATCATCTTGAGGATTCACAAGGTCCTCTTCTTCTTAACTCAGTTCTTGAGTCTCTCTTGCCTTGCGGACTTGTTCTTCTTGATACCAAGGTGGCGCCTAGGGTTCTTGTGTCTCTGCAGCACGTCTAGTGACAATATTAGTAGATACAATATTGTAATTCAAATTACCTTGGTCAAAAATCAAGAGCTTGAGTTTCAATTATCTGATCACATTGAGTTTTAACCATACTCAAGTATTTATCCAAATGCCTGGTGGCATGTCCTAAGTCATCAAAATCATCAGTTAGCTCTTTTATGTTCTTTTCTTGAGCCATTAGACATTTGTAATATTTCTCACGGAACTTCTTTTGTTGATATCTAAACTTTTGCATCACATGATTTATTTCATCCTCTATAACATAAGCTTGAAGAAAATCTACTTTATTTTCTTCAACAAGTTCCGCTGCTATTCCTTTTTCTTTCATGGACTTCTTCACTTCATGCATAAGTTCCCGGGGTATATGAAACATACCTTTTATGGTTTAACATCCTCAACATGATTAAATTGTTCATTGTTGAAGGATCTTACCTCAAAAAGTTTTACGCATTCTGGCAATGTCAAGTTGCAAATATCCCCCCTGCAGATGAGTCAATCATTTCTTTTATATCATCATTAAGCGCATTATAAAAATATTGGATAATTAAATGCTCATGGAAACTATGATTCAGGACTTCCATAATCATTCCATAAAATCTATTCCATGCTTGATAAAAGTTATATCCAATTGTCTGAAGAAAGTTTGTAATGCTACATTTAATCTGCATGATTTTAGTAAACAATCAACATTTATGCATAAATTCTCAGATGCAATCTTCCCAGTTTTTATAGTGTGATTGGGTAATGATTGTAACCAAGTAAAAGCTTTATCTTTTAGATACTAGCGAAAAAGTTTAAGGAGCACAAACTCTATTGATAAACTTGCTTGTTTAAGAGTAGCACAAAGGTCATAGACATTTGTCAAGTGATCACTAGGATCTTCCTCTTTTTTTCCTGCGAAAGCAATTTATTTCATCATATAAATTAGCCCAGGATATATTTTAAATTCATGGCCTTCAAGATCAGGACAAAGAATAGGCATTTTTCTTAAGTGTCTAGATGGATTCCCATATTCTCCCAATGGAAGCTCTGGCTCTTCGGCCCCTTGGGTGATGGTTAAGTCTGACATCAATGGAATCAAACTGTTCACGTCTACAATACGTGATTTAGAAAATCTTTCAATAAATTATAGGCGTCTTTCAGTTGGAATATAGTCAATATATGTAGGTAAATAAGTTTTTCCCGAACGAGTGGTACCTCTCTCTTCAACGGAGATCATGGATGGTGTCAACAATCACTTATGTTAATAAACAACACTTAGCGCTTAGTTCCCCGACAACGGTGCCAGGAAATATCTTGATGGCATGCAAGTGCACAGGTTCGTTACAGAATGTTTTCGCGGAAGTATTAATTATAATTTTTATATTAATCCCAATAAGGAACCTAGGTAAGTGTTTTTATGCAGCATTTCTGTCGCACTCAAGGTGTCACCTGTCTTGAGTGAATTGACTGCAATTGTTGAAGGTGGAAGGTGGGTGAGTAAATAATAGAGGAAAATTGTGTAAAGGAAAAAGCGAGAATTAAATAGCATAAAACTAAAGGTGAGAAAAGTGTTCGAGGTTCCTACAGATGAGAAGTTAGGCACAGAGAGAAACGGTTCATGGTAATAGTGAAGTTGCCAGATGAATAATATGGAATAAGTGATTGTGATATTTCTTACTTGTAAGTGAGTAGGAAAGCAACCCATATACTGACTGGGAATCCTCATGGCCAATTCTTCCCAGTCCCCATGATCCATTTGATTGTTACCACAGTAATGGTATGCACATTAATTAAGGTCTTCCGACTAGATCAGGGATTTAATCTTGATGGTTCCTTGTTGTCCTCGAGTAGTACTAGCTCCTCATTGGTATCGGCCGTGTCACTCGGGGGTCGCTGATTCGCTAGCATACAAGTTCATACCTATGAGATCTCTAAATCATGGTACCCGGGACCTTAAATTGGATAACAAGCATTAGGCAAACATAGATATTCATTTTCACAATTTAACAAACACTACAACAATCACAAATGGATGGAATTAAAGAAGGCACAACAGAACTTACCAATCCCCTACATCTCCCACACCTATGGGGATTTACTTAGTAATGAGAGGAAGATAGATCAAAGGCAGAATTGTATTGCATATGGAAATCATCTCGAAGTTATCGTAGCAATAAAAAATACCATCTGAAGATTGAATCAAATACAAACCAAGGTAGATCAAAGTATCAAACGCTAATCTTACAAGTGCCAATCTCTCTCTCTCTCTAAGTACAAATGGGGATGATGGTGGAGCGAATGTTTTAGAGGCTAGAGATTGTCGAAGAATGAGACGGTGTTCTTCTCCTTCTCCAGATCCGATCTCTCCTCTTCTGGATGAGTTTGTGGTGGTTGTGTTGTGTTTTTCGTCCCCTCCTCTTCAATAAAGTTGCTTCTATTGATACAATAGAGCTAGCGGCGGGCCGTACAGGCGGACGGTACGGGCGCAGTCCGACGGTACCAGTGGTCGTCACGCGCTCAAATCGTCCCTAATGAAAGGGGCTGCAATTGGGGATTTGCTTCTTTAGGTGTAATTGACCCATAAATGCTATCAGATATTCCAAAAATTTTCATTGCCTAAAAGCCATCACAAGAAACCAAGGATTTGCTAGTTGCAATGTTAACATTAGTGAAAATGTTAAACTTCAGTGAAATCCAACAATAAACAAAAGGAAAAACAATGATAAAAAGTGTTGAAATTTGGAGCTATTACCCCCTGAGGCTGCCAAGGGCACAGCTTGACAGGGACGGGAAGGGCCTCACGGACCATATTGACTGCATAACTCAAGCAGGCGGCACGCACCATGCTCCCTAGCTATCGCTAGGTGCAACCTCATACCAGGCCGATGCCTCTACAAGATACATAGAAATGAAAGCAGTTGACACAAGGATGCACTGAAGGATGTTCGTTACAGTCATGCTTGCAAGGCAAAAGGCTAACAATATAGAAACATCACATGGTAGAGGATTTGCAACCCCGTTGGTGCTACAGCGGTCCTAGAAGGATGCCTTCTCCGACCTACCTGAGGTGGCACGGGTAATCGATGCGTCACATCAAGGGGTCGAACACCGAAATGGAGAAACCTCCGCTGGTGTAGCAGAACCGCAGCAGGGAATAACACTAGATGCGGTGCTCAGTGAGGAAGAGATTCCAACCATTGGTGAGGTACATCTCTCCCGACGAGAGGATCTCAACACACACCTCCCAACTCTCATGGCCCCCAGAGTGACGTAGTATCACCTCCTGGGCGAGGTCATCCGTGATCCTGAAAGGAAGCAGCATAGGCTCCGGGATGCCGCCGAACCCACTATCATGTCCCTCGCGTCGCCCCTCCCCACCCCCCCCCCCCGGCGCTGCCGCGAGGGCGACCTTGGTCGTGCATGGCTGGTACCCCTCCTTAAACCATGATGGCTCTGGAAGAGGTGGCGACCGAGATGACGCCACAACCACCGTGCCCACCATGTCCACTCCCGCGCGGCCACCCTCGGCCGTGCTTCACCAGTGGAGTCTCCTCCGCATCCACCATCATGTACTTCCCTTTCTCACCGCCTGAGAAACACTTAGGCACCATGCGGGGAAGTGGGGCTTCAGCTCTGGGAAACAGGAAGGAAGGGTTGGAGGAGTAGAGGAAGTGGAATCAGGGGGAAGGCAGTATGCCCGTGCCCTAGTTTAACAAGATGAGGGGTCGCGTCACTACACCGGACGCATGACATTAACCGCAGGCTTCCCCCACACGCCATCACATCATGGGAATAACTGCCAAGGCAGGGTGGCCACCACCACAATCAATGATGGAGGATCGATGGACTTTGCGTGTGCATGATTGGGATGAGCGCTGGACAGGGTCATGTTGGCTAGGAGGGCAGTGGGGCTAGACGACTGTTTGAGGGTCCTTGCCCCTTCGTGTCCACCGAGGGACACATGCACGCCTAGCGCCCGAGGGATACTATCGAGGTCCTAGCAACCAGGGTGCCACACCCTGTTGGTCAACACGCCCACTGCCCCTCCGCAGGCCATACGCGAGGCGTGGTTCGTTAGGAGGGCGCTCCCGGTATAGCGCTTCAAGAGCCTCAAGCCTCAGCTGCACCCGACACGGCTTCAGGAGTCCGTCTCGTGAAGGAAGGCCTCGCGAGGCTCTTCAGCTCGCCCCAAGCCTCAGATACCTTACTATGTGCTTCGGGGGTACATCAATAATCACACGGCAAAGGTGGCCAGGACAATGCAACCCGACAAGTGCGCTTGACCTAGCTGGAATGTGGACCACCTGGACCGCCTTGTTAAAGAGGAGCCGGTCTAGCCCCTTTGGTGTCAAAGCAGGATGGATGACCTCAGCAGTGGCAGCGCTTTCCACTTTTGTCGTTTCGGTGCAAGGGAGGAGACCGGCAACATCATACGGTGACAAGAGACACCGAAGGAGTCATCTTTACAAGAAGGCAGAGGGCACCCAGGAAGCAGGACCGTGTCCATGAAAAGTAGCCTTGTAGACCGGGACTTCGAGGGGCGGCTATGTGGTGACCCTCCCACCCATGGGGGGGAGTGGCCTGACGCTGCTATATAAGGAGGTGTTCTCCTACCTTGGAAGGGGTCAATCCCTGCGATCTCAAACCCTAGATATCGTTCCACCATTGTACCCTTGTGAGACACAGCGAGCAATACAACAAAGCATGAGTAGGGCCTTTACCTCCTCACGAGGGGCCCGAACCTGGGTAAAAAAACCCGTGTCACTCTGTCCTGTTGGTACTCCGCCGTCGTTGAGAAGCTTCGAATGCGCGTGTTCAGCCTGCTGGCAAACTCAGGGCTTGTTGGACCCCTTGTTCCTTCATGGGACACTTTCTTCGACAATGGCTGAAGATGATGCTACGCCATGGCTACATCAAGAAGACGAAGTCAACCACATGGAGGCCACAACTACAAAAACACCCACTTCATATGAGAGGTAATAAAACGGTAAATAAGGGTGTTGATGATTCCATGATCCCACTAGTGGACATGATGAATTGTGATGGTTTGCGTGCTATGGATGATATTTCTGACATTACATATGACTCATTCATATTTCCATGTAATACTTTGCCTTTGTATGATGTTGATCATGTGAAATTATTTTATTATGATGATGTTGCTATTGACATGTCGTGCTATAAACGTTTCATTTACCCTACCATTGCTTGCAATATGATGAACAATTGCTCTTTCAAATGTTTTGCTTGCAATGATGATAAAAATGATTATAGTGTTACAACAATCTTGATGAACAATTTCTCTTTCCATATGTTTATCGACAACCATGCTATAACTTCGGACATGCTTTGTCATGATAGTTATTCAATTTCTTCTATTGCTTGCAAGAATATGAATAATTTCTCTTTCACTTGTTTTGCTTGCAACAATACTTATCATATGGTTTATAATGAGTTTCCCCATATCTTTCTCAAGTTTTGGAGAATTTGGTAATTGCCATGATAAGTATGTTCCCCACTTGCATATTCACCATGCATATATTTTATATTTGACTGGCACTGATGGTGATGTGCACAAGGAAAGATACGTCATGATGGATGATGTGCTTATCTACCATGCACACACTTTCTTCCTTTTATCTATGTTGTGTGTAGGTACCAACACTATAATTTGAACCTAAATTGAGCACGAGTTGACAAAAATAGCTCTTGAGAGCATCCCCCACATGAGTTCAAGATTGAACCCAGATCTAATACCGTTTGCGTGTTTTGCATCTTTCATGTTGAAATTTTCTATTTTCTATGGTTTGGTTGCAAGCATGTTCATGGTATTCTTTCACCTTGTGGCGGTCATTTTATTTTCTATTAGATATTGATGCTTTGTGTGTTGCAACAAAAATGTTGAACAATTTCTCTTTCTGATGTTTTGTGTGCAACCATGATGTCATTATGAGCATGGATTGTCATGAGAGCTTCCAAACATCTTGTATTGTCGCTGCAACAAACATAAGGAACACTTGCTTTTTAAAATCATTTGTTTGCACAAATGATATTGTTTTGGATATCCTTTCTCATGTGGTTTTACCATATTCTCCTATTCCTGCATCAAAGATGTTGATCAAAATTTCAGTCCAATGCTTTGAGTACCACACTAAGACATTGTATGGAGTTTTTGAGTTCCCACATTTGGATGATGTTCACACAAATCCCATGCACATTGACCTTGCATATGCATTCCATTTTCTGCACATGCATTGTGCTAATAATGTTGTGAACAAGAACGGACATGCCACAAATGACATGCTCCTCTATCACACACAAAAATATTTTGCTTGGTAATTGTTGTGTGAAGGTACAAATGCATACACATCAACCGCTACCAACCACGAGTTGACAAGAAGAAATGTGGTGAGTTACTTATGAATGAGCTTCTGCGAGCTATCTCTATACCCTAAGGTGACTTCCTTCTACTTATGATTCATGCTATAATATTCATGAATTGGCTATTATTTGAGTGTTGCTTTGCTTTTGTTGTGAGATTTGTAGGCTTCATAGAAAGTGAAGGAATATCAAAGAGTTTCCACATCAATCTTCTCGAGGACTACTATATGGTGAACCCTAGGATCAAGCTCTCAACCTCCTCTACATGGTGATGACCATACAAAATCGAGGACGACTCTTTTTGAAGGGAGGGGGAGCTTACATAGCCCTACCTACGGTCGTTACCATATAAAGGTATCCAACTTACGCTAAGTCGTCATGGACTTCAAAGGTGAATCCTATCCTCTATGCGAGTCCACTTCCTATTCTATTGAACGGTATACTACTTCATACTCTGTCCTATGACCCTGATAGGTTCACACCGACAAGTACGGAGACAAGGGAGGAATGTCATACCCCCGAGATCAGGGTTAAACAAATCCCAGACCTTAGCCTGACATAATCTTAACCTAGAGCTTGAGGATATCCAGTGAAGAATCGGTAACACAATAGTAACCCTGCGACACAAAAATTATTACAACAAGCTCATAATTGAGCAAAGAACAAAAATATTATAAGTAGAGGTCACTGACCACAAACACCAAACAATAGAAGGCCAATTATGCTATTAAGTTTGGAAAACTTAAAAAATGGCCTGAGAGGCCTGAAGCATAACGATGACGTTCCAACCCATGGATTCTAGGCTGCCAGCCAAGAAACCCAATCTACTCGTCGATGTCGATGTCATACAAAACTCATCTTCATCGAACACTTACTCTGCTACAAAAATTATCAACAAAACAAGGGTGAGTATAGGGTGTACTCTACAAGACCTATGGATGGTGGTGTTATTTTGCATAAAGCCATCTTTATTTGTAAAATAAGAGGGAGAAGAAACTCGTCTAATCAGAATATTTTAAAAGGGGATAAGAGAGCGGCATATTCAAAGCATTGATCATCATCTTTTGATATCCACCAAATCATCATCATCACTTCTCTACTAGGATCACCCCCTCGTACCAATGAGGAAGCATCCTTAACACACCTTAGTTACCAAGTTTTACGATTAGGTTAATGTTCTATATGATCTTCATATCCGTTCCCAAGTTGTCCATAATTGTGGACATGGCTTTTAGAAAAGATTAAAAACCTACAGGGGTGTACAACTTTACGCACACGTACCAACCTTCTCTTAATGTCACTTAAGATTAGCCTTCTTCCTTGGAAGGATGACATAGGGCAGTTGGACACGACCTTTACCTTGCTTTCGCTGAGACCATGAGTCATGCCCTAAGGAGGGTTCCGCCATAACGGGTAAAATCCCGAAGTCGGTGCCTAGAGATGTGAGGCAAGGTTGGTTTATCAGGGGCTCTATCGACCCCAAGCAACCCCGGCCACGCTTACCTACATCCTATGATGCACCTTCACTCGCCAAATCTTTCAAAATGTTTTCTATGCATATGTCGAATGGAACGCCCGAACTATGTGACTCCTGGAATCTACTAGGGAATTTAGTTACTCGTGAGGTTTTCTAGGCACCGTGTGGCTGTACGCTCATCTTGGTTCAAGAGGCAAGAACTTGGTTCCTGGGGGTGGTGAGCATGGGACTACAAAAATCACATCCCACATGGCCACCCATACAAGCCTTAGCATGTTTAACCTTTACCACTAATCTGTCCTCTTCACATTCTCCTGTCATACTAGATTCTGTACATCTGATACATCATCTGGATGAACCAGCACTGATATCTAATCATGTCTAAGCAAGACACAGACAATAGCTCTAGCAGTCCGATGGCTTAAAATATATCGAGCTCATTGGGAACCCCAAGAGGAAGGTATGATGAGCACAGCAGCAAGTTTTCACTCAGTTATGAAATCAAGGTTATCGAACCAGTAGGAGCAAGGAAACAACCCCAAGGTGTTGTCTCCAACTTAGAATCCTGCACAACACAACCACAAAACTGTGCCCCAACTTACAGTGATGTTGTCAATCTCACCGGTTTTGCTGAAACAAAGGATTAAACGTATTGTGTGGAAGATAGTAATTGTTTGGAGAAAGTAAACAGTAAACAGTAAATAGTAGATGGTAGATTGATGGTAAAATAATGGACTGGGGTCCATAGTTCACTAGAGGTGATTCTACTTAAGATAGATGACATGTTGGGTGAACAAATTACAGTGGGGCAATTGACAGACATTGAGAAAGCATACATGCATATACTAATCATCTTGACTCCTATGAGATTTGATTGGGCATTACAACATTATACATAGACGATAATCCAATTGCATCTATGACTAATAATCCACCTTCAGGTTATCATTCGAACCCCCTCTAGTATTAAGTTACAAGCAAAAGATAATTGCATTAAGCAAAGTGTGTAAAGTAAACAATACGATTGTCCCATGGACAAAGGATTGATGTTTTCTCCCTAGTAGCAATAGCACATCTAGTACCTTAGAGATTCCTGTCACTTCCCTAGATTACTAGAGGCATGAACCCACTATCGAGCATAAATACTCCCTCTTGGAGTTTCTAGCATCTACTTAATCAAGATAGCTACTAACAACGGAAAGCATGCAAGATCACAAACAACATAGACATGATAGAATCAATAATCAATCTGAAATAGCATCTCAATATCCATCAGATCCGTGCAAACACAACATGTAGGATTACAAATAGATGATCTTGATCATGAATTGAGCTCACAAGATCTAAATATGATAGCACAAAGGAGGATAACCAATCATCTAGCTACTACATGGACCCGTAGTCCAGGGATGAATTACTCACGCATCACACCAGAGGCAGGCATGGTGATGAAGAAGGCCTCCAGGGTGATCTCTCCCCTCCGGCAGGGTGCCGGGAAGAGCTTCAGATCCCTCCCGATCTAGGGATGGAGATGACGGCGGCTACAGACTCTTTCGTGGAATTTTGATCGGGTCTTTAGGGTTTTAGTCTCGGGAGGCTTTTACAGGCGGAAGGGCTAGGTCGGTGGAGTACCAGGGGGCCCACACCAGGTGGCGGCGCGCCTAGGGCTGGCCGCGCCACCCTAGGGTGTGGCCGCCCTAGTGCCCCTCTTTGTCTCCCCTCCGAACTCCGTGTTGCTTCGGGTAAAATATTGACTTTGGCTTTTGTCTGGTCCAATTCCGAGAATATTTCCTTACTAGCTTTTCTGAAACCAAAAATAGCAGAAAACAGGCAACTAGCACTGTGGCATCTTGTTAATAGGTTATTTCCAGAAAATATGTAAAAATACTCCAAAATGTGGACAAAACATAAGAAAGTAGATATAAAACAAGCATGGAACATAAAAAATTATAGATACGTTGACGACGTATCATAGTCCACACGAGGCAAACCTAGTTATGCTAGGAGTAGTGGATCAGGTAATATAGGCTCAAAGGGGTTAATGAAACAAATAGGATACTCTATCTATCGATAAAAGACCATCATAGAATCGTATACATCATGGCAAGAATTAAAATGTTTTCGAAACTATAGGATTTTATAATGGTGGGGCTATGCTTTCCTTTGCCTATTGATAACCAAAAGGTAGAGCTTCAGATATCTTGTACCGGACTTGATTATAGTTGATCAAGTATTGTTCATCGATCTTCGATGGTGTTAACCTCGGTCTTCAATATCAAACTCGATCTCGTATTCTATCGGGGAAGAACCAAAGACCAGAAAGAAAGGGGAAACAATCATCACATGGCATCTATACAATGCTCAAGAAAGGATGATGGTATGACAAGTTAAATAGTAATTGAATGAAACCCTGGGCATGCTTGACCATTTCAAACAGGGTTTGACGGGTGGAAACCCTAGTACAGGGGGAACCTCAGAATCACCTACCGGGGTCCACTTTGTTCTCTAATTAAACTTGTAGTTGAAGTTTTTTAACAATGCATGATTTTGATTCTAAAGTATAGATCTCATTTTTCTGAACATTTTGATATATTATAAATATTTTCTGACTTATAAATACAAAGTTATTGATTTTATGAGATTAAACCAATTTTTGAAATTAAAACAAAACTAGAAAACCTTTTTACAATGGGGTAACCCTAGCCAGTGAGGCTGATAGGAGGGCTCGATGCCACATCAACAACCACAAGGAAAGGGTGGGGCCCGCCTTGGTTTTAACCAGGGCTGACCGCACGCTGCTGACATCATGATGACGTCAGCACGACGTCACCCCGGCGTGCTCGGTTAGACAAGGAGAGGCCAAGGATGGCAGCGACGTCGAGCTCTGAAGCTAGGGTTTCGGGAGCTCGAGGGGAAGGGGAAAAGAGATAGAGAGGTCACCTTGGGGAGCGGAGAGGATAAGGGAGAGCAAGGGACGTCACGACGATTCTTATCTCCACTCCAGAGCGTGATGGACAATAGCGAGCGAGCGGAGCGGATCAACGGTGGAGGCAGCGACAGGCAGCTGCTCGTCGTCTAGGAAGACGACGAACAGAGGCCAAAATAGTATTGGCCGAGGAGGGCCGTGCGCGGCTGCTGGCTTGCACGCGTGAGTGAAACGGAGAGATGGAAAGGATTTGGGCCGGCCTGGTTTGGCTCAAGTTCTATTTTTATTTTCCAAACTCTTTTCCTCTTTTTTTTCCTGTCTATTTTGCAAATTCCATAAAACTACTTTGTTTTAAATTATTTGAAAATACTAGAGAGGTTTGTAAATATTTTTGAACATTGTAGGGCCCTTTACACCATTTCCGCTCCACACCTTTGGTAATTTTCAAAATCAAACCCATTTGAATGAGTTTCAAAGAGAGAGAGAGGGAAATTACGGTTTTAGGGTTTGCATTTCTATTCTTGTTTGATTTTTTCTCTTAGCAAGATAATGATGCTCATAAATGCACAACCAACCCTAAATATTATTCAATTAAAACTGGGGTGTTACAGCTTTATCCCTCTTATGAGAATCGTGACCTGACATTCCAAAGGTAGGAAGGAAGAAGGAACAGTGTCACCCTAAGGAGAAGAGGGAAACACACTAAACAACACACCGAGTATCTCATGGTCAACTCATGAAGGAGTGTTCAGAAACGATTGTAAGATGATGACATGAAACACACCAAGGTAACGGAGGAAACAAGAGGATAAGGTTTCAAGTTGAAAGATAACTTGTCTTCATAAGGATTGAGACCATGGAGTTTCAGAAGATCTTAAGGTTCTGAAAAGGAAATATTACAATGGAAAGAACATGACCACAGACTTCAAGATAGGAAACTCTACTAGGCTTAAGTAGAGCTTCTAGGGATATAGATATACAGATAACCAAGCTGTTGAACTACTTTTGAAATAGAAGGGTCACTCTTTCGTTGAACAGAAGGTCAAGATAGAAAGGTTGTTTTGTGGCGAGGACTCATCAGAGTCACAAGGAACACGTAACAAGAGGAACTACTGATTAACAAAATTATAGTCGCTCTTCGAACATGATCGAGAAACAAATGAAACTCTTTATTCATCCAGGTTTATCAAAAAAATTACCAAAGATCGTGATATCACTTTACACCAAAAGATGATTAAGTAAGAAGATTCCTTATGACACGAGAAAGGAAACTTCTTTCTCATAATTCAATTACTTGGCACAACGAAATGCTTACCAACGTAGAGGGTTTGGTGGATCAACCGAGAGACATTTAGCAACACTACTTTAAATGCTCTCCTTGATATTTGATACATGGGACATCAAGTAAAGGTCAAACTTCGGAGACAAAGGAAACCACAAGAACAACTCCTATAGATAATTATCGAAGAAGTCTCATGAGGAGTGGTTTCTTTTTCCCGATTCAAGAGAATATTGCAATAGGTATTCCGACTAGTTGTGTCAACCATTACATCAATCTTTCTGAATTTACAAAGACACCAATGTCAAAACCTTGAAGAACACCAACCATCATATCTTCTTGAGTTCAGATTTGGTAAGGTGGGACGATACTTCAGACTCAGCATGTTTGAGTGTAAAGTGTGCAACATTTACCACAAATTTAAAGTCGATAGATTCTCAAGTCATGGACTATAGTGTTAAGCTCCAATAGACTTAGCTCGATTGCTAGACCCATGTATTAACAACTTGTTAGAGGACAGCTGCACTTACATGAAGTACTTGCAATACAATTGTGCCCTTAAGGAAACAAAGATAACCCTACCCGAATCCACAGTGACATCTTTCAACAATTGCACATGAATCGGCGAAGGTTACTTCTAACATCTAGAACACATAGTTCGAGATGACCCGAAGAAGGGTCTCAGAAATTTTCCAACATTAATGCCAAAGGTTCCATATGATTCTAGTCTGGCATGCAGAAGATAAGGATATTGTCAATGGGCTCAACAACAAACTTATTGAGATACTCCAGGAAGATGGACTCATGTTGTATGAACGAGGCAAAGTATTGGTCGGACCAAAGAACATTAAGATGTACTCAAGTGAAACTCCATGAGTAGAAATATCATCAAGATATTCCTTAGAACTAAGTTTGATTTGAAGATAAACTAAATCAAATCAAAGGCAGGGGAAGATAACATATCCACGAAGGAGATACTATCTTTCTACATCACGCACAACACTAGACATCCCTTTAAGATGAACTAGATTGGATAGAACTTTTGTCTTCCAACTCTCCTAGTTGTTGTTTAAACTCAACCAACTAGTTCAAGGGTATCTAGTACAGATCCTTGGAGAAAGGAGCAGTTCAGAGAACTTGCTTGCTCAATAACTTGATGATACAGTCATGTGGAAACATGGCTATACATCTAGAGAGACATCTAAAATATCATGAACCACCGATATGTCATTTGGCAACATGGCTCAAGAGGAAACTTGCTTGGTAAGGCAAGAAGACATAGTCTAAGAGCTAGCTTTTGCACAAGCCTAACTCTTTGACCAAAGAGAGTGTACCTGAGTAGCGGACTTGGTAATACAATCATCCTTCGCTTAATGATAGGTTAACCAATCACGCTAAGAATTACACAAATGTTCTTGGAGCTTAAAGCAATAAAAATTGCTAAGAATCTCAGATGGCCACATTATTACACACTCGCATCATTCTCGAGCGCGAAGTCTCGGAGGAAGGGTGGGTAAATATGTGTAAGAGCATCACTTCAGTGAGACGGTTATGAAACTCAACATGACCTCTTTGTATAAAGGAGTGTGATACTCTAAGGAGGAACATATAGAAGCTAATTAATACCTCTTGATTTATGGATTACAAAACTTTGACCTGGTCCTAGATATGAAGAGGTGCTAGAGTTTGTTTCTCCTGATTTCCCGAAATTGTTTGTCTTGATGGATCACAAGAGTATCTTGCATCGGAAGACACCAATGCACATTACTACTTGCCTACCAACTAGTAGACAAAGGTCAGAAAAAACAAGGGGAAAAGAACATGCTCAGGATAGAATCCTGAGATGTGGATGCATAGATTATCAATCTTCAGAAAACCAATGCAGAAGAGGGGAAGGTGTGGCAGAGTCCCGAGTATAGATGCGATACTCCCGTGGAGTACTCTTTTCATGATCTATTTGGTTCCAATTAAGAACATCTGCCATAGCTAGTGGTTGGGGAAGTCCTTAATTGTAGAAGTTCAGTCGCGACAATAACCACAAGCTCGAAGTCCAGAATTGTAGTTCCAGCGATCCCGAGGTAATGTGTGAATATTAACAACATGGTTCAACAAAATGGACCTTGGGTTAAAGATCAGCTTCATGTACAAGATTCTCAACACTATAATCTTGAACAATCCAGGACCTTTGGTTCAAGTCCAAGGGTTAAAACCCGAGAATGGAGTAACTATTACTTGAGTGACGTAGCATACACTACAAGATGGTAATCATGAGGTAGCTTCCAAGAGAAAGAAGAGCTCCTGAAGTACCCAAACAAACGAAAGGGAGGCACACAAGGCGGAAAGAAACCTCGAAGCCTAAAACAGAACACGGTGGATCCTACAATATAATATTGTGGGCCCATAAGATGGAGAGATCATGACGGAAAGGAATCTCTCAACTAAAGAAGAACAAAGGAACAAAGAACACACAACACACACACAACTCTAGGGAACTCTACACTAGGTCAACTGGCTGATAAATGACATGCCCAAAAGGCACATAAGCTTTGAAAGACTAGAAAAGATATCAAAACTTCTCAAAAACAACATCAGATAAGACGACCTAGAGTTAGAGCGATACGAGATAAGGAGTAAAAGAAGCATCCTAGAGTTTTCGTAAATAATTTTCAGAAGCACTAGACTCAACATTGACCAATAGTAAGGTTTTCCTATGGTAGGTACTACTCTGATAATAAAAACTGTGACACCCCCGGGATCAGGGTTAAACAAATCCCAGACATTACCCTGAAATAAGCTTAACCCAGAGCTCGAGGATATCCAGTGAAGGATCGGTAACACAACAGTAACCCTACAATGCAAAAATTATTATAGCAAGCTCATAACTGAGCAAAGAACCAAAATATTACAAGTAGAGGTCCCCACAAACATCAAACAACAGAAGGAAAATTATGCTATTAAGTACAACAAACTTAACAAATGGCCTGAGAGGACTGAAGCATAACAATGAGGTTCCAGCCCATAGATTCCAGGCTGCCAGCCAGGAAGCCCAAGCTACTCATCGATGTCGATGTCATATAAAACTCATCTTCATCGAACACTTACTCTGCTACAAAAATTATCAACAAATCAAGGGTGAGTATATAACCCATGAGGAAGCATCCTTAACACACCTTAGTAGCCAAGTTTTACAATTAGGTTAATATTCTCTATGATCTTCACGTCCATTCCCAAGACATCCATAATCGTGGACATGGCTTTTCGAAAAGATTAAAACCCTACAGGGGTGTACAACTTTACCCACACGTACCAACCTTCTCTTAATGTCACTTAAGATTAGCCTTCTTCCTTGGAAGGATGGTATAAGGCGGTTGGACACGACCTTTACCTTGCTTTCGTCGAGACCATGAGTCACGCCTGAAGGAGGGTTCCGCTGTAATGGGTCAAATCCCGAAGCCGGTCCCTAGAGATGTGAGGAGAGGTTGGTTTATCAGGGGCTCCATCGACCCCAAGAAACCCCGGCCATGCTTACCTACCTCCTATTATGCACCTTCACCCGCCAAATCTTTCAAAATGTTTTCTATGCATATATCGAATGGAACGCCCGACTCCTGGAATCTACTAGGAAAGTTAGTTACTCGTGAGGTTTTCTAGGCCCTGTGTGGTTGTACGCTCGTCTTGGTTCAAGAGGCAAGACCTCGGTTCCTAGTGGTGGCGAGCATGGGACTACAAAAACCACATCCCATCGTGGCCTACCATACAAGCCTTAGCATGTTTCACCTTTACCATTGATCTCACCTCATCAAATTCTCCCATCATACTAGATTTTCTACATCTGATACATCATCTGGATGAACCAACAGTGATGAGGGGTGACCTCGACAATGCCCATGGTTATGGACTTAGGGTTTCGAGGAAAAGAGAACACTGGAGATTTCGTCGGATATCAGACAAACAAGGGAGTTCAAGTCGTTTGATTGTTTATGGGAAAATCAGTTACATATAGCTCAAGTCTTTTTTTGGTCCCTCTCCGCTGGCTCCTCCCAACCTATATATAATAGGCTGGGTCCCGAGGCCATATGTGGATAGGTTACAGACTATGATTACAACAACGGTACAATGCCGGGTTCTATTTCCTTATCTAATAAAGCTATGCCTTCTGTCAGATGCTTGCTGGGCCTTCTTCTTGGTCTTCATGGGTCATCAACCTTCATGTAGCTAGGGTAACCAAACATAAGCACCTGAGTAATCATACCCATGTAAGTACCTGTCAACACCCGGATTTTTAATCCCAGATGCATGTTATGCCATACCTCGCAATCCCAGGATTACCATTTTTGCGAGACATAACAGATTGGATATCACAGTACATCATCCATTACAAACCATAATAAGGTCTTACACAAATAAAGGATCTCATGATCTAGTCTTAATACAAACAAGCAGCGGAATAATAAGCATAGTAGTGGGCTCCATCTTCAAGGTCACATGCAATGCTGACAATGGGAGATGATCCTATTTGTCATAGACCTCCTGCTTTCCATCATCCTAATGGTCCTCCTCATAGTCTGGCCACGAGAATAGCCAGGGACAAAGCCATGAGTACTCTTTAACTACTCGCAAACTATCACTAACAAGTAAGGTAGTTCTAGTAGGAATCTTAAGTTCTAGGTTTATTTGCAAAAGCCAGGTTTATCTAAACTGAGTTTAGAAGTAAAGAAAAATAATTTAATGTTCTCAATCACTTAAGTGGGAAACTAGTTTTCATATCCACAACCCCGTTGTGGTCAAGTCAAAGTCACAAATCATTTCACAAGTCATTTTGAAAACATCTGACGATGGAACAGTATGGCCACTCCAACTGTCCATGACCGTGGACGTGGCTATTCGAATAGTTTGACACTCTGCAGAGGTGGTACACTTTCACCACAAAATTCGATACATCCGCCAGGGATAACCATGAATTAATCATACTTAGTATGCGGATAATCAATCATAACCTTTCAATTACACACTTTAGTCTAGGCACCTCCCCTATGAGCTTGGCCTCCCAGCCATGGCTCAACCCTGAATTAATCTTCCGCGAGGGAACCCATACTAATGCATATAAACTTCCGGCTAAGCCCTACCCAATTCTGGTATTGTGGTTGTATGGTAAAATTGGAATGATATCGCATCTGAACCCAACCATCAATTTTTAAAAAGGGCTAAGGCTCATGCCTCAACATTTTCATCATCAGATCCATTGTGTTTCTCAACACATTTCAAAACATCTCAATAGAATGAATCATCATTCCAAGGTTTTCATAATCATTTTCACCAAGTATTCCCATCTAAAGTGATCAACTTTTATACTTAGCACTAGCCACTAAAGTTAAGAGTGTTAACTATTGAGGGGTGCTAATCTTCAATCTCATTCCATAGAATGACATCTAGGTATAGGCCTAGTTTTATACTCTTTATGCTACCTATACTACTTTTCCAAATACTCACAAAGCACTAACTAAAAGTAAAGAACTTTGGTAAAGTAAAAGAATAAAGTTTGCAAGTAAAACTTGGGATGGGTATAAATCAAAGGTATATAACCAAAGCATGCCTAATGCATCTTGCTTAGGTTATCAAGTGGGCAAGTGTTAACTTGCATAGTTAACTTGTATAATTCTAGCTTGCTCATAATAGCTTGCCTTGGTTGGTGAAGTGATTGAAGTTTTCTTCGTCTTCTGCTTGGTAGTACTCCTCCTCCTCGTATCCTTGGTCGGTACTATCATCTATAAATGAATACAGGGTAGACAATCACCAAACAATACTTAACTAATTCTATTCAGCACACTAAGGCTCACACTTGATGATCTAGCATCATCACAATCATCACATGAAATAAAGAACTTGTTTTATTTTTCTTATTTGAGAAAAGTAATTTCTACTCATTGAAATTAATTAAGATTTAATATTCTCCAATTAAAATATGGGACCATGTGGACACATGTCATCACCACATATTCTAATACATGGGAATGAGATTTAAAGGGTTGGTCAAATTTTATTAAGTTTAAGATAATTAATTAATAGATTTAAAGTGACTATAAATGCCCTAATAGCATTATTTTGGTACTAGTCCAATGTCACTGCATGCAAACCTAAATGTTTTTACATATTCAGATAGATCTTCTCAAAAGCATTTATCAACTCAAAAGCATTTATGGTTGATTTTTGAAAAATGTTTGAAGTGGCAAAATTCTCTGTCTTGTTATTTTTACTATAGATTATCTCTAACTCCAAATGATTTAAATCCAACGGGCATGGATAGATAATTTAAATATCTTTCTAACAAAATTTGAATCATGCAATTTAGTTTAGTGAAAATCTCTGAATTGATTTTTTAATCTAGGTACAAAAACTAGATTAAAGTAAAAAGGAAAAATCCTTATTAGAATTTCCAGGCCTACGCGGGAAACTTAAACGGGCCGGCCCAACTGCACAGCACAACGCAACGGGCTGCTGACAGTGCGGACCCACTGTGAGATCCAGGCACATGGCTTAATAGGATTGATAGAATACCCATATCAACAAGTTGCAACTTCTTTTCCGGAAGCTCATTCGAAAAGAACTCTAAGGTTAAGCGTGCTTGACCTAGAACAATTCTAGGATGGGTGACCGACCGGGAAGTGGGTAACCGGGTGCGCACGAGTGAGGACAAAGTGCGCAGAAAATACTAGTGTTGGTCTGTGGGGCCAGTCTAGATATCCTATTAAACTGCCAGGAGTGACACCCCCCGGGCCCAGGAGTGGACAGGGTGTTACACCCACTGGTCAGCGACTGCATCTAAACGAAACGGTATCGGCGAATCTAGACCGTGCGATCTAATTCTAATCTAACAGCTAGGAGTCATCATCGACGACAAACTACTCCGGCGAGAAATTAACCTAGCGCGGTGGTGGGGTCTGGCTAGGCTCACCTGGCTCCAGCTAGGGTCGGCGAAGGGGGCGAGCGACATGGTAGACGACGGCGGTTTGAGGCACGGTCACGGCAGGTCTTGGGGTGGTCGAAATCGACGGCGCCCTTCTCCACTAGCAACAGCGGGCTCCGGCCAAATTCCGGTGAGGGAGAGCTCGCCTTGCTCTAGGAGGAAGTGGGGGAGGATCAAAGAGGAGTGGTGAGTGGAATGGTGTGGAGAAAAGAGGCGGGGGAGGCCTCTACTTATACTACGGCGAGGGGACCGAACGGCGTGGGTGCGGGCTCATCGGTGACGACGGTACATGTTGCTATCGGCGTGGCGGAGGCTAGTGGATGGTGCTGTGTTCCCTGGCAGTTCTTATGGGCGTAATGGCAAGGCGCGGGGTGGTGTGGAACGGTAGGGCGCGTGCGGCGCTCCGCGCGGAGGCGGAGATGTTTGCGACAGCGTGCGACAGCGTGCGGCAGCTGCGGGTCACGCGGCGGCGAACTAGGGTGTCTGCGGGGTTGGGGTGATCATGGCGAGCGTGAGCTTGTGTGCGAGAACGAGGCGCGGTCTGGGTGAGTTGGTCGGGCGCGGCGAGCTGGCGTGCTCCGGGCATGGCACAGAGGCATAGGACGCGGCGGTGCTACGATGGTCCAGGGCTCTTATGTGGTTGAGGCTTGGACAGGGGGTGGCGATGGACCGGGGCGTGTCTAGTGTGTGTCGTGGGCGAGGGCGACGATGCTTCTAATGCGATGTCCACTGTCGGCCGGCGACGACCAAAAATGGGCGTGCTCCACTATGCGCAACGGCCAAAGGGGGGTTGGTCTGGGTGCTGTTCGACACTAGAGGGGACAAGGGAGTTAAGGGGAGACCAAATGGTCGAGAATTACTGTGGAAACAGTGAAGTTAGGCAGTAGGTTAATTTGTGTAATTAGGGTGTTTGATGAAATGGCCGCAAGAACATTACTTTGGAATCTTTCAATGAAACTTTGTGGGTGATTTGATCTTAAGCTTGAGTACATATGTTTGCTTGGAGAGGTCAAGGGGAATTGGTTTGATGGGTTTTTGAATAGTGTGATCTTATCACACACACTTGATTCCGTTTTCAAATGTCCTTTAAATGGATTTGGAAATAGCTTTTGTAAGTTTGTAAAGTGGGCCTTGATACATTTTTACTTGGTCTAGCAAGGGGTGCAAAGAAGTAGAAATGTTTCTGTTAGAATTCTTCTTCTAGGAACACTCAAAGTGACCTGGTGGTTAACTTTGGCCAAAATAAGCATTTGGTTATTTAATTCATATTTGATTTCTTTTTATTTTGCTTTTGTTTGTAATTGGCCTAGATGATGTAGCATTCACCTTTAAACCATTTCACATCATTTGTACCAATCAAGCATGGCAATTTCAATCAATTCTACACTAATGCAAGACACACATGCATTCATATTCAAATTCTTAATAAAAGTTTTTGTTAACCCTAAATTGGGGTGATTAGAACTTGATAATCTTGATTAGGGTTTTTGGGATGTTACAAACCTTCCCTCCTTAAACAAAATCTCGTCCCAAGATTTAAGAAAAACTAGGAAATAAAGAGATTTAATTTGGAAACTCAGTCCTAATGTAATCTTCTCGCTTCCAGGTAGCTTCTTCTTCGGTATGGTTGCTCCATTGGATCTTGGGAAACTTGATACTCCGGGTCCTGGTGGTTCTGAAGGCTTCCTCCAAAATACGAATGGGCACTTCACGATACGTCAGATCTTGGTTGATATCTATGGCTCGGTAATCAATGTTCTTGAAAACTTCGGTCTTCTCAGGAACTTCTAGGCATTTGTGAAGTAACAAGATATGGAACACATCATGGATGGCTGCCATCTCCTCTGGCAGTTCCAGTTGATAAGACACTTCTCCTCGGTGATTCAAAATCTTGAAGGGTCCAATATATCTAGGAGCTAACTTTCCTTTTCAGTTGAAAACGTTGCATTCCCTTCAAAGGTGACACTTTGAGATACACAAAATCTCCAACATTGAAGGTGAGGTCTCGACGTCTCTTGTCAGCATACTCTTTTGTCTGGATTGGGTGGTCTTGAGGTGCTCACGGACTTTGTGAACCTTCTCTTCGGCTTCTCGTAGGATGTCAGGTCCGAAAATCTGACTCTCTCCTACTTGCGACCAATTAAAGGGGGTACGACACTTTCTTCCATACAGAAATTCAAATGGGGCCATTTGCAAACTAGCTTGGTAACTGTTGTTGTATGAGAATTCTGCGAAGGCAGACAATCTTCGCATTTTGATCCATATTCTAGAACACAAGCTCTCAACATATCTTCTAAAATTTTGTTCACTCTTTCAGTCTGTCCGATCTGCAGGTGATAAGTTGTGCTGAAATTCATCTTTGTTCCTAATCCTTCTTGGACGTTTTGCCAAAATCTTGAGGTAAACTGGGTTCCTCGATCCAACACTATCGTCTTGGGGGTTCCATGCAAACTGACGATTCTAGCAATGTACAACTCTCCTAGCTTTGAGCTCTGGTAGGTGGTCTTGACAGGTATAAAATGGGCTACCTTGGACAGTCTATCAACTATGACCCAAATAGAGTCATTTCCCCTACTAGAGGTAGGCAAACCGGTGATAAAATCCATTCCGACAGAATCTCATTTCCGTTCTGGAATCTGCAATGGTTGCAACAGTCTTGCGGGTCTCTGCTGTTCCACTTTGACTCTCTGACAGATATAACACTAGGATATGTAGCTTCTGATTTCTCTCTTCATCTTGTGCCACCTAAATTGCTCCTTCAAATCCTGATACATCTTCGTTCCTCCGGCGTGGATAGAATAAAGAGTATCATGAACTTCCTGCATGATAACTTGTTTCAACTCGGAATCTGCTAGCACACAGATATGTCCTTTGTACCATAAAACTCCTTCTTCATCTTCGATGAATCCGAGTACCTTTCCTGTACTGATACAACGCTTGATTCCGGTGATACTTGCATTTCCTTTCTGGGCTTCCTAGATCTGACTGATCAAAGTGGGTTGAAGTTCTATGCTAGCTAAAAATCCTTTGCTAACTAGCTCTGTTCTAAACTTTTCCAACTCTTCATGCAAACTTGGTTGGGTTTCTTTGATCATGGTGTTTAATCTGCACGGCAATTTGCTAAGAGCATCTGCTACCACATTGGCTTTGCCGGGGTGATAGTGAATGTCAAGGTCATAATCCTTGATTAACTCTATCCATCTCCGTTGCCTCATATTCACCTCCTTCTAGGTGAAAATATACTTCAAACTCTTGTGATCCGAATAAATCTCATAGCGGTTACCCATAAGGTAATGACGCCATGTCTTCAATGCCAACACTACGGCTGCTAGCTCAAGGTCATGGGTAGGGTAGTTTTGCTCATGTTGCTTCAGTTGTCGGGACATATATGCTATGACTTTGCCTTCTTGCATCAACACACATCCGAGACCAATCTTGGATGCATCACAATACACATCAAAAGGCTTCTTGATATCCGGCATAATCAAGATTGGGGCTAAAATCAACCTCTTCTTGAGCTCTTGAAAACTCTCTTCACATTTGTCAGTCCATTCAAACTTCTTATCTTTCTTCAAAAATTGGGTCATCGGTCTTGCGATGCTTGAAAATCCTTCTACAAACTTGCGGTAGTATCCCGCTAATCCGAGAAATGCACGGACTTGGGTTTGAGTGGTTGGGGCTTTCCATGCTTCAACATCTTTCATCTTGGCGGGATCGATAGCGACTCCTCCTGCCGACACAATATGTCCTAAGAATCCTACTTCCTTGAACCAGAACTCACATTTCTAAACTTAGCATACAACTGATGTTCTCTAAGGGTTTCAAGGATGATTCTCAGGTGTAGCTCATGGTCTTCTTCTGACTTGGAATAGATTAGAATATCATCGATAAAAACAACGACAAACTTATCCAAGAAGTTCATAAAAATCTTATTCATGAGATTGATGAAATAAGAGGGGGCATTGGTTAATCAAAAAGACATGACTGTATACTCATACAATCCATATCTTCTGGTAAAGGAGGTCTTTGGAATATCCGTTGCACGAATCTTGAGTTGATGATAAACAGTCCTAAGATCAATCTTAGAAAACACTCTGGCACCATTCAACTGGTCAAACAGATCCTCAATCTTTGGCAGTGGGTACTTGTTCTTGATGGTGACCTCATTCAGCTTCCGGTAATCCGTACACAAACGGTTACCTCCATCTTTCTTATCCACAAACAGAATAGGCGATCTCCATGGCGATGTGCTTGGTTGAATTATACCTTTCTCAAACATAGCATCAAGTTGCTTCTTCAGCTCCACTAATTAAGATGGGTTCATACTATAAGGTCTCTAGGCAATGGGTCCAGTTCCAGGAATTAGTTCAATAATGAACTCGATATCCCGATCCTTGGGCATACCGGGCAATTCATCTGGGAATACGTCGAGGTATTCACAGACTACTCTAACTTGGTCTATGGTTGGTTGGGATAGACTCTTGTTGCATTTGAATTGACGGGCAAGGTTTCAGATACATGCTCTACTGATACTCGAGAGCTACTGGTCATGGTTATGGCTTTCTTGGCATAGTCGATCAATCCTTTATGTTTCGACATCCAATCCATTCCTAGTACTACTTCCAAACCTTTGGTTCCAAGTACTATCAGATTGGCATAAAAATCTAACCCATGGATTCTGATAGGTACAGCCTTGCAAATTTTTCTAGCTTTGGTGGTTGAACCAGGTATTTGAACTATCATGACATGCTTCAATTTGGTTGGTTGAATCTTACTAGTGCATGCAAATTCTTCTGTAACAAACGAGTGCGATGCTCCAGAATCAAACAACACTCTTGCAAGTACTGAGTTAACTGAAAACATACCCAGCACGACATCGGGCGCTTCCTGAGCTTCTTCAGCATTCATGTGGAACAGACGGCTGTTGCGGTTGAGCGAATTCCCTGGGGCAAATCTCTTTCCAAGTTGAACACGGCGCTGTTGCTGAGCGGGTGCATTCACATTGGTGGCTGCTCCAAGCTTCTTGGGACACTCATTGAGTAGTGACCCTTGACTCCACATTCAAAGCAAGTAATCTAGAACTTGTCTTTGGCTACAACAGGCACATCGTTGCTTCATGTCCTTGGGGCAGTATTGTTGTTGTTGTTGTTGTTGTTGTTGGACTTGGGCGGTGCACGGTTGAAGTTGTTGGAGTTGCCAGGGTTGTTGTTGTGGTTTCCTCCAGACTTCAAATTTCCTCCGCTACGATTGGGGTAGCTTGGACGGGACATCAGGGGTCTGTTGTTTCTTGGGGCATATCCTGCAGATGGGTTGGGGTGATACTTCTGGGCATGGTTGGATCCACTCTAGTGCATCATTCTGCGCTTGTGATTGTCATTGGTTTGGTTGATCTTTCCTTCCATCTGAATGGCAGAGTCTACTAGCTCTTCTAGATCTCCAAAATGGATGTTGACTAACACCGTCTGCATCTCATCATGCAATCCATCAGGGAATCTTTCCTTCTTCTTGGCTTCAGTGTTAATCTCATCAGGGGCATACCTAGCTAAGGACAGAAATTTTTCACGGTACTCAACTACCGTCATCCTTCCTTGCTTCAGTTCTCTGAACTCATCTCTCATCCTGGTGACTAAACCTTGTGGCACATGGGTGTGGATGAACTTGATCTTGAATGCTTCCCAGGTCATCATCTGACCATCATTCATGGTATGGGTGCTATTCCACCAAGCTCTTGCATCTCCTGCCAGATAATGGGTGGCAAATAGTACCTTCTCATTGGCTTCAACTCCTGCTACCTCCAGATTGTTTTCCATGGTTCGCAACCAATCATCAGCATCTAAGGGATCCTCAGACTTGTTAAAGATAGGCGGGTTGGTATTCTGAATGCTCTTAAGCTTGTATCCAAGATGATCTCGGTTTCCATGGCCTTGATTATTGTGGGCCATCTGAGCTATCTGTTGAAGAGTGGCTAGGTTGGCTTGACGTTCGGCTCTACTAGCTTCACAGTCAGAAACTAGCATTTCCAGAATCTGCAACATTGGGTCCAGCGATGAGCTTCTTCCTCTAGGGTTTCCACGAGTCATCTGAAGATTGAGATAGGTAATGAGATAAGAGGGGAATTTCTAAGGTTCATGGTTTTGTTTTTCAAAAGCTTTAAACTTTGAGTTTGACTCAGGTTTGGCAAACTAACTTCCTCTCATTCATTCACTAAAAGAACACCATACAAACACACACCACACACAAATGGAAAACAGATGGTTTTAAGAACCATTCTATGAAACTACGAAACAATGGGACCGGTACAACTCATTCATACGGTAGTGATCAAGTGCATCTAGTCATCATCAATGAAGTCAGAATCATCATCATCAGTGTATAAATCAATGGCATCATCCTCCAAGTAGTCGTTGTCATCACTGAGGTAAGAGTAAAGGTCTCCGTGGATATCTTCACCTTCCTCCTCTTCCTTTGATTCATGTTGGACTTCCTATCGTGGTGGTGTCACGACAGATGCCATGGATAGGCTAAAGGTGGGGACAATATGCACTAGAGGAATCCAGGGAGGGATAGTGTGGTGATTCCACACACAGATGCTTTTTATTCTTCAAGCTAGATGAGTTACAAGTGCTCCTTGAGCTGTATTGTGGAGAGGAGGAAGAAGAAACTCTCTTACTCTCACCACTACATTGCTCTCAGGAACCCACTACCCAAATGCCAACCAACTCGAGATCAACCAAGTAAAACCCAACCCTTTCTAGAGATGCCCTAGCCCTCCTTATATAGGGGTGGCTAGGTCTCCAATTAGGGCATACGTGGAGGCATATTCTAGGGAATATGCCTCTTCCCAAAATAGCAAACTGACCGGATCACCTTTCGCCATCGTAAGCCATGTAGAGGCTATGTAAGCCTCTGCGGTGCCAGCGTCATCCGACACAGGGCGCGTCACCCTTGTTGGCCACGCCTCAGTGGTCCTTCTCTCTGTCTACTTTGCTCACGCTCCTGTGTACAGTGACCACCTTTTGACCAACGAGATACCTTCCTTCTCTTGCAAGCCTGATATAACCCGGATCGTGCCTGGTTAATCCGACCACACTGGTACCTGCATACAAGTTACATATATCCTGTCGGCATACGACATACGTCGGCCGGGACTCAGTTAGGCGGACATCCTCCGGTCCGGGTTACTCCGTGATTCGGCCTGTCTTGAGGTGACTCGGCCAGCACTTGCTTTGACCATGCCGTACCTTGGCTAACTCGGCCTTTATACCCCAGCGTGACCCTACCCGGGGGTATCCCCCCAACATTAGTCCCTGAAGCTGGTGCGGTCTTAGCAGCTCCAGCTGCTAAGGCCACGGCAGGTTCAATTTACCGAACCTTTTGCTCCTTTTTCCGAGTTATCTCATAGTCCGGATTCCACGGGCTAACTTTCCCTTGGCACATTCCGAGTTTTCACTCGCTGGCCGGGTCACCCTTTGGTTATCCGGGTTATCCTTCCTTCTCTCGTACGCTTCCCCACATCCCACGTGGAGGGTAATCATTATTTTGCCTCATTTTAAGGGCCTGCGCCAGTTACTGTTGTAGTTAATGTCAGGTGTTACTGTTGCACACGTCACATTGTGTCTGTCTCCTCGTTAACTGTATCACCACGTCGCGTCGTGGGATCCCCTGCGCCCTGTGGCCCTTCCTGTGGCTTGCCTGTGATTGGCTGACCCAGCAGATACACGGCCACACTGTGTGGCCCTGGCGCACCGCACAATCCCACTACCCTTGCTAGGGCGAGGTTAAATAGGGGAGGGGCGCGCCGCTTAGTCTTTTTCCCCATTCTCGCACCCCTCTGCCTCTTCTTCTTCTTCTTTTTCTTCTTCATCCCTGCGACAGCGCCGCCACCGTTGCACCTGCTTAGCAGCGCCACCACTGCACCGTGGCTTTTCGCACCTGCATCGCTGCCGCTCCCGCGCAGCTCCACCGGCACGGGTCCACGCCAGTCTAAGCCCCTGACCCCCACCTCCGATAGGGCCGGTGAGGACATTGACCTGGACATGACAGAGGAAGAGCTCGCCGTCGCGGAGGCGGAGATGGAAGAGGGGGCGGAGAACTCCAAGGGCGGCGCCTGGGCTGGCTCTTGGGTGTGCCAGGACGACCTAGACTAGCTTTACCGCACACGCCGCATCCTCGAGGGCGTGGTCGCCCGCCTCGCCTCCGAGGAGCTCGCTCCCTCACCCAATCTGGGTGAGTTCGTAGTGTTCCTCTCCCACTTCTAGCATGGGTTTGGCCTCCCCGTTAGCGATTTTTTCCATGATTTTCTCAACATCTATGAACTTCGGCCGCACCACCTTCTAGCGAATAGCATCACATCTCTTTCTTCCTTCAGCTCCACCATAGAGGGGTATGCGGATTGTGGCCCACTAAAGAACTCTGGATCCGGTTTTTTTGTCTATGCCAGAATGTGATTCCGAATAAAGCGCTTGACTCGGAGGACAAACATCTTACGCAGTTCGGTGCTGCTTCTATTTGTCCCCGGAAACAATCCGTCTTTCCCCAGGTCATGGGGCTAGATTCCTACAAGGGTTGGGCCCGAACTTTCTTCTATGTCAGAAATGGCACGAATGAAGATCTGATCCGGCTGCGCCCCTATGCTCCGGGACCTCCTAATCCGGATCTGTGGGACCGGGTTTCCAAGAAACCCACTGTCCTGGCGAACCAAGTCAACAAGCGGTTCCAGGAGTTGAAGGATGCGGGGATGCGCAACGAGGACACGATGATCACCTTTGTCCGCAGCCGAATCTCCCCTCTCCAGAAGCGCACACACAAGCTTTGCCACATGAGCTGGCGACTTGACCCCAACCGGACTTCCTCATTTGAACTGAGAAACACTGAGATATTTTGTCGGGTCAAGGCCCTTTTCACGACCGTCAAAGACTTCTCCGCTGATTGGGAGTGGGGATAGAGCATTTCTGTAGAGACAAGCTTCCTCCTATGGTAAATCTCATGATCCAATCCTTTTCCGAGTTATCCCATATGTTGGAATTTTTTTTTGTTTTGATCCCTTTGCATTTTCTTCTTAGTTGTTTCTTTAGCAAACTCTCGAGGATGGCCCCAAGCCTTCTCTCAAATGGGGGAAGGATCAAGATGCCCCGGACGAGGAGGAGTCGGCCAAGAAATGTTCCTGCCATTCCCTGATGCGACCAAGCAACCCACCGGTAACTTCTCTTCCTTAAGAGATTGGCCTGATGATGAAGATGATTCCGACATTGAGGTGATGGAAGCATTTGACGTTGTCCCCCTTTCTTACGCCTTTCCAGCATCAGCTAACCCGGGTGGGAAGAACCACGAAGATCCTCCTCTCGCCACGGGCGAGCCTATCCCGGCCGCGTCAAAGAAACGGGCAGCTGCTTCTGCTTCTTCTTACGGACCTTCTAAGCCAACCAAGAGGCGAAATAAGTCCGCAGACAAAGCCGCCACCAAGCCTACAACTAAGCCCATAACTCGGAGGGCTCGGAAGCCCAAGGAGCCCTTGACCTCTGATGAGTAAGTCACTTTTCTATTTGTCCAATCCTTTGGTTCATGATTTTCTTCGGTTGTAACTTATTATTCGTCGTTTGATTCGGTAGGGCTGCGGTGGAGGTTCCTTAGAGCAGATCCAGCATCGCTTCGCCCCTCTAGCATAGCCCTTCTCCCCCTCGTGGCGACGATACACGCCCGTTGAGCCCCATTCAGGAGGGTTCAGCGGCTACTCTGGGTTCTATCCCACCTCGTCCAGAGGAGGGAAACCTCGGAGCAGGGGGAAGTGGCTTTGCCGAGGCACCGGATGCTCCCAGCTCCTCTTCATCTCAGCCGCAACCTGATACCTCCGAGACACCCACAGCACCCCAGCCAAGACCAGCACCAGCACCAGCACCAGTGCCAGCACCAACAACAGCAGCACAAGTACCAGCAGCAGCACCAACTCCCTCCACCTCGTCCGAGTCTTCCAAGAGTCGGCGAGAAGGTTCAGTTAGCACCAACACTGCGCCCAAGATTAAATCCGCAGCTCAAACCTCAACTTCTCAACAGCAGCCCAAGGCCAAGAAAGCTTCTGACGCCGCCAGTGCATCATCTATCGAGGCTGGACAGCGCACTCTCGCGTCCATGCTTTCGAAGAAGAACCCACCGAAGAAAGATGCCTCCGCCGGGTCAGTTAGCACACAACTTGCATTGCACACTAGCCCTGCTGCTGCCCAAATTGAAAGGAGGGAAGCCCATGCCAAGGGTCTAATTGCGCCCACATGCTTAGCGGAGAGCGATATCCTCCGGCCTTGATTGAGTTTGTCAATAACTGGAACAAGGCGGAGTTCGTCCACAACGACGATCTCCCGGAGAAATTTGGGCCTGCCGAGTGTAACACCCCAAAACTTCAATCCAAGCTTATCAAGATCTAAATCATCAATTTTGGGGTTAACAAAAACTTTTCCAAATAAAAATGAAAGCATTCATGTGTATGTGCATTTAAAATAGAGATTGATTTGAATTGCCTTGGTTCTGTGATTCTTTGCTTTTAAAATGTTTCTTAGGTGATTTAAACATCATCTACATCTTTCCCAAACTTTTCCTAAAGAAAATCAAATCAAAAAAGAATTAAAAAGGAGGAATGGTCATTTTGGCCATTTTAATCCACTACACTACTTTGAGTGTTCCTAGCACTCATTTCTTAACAGAAACAATTCATGATCTCGGTACCCCTTGCTAGTACACATAATGAGGTACCACGGCTCACCTTTTGATCTGCTAAAAACATTCTTTGACTTATTTTAAATGGCATTTGAAAATTGAATCCAATGCATATGCATAGATCACCCCTATTTCAAAAACCACCTATTTGAGCTCCACTCCCAAAACCCTTGCAACCAGAGACTACCTAACACCAGTGGAGATCACTCAAAAAAATTTGAACTCAAAATTCAAAAAAAATTCTCTTTCGGCCATTTCATCAAACACTTGGTGGGCAAGATCAAAGTGGCCCAACTATTACTATTTTAGGTTGTTTTTTGTCTAGCAAATTGAAGTTCTTTGATCATCTTTGTCTCCCTCAAGCCCAACTAGACCCACACCAGCACATCCCCTACCTCCTAGCTGCACTGCATTGCCATGCAGAGCCACTCCTCGACGGCCGACCTTGCACTCGCAGCAGCAGACCTCTCCAGCCTCTCTCGCCATGTCTAGCACGTCGCCAGTGGTCCACTGCCACCGTCCAACCAGCCCAAGGCCAGAGCCAGAGACAGGAACGGCCAGAAACCGCCACGCTCGGAGCTGGTCGACCATGCCAACGCCGCTCGCAGAGCACACTCTGTCCCCGCGTGCACAGACTACCCCTTGGCCGCAGCCCGCGCCCACCGCTCTGCCACGACCCCGGGAACACCCCAGACACCCCCGCTGGCTGCCCAACCCCTCACAGCAACCGCTCGCCGTGGACACCGCCGCCTCTGCCGCTCAGAGCGCCACCTCGCCCAGACAGCATACCACCGCCCCTACACCCGCATTCACTTCCTAGAGCACCGCCAGGAGACCGCCTGTCGATCGCCACCTGCAGCCATTCCGCTAGCCAACCGTAGCCGTGTCGCCGGAGTCGCCTGCCCATACCCTTCGGTCTCACCGTCAGGCCTATATAAACCGGCCTCTACAGCCTCTTTTCTCCACACCCACTCACTCCCCACCTCTCACTGACCATCCCACACCATTAGCCGGAGCAAGGGGAGCAGCAGCTCGCTGGAATTGGAGCCGGAGACGCCGCCTCCGGAGGAGAAGGGCGCCGCTGATTGCGACCACCCCCGGAGCTACCTCGACCGTCCCTGAGCTCGTCGTCGTCTCCCAGTTCATTTGCCCGCCTCACCATCATCTCCCAGTTTGTATGCCCGCCTTGCCATCATCGCTGGAGCCCTGGTACATCCCCAGCAGACCCCCACCGAGCCGCTAGGGTTCCAGCTCGCCGGCGACCTGTTCGTCGTCGATGACGACCCTCAGCCGTAGATCCCCCTTCTAATCCTACGGCCCACAACGCGCGTACCTTTCACGTGTTAAGACCCACTGACAGGCGGGACCCCCTGTCAGCTGAGCCCCATGCCACGGAGCACCACTGGGCCGGCCCAAGTTCTTTCCCGCGCTAGCCCAGCCATTCAAAATTTGATTTTTCTTTTTAAGTTGAATCTAGTTTCTGTCTATTAGTTTAAAATTCAATTATGAGAGTTTTACAAATTCAAATTGCATGAAACCAGTTTTGTCTGAAAGATATTAAGATGCTCTATCCAAGCCCGTTGGATTTAATTCTATTAGAGTTATAGATCTCTCCTAATAAAAACAATAAAACAGAAGATTTTGCACCTTGCAACATTTTTATAAAATCAACCAATTTAGCTTTTGAGTTGATTCCAACTCTCAAAAATCAAATTTCATCATATCTATCTAAATATGTAATAATATTAAGGTTTACATATAGTGATTTTGGACTAGTACCAAAATAATGCTATATAGGCATTTCTAGTCACTTTAAATCATTAAATAATGAACTTAAACCAAAGTAATATTGATCCAACCTTTAAATCTCATTCCCCCATGTTAGAGTATGTGGTGAGGACATGTGTCAACATGATCCCATATTTTAGGTGGTGAATATTAAATTTTAGTTAATTTTTCAATGAGTAGAAATTACTTTTCTAAACTAAAAAGGGATGAAACCATTGAATTAAACTTGTGATGCTTGTGATGGTAATAGATCATCAAATATGTGTCTTAGAATGCTACTTAGCCTAGTTAAGTATTGTTTGGTGATTGTGTACTCCATATGTATTTATACACGATAGTACCGACAAAGATTTTGAGGAGGAGGAGTTCTACCAAGAAGAAGAAGAAGAAAACTTCAACCACTGTACCAACCAAGGCAAGCCACCTTTAACAGTGCAAGCTAACACTTGCAAGTTTAGTGCTTCGCAAGTTAGGATCAAACTAGATGGTTTAGCAAAGATGCCTTAAGCATGCTTTGATCACACTCCTTTGACTATTAGTACCCAAAGTCTCATTTACAAGTTTTACCTCCCTTAGTTTACACAAAGTTCTTTACTTGTTTTGAAGGTAGCATAAAAAGTATAAAACTTGACCTATTTAGCTAAGCTTTAGATGTCATTCTGTGGCATGAGATTGAACCCATCTTTTCCACCTTAGTGAACACTCTTAACTTATTAGTTTAGAGTAGATCAAAAACCCGAGTCGCTTTAGATGGGAACACTTGGTGAAAATGAATTATGAAAACCTTGGAATGATGAGTCATTCTATTGAGATGTTTTGACATGTGTTCAGAAACACAAAAATGGTTGATGATGATGAAAATGTTGAGGCATGAGCCTTAACCCTTTTATAAAACTGATGGTTGGATTCGGATGCGATACCATTCCAAATTTACCGTACAACCACACTACCTGAATTAGGTAAGGCTTAGCTGGAAATTTATATGCATTAGTATTAGTTCCCTCACGGGAGAGGTTTGAGCTGAGGCTACCTCTCAATGTTGTCCACCTATGCAGTGCCCAAGATGACTGATGGTCATGGTTGGGAGGCCATGCTCATAGGAGAGGTGCTTATACTAGGGTGTGTAAAGGGAAGGTTATGTTTGATTATCTGCATACTAAGTATGATGATTCAGGGTTATACCTGATAGATGTATCGAATCTTGTGGTGAAAGTGTACCACCTCTGCAGAGTGTCAAACTATTCGAATAGCCGCGTCCGCGGTTATGGACAGTTGGAATGGCCATACTGTTTCGTTGTCAGATGTTTTCCAAACAACTTATGAACTGAATGATGAACTTTCACTTGACCACAACAGGGTTGTGTTTATGACCTTAGCTTCCCACTTAAGTGATTCTAGAACTTTACTTTATCTTTCTTTGCTTCAGAACTCATCTTAGGTTTCAAACTTAACTTTATAGTTAAACTTGGATTTAGCCCTTTAACTTAGAATTATAGTGCTTGTTAGTGGTAGTTTGCGAGTACTTAAAGAGTACTCATGGCTTTTGTCCCTGGCTATTATCATGGCTAGACTATGAAGGAGATTATCAAGATGATGGTCAGCAGGACAGCTATGATAACTAGGACTATCTGCCTTCGTTAGCCTTGCCCGTGCCCCTGAAGATGGACCCCACTGCTACGCTTATCTTTTATTTCTGCTGCTTGTTGTATTAAGACTGGATCATGAGATCCTTATTTGTGTAAGGATGTACTGTGATATCCAATCCGTTATGTCTCGCAAAAATGGTAATCCTAGGATTGCGAGGTATGGCATAACGGGAATCTGGGATTAAAAATCCGAGTGTTGACAAGTTGGTATCAGAGCCAGGTTGACCATAGGAGACCCTAGTTAGAATGGACGTTCAAACAAAAACTTAGTTTCCAAACCAAAGTCAGTATTTATTAAAAACTACCTCCTCTCTTATCCTTGTGGATTCACTCTTTTTCAAAAATTCATGTTCCTCAAAATTCTTACACTACTACTTAAAATTTGACACACTTGATCACTTCACTAACTTCCTCATCCTTAATTCTTGTAGATGGAGTCTCAGTTCAGCAAGTTTTACCAGTTGGGAAACGGAGGTCAACTGATCTTTGAGAGGGATCTGGATTCACTGTTGGAGTTACTGGGACGCCCACATCCGGAGTTTCTTGGAGCTCAACTTCCAGGACCCCCAGGAGGAGAGTTACAGTGGCTAGTCACCGCGGATCTTAGAGGAAGAATTGAAGCACCAACTTCTGGGAGAATTCAGTTCTCCATGAGAGAGAACAACTGGCTAGATGGATTAGCCAGGGCAATGCATGAAGCTCTCGCATGTCTATGTGACCTCAGCGTCAAAAAGATCCAAGGAACTCGTTTTGCCCACTATGCAAGACGTGATTTCATGGGGATGCCGATGGAGATGCCAAGTCACCTAGAGTTGAGGCGTCAAGTGGAGAATCTTGACTTCTTGCTGCATGACAGACAGCGGGAACTGGACAATGCTAGAGAGTTAGCCAACCATAACCATGCCATGACCAACCAGAAGGCCCAGACTTTCGCACTGCTTGTCCAAGACCGCCAGTCTCTTCACCGCCAGCATGCCAAGAAGGATCGCACCATTGCCCGTCTTTGCAAGAAGGTGGCCGACCTCGAGAAGTCCATCAAGGAGCAGGAAGCTCAGCTTGCAGCCAAGGAAGAAGAAGATGAGGGTGAAGACATCCAAGGAGGCATGGATTCTTACCTCAGCAACGATGATGACTTTCTGGAGGAGGATGATGTGGACTTCTACAGTGATGATGAGGACTCCGACTTCATCGACGATGAGCAGATGTACTAGAGCACTGTCGTAGCATGAGACGTATCAATCTCACTGTATCGTAGCTTGCAGAATGGTTCTTGAAACCATCTGTTTTCCCTTTGATCGTTGTGGTGTGTGTTGTATCGTGTGCTTGCTTGCATGAATGAAAATGAAGTTAGTGGAAAAAACTGAGTCTAACTCAAAGTTTTAGCTTTGAAAACCCAAAACCATGAACCTTAGAATTTCCCTCTTACCTCTATATCCTTCTAAATCTTAAGATGACTCGTGGAAACCAAGGAGGGAGCAGCTCGTCGCAAGACCCAATGCTGCAGATCTTGCAGAATCTCATAGCAGACTGTGAAGCAAGCAGGGCAAGATGTCAAGCCAACTTAGCAACACTTCAGCAGATTGCCCAGATGGCCCTCAACAACCAAGGGCACGGAAATCAAGATCACCAGGGATCCAAACTCAAAAACTTTCAGAACACCAATCTGAAAACCCATTAGATGTTGATGACTAGTTACAGACCATGGAAAACAACTTAGAAGTTGCCAGAGTTGATGAAAATGAGAAAGTTCTCTTCGCCACCCACTATCTGGCAGGAGATGCAAGAGCTTGGTGGAATAGCATCCACAATATGAACCATGGTCAAGTGATGACATGGGAAGCATTCAAATTCAAGTTCAGCCGCACCCACGTGTCTCAAGGTCTAGTCAACAGAATGAGAGATGAGTTCCGCAAATTGAAGCAAGGAAGAATGACTGTGGTGGAGTACCATGACAGATTCCTGTCACTTGCTAGATATGCACCTGATGAGATCAACACGGGGGCCAAGAAGAAGGAGAGATTCTTGAACGGACTATATGATGAGATGCAGACTGTCCTCGTCAACATCCGTTTCCAGGATCTCGAAGAGCTAGTCGACTCTGCCATTCAGATGGAAGGGAAGATTAATCAAGCAAACGATAACCGCAGGCGTCGTATGATGCAGCAGTCTGGATCCAACAGTCACCAGAAGTACCGTCCCAACCCTTCACCAGGATATGCACCAAGGAACAACCGACCCCCAACGTCTCGCCCAAGCTACCCCAACCGTAGCGGAGGAAATGTGAAGCCCAGAGGAAACAATCACAACTCTGGTTACGCCAACAATTTCAAACGTGCCCCTCCCAAGAACCACAACAACAACAACAACACTGCACCCAGAACTGGCAGCAATGTTGTGCCTGTCGCAGTCAAGGACAAGTCCCAGATCACTTGTTTTGAGTGTGGAGTGAAGGGTCACTACTCCAATGAGTGTCCCAAGAAGACAGCAGCCAATGCCAATGTGAATGCCCCAGCTCAGCAGCAGCGTCGTGTTTAGCCCGGAAGGAGATTTGCCCCAGGGAACCCTCACAGCCGCAATGGCCGTCTCTTCCACATGAACGCGGAAGAAGCCCAGGAAGCGCCAGATGTAGTGCTGGGTATGTTTTGTGTCAACTCAGTTTTAGCAAGAGTATTGTTTGATTCGGGAGCATCGCATTCATTTTTCACTGAAGAATTTGCATGCACTAGTAATATTCGTCCAACCAACCTGAAGCGTGTCATGATAGTTCAAATCCCCGGTTCAACAACCAAAGCTAGAAAAATTTGCAAAGCTGTACCTATCAGAATACATGGGATAGATTTTTATGCCAACCTAATTGTACTTGGAACCAAAGGATTGGAAGTAGTACTAGGTATGGACTAGATGTCAAGGCATAAAGGACTGATAGACTGTGCTAAGAAAGCCATCACCATGACCAGTAGTTCTGGGGTAACAGTAGAGCATATCTCTGAAACCCTGTCAATTCAAGTGCAACAAGAGTGTAGCCCTGCCCACCATAGACCAAGTCAGAGTAGTCTTTGAATACCCCGACGTATTCCCAGATGAATTGCCAGGTATGCCCCTAGATAGGGATATTGAGTTCATTATCAAACTAATCCCCGGAACTGGACCTATAGCCCAGAGACCCTATAGCATGAACCCCTCAGAGTTAGTGGAACTGAAGAAGCAGTTGGATGCCATGTTAGAGAAAGGCTTGATTCAACCAAGCGCATCGCCATGGAGATCCCCAGTGTTATTCGTCGACAAGAAAGATGGAGGCAACAGTCTATGCACAGATTATAGAAAGTTGAATGATGTCACCATCAAGAACAAGCACCCTTTGCCAAAGATAGAGGATCTATTTGATCAGTTGACCGGAGCTCAGGTATTCTCAAAGATTGATCTTAGGACTGGTTATCACCAACTTAAGATTCATGCAACAGATATTCCTAAGACCGCCTTTACTACTCTCTATGGTTTATATGAGTATACGGTTATGTCTTTTGGATAAACCAACGCCCCTGCTTATTTCATGAATCTCATGAATAAGATCTTTATGAATTTCTTAGATAAGTTTGTAGTTGTGTTTATCGACGACATCCTTATCTACTCCAAGTAAGAAGAAGAGCATGAGCAACATCTGAGAGTCATCCTAGAAACCCTGAGAGAACATCAGTTATATGCCAAGTTCAGCAAGTGTGAGTTTTGGCTGAAGGAAGTAGGATTCCTAGGACATATCGTGTCTGCCAGAGGAGTCTCTGTTGATCCCGCCAAGATCAAAGATGTCGAAGAATGGGAAGCCCCAACCACTCAAACCCAAGTCCGTGCATTTCTCGGATTAGCGGGATATTACCGCAAGTTCGTAGAAGGATTCCCGAGCATCGCCTGACCCATGACCCAATTGTTGAAGAAGGACAAGAAGTTTGAATGGACAAACAAATGTGAAGCCAGTTTTCAGGAGCTGAAGAAGAGATTGATATCAGTCCCAATATTGGTCATGCCAGACATCAAGAAGCCATTTGATGTGTATTGTGACGCGTCCAAGATTGTTCTAGGATGTGTATTGATGCAAGAAGGCAAAGTCATAGCGTACCTGTCTCGACGACTGAAGCAGCATGAGCAGAACTATCCGACCCATGATCTTGAGCTAGCAGCAGTGGTTCTAGCATTGAAGACATGGCGTCATTATCTGATGGGTAATCGCTGTGAGATTTACTCAGATCATAAGAGCTTGAAGTATATCTTCACTCAGAAGGAGCTGAATATGAGGCAAAGGAGATGGATAGAGTTAATCAAGGATTATGACCTGGATATTCACTATCACCCCGGCAAAGCCAATGTGGTAGCAGATGCTCTTAGTAGATTACCGTGTAGGCTAAACACCATGATCAAGGAGAAGCAACCAAGTTTGTATGAAGAGTTGGAGAAATTCTGGACCGAATTAGTTAGCAAAGGATTCTTATCTAGCATTGAACTTCAACCCACTTTGATTAGCCAAATCAAGGAAGCCCAGAAGGGGAATGAAAGTATCGACGGAATCAAATGTCGTATTGGTACAGGAAAGGTACCTGGTTTCACTGAAGATGAAGAAGGAGTATTGTGGTACAAAGGACGTATCTGTGTGCCAGCAGATTCGGAGCTGAAGGAAGTTATCATGAAGGAAGCTCATGATACTCTTTATTCTATCCACCCCGGAGGAACAAAGATGTATCAGGATTTGAAAGAGCAATTTTGGTGGCACAAGATGAAGAGAGAGATCGGGAGCTACAACGCCAAATGCGACATATGTCAAAGAGTCAAAGAAGAACATCAGAGGCCTGCAGGACTGCTACAACCATTGCAAATTCCGGAATGGAAATGGGATTCCATCAGAATGGACTTTATCACCGGTTTACCTATTTCTAGTAGAGGGAATGACTCAACCTGGGTCATAGTTGATAGACTGTCCAAGGTAGCCCACTTTATACCTGTCAAGACAACTTACCAGAGTGCAAAGTTAGCAGAGATATACATTGCTAGGATTGTTAGTCTGCATGGAACCCCCAAGACCATCGTATCAGCTCGAGGAACCCAGTTTACCTCAAGATTTTGGCAGAAAGTCCAAGAAGGATTAGGAACCAAGTTGCACTTCAGCACAGCGTATCACCCACAAGCAGATGGACAGACTGAGAGAGTCAACCAGATCCTAGAGGATATGCTTAGAGCTTGTGTGTTGGAATATGGATCAAAATGGGAAGACTGCCTGCCTTTCGCAGAACTCTCATATAACAACAGTTATCAAGCTACTTTGCAGATGGCACCATTTGAATTCCTATACGGCAGAAAGTGTCGTACCCCTTTGAATTGTTCGCAAGTAGGAGAGAGTCAGATCTTTGGACCCGACAGTCTCTGAGAAGCAGAAGAGAAAGTTCACAAAGTCCGTGAGTACCTCAAGACCGCCCAATCCAGACAGAAGAGTTATGCTGACAAGAGAAGGAGATACCTGACTTTCAATGTCGGAGATTTTGTATATATCAAGGTTTCACCATTGAAGGGAACTCAACGCTTTAGTCTGAAAGGAAAGTTAGCCCCCAGATATATCGGGCCCTTCAAAATTCTGAACCGTCGAGGAGAAGTATCATATCAATTGGAACTGCCTGAAGAGATGTCAGCCATCCACAATGTGTTCCATATCTCGTTACTTCGCAAATATCTGGAAGTGCCCGAGAAGACGGAAGTTTTCAAGAACATCGACCACAGAGCTGTGGAAATCAACAATGACCTGACCTATCAGGAAGTGCCCATCCTTACCTCAGAAGAAGCCTACAGAACCACCAGGACCAGGAGTATCAAGTTTCTCAAGATTCAGTGGAGCAACCATACCGAGGAGGAAGCCACTTGGGAGCGCGAAGATTACATTAGGACAGAGTTCCCAGATCTCTCTAGTTCCTAGTTTTCTTTGTAAATCTCGGGATGAGATTTTTTTTAGGGGGGAAGGTTTGTAACATCCCAAAACTTGAATCCAAGCTTATCAAGATCTAAATCATCAATTTTGGCGTTAACAAAAACTTTTCCAAATTAAAAATGAAAGCATTCATGTGTATGTGCATTTAAAATAGAGATTGATTTGAATTGCCTTGGTTCTGTGATTCTTTGCTTTTAAAATGTTTCTTAGGTGATTTAAACAGCATCTACGTCTTTCCCAAACTTTTCCTAAAGAAAATCAAATCAAAAAGAATTAAAAAGGAGGAATGGTCATTTTGGCCATTTTAATCCACTACACTACTTTGAGTGTTCCTAGCACTCATTTCTTAACAGAAACAATTCATGATCTTGGTACCCCTTGCTAGTACACATAATGAGGTACCAAGGCCCACCTTTTGATATACTAAAAACATTCTTTGACTTATTTTAAATGGCATTTGAAAATTGAATCCAATGCATATGCATAGATCACCCCTATTTCAAAAACGACCTATTTGAGCTCCACTCACAAAACCCTTGCAACCTGAGACTACCTAGCACCAGTGGAGATCACTCAAAAAAATTGAACTCAAAATTCAAAATTTGTTCTCTTTCGGCCATTTCATCAAACACTTGGTGGGTAAGATCAAAGTGGCCTAACTATTACTGTTTTGGGTTGTTTTTTGTCTAGCAAATTTATGTGCTTTGTGAAGGAAATATGCCCTGAGAGGCAATAATAAAGTTGTTATTATATATTCCTTATATATGATAGATGTTTATTTTACATGCTAGAATTGTATTGATCGGAAACATCAATACATGATTGTTTAATCAACAAGAAGGGTTCCTAGTTATGCCACTCTTATAGACTAGCTTGTTGATTAACAAGATGATCAAGGTTTCCTGATCATGGACATTGGATGTTATTAATAACAAGGTCACACCATTGGTGGAATGATGTGATGAACATTCATCCGAAGTATAGCATTACGATCAAGTCATTATGTTTATATTGCTATAACATCATATGAAGTAATCTTTATCCTTAGACCATGAGATCATGTTAATTGCTAACACCAGAAGAGTATCTTGATAACATCAAATGTCACACCGTAACAGGGTGACTATAAAGATGGGTTCAGTACTACGAAGGTGTTATGTTGAGGCTCATGGATCAAGAGTGGAATTTGTCAACTAGATGACGGATAGATATACTCTGGGCCCTCTCGGTCATATCACATTAAGATAGCTTGCAAGCAAGTGATGTGATGAGTAGAATGTTATATCACGGGAACGAGAAAAGAGTGCATGTCGGTAACGAGATCAAACTAGGTATGGAGATACCGATGATCGAATCTCGGACATGTAATATATTGAGAGACAAAGGGATTTAGTTACAAGCGTTAAAAGTTCTCACGATCATAGAAGTCATTGTTGAATGTGTAGGAGTCAGTACGGATCTCCAGGTACCGTTGCTGATTATTGATCGGAGAAGGGTCTCGATCATGTCTGCATTATTCGCGAACCGTAGGGTGGCACACTTAAGACTTACCGGACACCATTTTGGAGCACATATGTTTCAAACGAAAGAATTGCAAAGCGCAGGAATTGTTTCAATAGAAAGCGGAAATTGTTTCGGGTGAAATTGCAGAAAGTGGTTCTGCATGTGATATTGAAATATTGCAAGGGGCTATATGTGAATGTTTGTTAATTAAAGTAATTAACAAAATTCTGAATAAATTTAATAAAGAGAGTTTTATTAAATGAGAGAGCATTAAATTTGGAGAAATTTAATGCATTTAAAGTGGAGACTTTAAAAGGGAATGTGAAGAGGCATTTTAATGTGGAGGGGTTACCACCACATGAATGGGGGAGGTGAGGGGTCACCCCCCCCCATGCGCCGGCCATGGAGAGAGGGGGCACCCCCCTCCTCCTATAAAAGGCCACTCATTCCCTCCTTCATCCACACACCTCCTTGTGAAGGATCTCTCTGCCCCTCTAGAATTATTCCCCCATGGTCTCAGATTAGCAAGATACATGTTCCCGTTGGCATTTCGTCTGGAAGGAGTTGCTGCTTCCGTTGGATCGCTAGAGCGAGGCGGTGGAGGTTGTCCGGTGGCTTGAACGTGTGTGCGAGTGCGGATGCGCTGCTGAGTTGCGGTGCTTGGACTTCCTCACGATCTTGAGATCAGCAAGTGTACGACTACATCAACCACGAGTTCCTACTCGTTACCAAAACTCATTGTCTTCGAGGGTAAGTTCTCGTTGGATGTATGTCCACCCGTTGCTTTGTACCTAGTAGATAGATCTTGGTGTGTAGTTCAGACCGTCGGAATTTTTTTTGTTTTCTATGCTGCGGACCCAACAGTGGTATCAGAGCCTGATCTACGCGTAGGTGCTTTGCACGGGTAATACACATATGTTTATATGTGGGCGATGATGATCATGTTATTGCATCTTCTATGTATTTTGGATATTTGTGGCATAGTGGGATGAAGCGGCCTGGACCAACCTTACATGTCATCGTACATGAGACCGATTCCATGACTGACATGCAACTTGTTTTGCATAAGTGCCTGTCGGGTGTCTGTCTCTCCTACTATAGTCAATATCTGATTTACAACGAGTTGCTAATAACTTTGTTATCCTCGTTGTGGTTCATGTTCGTGTTGGAGATATGCCTAAGAGGCAAAAATAAAAGTGGTTATTATTATATCTTTGTGTTTATGATGAATGTTTACATCCCATGCTATAATTGTACTATAAGGAAACACTAATACATGTGTGTTTTGTAAACGTAAAAGAGTCCCTAGCAAGCCTCTTGTTAAACTAGCTTGTTGATTAATGGATGATCATGGTTTCCTGATCATGGACATTGGATGTCATTAATAACAAGGTTATATCATTAGGAGAATGATGTAATGGACACACACCCATAGTAAGCATAGCATAAGATCAAGTCATTAAGTTCGTTTGCTATAAGCTTTAAAATACATAGTAACCTAATCCTTCGACCATGAGGTTATGTTAATCACCATCACCGGATGAGTACTTTGATGACATCAAACACCGCTTCGTAACTGGGTGGTTATAAAGGTGTCATTGGGTATTCTGAAAGTATGTGTTGAAGCGCATGGACCAAGATTGGGATTTGTCCATCCATATGATGGATAGATATGCTCTGGGCCCTCTCGGTGGAATGTCATCTGATTAGCTTGCAAGCATGTGACTGGGTCACAAGGGATGCCATAACATGGAACGAGTAAAGAGTACTTATCAGTAACGAGGTAGAACTAGGTATAGAGATACCGACGATCAAACCTCGGATAAGTAGAGTATCGCGTGACAAAGGGAATTAGTGTCGTATGTTAATGGTTCTATCGATCACGAAGTCATCGTTGAGTATGTGGGAGCCGTTATGGATCTCCAGATCCCGCTAATGGTTATTGATCGGAGAGGTGTCTCCATCATGTCTTCATATTCACGAACCGTAGGGTGACACACTTAAGGTTCGAAGTTGTTTTAAGTAGATATTGAATGTGCGTTGGAGACCGAATGTTGTTCGGAGTCTCGGATTGGATCCGGGACATCACGAGGAGATCCGGAATTGTCCGGGGAATAAGATTCATATAATGGGGATCATTTTCTAAGGTAGGAAATGTTCTGGAGTGTTTGTATGAGGATTCTAGAAGGTTTCAGAATGTTCTGGAAGGTTCTAGAAGATATTTTGGAGTTTACTTGAAAACCAAGATAGGATAAGGGGACACTTAAAGGGTAAGTAAAGGAAACTTGGGGGGGGGAGGACTCTCCCCCCAAGCCTCCTTGTGCGCCGGCCCTAAGGGGTGGGCCTAGGGGTGAGAACCCTAGGCCGCGCCCCTACCTCTATATATAGAGGGGTCGAGGCGCCACCCCCTTGCCCCTTCCCACTCCAAACCCTAGCCGCCTCTCTCCTCCTCCTTCCATCTGCTCTGGCTTAGGCGAAGCCCTGCAGAATTCTCTACTCCACCACCACCACCACCACGCCGTCGTTCTGCTGGGATTCCGTGGAGAAGATCTACTACCTCCGCTACTCGGTGGAACGAGGAGAGGAAGGTCTGCTTCGACTCCGCATGTGTGACCGACTGCGGAAGCGCTGCCGGAACGCGGCGCCGGAAGGATCGTCCAATCGATCCTAAGATCGGCAAGTGATGGACTACATCAACCACGAGATCCAATCTCGTAACGCTTTCGGATCTACAATGTTAGTACAGATCTATCTCGTTGCACATGTCTAATAGATTAGATCTTGGCTTTTATCTAGATTAGATCTGGGTTTTGTTCGTTCTTGCGGTAGAAATTTTTTGTTTTCCTTGCTACGAACCCATCAGTTCGTAGGTGAGAACGGTTCTATCTCCGAAAGCCCTAAGCCATGTAAAACTTGCAGTTGATAAATTAGAGGCGTCTAGTTTAGATCGTTGCTAGGCTAGTGTATTGATATGGTATTGTTGTAAGTAGATGTATGATAGATACTCTTACAACACACTCAACATGTAAGTTCCATAGACCTTGGCCTTACACACAACGGAATGATAGAGATCATATCACGATGCAAGTGATAGAGATCAAATGCATGGACCATATCACCTCACTTTACACATTAGATGTTAGCATCTTATACTGCTAGTTTGGCGCTTTTGGTAGCATTATAAGATGATCCCTCATTTAGATATAAGAATAAAAATGTGTTCTTCCTTAAGCATGCACCGTTCTGTGGATCGTGTTTCGAGACATCACGTGATGATCGGGTGTACTCGAATCTACGCTTTCATAGGAACGGGTGTAAGACAGTTTTACACACGTGAATACTAAGGTTCTTCCTTGGCGAGCCTAGCATGTACAGACATGGCCTCAGAACACGGACCGAAAGGTTAAGCATGAGTCATATAGTTGATATGATGCCCATATAGATGCTCGCCTTTGAAGCTACATCAACTCACGTGATGATCGGACTTGGTGTAGTGGATTTGGTTCATGTAATCACCAAAAAGACACGAGGGATGTCGTTTTTGAGTGGGAGTTCATTAGTAATTTGGATTAGTTGAACTCAATCTATCATAAACTTAGTCTAAATAAACTTTACAAATTCTGTTGTAGATGGCACCACCTGCTTTTAATTTCAATGTGTTCATGGAGAAAGAGAAACTTGCTGCGAATGGTGGCAACTTCAGCAACTGGGCTATGAATTTGAGGATTCTCCTCACTGCTGCACAAAAGCAATATGTGCTAGATACGCCGCTAGGCCCCCCACCAGCTCCTGATACCCCTGACGAGGAAGAGAATGTCTATGTGACTCGTCAGGAGGACCACAACTTAGTTCATTGCGGCATACTGTATGGGCTAGAGCCAGAACTTCGAAAGCGTTTCGAAAATGGCAATGCCTTTGATACCATGGGAGAATTGAAAATGATTTTCAATACCCATGCTGCCGTAGAGAGTTATAATGCTACAGAAAAGTTCTTTAGCTGCATGATGGAGGAAAATAGCTCCGTCAGTGAGCACGTACTCAAAATGTCTGGGTACGCCGATAAGCTTGTGTCCTTGGGAATAACGATTCCCATTGACTTAGGCATACATCATGTTCTCCAATCTCTGCCACCTAGCTACAAGAGCTTCGTGATGAACTATAATATGCAGGGCATGAAGAAGTCTCTTTCCGAGCTTCTGTCAATGCTTAAGACTACAGAAGTGGAGATTAGGAAAGAACATCAAGTGTTGATGATCAATAGGACCACCGGTTTCAAGAAAGACAAGAAAGGAAAGCACAAGGGAAAGAAGGGTGGCAAGTCTGTTGTCACGCCTGAAAAGAAACCCCGAGCTGGCCCTAAGTCTGACACCGAGTGCTACTATTGTAAGGGGACTGGCCATTGGAAGTGCAACTGCCCCAAGTATTTGGTGGACAAGAAGGCCGGCAAGGCAAACAAAGGTATATGTGATATACATGTTATTGATGTGTACTTGACTAGTACTCGCAGTAGCACCTGGGTATTTGATACGGGATCGGTTGCTAATATATGTAACTCGGTTTAGGGGCTACAGAACAAGCGACAACTAGCAAGGGATGAGGTCAGAATGCGGGTCGGCAATGGATCAAAAGTTGATGTGATCGCCGTCGGGAAGCTACCTCTCCATTTGCAATCGGAATTAGTTATAATCCTAAATAATTGTTATTTAGTGCCTGCACTGAGCATGAACATTGTATCTGGATCGTGTTTGATGCAAAGTGCTCATTCCTTTAAATCTGAAAACAATAGTTGTTCGATTTATAAGAATGATATCTTTTATGGTCATGCACCTATGTTGAATGGTTTATTTCTGTTGGATCTCGATAGTAATATTACACACATTCATAATGTTAATGCTAAAAAGAATAAACTTGATGATGATATGTCTACATATATGTGGCACTGTCGTCTAGGTCATATTGGTGTTAAACGCATGAACAAACTCCATTCTGATGGACTTTTGGAATCACTTGATTTTGAATCATTTGATACATGTGAGCCATGCCTTATGTGCCGACAGATCTATTGGAAATCCTACATATTGATGTGTGTGGACCAATGAGTGTGTCGGCATGAGGTGGATATCGTTATTTTGTTACTTTCATGGATGATTTGAGTAGATATGGGTATATCTATTTGATGAAACACAAGTCTGAAACTTTTGAAAAGTTCAAGGAATTTTAGAATGAAGTGGAAAATCATCGTAATAGAAAGATCAAATTTCTACAGTCTGACCGTGGAGGAGAGTATCTAAGTTACGAGTTTAGCACACACATAAAAGAGTGTGGAATAGTTTCACAACTCACGCCTGCCGAATCACCACAACGTAATGGTGTGTCGGAACGTCGTAATCGTACCTTATTGGATATGGTTCGATCTATGATGTCTCTGACTGACTTGCCACTGTCATTTTGGGGTTATGTACTGGAAACAGCTGCATTCACTTTAAATCGGGCACCATCTAAATCCGTTGAAATGACACCGTATGAATTATGGTTTGGAAATAAAACTAAGCTGTCATTTCTTAAAGTTTGGGGATGCGATGTTTATGTGAAGAAACTTCAGCCGGATAAACTCAAACCCAAAGCGGAAAAATGCGTCTTCATAGGATACCCTAAGGAAACAATTGGGTATACCTTCTATCATAGATCCGAGGGCAAGGTTTTTTGTTGCCAAGAATGGATCCTTTCTTGAGAAGGAGTTTCTCGCGAAAGGTGTGAGTAGTCGGAAGGTAGAACTCGAAGAGGTTATTGAACCTTCTCTTCATGGAATGCCGAGTGGCGCAGCACCGGAAGTTGTTTCGGAGTTGACTTCACCTGATGAAGAGAGAGCTAATGATAATGATCATGAAACTCCGAAAGAGGACACTACCGAACCTCGCAGGTCAAGCAGGACACGTGCAGCTCCTGAACTGTACGGCAATCCTGTTGTGAATTTCATGGTTGATGAAATGGATGACCCTGCCACGTATGAAGAAGCGATGATGAGCCCGGATTCCAACAAATGGCTAGAAGCCATGAAATCCGAAATGGAATCCATGTACGAGAACCAAGTTTGGAACTTGGTGGACTTACCTCACGACCAAAAGGCCGTTGAGAATAAATGGATTTTCAAAAGAAAAACTGATGCTAATGGTAATGTGACCATCTATAAGTCTCGACTTGTCGCAAAGGGGTTTCGACAAATTCAAGGAGTTGACTACGATGAGACATTCTCTCCCGTAGCGATGCTTAAGTCGGTTAGGATTATGTTAGCAATTGCTGCATATTTTGATTATGAAATATGGCAGATGGATGTCAAAACTGCGTTCCTCAATGGTAATATTGAAGAAGAGTTGTATATGATACAACCTAAGGGTTTTGTCGATCCTAAGGTTGCTAATAAGGTATGAAAACTTCAGCGATCCATCTATGGACTGAAGCAAGCATCCCGGAGTTGGAATCTCCGCTTTGATGAGGTGATCAAAGAGTTTGGATTTGTCCAAACATATGGAGAGGCTTGTATTTACAAGAAAGTGAGTGGGAGCAATGTGGCATTTCTGATATTATATGTGGATGACATATTATTGATTGGAAATGATATAGATCTTTTAAACAGTGTTAAAAGTTATCTAAACAGCAAATTTTCGATGAAAGACCTTGGTGAAGCATCATATATATTAGGCATTAAAATCTATAGAGATAGATCAAGGCGCCTAATTGGGCTATCGCAAAGTACATACCTTGATAAGATATTAAAGAAGTTTAATATGGACGAAAGTAAGAAGGGGTTCTTACCTATGTTGCAAGGCAAGACATTGAGTAAGACTCAAAGTCCGGCTACGGCGGAAGAAAGAGAGATGATGGATAAGATCCCCTATGCCTCGGCCATAGGCTCTATTATGTATGCCATGAGATGTACAAGACCGGATGTGGCACATGCTATTAGTTTGACTAGTAGGTAGCAATCTGATCCAGGTTCGGAACACTGGATAGCGGTAAAGAACATCCTCAAGTACTTGAGAAGAACTAAGGATATGTTTCTTATATACGGAGGTGAAGAAGAGCTAGTCGCTAAGTGTTATGTCGATGCTAGCTTTGACACCGATCCGGATGACTCTAAGTCTCAATCCGGATACGTATTTCTCTTGAACGGAGCAGCAGTTAGTTGGAGGAGTTCCAAACAACCTGTGGTAGCTGGATCAATGACGGAGGCGGAATATGTTGCTGCTTCAGAAGCGGCGCAGGAGGCAGTTTGGATGAAAGAGTTCATTACGGAACTAGGTGTGGTTCCAAGTGCGTTGGACCCAATGGTGATCTATTGTGACAATAATGGAGCCATAGCCAACGCAAAGGAACTGAGGTCTCACAAAAATTCCAAGCGTATTAAGCGCCGGTTTCACTCCATCCGCGAGCATGTCAAGGATGGAGATCTAAAGATTTGTAAAGTACACACGGACCTAAATGTAGCAGATCCATTGACTAAAGTTCTCCCTAGGGCAAAACATGATCAACACCAGAACTCCATGGGTGTTAGATTTATCACTATGTGAACTAGATTATTGTCTCTAGTGCAAGTGGGAGACTGAAGGAAATATGCCCTGAGAGGCAATAATAAAGTATATATTCCTTATATATGATAGATGTTTATTTTACATGCTAGAATTGTATTGATCGGAAACATCAATACATGTGTGTTTAATAAACAAAAAGGGTTCCTAGTTATGCCTCTCTTATAGACTAGCTTGTTGATTAACAAGATGATCAAGGTTTCCTGATCATGGACATTGGATGTTGTTAATAACAAGGTCACACCATTGGTGGAATGGTGTGATGAACATTCATCCGAAATATAGCATTACGATCAAGTCATTATGCTTATATTGCTATAACATCATACGAAGTAATCTTTATCCTTAGACCATGAGATCATGTTAATTGCTAACACCGGAAGAGTATCTTGATAACATCAAACGTCACACCATAACAGGGTGACTATAAAGATGGGTTCAGTACTATGAAGGTGTTATGTTGAGGCTCATGGATCAAGAGTGGAATTTGTCAATCCAGATGATGGATAGATATACTCTGGGCCCTCTCGGTGATATCACATTAAGATAGCTTGCAAGCAAGTGATGTGATCACTAGAATGTTATATCATGGGAACGAGAAAAGAGTGCATGTCGGTAACGAGATCAAACTAGGTATGGAGATACCGATGATCGAATCTCGGACATGTAATATATCGAGAGACAAAGGGATTTAGTTACAAGCGTTAAAGGTTCTCACGATCATAGAAGTCATCGTTGAATGTGTAGGAGTGAGTACGGATCTCTAGGTCCCGCTGCTGATTATTGATCGGAGAAGGGTCTCGATCATGTCTGCATTATTCGCGAACCATAGGGTGGCACACTTAAGACTTACCGGACACCATTTTGGAGCACATATGTTTCAGACGAAAGAATTGCAAAGTGCGGGAATTCTTTCAATAGAAACCGGAAATTGTTTCGGGTGAAATTGCAGAAAGTGGTTCTACATGTGATATTGAAATATTGCAAGGGGCTATATGTGAATGTTTGTTAATTAAAGTAATTAACAAAATTCTGAATAAATTTAATAAAAAGAGTTTTATTAAATGAGAGAGCATTAAATTTGGAGAAATTTAATGCATTTAAAGTGGAGACTTTAAAAGGGAATGTGAAGAGGCATTTTAATGTGGAGGTGTTACCACCACATGAATGGGGGAGGTGAGGGGTCACCCCCCCCCATGCGCCGGCCATGGAGAGAGGGGGCACCCCCCTCCTCCTATAAAAGGCCACTCATTCCCTCCTTCATCCACACACCTCCTTGTGAAGGATCTCTCTGCCCCTCTAGAATTATTCCCCCATGGTCTCAGATTAGCAAGATACATGTTCCCGTTGGCATTTCGTCTGGAAGGAGTTGCTGCTTCCGCTGGATCGCTAGAGCGAGGCGGTGGAGGTTGTCCGGTGGCTTGAACGTGTGTGCGAGTGCGGATGCGCTGCTGAGTTGCGGTGCTCGGACTTCCTCACGATCTTGAGATCAGCAAGTGTACGACTACATCAACCACGAGTTCCTACTCGTTACCAAAACTCATTGTCTTCGAGGGTAAGTTCTCGTTGGATGTATGTCCACCCGATGCTTTGTACCTAGTAGATAGATCTTGGCGTGTAGTTCACACCGTAGGAATTTTTTTTGTTTTCTATGTTGCGGACCCAACACTTTGATCATCTTTGTCTCCCTCAAGCCCAACCAGACCCACACCAGCACATCCCCTACCTCCTAGCTGCACTGCATTGCCATGCCGAGCCACTCCTCGCCGGCCGATCGTGCACTCGCAGCAGCAGACCTCTCCAGCCTCTCTTGCCATGCACGTCGCCAGTGGTCCACTGCCACCGTCCAACCAGCCCTAGGCCAGAGCTAGAGACAGGAACGGCCAGAAACCGCCGCGCCCGGAGCTGGTCGACCATGCCTATGCCGCCCGTAGAGCACGCTCTGTCCCCGCGTGCACAGACCGCCCCTTGGCCGCAGCCCACGCCTACTGCTCCGCCACGACCCGGGGAACACCCCAGACACCCCCGCTGGCCGCCCAACGCCTCACAGCCACCGCTCGCCATGGACACCGCCGCCTCTGCCGCTCAGAGCGCCACCTCGCCCAGACAGCATACCACTGCCCCTATGCCCGCATTCACTTCCTAGAGCACCGCCAGGAGACCGCATGTCGATCGCCACCTGTAGCCATGCCGCTAGCCAACCGTAGCCGTGTCTCTGGTGTCGCCTGCCCATACCCTTCGCTCTCACCGTCGGGCCTATATAAACTGACCTCCCAGCCTCTTTTCTCCACACCCACTCACTTCCCACCTCTCACTGACCATCCCACACCATTAGCCGGAGCAAGGGGAGCAGCAGCTCGCCGGAATAGGAGTCAGAGCCGCCGCCTCTGGAGGAGAAGGGCGCCGCTGATTGTGACCACCCCCGGAGCTACCTCGACCGTCCCTGAGCTCGCCGTCGTCTCCCAGTTCGTTTGCCCGCCTCGCCATCGTTGCTGGATCCCTGGTACGTCCACAGCAGACCCCCACCGAGCCGCTAGGGTTCAAGCTCGCCGGCGACCTGTTCGTCGTCGACGACGACCCTCAGCCATAGATCCCCCTTCTAATCCTACGGCCCACAGCGCGTGTACCGTTTCGCGTGTTAAGACCCACTGATAGGCGGGACCCCCCTGTCAGCTGAGCCCCGCGCCGCGGAGCGCCACTGGGCCGGCCCAAGTTCTTTCCCGCGCTAGCCCAACCATTCAAAATTTGATTTTTCTTTTTAGGTTGAATCTAGATTATGTCTAGTTTAAAATTCATTTATGAGAGTTTTACAAATCCAAATTGCATGAAACAAGTTTTGTCTGAAAGATATTAAGATGATCTATCCAAGCCTATTGGATTTAATTCTATTAGAGTTATAGATCTCTCCTAATAAAAATAATAAAACAGAAGCTTTTGCACCTTGCAACATTTTTATAAAATCAACCAATTTAGCTTTTGAGTTGATTCCAACTCTCAAAAATCACATTTCACCATATCTATCTAAATATGTAATAATATTAAGGTTTACATACAGTGATTTTGGACTTGTACCAAAATAATGCTATATAGGCATTTCTAGTCACTTTAAATCATTAAATAATGAACTTAAACCAAAGTAATATCGATCCAACCTTTAAATCTCATACCCCCATGTTAGAATATGTGGTGAGGACATGTGTCAACATGATCCCATATTTTAGGTGGTGAATATTAAATTTTAGTTAATTTTTCAATGAGTAGAAATTACTTTTCTAAAATAAAAAGAGATGAAACCATTGAATTAAACTTGTGATGGTAATAGATCATCAAATATGTGTCTTAGAATGCTACTTAGCCTAGTTAAGTATTGTTTGGTGATTGTGTACTCCATATGTATTTATAGACGATAGTAACGACCAAGATTTCGAGGAGGAGGAGTTCTACCAAGAAGAATAAGAAGAAGAAGAAGAAGAAGAAGAAGAAGAAGAAGAAGAAAACTTCAACCACTGCACCAACCAAGGCAAGCCACCATTAACAGTGCATGCTAACACTTGCAAGTTTAGTGCTTCGCAAGTTAGGATCAAACTAGATGGTTTAGCAAAGATGCCTTAAGCATGCTTTGATCACACTCCTTTGACTATTAGTACCCAAAGTTTCATTTACAAGTTTTACCTCCCTTAGTTTACACAAAGTTCTTTACTAGTTTTGAAGGTAGCATAAAAAGTATCAAACTTGACCTATTTAGCTAAGCTTTAGATGTCATTCTATGGAATGAGATTGAACCCATCTTTTCCACCTTAGTGAACACTCTTAACTTAGTAGTTTAGTGTAGATCAAAACTTGAGTCACTTTAGATGGGAAAACTTGGTGAAAATGAATTATGAAAACCTTGCAATGATGAGTCATTCTATTGAGATGTTTTGACATGTGTTGAGAAACACAAAAAAGGTTGATGATGATGAAAATGTTGAGGCATGAGCCTTAACCCTTTTATAAAACTGATGGTTGGACTCGGATGCGATACCATTCGAAATTTACCGTATAACCACACTACCTAAATTGGGTAAGGCTTAGCTGGAAATTTATATGCATTAGTATTAGTTCCCTCACGGGAGAGGTTTGAGCTGAGGCTACCTCTCAATGTTTTTCCACCTATGCAGTTCCCAAGATGACTGATGGTCATGGTTGGGAGGCCATGCTCATAGGAGAGGTGCTTATACTAGGGTGTGTAAAGGGAAGGTTATGTTTGATTATCTGCATACTAAGTATGATGATTCAGGGTTATCCCTGACAGATGTATCGAATCTTGTGGTGAAAGTGTACCACCTCTGCAGAGTGTCAAACTATTCGAATAGCCGCGTCCGCGGTTATGGACAGTTGGAATGGCCATACTGTTTCGTTGTCAGATGTTTTCCAAACAACTTATGAACTGAATGATGAACTTTCACTTGACCACAACAGGGTTGTGTTTATGACCTTAGCTTCCCACTTAAGTGATTCTAGAGCTTTACTTTATCTTTCTTTGCTTCAAAACTCAGCTTAGGTTTCAAACTTAACTTTATAGTTAAACTTGGATTTAGCCCTTTAACTTAGAATTATAGTGCTTGTTAGTGGTAGTTTGCGAGTACTGAAAGAGTACTCATGGCTTTTGTCCCTGGCTATTATCATGGCCAGACTATGAAGGAGATTATCAAGATGATGGTCAGCAGGACGGCTATGATAACTAGGACTATCTGCCTTCGTCAGCATTGCCTGTGCCCCTGAAGATGGACCCCACCGCTACGCTTATCTTTTATTTCTGCTGCTTGTTGTATTAAGACTGGATCATGAGATCCTTATTTGTCTAAGACCTTATGTATGGTTTGTAATGAATGATGTACTGTGATATCCAATCTGTTATGTCTCGCAAAAATGGTAATCCTGGGATTGCGAGGTATGGCATAACAGGCATCTGGGATTAAAAATCCGGGTGTTGACACCGAGTTTGCCGCGCAAATGAACACAGCCGCCAAGGCTATCAACCTTGCTGGCTGGATGATGGAGGTACGCTACTTTGTCTTTTCTTTAACACGTACTAGTGCTTAGTGATATAACCATTAGTCCCCGAGCCTCCGGGGGAGTAACTTGTTACTCGGCGGGATTCTCCTTAGAGAACTAGCGTAGCTCCTTAGTAACTTCGAATATGTACACACCTAGAGCCGGGTTAAGTTCCACTTGGCCCGGATTTTGTACACTTAGAACATGCACACACCTAGAGTCGGGTTAAGTTCCACTTGGCCCGGATTTTGTACACTTCGAACATGCACACACCTAGAGTCGGGTGAAGTTCCACTTGGCCCGGATTTTGTACACTTCGAACATGCACACACCTAAGGCCAGGTTAAGTTCCACTTGGCCCGGATTTTGTACACTTCGAACATGCACACACCTAGAGCTGAGTTAAGTTTCACTTGGCCCGGATTTTGTACACTTCGAATATGCACACACCTAGAGCCGGGTTAAGTTCCACTTGGCCCGGATTTTGTACACTTCGAACATGCACACACCTAGAGCCGGATTAAGTTCCACTTGGCCGGGATTTTGTACACTTCGAACATGCACACACCTAGAGCCGGGTTAAGTTCCACTTAGCCCGGATTTTGTACACTTCGAACATGCACACACCTAGAGCCAGGTTAAGTTCCACTTGGCCCGGATCTTGTTCACTTCGAATATGCACATGACCAAGCTATCCATGCTCTTTTTAGGTGACTACCAATCGCCGGAGCGCTGAGTTTCAGCATCTCTTGGACACACATAAGGCGCTGCGCTCGAAACATTCTAAACTTCTCGCTGAGTTCGAGAAAAGGGGTAAGTTTTCTCCTTGGCTTTTTTCCCATCTTTCTCTGTCTTTTCCCGCCGAACTAATCTGTTATTCGGATTGGGAAGCCGAATTGGAAGCCGAAAACAATATCATGAGGAAGAACTTGGAGCAAATAAAAGGTAAGTTATTTCGGTTAATCTTCTTCTCCACTCTCTTTCCTTTCACCTAAGCCTGGCAAATATTCATACCTCGGCTTTGCTGGGTCAACAAACTGTTTCAGCATCTCTTGAAGATAGTGTGCCCGTGCCTGATATGATGCTGCATTTTCTCGAACAAGCAGGGCAGCATCAGGCCGAACTTAAGAAGAAGGATGATGAGCTCGCCCTCCTCCGGACCAAAGATGATGAGATTACCAAGCTCAAGGCAGAAATGAAAAAGCTCAAGGCGCTCCACAAAACCAAGATGGACAAAGCTGGCCAAGATTTCACCGAGGAATGGGAACGTCTCAACCTCCAAAATGCCAAAGATCAAGAACTGTTGAAGGAGGCCGACGTTAAACTTGAGTCGGCAAATGCTGAACTTGTGCAACTTCGGGAGAGACGTGATAACTGCACCAAGGAGATGACCTGGATCCATAGCCATATTTATCGTAAGTTCTTTTCCTTCAGCCGGCATGGATCTCTCCAGATCAACCTCCTTTACTTATTTCATTTGTCTTGTTTTTACACAAATTTCCGGAGGGTGATGCCATTGCGGCTACTGTCGTTGCCAAGTTCTGCCAGAAGCGGGATACCCCAACTGGTCCTGGCACTGAAAATATTCCCTATGACATGGAGGACCTGCTAGTCAGCTTATCTTCTCGTGTCGAGATTGTGAAGAACTATGGTTCGGGTATCCTAGATGCAGCAGTCCGGATTCAATGCCCTTTGGCCTGTTGAAGATACTCCAGAGGGCTCCACTGCTCTAATTAACAAGTTAATGGAGTGCGAGACCTAGCTTGACCTCTGGAGGGTATTCACCGGACGCGCCAGAGCTGAAATCATTCTCCACTACGTGCTCACATGGTATGAGAAAATAAATTTGAATCTTCTCGAGCGCATGCGCACCGAATCAAGGTGGTCCACTGATGTGGATTGGATAGCTCGTCGCAAGGCTTGCGCCCATAGCCTCATTCAGTTTGCCCCCATCCATCAATGGAACGAGGGACCAAGCTTTCTCGAAGCCATTGACGACGAATATGTCAAAGATGGTTCGGATGAGGAGGAAGAGGACGAAGCCTCGGACGTCGAAGAAAATGAAGATGGCGCTGAAGCTGAGGCTAGAGTTCCACCTACTGGCACCGAGTTACGTCCCCCTGCTGCTCCTTGATCACCAAGAAACACGTTGAAGTTTATCAGATCCCCGGTATGCCGGGTGCAGATGTATTAAGCACACAAATTATATTTTGCTACTAAGTTGCTCGTGCCGGATTAACTTGGGCGTAGTCCTCGAGTTTCATTTTCTTGTTTCTCCAATTTCTTGGCTCGGCTCGTGTCTACCTCGGTTCGGTTTTATGACTTACGAGTCCGAGTTTCAAAAATTGACTTAACAATACTTAGAAACTTTTAGGACTAGCTCAAAATAATTTAGCATAGTAAAAACAAGGTAAACATAAAGTTAGTCCAAATAACAAATGTCGGCTCGATTACGTTCTTTTCCTTAGTCGTTTTTGTGTGCTACGCAATTCCAAACTTGTTCTCTTGCTTGCCATGAAGCCAAATCTTGTTGGACAGCAGCAAGTTGAAGAGTTGAGTTTTTGGTGCTCACACACTACTAATCCGGCTTAGGCAGAAGCAACTTAAACCACCTGACATAAAAATAACTAACCAGTATAGAAGAAAACCAATATTATTACGGCAGTCCCTGAGTTACTGCTCGAGGTGCCACAATTTCATTGATAAACTCATTGTTGGCATACATACCGACATATGAGAAACTCAGATACACACACTTCTTTGCTAAGTGTAGAACGGACGAAGTAGAGCTACATTCCATGGACGCTTAGATTCCTCGTCGGACCTGTCCGCCTTGTTCTTCTCCTGTGGCTTTGCATCGATAAGATAATAAGATTCATTGTGCAATGCTTTGCTCACAATGAATGGCCCTTCCCATGGGGGGATAACTTATGCATGCCAGTGGTACGTTGTACCAACCGGAGTACCAGATCACCTTCCCGGAAGACTTGGGGGTTTACTTTCCGGCTATGATAGCGTCAGAGATTTTGCTGATATATGGCGGATATGGACAATTCCAATTCTCTCGCTTCTTCCAGCAGATCAACATCATTTTGTTGGGCTTCTTGCACTCTGGCTCCTGTGTATTGGGTTACCCTAGGCGAATCATGCTCTATGTCGGCTGGTAATACAGCTTCTGCCCCATATACCAGAAAGAATGGCGTATAGCCTATTGATCGATTTGGAGTTGTTCTTAAACTCCACAGTACCGTTGGTAGTTCTTCTATCTAGCACCCCGCTGATCTTTGCAGCGGCTCAATGAGCCGGGGTTTTATCCCAGATAATACTAATCCGTTGGATCTTTCAACTTGTCCGTTCGATGCAGGGTGGGCTACCAAGGCAACATCCAGCCGGATCTCCTTATCTTGGCAAAATCGCGCAAATGCTCCTTCAGCAAAATTTGTGCCATTATCTGTTATGATACTGTGAGGATAGCCATATCTTAGAATGATATCCTTGAGGAATGTCACAGCCATAGCTCCATCACATTTTCTTATTGGCTTTACTTCAATCATTTGGTGAACTTGTCCACCATAACCAAGATATGGGTCATATTTCCTCTTGCTGGTTTAAACGGGCCAACCATATCCAAACACCATACAACAAATGGCCAGGTAATTGGTATGTTTTGAGTTCCGACATTGGCATGTGTGTCTTGGTAGCATACCTCTGACAACCATTGCACTTTCTTACTAGATCTTCTGCTTGTTCCAAGGCACTTGGCCAGTAGAACCCATGCCGGAAAGCTTTCGCCACTAAAGCTCTGGATGAGGCGTGATGCCCGCATTCCCCTTGATGTATATCTCGGAGGATGTCGAGCCCTTCTTCCGGGTCAACACATCGTTGGAGAACGTTTGTGACACTCATCTTGTATAGTTTGGAATTGATAATTGTATACGCCTTTGCGTGCCTCTGAATTTGCCTAGAAAGTACCTCTTCACTGGGCAAAGTTCCATCCTTTAGGAACTAAAATATGGGCAGTGCCCAAGCTGGTATAGCTCGCACCAGAAACACATCCTCATCTATTTCCATTTGATCCACCGACATAACCTCGTCCGGACTGCGCGGCGCAGTCCCCGGGTTCTACGTAGCAGTCCCCGGGTTTCCTGAACCACTTCCCACGTCAATGTACATGGGTACAGCTCCGGACTCTGGATCTGCCAAGATATAGATTGAGTCAGTCTCTGGGGATGACCTGATAGATGGTTTTCTGAGGTGTTCTAGCACTACTCCTGGTGGAATTGCTTGTCGGGTTGATCCGAGCTTCGACAATACGTCGGTGGCCTCATTTTCCAGCTGGGTACATGGTGAAACTCGCATCCCTCGAAGTACCCTGATATCTTCTGCACATGGAATCTGTACAATGCCATGTTTGGATCAAGAGCGTCCCATTGCCCCGCGACTTGCTGAACTACCAAATCGGAGTCGCCAAAGCATTGGATTTCCTTTGCCACTTTGAGCCCATGCACAAGTGCTTCATATTCTGCCACATTGTTCGATGCTGCGAAATGGATTTGGAGCACATACTTCAGCTGGTCGTTCTTTGGTGAGGTAAGTACAACTCCGGCGCCTAACCCGGTTTTTGTTTTCGATCCATCAAAATGCATTCTCCAGTAGTTCGGATCTGGTAACGGTGGTTCATATTGCATCTCGGCCCAATCTACAAAAAAGTCGGCACGGCCTGAGACTTGATCGCATCTCTCCTGTCGTATTCCGGAGCATAAGGGGCTAGCTCAATTGCCCATTTCGTGATCCGGCCGCTCGCATCCTGGTTACTCATTATCTCAGATATGGGGGCTTCACATATCACTTTTATTGGGTGTTCTTCAAACTAGTGCTTTAGCCTCTTCGCCGCCATATACACACCATACGCCATCTTCTGATAATGAGGATAGTTTTGCTTTGATGTGGATAATACCTCACTTAGGTAATAGACTAGCCTCTGCACCGACTTACCATCTTCGTTGCGCTCTACCACCACCACTGCACTTACAACTCGGTTGGTTGCGGCTATATAGAGCAACATTGGCTCTTTTGATAGTGGAGACGCTAACACTGGTGCAGTGGCTAACATTTTCTTTAATTGGATGAAAGCTTCATTGGCCTGCGGCATCCATACGAACTTGTCCGCTTTTTTCATTAGTTGATAGAGAGGCAATGCCTTTTCTCCCATCCGACATACAAATCGACTTAAGGATGCCAGACAGCCAATGAACTTCTGGACATCGTTAAGACACTTCGGCAGTTCCATTCACCCTATGGCCCGGATTTTAGTTGGGTTAGCTTCGATACCTTGGCTGGAGACAAGAAATCCGAGTAATTTTCCAGCCGGGACACCGAATGTACATTTCTCCGGATTAAGCTTCATTCGGAACCTTCTTAGGTTCACGAATGTTTGCCTGATATCATCAAGGAGCGTTTTGCTTTCCTTAGTTTTTATAACCACATCATCCACATATACTTGCACATTTCGGCTGATTTGGTCATGTAAACATTTTTGCATACATCTTTGGTACGTTGCCCCTGCATTACGTAAACCAAAAGGCACGGTGCGATAGAAATAAGCCCCATACGGGGTAATACACGTAGTCTTTATTTGATCATTCGGGTTCAGAGGTATCTGGTGGAAACCAGAATATGCATCTATGAATGACAACAGTTCACTCCCAGCAGTAGAATCTATGCCTTGATCTACCCTTGGCAGTGGGAATGGATCCTTTGGACATGCCTTATTCAGGTTCGTGTAATCGATGCACATGCACCAAACCACTGCCACATTCGGATCATGTTTCTTCTTCTCTACCAGCACCGGATTAGATAGACAATCTGGGTAAAGCACTTCCATGATGAACCCAGTTGCTAGGAGCCGAGCTATCTCATCTCCAATAACTTTTCTCCTATCTTCGGCGAAGCGGCGGAGAGGTTGCTTCACCGGCTTTGCTCCGGGTCTCACATTCAAAGAGTGCTTGGCCAACTCCCTCGGAACACCTTGCAAGTCCAGTGTGGACCAAGCAAAGATATCCCGATTCTCACGGAGGAAGTTGACGAGCTTGCTTTCCTATTTGTCATTTAACCCGGCACCAATCGTTACGGTGCGCTCTGGGAACAGATCATCAACAGGCACTTTCTTTGTATCTTTAGTTGCTTGAAATGAGACACTTCCATGCGGGTTACTCAGCGCCGGCATATACTGCTGCGCAGACTGAGCCAATGCCGCCACCTCCTGGATCTTTTTTTTCTCTTGTGCAATCACGAGTGACTCAGCTAGGTTAGACCCGGTTGACGCACACTCGATGGAACGTCGGAAATCTCCTGCTATGGTAATTACCCCATTTGGCCCGGGCAATTTCATCTTCAGGTAACTGATGTGACAACTTGCCATGAATTTGTTCAGGGCAGGCCTGCCGAGTAACGCGTGATACGCACTTTCTAGGTTCACCACCTCAAACTCCAAATTTTCAGTTCGACAGTTATCTCTCGTGCCAAACAACATGTCTACCCGGACCTTGCCAATGGGTTCACAGGAAATGCCTGGCACAATACCATGGAAAGTTATTCTTGTGGCCTGGAGCATGTTCTCCGAGATACCCAATTTGCGCATTGTATCCACGTACATGATATTGATGCTGCTGCCATTGTCAATCAGCACCTTAGAAAAATCTCACATTGATATTTGGCCCGATGAACGCTGGGTCCAGCACTAACGCATATGAACCAGGGCTTGGCATAAGCTTTGGATGATCCTTGATACTCCATGTAATTTCCTGATCCAACCAAGGCATATACCTCGTCGCTGCCGGCATAACTGCATTCACTTCCATATGTCGGTGTTGCAAGCTCTTTCTATCTGTCTCCTCCATGGTAAACACACAGTAGCTCTGGTGATGCTCTCTGTATTCATTTCTCCCCTCATTTCCGGGGTACCTTTGATCTGGCTGATGTTGGTTTTCCACCTGATGCACTGCATCCCTTCTCTCATGGTTTTCATACCTCGGCGGAGGTGGTGGCAACATTAACTGTTGCGTGTTCGCTCCGGGGAGTAATTGTTGTCGGGGTAACTCCTGCCGAGGTTGATCGTTCCGAGGTGCCTGAGCATTCCCCGAACCACTTTGTTCTATCTTCCTCATCCACTCACATTGCCGAGTTGTGTGACCCGCCGGGTTACTCGGATTTGGCATGTGAAATTTGCATGGCTGATCCAGCATTGCCTCATATGTATACCTCGGACGGTCCTTCTTTTCTTGCCACTGTTTCTTCTGCTCTGGCTTCCAAGTTTTCTTGCCATCATTTCTTGGAGTCCATTGTTGCCCTCCAGTTTTCTGACGTTGATTACTCCCTACTCCGGGTTGATCTTGATTTACAGCAGCAACTTATTGTGAACTGTACCTGTAATCCGGTCTATCATCTCTTCTCTTACCTCGGTAATCATTCTGCCGAGATGACCCGGCTCCATCTCACTGGTAGTACTCCTCATTTGACTCGTTTGACACAAGCCTAGGTTGAGTCGGATCACCCAAGGCATATGAATCAGCAATCCGGATTGTCTCTGCCAGGGTTGTTGGCATATCCCTCTGTAACCTTTGCCACAGCATGCTCGCATATCTACATCCTTGCGCAAACCAAGCTATGGCCTGTGACTCAATCACGCCCTCACATGAGTTTCGCACATTGCACCAACAGGTTAAGAACTCCCGGTCTGTTTCATTTGGTCTCTACTTGCACATTGCTAGGGTCTGTGGCCTATTGGGCCTCTGATACGTGCTCAAGAAATTACTGATGAACATTTCCTCAAAATCGATCCAACAGTTGATACTACTAGGTGGTAAATTGTTTAGCCATACTCTTGCTGGCCCCTCTAGCATCTGAGGTACATATCTCACAGCCCATCTCAAGTTGCCTGTAGCAATTTTCACCGTTGTCGCGTAGTTGATCAACCAATCCTCCGGCTTTGTGCTACCGTCATATGTTTTCATGCCTCTAGGTAACTAGAAGTTAGGTACCGGAGGTTCCTTCATGATCCGGGTCCCAAAGCACGCTGGACCCAGAGGACCTTGCCCTTCAATCTGCTCCGACCTATAGAGTCGATCCAGTTTTAACATGGCGTCATCAGGCATCGAGTTCCTGCTTCCCAATCTTGACCCTATCACGTGATAGTCCGGCCTAGGATACCCTGCGTTCACCATTTCCGAATCACCGTCATTGTATCTATCTTGCTCTTGTGGAGCTGCTCTCTGTTGCATACCTTGGCTAGCACTTCGCTCTTGCCGTGGTATATTCCACTGCTGCGGTTGTCTTACACCCGCGGAGTTGCGCTGTCCGGCATTGCCGTTCACAGCGTTTCCCTGACCGGCATTGCCTTGGACGTGGTTACCTCGGCCAGCTTCACCTCGGCTGACACTTCATCGATCCTCATTTCCCTGCACTGCTTTTCCTTTCCCTTCCCTTGCCGGTTCATATGGGACTATCTGCTTGATTCTCCTCGCCGAGGTTACCACTTCCTCTCTTCTTGGGCCACCATGAGGGGATGATGTTGCTCCAGCGGATTTCTCCTGGTTACCTACTGCTGAATAAACGACCTTGGAAGCCCCGGCTCTTGCCGGATTAGCTCTGAGCAACTCTTCGTTTTGTCTATTTGCGATCCGAACTAACTCATTGACCCTATCATGCTGTCTTTGCCGGGCTTCACCCGTCAAACCCTCTAACTCAAACGCAGCTGCATCTGCTGCTCTCAGGTTCTTTGTCGGGGTACTGTACTTCGGCAGCCCCACGGACATAATGTTCTCTGATTCCTCAACTCTAGTATCACCCTCTTTGTTCATTTCACTAATGAGGTTTCTCCCCTTCACTTTTACAGCATCTACCTTATTTGCCTTTGCGTACTCACGCAGTGTCATGTTTAACGACTGCTGAGTCGCTGCTATCTTTTTCGCACCCTCGAGTATTTTCTGCCTAGTCTCCTCTAACTCGTCCTGTGCCCGAGCCAAATCTACTGTAGGTGCTATGGGGCTCTCTAAGCTATCTATCGCCTGCTGCAGTACATTCTCTGGCCTCTCTAGTGGAGGACCTCTATTTTTCCTCGGTGCCTTGGGTGTTACCTCCGGATCTGGTGCCGGATCGTTGCTCACGCCAGCGCCAAGCGCCATCATCATCACCTTGGCGCGGTCAAGGGAGCGAGTGATACGCACCCCGCGAGCCGCACTAAGGGGTGGCTCGCCTCCCTCGACGACGTGTCGCGGGTGAACGCACGACACATCGACAGCGACATAGATCTTGTGAGCGTCGAGCTTGACCAAGAGGCCGTTGCGCGGAAGAGGTCGCTTGCTGAAGCAGCCAGCATTGTCGCTGACGAAGTACAGCGCTCCAAAGCGCTGAATGAGCCCGAAGACGATGTGTTCGTCGTTGCCGATGAGGTTTCCCATCCGGATCTTCACTCCTGCTAGCGCCGCAAGCCCCACGGTGGGCGCCAACTGTCGTGGTGGTGTCACGGCAGATGGCATGGATAGGCTAAAGGTGGGGACAACATGCACTAGAGGAATCCAGGGAGGGATAGTGTGGTGATTCCACACACAGATGCTTTTTATTCTTCAAGCTAGATGAGTTACAAGTGCTCCTTGAGCTGTATTGGGGAGAGGAGGAAGAAGAAACTCTCTTACTCTCACCACTACTTTGCTCTCAGGAACCCACTACCCAAATGCCAACCAACTGAGATCAACCAAGTAAAACCCAACCCTTTCTATAGATTCCCTAGCCCTCCTTATATAGGGGTGGCTAGGTCTCCAGTTAGGGCATACGTGGAGGCATATTCTAGGGAATATGCCTCTTCCCAAAATAGCAAACCGACCGGATCACTTTTTGCCATCATAAGCCATGCAGAGGCTACGTAAGCCTCCGTGGCGCCAGCGTCATCCGACACAGGGCGCGTCACCCTTGTCGTCCACGCCTCGGTGGTCCTTCTCTCTGTCTGCTTTGCTCACGCTCTTGCGTACAGTGACCACCTTTTGACCAGCGAGATACCTTCCTTCTCTTGCAAGCCTAATATAACCCGGATCGTGCCTGGTTAATCCGGCCACACTGGTACCTGCATACAAGTTACATATATCCTGCCGGCATACGACATACGTCGACCGGGACTCAGTTAGGCGGACATCCTCCGGTCTGGGTTACTCCGTGATTCGGCCTGCCTTGAGGTGACTCGGCTAGCACTTGCTTTGACCTTGCCGTACCTCAGCTAACTCAGCCTTTATACCCTGGCGTGACCCTACCCGGGGGTATCCCCCCAACACTTCCTGTTCACGGATGGTCTTCTTGAGAGAGGCCACCTTCTTGCGAAGACGATCAATGGTGCGATCCTTCTTCTCGTGTTGACAACAAAGTGATTGGTGATAGTCTGGTCATTCTTGATGGCAATGGCAAGGTTGTGGTTGGCGTAAGCTCGAGCATTGTCCAATTCCTTCTGCCTATCATACAGCATGAAGTCAAGATTGTCCACCTGGTGCTTCAATTCTGGAGGTTCTGGCATCTCCAAAGGCATCCCCATAGAATCACGCCTTGCGAAGTGAGCAAAGCAAGTTCTCTGGATCAAGTTGATGTTTTGTCCGTAGAGACGAGCAAGAGCTTCATGCATAGCCCTGGTTAATCCATCTAGCTAGTTGTTCTCACACAGGGTGAATTGGATCTTCTCCGAAGTGGGTGCTTCCATCTTGCCTCGGAGGTCTGCAACTATCAGTCATTGTAGATCTCCTCTAATGTGATCGTTGACTTGGGCCCCAAAGTATTCCAAATGCGGGCGCTCAAGATACTCTGACAGTGCATCTAGATCCCTCTCAAAGATCAGTTGGCCTCCGTTGCCCAACTGGTAGAACTTGCAATACTGAACTTCCATCTATAAGAATTTAGGTTGAGTAAGTTGGTGAGGTGATCAAGTGTGTCAAATTTTATGTAGAATGTAAGAAGTTTTGAGGAACATGAATTTTGTTGAAAGTATCTCAAGGATAAGAGTGGGAATTGATTTTCATAAATACTCACTTCTTTTGTTTTGAAACTAAGTTTTTGTTCGGATGTCCATTCTAACTAGGGTATCCAATGGTCAGGATGGCTCTGATACCAACTTGTCAACACCCGGATTTTTAATCCCAGATGCCTATTATGCCATAGCTCGCAATCCCAAGATTACCATTTTTGTGAGACATAACATATTGGATATCACAGTACATCATCCATTACAAACCATAATAAGGTCTTACACAAATAAAGGATCGCATGATCCAGTCTTAATACAAACAAGAAGCGGAATAATAAGCGTAGTAGTGGGCTCCATCTTCAAGGTGACAGGCAATGCTGACGATGGGATATGATCCTAGTTGTCGTAGACCTCCTGCTGTCCATCATCCTGATAGTCCTCCTCATAGTCTGGCCATGAGAATAGCCAGGGACAAAGCCATGAGTACTCTTTAAGTACTCGCAAACTATCACTAACAAGTAAGGTAGTTCTAGTAGGAATCTTAAGTTCTAGGTTTATTTGCAAAAAGATAGGTTTATCTAAATTGAATTTAGAAGTAAAGAAAACTAATTTAATGTTATAAATCACTTAAGTGGGAAACTAGTTTTGATATCCACAACCCCGTTGTGGTCAAGTCAAAGTCACAAATCATTTCACAAGTCATTTTGAAAACATCTGACGACGGAACAGTATGCCCACTCCAACTGTCCATGACCACGGATGCGGCTATTCGAATAGTTTGACACTCTACAGGGATAACCCTAAATCAATCATACTTAGTATGCAGATAATCAATCGTAACCTTTCAATTACACACTCTAGTATAGGCAGCTCCCCTATGAGCTTGGCCTCCCAGCCATGGCCATCTGCCATCCTGCGCACTGCATAGGTGGACATCATCAAGAGGTAGACTCAGCTCAAACCTCTTCCGCGAGGGAACCCATACTAATGCATATAAACTTCTGGCTAAGCCCTACCCAATTCAGGTATTGTGGTTGTATGGTAAAATTGGAATGGTATCGCATCCGAACCCAACCATCAGTTTTGAAAAAGGGCTAAGGCTCATGCCTCAACATTTTCATCATCAGATCCATTGTGTTTCTCAACACATGTCAAAACATCTCAATAGAATGAATCATCATTCCAAGGTTTTCATAATCATTTTCACAAGTATTCCCATCTAAACTTATCAACTTTTATACTTAGCACTAGCCACTAAAGTGAAGAGTGTTCACTATTGAGGGGTGCTAATCTTCAATCTCTCTCCATAGAATGACATCTAGGTATAGGACTAGTTTTATACTCTTTATACTACCTATACTACTTTTACAAATACTCACAAAGCACTAACTAAAAGTAAAGAACTTTGGTAAAGTAAAAGAATAAAGCTTGCAAGTAAAACTTGGGATGGGTATAAATGAAAGGTATATAACCAAAGCATGCCTAATGCATCTTTCTTAGGTTATCAAGTGGGCAAGTGTTAACTTGCATAGTTAACTTGTATAATTCTAGCTTTCTCATAATAGCTTGTCTTGGTTGGTGTAGTGATTGAAGTTTTCTTCGTCTTCTGCTTGGTAGTACTCCTCCTCCTCGTATCCTTGGTCGGTACTGTCGTCTATAAATGAATACAGGGTACACAATCACCAAACAATACTTAACTAATTCTATTCAGCACACTAAGGCTCACAATTGATGATCTAGCATCATCACAATCATCACATGAAATAAAGAACAAGTTTCATTTATCTTATTTGAGAAAAGTAATTTCTACTCACTGAAATTAATTAAGATTTAATATTCTCCAATTAAAATACGGAATCATGTGGACACATGTCATCACCACATATTCTAATACATGGGAATGGAATTTAAAGGGTTGGTCAAATTTTATTAAGTTTAAGATTATTAATTAATAGATTTAAAGTGACTATAAATGCCCTAATAGCATTATTTTGGTACTAGTCCAATGTCACTGCATGCAAACCAAAAAAAATTTACATATTCAGATAGATCTTCTCAAAAGCATTTATCAACTCAAAAGCATTTATGGTTGATTTTTGAAAAATGTTTGAAGTGGCAAAATTCTCTGTCTTGTTATTTTTACTATAGATTTTCGCTAACTCCAAATGATTTAAATCCAACGAGCTTGGATAGATAATTTAAATATCTTTCTAACAAATTTTGAATCATGCAATTTGGTTTAGTGAAACTTTCTGAATTGATTTTTGAATCTAGGTACATAAACTAGATTAAACTAACTAGGAAAATCCTTATTTGAATTTCCAGGCATGCGCGGGAAACTTAAACGAGTCGGCCCAACTGCACAGTACAACGCAGCGGGCTGCTGACAGCGTGGACACAATGGTTAGCGACTGCATCTAAACGAAACGCTATCGGCAAATCTAGACCGTGTGATCTAATTCTAATCTAACGGCTGGAAGTCATCATCGATGATGAACTGCTCCGGCGAGAAATTAACCTAGCGTAGCGGTGGGGGGTCTGGCTAGGCTCACCTGGGCTCCAGCTAGGGTCGGCGATAGGGTCGAACGACGTGGTAGACGATGGCGGTTCGACGTGCGGTCACGACATGTCTTGGGGTGGTCGAAATCGACGGCGCCCTTCTCCTCCAACAGCGGCGGGCTTCGGCCAAATTTCGGTGAGGGAGAGCTCGCCTTGCTCCAGGAAGAAGTGGGGGAGGATCAGAGAGGAGTGGTAAGTGGAATGGTGTGGAGAAAAGAGGCGGGGGAGGCCTCTACTTATACTATGGCGAGGGGACCGAACGGCGTGGGTGCGGGCTCATCGGTGATGATAGTACAGGCTACTATCGGCGTGGCGGAGGCTAGTGGACGGTGATGTGTTCCCTGGCGGCTCTTATGGGCATAATGGCAAGGCGCAGGGCGGTGTGGCACGGTTGGGTGTGTGCGGCGCTCCACGCGGACGCAAAGGTGTTTGCGACAGCATGCGGCAGCTACGGGTCGCACGGCAGCGAACGGGGGTGTCTGCGGGGTTGGGGTGATCATGGCGAGCGTGAGCGTGCGCGGTGAGAGTGAGGCACGGTCTAGGCGAGCTGGTCCGGCGTGGCGAGCTGGCGGGCTCTGGGCATGGCACAGAGGCATAGGGCGCGGCGGTGCTAGGGTGGTCCAGGGCTCTTCTGCGGTCGAGGCTTGGACAGGGGGTGGCGGTGGACCGAGGGGTGTCTGGTGCACGTCGTTGGCGAGGGCGGTGATGCTTCTAACGCGTTGTCCACTGTGCGCAATGGCCAAAGGGGGGTTAGTCTAGGTGCTGCTCGACACTAGAGGGGACAAGGGAGTTAAGGGGAAACAGTGAAGTTAGGCAGTAGGTTAATTTGTGTAATTAGGGTGTTTGATGAAATGGCCGCAAGAACGTTACTTTGGAATTTTTGAATGAAACTTTGTGGGTGATTTGATCTTAAGCTTGAGTACCTATGTTTGCTTGGATAAGTCAAGGGGAATTGGTTTGATGGGTTTTTGAAAAAATGTGATCTTAGCACATACACTTGATTCAGTTTTCAAATGTCCTTTAAATGGATTTGGAAATAGCTTTTGTAATTTTGTAAAGTGGGCCTTGATACATTTTTAATTGGTCTAGCAAGGGGTGCAAAGAAGTAGAAATGTTTCTATTAGAATTCTTCTTCTAGGATCACTCAAAGTGACCTAGTGGTTAACTTTGGCCAAAATGACCATTTGGTTATTTAATTCATATTTGATCTCTTTTTCTTTTGCTTTTGTTTGTAATTGGCCTAGATGATGTAGCATTCACCTTTAAAGCATTTCACATCATTTGTAACAATCAAGCATGGCAATTTCAATCAATTCTACACTAATGCAAAATACACATGTATTCATATTCAAATTCTTAATAAAAGTTTTTGTTAACCCTAAATTGGGGTGATTAGAACTTGATAAGCTTGATTAGGGTTGTTGAGATGTTATAGTAGCCCCCGAATGTCGTGGTGTGGAACACGGCAGTACCATTGGGGATGGCTTGAAGGGGACAATCAGGATGCTATCGGTGGCTACTCGCAATAGGTTGGGCACACATACTACAAACACAGCGATGTACCCAGGTTCTGAGCCCTCTTGGCGAGGCAAAACTCCTACTCCTGCAAGGATCTACTATCAAAGGGGGCGAATGCCCAATACAGGTGCTCCTTGATTTGTTTCCTTAGCTACTTCTTGCTTGAAATTGTCTAAGTCCTCCCTTTTGTGTCTCTACCTAGAACCCTAGCACTACCCCCCCCCCCCTTATATACAGGTCAAGGAGGTAGTTTACAAGGTGGGTTGTAGGGTTTACTGTTTCGATTTGGGCCTTACAAAGTGGGTTGGCTGGACATGGCCAAATGGTAGGCCCGGGTCCAATCAAGCCTCTAGTACAGGGGAGGACCACGCTATAGTGTCCAGCGCCCCTGCTTTACTCGTCAGCCGGCTCTTTATGCGTCAGCCAGTTCTTTTTGCATAAGCCGGAGCTTTCCTCGTTAGCCCTTGCTTTGCTCGTCAGCCTCCAACTTTGGCGCATTTGTCTAGTAGTGCCGGCCAGGCCAGCTAGCCAGTCCGGTCAAAGGTGAGCTCAACAAGGAGCGTCACCCCCCACCGTACCATGGCTAGCAGATCCGAGGTGGACGGCTAGGAGCGGCCTCCCAGACGGTTCTTCTCGCTACCCGGCTAGACGGGCCAGCCGGGGAAACTTGAATGCGAACCAGGTGGGGATTCCACCCGGATGTGGTTCCTTGATCTGGCTCTAGACAGCATGTGCTCCTTGGAGCCGGTCGGTTGGTCCCGTCTTGGCCTACCCGGGGGTCTCCCCCCTGACACTAGTCCCCGAGCGCGTTAGGACTTGGCCCCATGGAGAAGTTCTTGCATGCTCATTTGAAATGATTGATGGTACAGATGCTCTGTCATTTTCATTTGTCTCGTAGTCTTTTTCTTGTAGTCTTTGTCCTGTACCAGCTTGGGATTCTGTGCTTTTTTCCATGCTGGGGTTTACCGGCTACGGAGCCAATGGCCCCACCCACAGGGTGTGAGCGGTGACCTTCTTGACCGGCTGCCGCACCCGGCCAGGAGAGGGATTGCCAGTTTGCTGTTGTCGGTGCTCGCATCAGCCATGCCTACCGTTTCTGGCGCACGTTGCGTCAGTTTAACTTTTGGGTCTGCCACTGCAGTTTTTGGTAACCGCGCGCACGCTTCCATCATTGCGTCTCCTTGGAGATCATGGGCGCGGTTTGCCTCCCGCCGTAACTTCTATGGGATCTTGTGTCCGCGTGGCGCTGGCGCACGAGATCTGTCCCGAACCGTCATGGGGAGTGGGGCGGTTGCTTGCGTGGCGTGGAGGGAGGGGAACCGATGTGGGGGAGTGGGGTCGTTGCCATCCATGTGGCGCAGAGGGAGGGGAACCGGCGTGGCCCTTCGTCCCTGATAAATACGTATGACAAGGAGCGGTGACTCCTCACTTCGTCTCCCTGCGCCTACCATCCCTATTCTCCCTTGCGCTCTATCCTTTCATTGTTCTTCTGTGCCACCGTTTCTTGGTCACCAGTGCCACTCCTCTTCCCCGACCACGGGACCCCGCGCTTCAGCCACGACCACTTTTCTGGACAAGATGTTGCCCGACGTCGCCGATGGGTGGTGCGATTCATATGTAACCGAAGAGTTGGTGAAGAAATACCGGTGGGGGATGTTCCTGCCGTCGGAACGGCTGGTGAAGCATCGCCTCGCGCCAGAGGGCGAGCGGGTGCCCAACCTCCAGCCTGGCGAGGCTGTCGTCTTCCTCGCCCACTTCGCTCACGGCCTTGGGCTGCCGCTGAGCTGCTTCATCTTGGAGCTGCTCGTCACCTTCGACCTACAGCTCCACCACCTCGGACCCAACACCGTGTCGATGTTGTCGCATCATGCGGCCTGCTGCGAGGCGTTCCTTGGTGTCTGCCCCGACGACGCGAACTTCTTGAAGTTCTTCTACATCAAGGTTCAGGTGGTGGGGAAGGGCGGGCCGTTGACAGAGACGGGCTGCTGCGCCATCTACCCATGGCCATCGACACCCATACCGCGCCTAGAGCTCCCCGACACCGTCAAGCTCTGGCAGCGCTCGTACTTCTACGTGCGCAACAACACCGAGGTGGACTTCATCAAGGTCCCCGCCTTCACCAACGTCCCCTCCAGCCGAAAGGCCTGGAGCGTCCAGCACTTGGGAGCCCAGGGTGACATCGACCGGATGGGCGCCTGTCTGGCCATCCTCGTGGAGAAGGAGCAGATCACCGCCCGAGACATTCTGTTGTCCTGGATGGCAACTCGCGTGCTCCTGTTGTAGCATTGGTTGCACAAGATGTGCCACCTCACTGGCCATCTAAATCCCACCCAGGTATCCCGGCTGGATGTGCCATACGCCGCCCTCCACGAATGGCTCGCCACCATCTCGAAGGAGGCGCTGGAAGAGGAGTGGGAGTTCTCCTGCTGGCCGTACCACAGCGGCCGGCTTCCGTCGAAGGTATGTCTTTCTTGCTCTTCTCCGGGTGGATTTTCCTGAGGGACTCCAGTTTCGTGCCTCTTATCTTCCCTTGTTGAGTAGCTTTTCATGGCGCTGCTTGTGGAGGACGGTATGGGTGACTACGAGCTCCCCAACTTCGCCGCGGACTTCAAGCCGGCGAAGGCTCTGCCGGCAGAGGTGGAACGGTTCCCCATGCGGGCCAACGAGGGCTGCGAGTTCCCACCCTGTGAGAGTTTGTCCTTTGTCCTTGTCTGCTTTGCACTTGTTATGCTTTTGGCCGTGAACTTAACGTTTTTCTTGTATAGGAACAACCGCTCATGGTGAGGATGTGGACCTACCCGAGGTCGTCGCGCCCAAGGGCAGGGGGAAGTGGGCCGCCCCCACCAGCGCTGCTCCAGCCGGAGGCGGCGTCAAGAAGACACGCCGCCCTGTCCCGCGGCCACCATGCCGAGCATTGCCAGGTAGGTGCTTCTATCTTCTCGATGCTTGTATTGACTTGCTTGTATTTGTGTTGCTCATTCCTTGTTTTTCCGCAGCGAGGCTATGGCCTTGCCTGGCTCCGTGACCGTCGCCACCGCGTCCACCCCTCCACCTGCTGCGAAGGGGAGCGCACCGGCTTCGGCATCCGAGGTTGCACTGGCTCTGGCCCCCGAAGTGGCATCTTCTCGGCCGGCTAGGGCCAGGGCGGATGCGACGGAGGTGGTGCCGCCGACTGCACCCGTGACGCTTCACCGGGCCGGGGCCATCTCCCGGCTTGCGGAGGGTCTTCTGCTTGGGCATGCCGGCACGGCCATGCCTCCCCCCGGCTCGATGGTGGGCGCTGATGCTGGCGCCTACCGGGTGGAGGAGCCGGTGGAGGTGCCGCAACTGGAGGCCCCCATCCAGCCGAAGGTTGGGCCATCCGCGGCCCCGGTCAGCGATGATGACCTCAAAGTCACCGGCTAGACGTCGGCTCAGGCTGCGCCGCCCTTGGATGCCCTTCTGGCGCGGTTGTCAGACGCGGCGCCTCTGGCCGTTGGCCAGGCTCGCGAGCTGGTGGATGCGCTGGAGCAAGGGCTCGGCCGAGACAAGGCGCTGGGGGCCTCCGTCAAGGTATGTGTTATGTTGCCCATCTTGATGCTTGTTCACCGTCTTGCCCTGCGGCTTGTTCTCACTTCTCTGTTTGTGCAGAGGGCTCTTGTCGACGCCGCCAAGACCTCGCGGCACCTGGGCCGTAAGATCGCTCGCTCTGCCGTATCTTCTTGATTGCGCGATTTCTCGCGCTTCTTGTTCAATATTGGTTACCCTCCTGCAGCTGTGCTGGCGGACCGGGACCGCGAGGTGGCCCGCCTGAAGGAGGAGGTCGCCCGGCTGGAGGAGTCCAACAAGACCCGCTAGGACCAAATCACCCAACTGACTGCACAACAGCAGCAAATGGAGATCAAGGATGGTAGGGCCAAGAAGACGTCAGAGACCCAGGCGGATGCCCTCAAGGTTTCCAATGCCAAGGAGGCGGTGGTGCTATCGGAGCTTTGCCAGATCGCCGAGATCGTTGTCAGTAAGTGCCCTCAACTTAAGCCAAATTTGCCGTTTTGCCCTTTGTAGTCAGTATTGTTTACTGTTTCTTTTCCTGGCTGTAGCTCAGTATCCTGAGGCAACAGATCAGGCATTGGGCCGGATTCCCGAGACGGATCCGGATCGGGATCTCCACCTAGGAGGCGAGGAGGCAAACTGGCTTCATGACGCCGCTCTCGAGGTCTTTGACTATGTCTGGCCCGAGGCTGTCCCGCCTGCCACCATGGATGCCTTGGCTGAGTGTCTTTTGGGTGCCCTGGACCTCATGAACATGGCACGGGAGTGGGCGGCTCGTGGCGGCGCGGAGATGGTGCTGGCGCTGCTGAAGTCCTGGTACCCGGACGTGGATCTGCGGAGCCATTCCCACGGATTTCGCCAAGGGACCAGCTATGACCAACTTTGTGCCGAGGTTCCTGACATCCGCTCCTATGGCGTGACGATCGGGATCTTCGTTGCACTAGACCAGGACTTCAGCGAACCGGCTGGCATGGAGCAGTACTATCACGCCTGGACGCGCCACGCACTGATGCTCCAGCTGCACCGCAGAACGCCTCCGCAGACATCGCCTCCAGCAGCCAAGCTCTAGCTGATACCTCCGACCCTTCTGCCTCCCAATGAACTTGATCCCTGGTATGTCGGGAGTATTTGTAATTTGAAAAACTTGTCTTTTCCTTGTGTTGTGTGAACAATTGTCTGTGTTCTGGTTGTTGAACTCTTGTGGGAGCATCGCCCCCCTCTGTGTATTTGCTCGTGCTCTTTTGTTTGCACTTTATGCTCTGCATGCTTGTTTCTGTGTGGGGCGCGCGAGCGCACCCACAGGGTTTAGTCCCCGAGGTTCGGGCCAGCTGGAGAACACAGCCGGGTCGAAGATCCTTTGTGTTGTTTGTTTGCAGGTTTCTGTGTGGGGGCACGCGAGCGCACCCACAGGATATAGTCCCCAAGGTTTAGGCCGGCTAGAGAATACAGCCGGGTCGAAGCTCCTTGACCTGCTCTACTGCTGTCTGGAAGCTACTTGCTTCCGGCTTGGGTGTTCGTCGTTGGACTTTGGCTCATGGAAACATAGAAACAATCAAGTTGTTTTCCTGGTTAAGCATATGTAAGTTCAAACTGTAATCTTAGATATACTAGTTTTGAAATCTTCACTATTTCGCGCAAATCCAATGTCCATGCCCATTTCTCAGTGAGCATTGGCAAGTTTTGATGTTGTTCGCTTGCTGGATTTTAGCCGGAGTCAAAGGGGTAGCTTAGTAGGCGTACTACATGATACTTTGGGTTGGGTTCATTGTCTTTGGGCGAGCGAGCGCAGCCGGGATGTCTAGCCATTTTTGTTTCCCTCGTGGCTTTTTTGTGTAGGGGCCTTCGAGCGTTCTGCTCTTGCCGGATCTGCCAGCCGGCTTGCGGTCTGCAGCCGGAACTGAAGAGGAAGCCTTAGGAACCGCGTACAGTACTTTGCTGCATGGGTCGCGCAGCTGTCTGGGCCAACCGGCGAGTCCCCAAGATAGATCACCGGCTCCAGGGTTAGGATAATGCAGCCGGAAAAACAATTTGTGTAGCTTGACTTGCTTATTTATTGCGGAGTCCCCGAGACTGTGTCGAGGCTCCCATGCTTGTTCATTACATGAAGGTAAGATACATACACTTCTTTTTCAAGTGTAAAAGGGACGAAGTATTCTCGCGTTCCATGGGCGTTCAGTTTCTTCGTCTGAGCGATCCATCTTGTCCTTTTCCGGCTGGCTGGCGTCGATGAGGTAGTATGAGTTGTTCTGCAGTGCCCGGCTGATGATGAATGGGCCCTCCCAAGGCATTGATAGCTTGTTCCTCCCCTTGGTGTCTTGTACTAGCCTTAGCACCAGGTCGCGCTCACGGAACAAGACGTTGCGGATCCGGCTGGCGTGGTAGCGGTGCAAATTTTGCTGGTAGATGGCGGACCTGGACAGGGCCAGCTCGCGTGCTTCTTCAAGGAGATCGATGCTGTCTTCCCGTGCTTCTTTGGCTTGCTTCTCTGTCTAGAGCAGTTTGCGGGTTGTGTCGAACTAGATGTCCTTGGACAGAACTGCCTCTGCCCCGTAGACGAGGAAGAAAGGAGTGTAGCCGGTGGACCGGTCTGGCGTGGTGCGAAGGCTCCAGAGTATAGCCGATAGCTCCTCAATCTAGCAGCCGGGGGATCGCATCAGTGGTTCGATTAGCCGGGGCTTGATTCCGGCTAGGACCAGGCTATTTGCTCGCTCACACTGCCCATTGGACTAGGGGTGTGCCACAGATGCAAGATCCAGGCGGATGCCCTTATCTCCGTAGAATCGTGCGAAAGCCCCCTTGGCGAAATTTGTGTCGTTGTCGGTTATGATGTTGTTGGGGTAGCCAAAGCATCTGATTATGTCTGTGAAGAACTTGACCACCGTTGGCCCATCCAGCTTCTTTATTGGCTTTGCCTCTATCCACTTAGTGAACTTGTCTACCGCCACCAGCAAGTGTGTCATGCCGGATCGGGATGTTTTGAAAGGGCCAACCATGTCCAGCCCCTAGACGGCAAACGGCCATGTGATTGGAATTGTCTTGAGTGCTGCAGACGTGGTGTGCTTCTACTGGCTGAACCGCTGACACCCGTTGCATGCTTTGACGATCTGCTCAGCATTTTCTATTGTCGTGGGCTAGTAGAACCCATGGAGGAATGCTTTTGCCACTATGCCCGTGACGATGCATGGTGTCCACATTCGCCCTGGTGGATATCGATCAGTAGCCGGATTGCGTCCTCTTGGCTCACACATCGCTGATAGATGCCACCAACACTGCACTTGTAGAGCTCGTTGTTGGTGTATGCGATGGCTCTACGCTTCACCTGTCTTGCCTCTACCTCTTCTTTGGGCAGTTCTCCTTTGGCTAGGAAATCCATGAACGGCTTGGACCATGTTGGGATTTCCCGGATGCCATACACCGCCTGCATCAGTAGATTCACTTCTACCCAGATGACCGGGTCGGGCTCGTCCGGAGGCCGACCCGGTGGAGCAGCAGAGCCAGTAGCCTCTAGGCTGGAGGCGGCACTTCTCAGGTGCGGCGAAGCCGTCACGGGGATCTTGGAGCCGGCAGTCCCCGGGTGCGGCGAAGCAATCCCTGGGTGCAGTGAAGTCGTCGCGGTGGTCTTGGAGCCGATAGTCCCCAGGTGCGGCGTAGCCGTCACGGAGGTCCTGGAGCCGGCAGTCCCGGGTTGCGGCGAAGCAGTCCCCGGGTGCGGCAAAGCCATCGCGGAGGTCCTGGAGCCGGCAATCCCCAAATCCGCGTCCAACATTATCGACTCGGATTCAGGAGACGGCGTGATTGATGGCTTGCGCAGGCGCTCAAGGGAGATTCCAGGCGGAATTGCTTGTCTTATTGACTTGATGCGGGCGAGCATGTCTGCGGCCTCGTTGTTCGCCCTGCGAACATGGTGAAATTCGCATCCTTCAAAACAGGGACATAGCTACTGCACGAAGAAGCGATATAGAGCCATGTTTGCATCTTGTGTCCCAATCGCCCGACACTTGCTGCACCACCAGATCAGAGTCGCCAAAACATAGGATGCATTGGATGCCTATTTCCTTTGCCATCTTGAGGCTATGGATGAGCGCCTCATACTCAGCGACGTTGTTGGATGCGCGGAAGTGGATCTGCAGCACGTATTCCAGACGGTCTCCTTTTGGAGAGCTGATGACCACTCCGGCTCTGAGCCCTCCATACATCTTGGAGCCGTCGAAATGCAGCTTCCAATGCATGGAGTCAGGGGCAAGGCAGCATGTACTGCGTTTCTGCCTAATCGACGAGGAAATCTACCAAGGCCTTAGACTTGATCACCGTTCTTGGCTCGTACTGTATGTTGTGGGCAGCGAGCTCTATGGCCCATTTCGCCACCCGGCATGTGGCGTCTCTGTTGCCGATGATCTCCGAGAGCGGCGCTAGCACCACCACCCGGATGGAATGTTCTTGGAAGTAGTGCTTCAATTTCTTGGTGGCCATGTACACGCCATACACCAGCTTCTGGTAATGAGGGTAATTCTGCTTCGAGAGCGAGAGTACCTCACTCAGGTAATACACCGGTCGTTCCACCAGCTGCGCCTTTCCCTCTTTCGGCCTCTCCACTACCAGCACCACACTGACAACCCTATTTGTTGCTGCGATGTACATCAACATGGGTTCCTTTGCTGCTAGTGCTGCCAGAATAGGTGGTGACGCGAGCATGCGCTTGAGGTCGCGGAAGGCTTCATCCGCCTGTGATGTCCAGACGAATTTGTCCGTCTTTTTCATGAGTTGGTACAGTGGGAGTGCTTTCTCGCCTAGCCGGCTAATGAACCGACTGAGGGAGGCCAGGCATCCGGTGAACTTCTGGACATCTCTCAAGTTCTTGGGCGGCAGCATGCGCTCGATTACGCCGATCTTCTCCGGGTTCGCCTCAATTCCTCGCTCGGACACGAGAAAACCAAGGAGTTGGCCGGCTGGGACACCGAACACGCACTTCTCCGGGTTCAGCTTCATCTGGAACCGGCGGAGGTTGGTGAATGTTTCCTTCAGGTCTTCAAGGAGTGTCTGGCGCTCCTTGGTCTTGACCACCACATCATTGACGTAGACGTGTACGTTTCTGCCAATCTGAGTCTGCAAGCACATCTGCATGCAGCGCTGGTATGTTGCTCTAGCGTTCTTCAGTCCGAACGACATTGTGGTGTAGTAGTAGGATCCATAAAGAGTGATGAATGCTGTCTTTATTTGATCAGCAGGGTTCAGCCAGATTTGGTGGTAGCCAGAATACGCGTCCAGAAACGACAACAGCTCGCAGCTGGCCGTGGAATCGATCACTTGGTCTATCCTTGGCAGGGCGAATGGATTTTTGGGGCATGCTTTGTTCAGACTAGTGTAGTCAACACACATGCGCCAAGTCTTGTTCTTCTTCAGCATGAGTACGGGGTTTGCGAGCCATTCTGCTGGAAAACCTCCATGATGAATCCAGCTGCGAGCAGCCGGGTGATCTCTTCCCCCAATTGTTCTTCTTTTTTCTTCCGCGAAGCGACGTAGTGACTGCTTGACCGGCTTTGCATCTGGCCTGACATGTAAAGAGTGCTCGGCGAGCTCCCTCAGAACACCTGGCATGTCCTTGGGGGACCATGCGAAGATATCCTGATTCTCATGGAGGAACTCAATGAGCACGCTTTCCTATTTGCTGTCAAGGCTGTCTCCGACTAGGACGAACTTGTCCGGCTCGGCCTCATTCAGCAGGATCTTTCTCGTGCCTTTAGATGGCTTGAACTACGCCTCTCCGGACGGCTTGGGCTCGCCACCCGACATGTCCTTCTGCAGGGCCGCCATGTTCTGCATGATTATGCGTTTTTCTTCCACGATAATCATGGCTTCCGCTATTTTGGCCCGTCTGTGGTGCACTCCATAGACCGTCTGTAGAAACCAGCCACGGTGATGACGCCCTTGGGCCCTGGTAGCTTCATCTTGAGGTACGCGTAATGTGGTACCACCATGGACTTGGTGAGCGATGGGCGCCCTAGGATTGCGTGGTATGCGCTGCAGAGGTTAACCACCTCGAACCAGATGGGCTCGCGGCGGAAGTTGTCACCCGTGCCAAAGATGATGTCCAGCCTGATCTTTCTGATGGGGGAGTGCGATAGTCCTGGGACGGCTCCGTGGAAGGAGGTGCTTGACGGCTCCAGCTGCAACTCGCTGATACCGAGCCGATCGAGTGAGCTGCGGTACAGGAGGTTGATGTTGCTCCCTCCGTCTACGAGAACGCGGGAGAGTCTGCAGGAATACTTCTCGGAGACAATGATAGGATCCAAAACCATCGCGTAGGTGCCTGGGTGAGGCAGCTCGGCTGGCTAGTCCTTCCGGCTCCATGCAACTTCTTGCTCTGATCAGTTGAGGTATTGGGGAACGGGAGGAACGATTGCATTCACTTCCGCCTCGCGACGCCTCTTGTTGTGCTTGGTCTCCGGCTCCGTGGTGAAGATGTGGTAGTTTCCAACCTGGCGAGGGTAGTTGTTATCATCATCTTCCCTTCGACGCTGGTTGTTACAATCGCCTGGCGGCCCGCCGGCTGGAGGAGGTGGCGCCTATCCAGCCGGTGCGCCAGCAATTTCCGCCATCTTCTTCGTCCAGGTGCACTGGCGTGTGGTATGTGTAGCCGGTTTGTTTCCTCCGCTATGGAACTTGCATGGCCCATCAAGCATCGACTCGATGGTGTAACTGGGCCTCGGAGGCTGGTCATCGGGCTTCTGTCTCCAGCTTCCGCCTGCAGCCGGATCCTCCTGCACTGCCGCTACCTGCCTAGAACCGTATGGGTTATCCGGCTGGTTGTCCTATCTTTTGCCGTGGTGGTTGTCGTGCTGCCTGGAATTGTGGCCATTCCCTTCTGGCTGGCACCGATCTACGGTGACATCGACGATTATTTGCCCTTGGTTGTCCACCTGGACGGATCTTTTCATTGTCGCATCAGCCATGGCGTACCTGTCCGCGATGGCCATGGTCCGTGCCATGGTTGTGGGCTCCACCCGGCGAAGTTTGTGCTTGAGCATAGTGCCGTCTCTGCAGCCATTGATGAAGAAATCAACCGCCTGGTGCTCGCGTACCCCCTCACAGGAGTTGTGCATGCTCGTCCATCGGGTGATGTAGGAGCGATCAGATTCATCTGGGCCCTGTAGGCAAAGAGCGAGATCGCCGGGTCGGCCTGGGCGCTTGTAGGTGCCGGTGAAGTTGCAAACGAATGCCTACTCGAAATCGATCCAAGTGTTGATGCTATTGTCGGGGAGGCTGTTGAGCCATGTCCTGGCTGAGTCGAGGAGCATGAGAGGGGCGTAGCGTACTGCTACCCAGCGGTTGGCGTTTGCGATGCCCATGGCGGTGGTGTAATCCACCAACAAATCCTCCGGCTTGACGGAGCCGTTGTACTTTGGCGTATCCCTTGGGAGCGAAAATCCCTTTGGCAATGGTTCATTCTGGATGCACGGTCCGAAGCATCTTGGACCGGCTGGACTCTCTTCCTCCAACGCGTGCGACTAGACCAGCAGGTCGATTCGTGCGCATGCCTCTTGTTGTTCTTCCGGCTGGAGCGGTCCCAGTCGGCTAGACAGGCGGGACTTGGGGAGCGCTTGACCTTTTCCGGCTTCGTCGGCCGGCTCGCGTTTTTTGCTAGTAAAAGCTGCTGCGTCGCGGGCATTGTGCCCACAGCCTGCAGATCTACCGTGTAGGCGGTTGCTCTACCTTGATCCGTTTGGGAAAGATGCCTTGCTACCACCTGCAGCCAGATCCGCCATTTGGCGAGCTGGTTGGGTTCTGCTATTGCCAGCCATGCTGAGTTCTGCCTCAGCCAGCTACTTGTTCGATGTGACCACAAGGAGCTGGACTTGTGCCTGCTGACGGAGCAGTTCCTCGCCCTCCAGGTGGCTTAGCTCCACAACTGGCACCTCCACGGCCCTCATGTTTTTGGCAGGGGTGCTGTAGACCGGCTGCACTGCGGGCGTACGCGGATCAGCGGCGCGATCCATCTTCGAACCAAGGTTTCGGCCTTGTGGCTGGGCTAGGCGACTAGTATCAGGCAAGCGCGCGAAGCCGTGCATGATGTTGTACTCCTGCATGGTGGCGTTCATCCATCACTGGGCAGCCGCCACCTTGCCAGCTTCCTCCAGAAGGTTCTGATGGGTAGTCTCTAGGGCCGCCGCAGCTGCAGCTGGATCCGCCTCGATGGGGGTGATGGGGTTGCGGAGGTGCTCGATGAACGCGTTGATCAGGTCCTAGTTTGGGAGGCGTGAGTTAGTGGCACGGCTATCCACGTTGCGCTCCAGAGGTGGGCGACGGTTCTCCACCGAGCCTGCCATCATGACCTCGACACTGCCGCTGGCGATGCGTGAGGTGGAGAAACCATGGGTCGCACTGAAGATGGTGATGCCCTCACGAGGGAAGGCCTCAGGGATGGTGGCAACGTAGACGCGGTGCTCGCTGAAGTGCATGATGGAGCCCCCGTTTGGGAAAATTCCCCCAGCGAAGCAGGACGCGTTGTCGAGGACGCAATCGAAGGGGCCGAGAGTGAGGACGAGGCTAGAGGATACTCGCTCACTAGCAATGAGTGGAAGTCCCGTGCGAAAGATGATCCCAGCCGAAGCGTTGTGCCCCCACGGTGAGTGCCAACTGTCGTGGTGTGGAACACGGCAGTACCATCGGGGATGGCTTGAAGGGGACAATTAGGATGCTATCGGTGGCTACTCGCAACGTGTTGGGCACAAATACTGCAAACACAGCGATGTACCCAGGTTTGGAGCCCTCTTGGCGAGGCAAAACTCCTACTCCTGCAAGGATCTACTATCAACAGGGGCAAATGCCCAGTACAGGTGCTCCTTGAGCTGTTTCCTTAGCTACTTCTTGGTTGAAATTGTCTAAGTCCTCACTTTTGTGTCTCTACCTAGAACCCTAGCACTACCCCCCTCCCCCTTATATATAGCTCAAGGAGGTAGTTTACAAGGTGGGTTCTAGGGTTTACTGTTTGGATTTGGGCCTTACAAAGTGGGCCGGCTGGATAGGGCCAAACGGTAGGCACGGGTCCAGTCAAGCCTCCAGTATAGGGGAGGACCATGCTATAGCGTCCAGCGCCCCTGCTTTACTCGTCATCCGGCTCTTTATCCGTCAACCGGTTCTTTATGCGTAAGCCGGAGCTTTCCTCATCCTCGTCAGCCTCCAGCTTTGTCCAGTAGCGTCGGCCAGGCCAGCCAGCCTGTCCGGTCAAAGGTGCGCTCAACAAGGAGCGTTACCCCCCACCGTACCATGGCCAGCACATCCGAGGTGGCCGGCTAGGAGCGGCCTCCCAGCGGGTTCTTCTGGCTACCCGGCTAGACGGGGCAGCCGAGGAAACTTGAATGCGCAGCGGGTGGGGATTCCACCCGGCTGTGGATCCTTGATCTGGGTCCAGACGGCATATGCTCCTTAGAGTCGGAAGGTTGGTCCCGTCTTGGCCTACCCGGGGGGTCATCCCCCCGACACCGAGACTCCATTTGAATCGAGTCAGGTTGAGTCTCAAAGATTAGTATTTATGATCTGAAGTTTTGCGAGACATTTTATTTGTTTTATATTTAAGTTGTAGGGATTTGGTACGACAAGCCTGATGCATCCGACGGATCGGGAATCAGTTAATTGCTCCTAGGAAAAAACACTGCAGACTTACATCAAATTCAAGTCCCCGGGCTTGAACTCGGAAATTTGCTGGCATAATTCAGTTCGAGCCATTGAGGTCTTATCGAATACTGAATTTTAGTTCTATTATATCGGTTAGCCAACACGTCCGTCGGGATTTTTCATCGTATTGTCGATACGGATAACTTACTAGCATAGCGCATTCTTGTGCGATTACCAGGCCACACAGGATGAATCCCGGGGTCTTACCTTCATGTCGTGTACACAACATTCAGAGTTTTATCGTGTCGGGCACGATCCGAGATTTTTGTATGATTTTATCGATTGCCTTGTTTGGCTCCTAGAATTGCTGAAGTTTATCAGCTTTTTATTTTCTCAGAATGATGTTTTGTAGTCACTCCCAATAGGAGTAACCCTTTGAAGATACACTGATGTAATACTCATAGGCTAAGATACATTTCTTCGGGTCATGTTTTTTACCTTATATGTCTAACATAGTTTTCTATCGGGTGCGTGACAGCGCTCCCGATGGGAGTAGCCCTCGAGACTATGTTTGGATGCCTGCATCGGGACATAGGCTCATAAATTTTTGTTAGTTTAATCAGAACAATGTGCGCAAATTTTCTGAATATTTTTCTTGTGATAATAAACTTTTAATAATAAAGCCCCCAGCTATGGGCGAAGAGATAATGCAGAAAAAGGAAATCTAAGTTTGAGGAACTTATCCTTTATTTAAAGCCTGAAGACGAAGATACATGTTTTGGCGTAATCGCCTAGCCGTTGGCCTTATTGGATAATTTTGTGGCTAAGAAGCCGGGTCGTAGGCCGTACTTTAATTTAAATTGCAAGATAAATAAATTCTAATTGTAAAAACATTGTAGTTGTGTGACGTTCCATGGACTGGAGTATTTGACTCATGTCCTCTTATCTTGAAGCCGCTATGCTGTAGCACCCCAATTGTCTAACAATTGGAATGCTACTTGTCCTAGTAAGGTATTGGCTACTCCACATATATTATTGTTGCATCATAATTATATCATGCTTATGTCATCATGCCACCTTGCATTTGAGCATCATATAAAAACTCCTTTTTCTTTTGGTTCTTCTCTCACATGCATTATAAATTGTATTTGCCTCTTGATATTGTATTTGGTTGTTGATATATTGTCTAAATGCCCAAGTTGAGTTGGGGGCATATCTTTTATTTCCATTCCACCACCTTTCTCTTCCACCACTTTATAATTCCACCATCCCTTTAACAATGAGCTTGTCTTTCTCTTTCTTTGATATTTTAATTCTAGCTCATGTAGTTTGGGGTGGATTAAATCCTCTAAATTCTTTGCTTGGTTTTATTCCACTTCTTGGAAATGCATAAGATTAATGCCATCATATTATTATTGTTGTCACAAAATAAATAATGGTATTATTATTTTTGCATGGGCCATGCAAGCTTCTCCACCACCTTTTACTTCCATTGGTTTTTCTTGGGTTTGAGTGGATCTTATCTTGGGAAAACCATCTACCTCCCTTACACCATCCTCATAGTATCACCCATTTCTTTTCCTCTTATTTTATTCTCCATTCATGGACCATATGAGGCTTACCCCATAATTCTTTTCTTTCTCTTTCTCTTAGAATTCTTTTCACCTCCACCTCATGATCATTCTAGCCTCCACCATGCTCCACTTGGGATGGTCTTATCCACATTCCTTTCTTTTCTTTTCTTTTATTCTTTTTCTACATATATGATCATATGAGCCTTATTCCACCTAATTCTATTCTTCTTCTTTCTTTCTAGTTTCTTCTCTACATTAGCCCATGCAAGATCAAGCCAAGGTGTCTTCTTGGTTTAGCTCCATACACAAGATACAAATCTAAATATCTACTTAAATCTAACCTAGCCACTTTTACTCTCTCTCTCTCTCTAAACTCTTCTAAACCCTAGACCCTCTCTCTCTCTCTCTCTAGCTTGGCCTCCATGCCAAGCCCCTCTCTCTACCTGGCCCCACCCTAGCTAGCCCCTCCTCTCTCTAACCTAGCTAACCCAAAACCCTAACCCTAGCCCGAGCTCACCCGAGCCCCTACCCTCTTTCTCTCTCTGCCTAGCCAGCTCCACAAGCCACCACGCCGCCTGGTCCACCTATAGCCCCCCTGCCTCGCCCTGGACCAGCCCCAGCCAGCCCAGCCGGCCGAGCACGTGCTCGAGGAGGAGAAAAGGTGGCACGAGGCCACCTTTATCTCTGCCGTGCCCCAGCTGCTCTCCTTCCTCTCTCCCTTCTTTTCCCTTCCTCCCCACGCCTCTCTGGCCTCCCCAGATCTGGCCCGAGTCGCCCCTCCCCTTCCCCTTCTTCCCCCAACGACAACCAGCAGCCAACTCCGGTCGTCGCCAGCACCACCTCGTCTTCTTCGTTCCAGTCGTCGAGCTCGTCGTGGGAGAGGCCTGGAAGATCGAGGACGTCCTCCTGCGTCGCCCTGTCCACGCCAGCGCGGAGGAGCCCGCCCCAGCACCGCCAGATCATCGCCGACCTGACGAAACCCTAGCCGCCGGAGCGCCTGCATCCTCGACGCCTCGCCGCTCCTCGCGTCGATCCGAGCCCACCAGCGAGCCCGCGGTGAGCCTCCCCTTCCCCCTGACACGGTCCGCCTCACCGTACCGCTCTAGCCTCGCCGTGCGTTTCGTCGAACACTCACCGTGCGCCAGAGCTCGCCAGCATCTGCACCCTCCCCGCGCCGCGCCACACCTTACCTAGGCCCCAGAACCTCCCCTATCAACTCCCCTCGCCCTACCGCATTGGTCCACCCCCTCAGCGCGCTCGCCCGCGTCCCGGGTTCGAATCCCCGCTCCGCGCTGCGCGCACACCGCCGTCAGACCGCGAAGACGATAAACAGTACGGGCGCGTGGTCGATTTGCAAAAATCCCCCCACCTTTTTGATTCCTGCGACCCGCGCTCCTAACGACCCCACTTGTCAGCCACGCTAGCTCTTTCGCAGAAAACCCCTCCATCTTTCTCAGCCGCAACCCGCACTCCAGCCCTAGCCCCACCCGTCAGCCGCTGTTTCGCCCACCGCTGACACGCGGGCCTGCGCCAGTTGGCCCACCCCGCAGTCACTTTGGCTAGGCGAGCCCGCGGTGACAAAAGGATTTCCCCGCGCGTGGTCCAGTCAGCACAAAGGCCCACTTGTCAGTGTCTGGGGTTAGTTTCGCCTGAGTGAGAAAAGTAATTCTGGCTGTCTGTTTTTATTTAAACATTTCCAAATTGTTTTTAAATTCAAATTCAAATCAGATTTAAATAATTTTTAAAATACAAACCCAAATAATACATGTAATATATGTTTGGAATCAGAAAAATGAGAGGAATTCAAATATGCCCTTCAAAAGATATTTTGCACACTTTAAATTTCGAGTTGATTAAAATTACAAGAGAATGCCCTTTTTACTTGATTAATTAATAACTTTTGTTTTATAATTCCAAATTTGGCAAATAATATGTTTAAATCGATCAGCGCGACGAGCCCGTTCTATTTATGCAATCCTTGTTCTGAATTGAAGCATGCATCATGTTGACATTTAAAAACTGAACTGTTTATGACAATAAAACTTGGGCAAATAAATATTAAAGTGCTTTATTTCTTGTATCCACACCTCACCTTTGCCATGCTAATTAAATGCCATGCAAATTGTGCATCATTCATCATGGCATGCTTGGTTGCTTGTTGCATTTCAATTTATATGCTTGCGCACTTTATTTATGTTGGCCCTTGTTTGTTTGGTTCTTCTTCGAATAGACGCCCAGCAGGAGAATTATCAGGAATCACAGGAGTATTACCCAGATCCATCTCTCGCTTCAACTGAGCTGCCAGGCAAGCACTACCACATGCTTGCATACATATAGTACCTATTGCCTCTATCTTATCCTTGCATCATTGAGTCGCGGGTGCATTAAATTGAATCCCAAGTACTGCATAGCCTTTACTTTACACCACATTAAGCCTGTCCGGTCCCATGAGCCATTACTACAGGAGTTGTTTGAGCCATGCGAGTCGTAGAAAAGCATGAGTAGGGTATGTGAGTGTCTGATGGATAATGAGGTACCTAAAAAAACATAACCTGAGTAGTAATGGGACAACTAATGAAAGAGGCACCGGGGAGCAATATCTGCTATTTGTTTTTTTCATGCTCACTTGTGTCCCGTAGGACCCCGAGTACTTGAATCCTGTTCCTTGTTTATTCGCACTATCCACATCCGGGAGGCCTTATGGACCCCCCTGAGCTAGAGCTTGATTCATTCTTATTTCTTGGGGCCACAATTAGTTTGGGGCTTTATTACTATTCTGTACTAATGCGATGTTACTGTTTTTATTTAAGATTGTGCGGGGAGCAATTGTACTGTTTTGGATCGTGACACGTTTTCGCTGTATCGACAAGCCCAGTCTCATTTTCGGGTTCCCAGTCGTTTACCGCCGTCCACACAAACCTTGGGTCCGTCTCGAAGCCGGCCAACTTCGTTGCGGGTAGCTTAATGGGGTGGCCCCCTGAAATATTTCTGAATCCTGTGATTTCTTTGTCGTGAATGCCTCGTTGGGTTTGATTTGGTTTTTCCGAGGTTGATCGAGTGTGTGTTGCTATTCGTGCACCCCTGCAGGGTAAATCTTTCTGAAAGCCGTGTCCGCGGTTATGGACGACTTGGAGCACAGTTTCTCGATCATAGACAAGTATAACTAAAGTACCGCTTTTAAATTGACTAAGTACTTGACTAGTAAATAGTGCAATACTCATGGAATGGTTAATAAAAACTGCCAACGGATGATGGGGGTTGTTCGTCCGCTTCCTCGTTGGTAAGCGAGGAGGAGGATGGATCTGTTAATTATACTGTTATAACTGTTGTTCTTAATTCACGGACTTCCGTCTACCATTGGTTAGGCGGAAGGTTAGAGAGTCTCTATAGAATTGCTAGGTATTATCTTTTGCTGCAATTGCGTCACCCCAGGTTGTGTCCCCTTTAGTGGCATAAAGACTTGCTGAGTACCCCTAGGGTCTCACACGATAAATTGTTTGATTCAGATGAACAGGTGTACCCGCAAGATGGATACTGGGTGGAAGAGACAGAGGATGTTGGCAATGATCATTCGGTGTAGAGATTCCGGGAACGGGGATCCGTGTGATCTGTGGGCGGGATGTGTTTATTTATGGGGCATCTTATGCCAATTTGCTTCTTATCCGTACTCGGATCTTGTTTTCCGCTTCCGCATGATACTCTGATGTGTGATGTATGAGGAGCTATCCTAAATTATTATATCTATATAGGATATTTGGATCTTGCCGTATGGCGTTGCATTATTTCTATTTCTTTTAGATGGAATGGCTCTGATGTACTGTTGTATGTGGCTTGCATACATACTCACTTGTGTATGTAGTTGATCCCTTCGCCTGCCGGTTACGCCGCTCGTTCTTGTCCCGTTGTCTGAAAGTGGTTGGGACGGCCGAAAGGTCTACCGTGAGTGGCCCTGGGCCCCACCGTACTATTTTAACCACTTTCGTTCATCCAGGCATTAACTAAGAGCGTAATTCACCGAGGTAGTTACATATGCTCCATTGGGGATTACTTCGGTGATGATGTAAGGCCCTTCCCAAGGTGACTCCAGTTTACGGTGACCATCTTGCTTGAGGTGAAGGACTAGGTTCCCTACTACGAAGGGCCTAGGACGCAATCATCGGCTATGGTAGTTGCATAAGTTTTGCTGATATACGGTGGCCCCTTGTAAAGCAACATCATGAGCTTCATCAAGTGCATCAACGTCATCTTTAAGTGCTTCCCTCGATGCTTCCTCGTCATATTCAGTGACCCGTGGAGACTAGTGAGTTACTTCGACTGGAAGAATAGCTTCAACACCGTAGACCAGAAAGAAAGGTGTTTCTTGCATCGAATTATTTGGAGTGGTACGCAGGCTCCACAAAATAGAGGGTAACTCATCAACCCATGCTCCTTTTGCTTTGTTAAGTGGTGCTAGTAGTATTTTCTTAATACCAGCGGTTACGAGACCATTGACTTTTCCACCTTCCCATTGGTTTGGGGGTGAGCAACTGATGCATAGCTTACTTTTATGCCCATATCCTTGCAGTAATCCTTAAACTCATTGGAGGTGAAGTTAGTTCCGTTGTCGATGATGATGCTAGTTGGTACGCCAAATCGAAACACTATTGATTTGATGAAATTCACAGCCGAAGTTCCATCCTGGCTGGTAACAGGCATTGCTTCAATCCACTTGGTGAATTTGTCGACTGCTACTAGTAGAAAGACGTGTCCTCCTGGTGATGACTTGTGAAGTTTACCCACCATATAAATTCCCCTTGAGCGAAAGACCAAGTAAGAGGTATGGGGTTTAATTCGGCGGCAGGTGCAGCAGGTTTTGTTGCGAATCGCTAATATGCTTCACACGTTCATGCGATATCTTTTGCATCATGTACTGTTGTTATCCAATAGAATCCTGCCCTGAACGCTTTCGCAGCAATTGCTCGGCTCCTTGTGTGATGACGACATACTCCTTGATGTATGTCTTTGAGTATAATCTTTCCTTCGTCGGGTATACCACACCGCTATAATACACCTGAAATACTTCTTTTATACAATTCTCCCTTGATGATCCTAAAGGCTTTGGATCGACGAGTGATTCATCATGCTTCTATCACGTCTTCAGGTAGTTATCCTCTTAGCATGTATGATATGTATGGTTACATCCATGTAGGCTCCAATATCATGACTTCATCAACGTCTGGCTCTTCCTCAAGGACTTCTTCTATGTTTTCGTGTGTTGGCGTAGTCCCCGAGTCTTTTTGTGGCTTGATCTTTTTCTGTGCTTTTGGCACTATAACTTTAGAGACCCTTTTGGCTTTGATGGAGCGCTCTGTTATTTCTTCCCAGAAAACTCCGGTTGGTACTAGCAGGCTAAGGATCCGATTTTACCAAATTGTTGGCATCTTCATTTCTTACCCTTCCTATGTGTGAAAGTTCACACCTGTCGAATTGAGATTCCATGATGCTATATTGATCGCGGTAGGCGATCATGTTGTCGCTGACAGCGTCACACTTGTTCATTGCTTGTTGTTCCACAAGGTTGGAATCACCAAATATTTTCAAACAAGTTACACCACCAGCTTTAGGCATACGCATACCGTGCAATAGGGCTTCATACTCGGCTTCATTATTTGACGCATTTGCAAAGCTCATCTGAAGTACGTATCGCATTTTATCGCCTTGAGGTGACACTAATATGACTCCTTCTCCTGCTCCTTGCGTTGTTTTGACCCATCGAAATACATTGTCCATGCACTAGAGAGGTCTGGCGGGCCCACGCATTGTAGTTCTATCCATTTAGTAATAAGTCAGGAAAAACCTGTGATTTAATTGCTTTGCGTTTCTCGTACGTGCTTTGCATTTCTCATACGTGATATCTCGAGGGGATAGCTCAATGCCCCACAGAGAGACACGTCCGATATCTTCTGGATTGTTGAGAATATTGGAGAGAGGTGCTTCATTAACCACTATGATCGGGTGTTTTGAAAAATAATAGCGCAACTTTTGTGCTATCATGAAGACTTCGTATGCTAGCTTTTGATAGTGTGGATATCGTTGCTTTGATGGATAGAGGACCTCACTTACAAAATAGACTGGTCTCCGAACACCGTGGATTTTCCCTTCTTTGGGTCGCTCGACGACCAAAATAGTGCTGACCACTTGATTAGTAGCGGCAATATAGATAAGTAGGAGTTCTTTTTCTCGTTGACAGATGATGACAGGAGATGTCAAAAGTGTTTTCTTGAGGTCTTCGAAAGCACGTTGAGCCTCGTCTATCCATTCAAATTTATCTGATTTCCTCATAAGGGCATAGAATGGTTGTGCCTTTTCGCCTAGACGGGAGATGAAACGACTAAGTGCTACGACTCGCCTAGCCAGTTGCTACCACCCCAAAGATTTGTTGGCTTTTTCATTGTGAGGATTGCCTGTATTTTCGCGGGATTTGCCTCTATTCCCCTTGCTAATACAAGGTACTCAAGGAGTTGCACTGCAGGGACTCCAAAGGAGCACTTCGTCGGGTTAAGCTTGATGCAATATTTGTCGAGGTTCTCGAACGTCTCTCGGAGGTCATTGATAAGGGTCGACCTTTGTTTTGTTGTAACTATGACGTCGTCGATGTAAACTTGTACATTTGTTCCAATTTGACTTCCCAAGCAGTTTTGCATCATCCGCTGATATGTAGCACCCGCATTTTTGAGTCCAAAGGGCTTTGTTGTGTAGAAGAATACACCATAGGGTGTGTTTTATCCTGGTCTTCCTCCTTTATCCGGATCTGATGGTATCCTAAGTATGCGTCCAGAAAGGAAAGACGTTCACACCCCATAGTCGCATCGATTATTTGATCGATTCGCGGTAGTGGGAAGTGATCCTTTGGACAGTGTTTGTTCAACGAAGTGAAATCAATGCACATACGTAGTTCTTTTGTATTTTTCTTTGGGACACATACTGGGTTTGCGACCCACTATGCTTTCTTCAATTCTTTGATAAATTTGGCGTCGGTTAGGCGATGGAGCTCCTTTCCAATGGCCTTTCGTTCTGGTTCTATGAAGCTGTGAAGTGACTATCTTACTGGTTTTGCCTTCAGATCCAAGTTTAGTGCGTGCTTAGTGAGTTCCCTGGGAATTCCCGACATGTCGGCTGGTAACCATGCGAAAATCTCCCAGCGCTCATGGAGGAACTCGATGAGCACGCTTTCCTATGCGGGACCAAGATTGGAGGCCATAAAGGTCATCGTCTTTGGGTCGGTAGGGTGGATCTGGAATTCCTTTGTATCTTTTGCGGTATCAACAGCCTAATTGGGATTGACACATGCTAGTGCTAGAGGTTCCGCATTTGCTCACACTTTCAGTTGCTCAAACTCAATCGCCATCCCGAAGGATTCGGAGATTTTATTGAATTCTTGATTGCAACTGTCGGAATGGTGAAACTGCCCTTCACTGTTATGACCCCTTTGGGGGCTAGCATTTTCATAACCAGGTATGCATAATGTGGTACTGCCATGAATCATGAGAAAGTTGGGCGACCCAGGATCGCATAAAACTGTGACGGCTAGTCCATGACTTCAAACTTGAGCTTTTCACTCCTAAAATTTTCTTTGGATCCGAAAACAACGTCAAGACATATTTTACCTAAAGGAATTATAGCTTTACCTGGGACTATGTCGTGGAACCATGTCTCTATTGGTACTAAATTTGCTAAAGACCAATTCATCGCCTTGAGTGTCTTGGCACAAATTAGGTTGATGCTGCTCCCCGCATCCATGAAAACTTTACTCATATCAAATCCACCAACTTGCGCCTCTACTATTAAAGCCGAGTGGCCTGGTCGTGGGAATCGAAGTGGATGATGAGCTCAGTTGAATGTAATTTCATGTTCCTACCAATGGAGATATTCAGGTGTGGCTGGTGGTGCCATATCTGCCATGTTGACCTGTTGTGTAATCAGTTTATAGATCATATTGGATGCGCGCCCTTTTTGGATCATCGACATTGCTCCTCTAGATTTGGGTATTCGTCCTCCTTGTTTTTGTTTGTAGCGGGCTATCGTTCTCCTGCTGACGGCTGCATTGATGGGGGTGGTGGTGCGCCAATTGTTACAGCTCCAGGTGTGGTGGAGTATCCTCGGCTTGCTTCTTCAGTTGTCTTTGCATTGCACACTTCTAGCGTCTTTAGAAACGTTTGGCAATCCTTCATGAGGTGGTTTGGTCGCCTTTTTCCTGTTGATTCGACATAGAAGTGCATGTACAGGGTCCTTCCAGCATTTTCATTGGGGACATTGGGGGATCCCGCACCGTTGGCTGGTATTTCTATGTTGATTGGATTCCTCCGACATCATCTCTTTGGTATTCTCTATTGTGATTGCCATTTCTTCGGTTATCCCCTCCTGAAAAACCATCCAAATTTAAACTAGATATTATTCATATTTTTATGAAATATCTCTCTAAACCCTGCCAATAATGCCTAATATTCAAAGGGGTATGCAATCCTTTCTTTTTATATTTTTCCTACATAGATAATGTCATTTGAAGATGGGAATCACTACATTAAAGTCAAAGATACGAGATTTCCAACAACCAGAAGAAACCAGGAGCCGTGAAGCGGAGGCAGGCGCTTTAACGACCAACTTTACGACCGGAGCAAAATTCCGGCTGTATAGTTCCAGTTGTATAGTTGGCACCGCCACCGTTAGGTCAAACAGAACAACTTTCGTGAAGGGACCCCTCTATAAAGAAGCCTCAGGCGAAGAGAAAAAAGCTTCCGCCTTACCCAAAAGTCTCTACCACAGATCACCAGCCGCCTCCAGATCTCAAAACCCTTCTCCATCTCTATAGCCATATTCCTACACTTGTAATAGTAGATCTCTTCTTCGATTGGAGACATTGTAAGACTATTGATATAAATCTTATGATTTTCATTACAATGTTTGTGATTGTTGATCTCATCTCTATGTGTGAGTAATTCTCTTTGGGCTAAGCGCTTCGGCCTAGCCATGTAGCGTTTATGCATGTTACTTATCATAGATGGTATCATGTATTAGTTTGTATGACATGATGATTATTGCACCTCTCTTGCCTCAATCCAAGGACTTGTCAGGTACCCAACACCCCGAGGGTTGAGCCAGGTATAGGGAGTATGAGTAATGACTGATCTGCAGGTTGGGAACCCTAGTGACAGAAGGGATAGTACGGCTGTATGTGAGGGATTTACTTGGGATTAACGGTAACATCACTATGCATATCATTAGTTCTCTTTCTTCTATGGATGAGACTAGTAGGTTATTGCTATAAGCGGTTGCAGAGGCAATAGCAACTATGGATGCACTGCCCACATATAATTTATCTCGCTCTAACAATTACATGCATACTTTATTTCTATCTTTTATTCCCATCAGATGGTTTGCACAACTATAGGTGAAACCAAACGCCCTAGGCCCTCTCTCTCCATCATTGACAACAACAAAAATACGCAAACTATTGGTCCGGTAAAAACACAAAAGGAATTATAAACCTCCCGAAGGTCCATTAAAGTAACTTCACTATGCATTCGCTTCTTGAGGATTCGATAACCTATGTCTACTAGGGAAAAAGAAGCTATACTACATCCATAATCCGGATCGAAGGTATCACTCGGTCCACCTCATCCGTTGTTATTTCGTCGCCTTCTATCATTGCCGCGTCTGTCCCTATCTTATTTGGGCGAGAAAATTTGCTTGTTGTATACTGCGTCTTGTCCGCCAGCCCAGCAATTTGCCATATCCAGTAGCTGTGAGATTATTTGGGCTTAACCCATCCCATATCTTCTATGAACTCTCATCGGCGAAGGCCGTCAATGAATGTGTCAATTGCTCTTTCATCAGATATAGCTTCATTCGAGTTTTTTATGATGTTCCATCGCTGGATGAAGGCTCGTATTGATTCTCCAGATTTCTGCTTACATGCCCGCAATTGTTCCAGGGATGCAGGTCATTTGAACATGGAGTGGAAATTTCGGATGAACGTGTCTTCAAGATTGTTCCAACTATTGATGGATTCTTCGGGTAACTGCCTTAGCCAGGATCGGGCGGCACTGGTTAGGTGCAGCTGTAGCCTTTGCATTGTGGTGTCCTAGCCACCTTGTAGTTTGATGGTTGCCAAGTAATCTGCCAACCAAGCTTCGGGTTCCTAGAGGCCATCATATTTCTAGCGGTCGTGAGGGAGTTTGAAGTCTTTGGGTACTAGAGTCTTGCGAACCTGCCGGGTAAAGCAACTGGATCCACATAATTCATAGACATCCTCTCTATCACCGTTTTAGTATCTTTGTGTTGTCGCGCTCTTCCCTAGATATGTCGATCATGTGCTGTGTATTGGCGTCTCTCGTGTCGTTTCGTGGTTCAGAGTTCGAAAAGTGCACTTGATGCGGTGACCGTGATCGTCGGGTGCGCCCTACTTACTGAGGGGTGTTGTGACCGTGTGGGGATCTATCGTGTTGTCATGTGTTTCCTTGTTCTGCTTGTGCAAGAGAAGCACCCACCATGCCGAGTTTCATGAGAGCGGAGCGATGAAGAGCCGCACGAGGATCGTCGGGTGCGGGTTGAGTTGTGATCAATCATGTTTGCACGGATACAATTGCGTCTTGTGTTGTTTTTCCCTTGATGTTTCCTATTGGATCTACTAACATAAATGGTAAGTCGAGATCTTGGGTCAGTTTGTTTCTTTCGGCTTCGGGAATGTTCTGCAGTCATGAGGCTCCTCTCCTTGGTTGTGCTCCTCTAGTTACACTTCCTAATCCTTGGGTGGAACGTAGCTGGGCCCACCGAAGACTGGATTCGTCGGCTAGCCTTTTTCTTTTGTCGAGTTGCCTCTGCATCCTTAGTAGATCCCATTTCTTGTGATGGAGCAGGTATTGGCAGGTCATTAATTCTTCGTGTGTGGCTTCAACTATCATTGGGACCACACCCGATACTGTGTCCCTTGATTTTTGCCATGCTCTAGGTGGTAGCCGGAGGGTTTGCCGCTCGCCTCCACGTGGTTCTCCTCGTCCTTGGATTATGCGGTTGTATGTCGGGTCTCCTTCGTTTCTATAATCTCCTACATTCTCGTCGGACAAAATATCATTGGGATCAAGGATGGGGTTACCGTTGGAATCGTGCTGAAAATCAAATACACATTCTACAATCACTTTCTCTCTTGTACTGAACCTCCTTGCCTTTCCTAGTTGAGGTGTCCTCGATGATCACACACACTTGGTGGTGCGTTATGTATGAACTAGGGACGTCATCGTCGAATCCTAGGGAGACATTGTTCGGAGGATCAGTGAAGTCCAGTAGTTTCTGTTCTAGGTAGATTTCGTCCATCCTAATTCTGAAGTCGATATTTTCGCCACTTTCTTCAGGTTCAGTGTTTATTGGGCTTTCTCCACGTGGTGGCGTTAGCTAGGAGTATGATCCGAGGGAGATCCCATCGTAAAGACCATCAGGATCCCCTAGATCTAATAATTCTCCAAAGTTTTCTTTGTTGTTTGCCGGCTCTGGCGCAGATTCTGCGGATGATCTGACAAAAGATGCAGGTATCTCCGTAAGCGCAACTTTTTCAACGGACGGTCCCAACGAAATCGGAGCTGATGGATGTGATTCTTCGGGTTCCTCTACACGAAAGTGGAAACTTCCGATGATGAGATCGGACCCGCCGTTGAAGTCAATGGGAACCGAGATAGGGGTGGGCAAGGATGGTGCTGCTTCCGTTGGATTGTTGCTTGATGAAAAGGGGTCCGCCAAGTCCATGACTACAACATTCAGGTTTCCCACAGACGGCGCCAATTGACGAGGGGTGACCTCAACAATGCCCATGGTTATGGACTTAGGGCTTTGAGGAAACGAGAACACTGGGGATTTCGTCGGATATCAGACAAGCAAGGGAGTCAAAGTCATCTGATTGTTTATGGGCAAATCGACTATAGATCGCTCAAGGTTTTTTTTCGGTCCCTCTCCGCTGGCTCCTCCTAGCCTATATATAATAGGTTCGGTCCTGAGGCCGTATGCAGATAGGTTACAGACTATGATTACAACAGCGGTACAATGTCGGTTTCTATTTCCTTATCTAGTAAAGCTATGCCTTCCGTCAGATGCTTGCTGGGCCTTCTTCTTGGTCTTCATGGGCTGTGAACCTTCATGTAGCTAGGGTAACCAAACATAAGCACCCGAGTAATCATACCCATGTCAAGCACTTACAACTAAGCATGGCTAAGAAAGACATAGACAATAGCTCTAGAGTGCACACGAGCCAAACCTAGTTATGCTAGGAGCAGTGCATCAGGTAATATAAGCTCAAAGGGAGTAATGTAACATATAGGATACTCTATCTATCAATAAAAGACCATATTAGAATTTATGCATGATGGAAAGAATTAAAATGCTTTCGAAACCATAGGATTTTATAATGGTGGGGCTATGCTTGCTTTTGCCTGTTGATAACCAAAAAGCAGAGCTTCTGATATCTTGTACTGTACTTGATTATAGTTGATCAAGTATTTTTCGTCAATTTTCTATGGTGTTAACCTTGGTCTTCAATCTCGGACTCGATTAGGCTTGATGGGCTTCCAGGTTGACCGATGGTCGTGAGTGTTGCTTCCGATCTAGGGATTCAAATGATGGGCTTCCGGTGAGAGATCGAGATATGTGGGATCAGTTTGGAAGAGATAGACGACCCATCAGAGATTCATCCGCGTCTTGCGCGATTAGGCTTGATGATTCCAAGACTTACAATGAGAGCTGCCTTGTCAAACTTGTCGGTGCATGCTGCTATGCTAGCGTTTCCAATGCGTTTTGATTTGATCTGGAGAGGAGGCGACCGTTCGTTTTGTTGCTATATAGGTGGGAGGAAGGAGGAAGCTTCGGCGTGTCCGTTTTGTTCGGTTTGAAAAACGTACAACACGGACACCGATCTAGTTTGACAAACGTACAACACGGAGCGACGTAGGAAGGTATAGATAGATTATGTATTTATTTTTACTTGTCGGTGGTGGCGGATAAATTCATATGTTGGTGGAAAGGTAAATCTGTCAAAAAAATGTTGGACCACAAGAAATAATCTGTTCTTTATTATTACTAGCACAAATACCCGTGCGTTGCTACGGGTTAACATTCGTCGAATATAGTTAGGGACTTAGGGTTGACCGATGGTCGTGAGTTGGTCATGTATATTGAGTGTTTTTGTCGAAGTCGATCTAACGTCGTGGTCGTCTCATCTATATATGGAACCACACACGGGGGGCATCGAAACGTGGGCGGTAGGAAAACCTATACCCGATCAACATGGAGAAGTAGGAAGGAAACTTTTTTTACTTGAGCAGGAAGAAAACTAACAAAGCGATCGACCTGGAGTTGTTTCGGGAATTCAGATTAGAAATACATACCTCGGAACGGACGGCTTGTTCTTATGCTTCAGTTCGTAACATGCACCAGACCAAAGAAACAACAGCGTTCCAGCTCCGCTTGTCCTAGCTGCTCATGCCACTTGAATTCTCACTCCACCAATCATGCAGATGCAAAGCCCAGCAAGAGGCGACACAAGATTTAGATTTATTAGCTTCAAGGCCACACGGTACCAAACCTGTTGGGCATAGGGGCTAGTGGTCAGGAGGTGCAAACAAGTTGAGATTTAGCTTCAGAGTTGACTGAATGTTTCGTGTGGTGTATGCGGATGCTGGACTCGGGTGCTTGAGTAGCTGCCAGCACGCTGCTCCAGATGGGCTAGGAGGGCCTCTATGCCACCGTTGAAAAAGGAGCAAATTTATTTGTACCAGCAGGCCCAAGAAACACCGAAACACGCACTCACCAACGACGCGACCCAACTCTACATGCAGCGGGAGACTCAATCCCATCACTCGCTAATCCCCAACCACCACGCCGCCAGGAGCCCGAGCGAGCAGCTCTCTCTCGCCTGGCACCGCCATCCCTCTCTCGCTCGCTGTCCCGGCCGCCGCCAGGTCCTTCCCCAAGCCCCGTCTTCCCCCTCCTGCCGCGCCTCCACCTTGCCTCCGCCCGCTCCAGCGCCGCCCCATTCTAGTCTACAAGATCTCGGAGTCCGAGACATTTCTTTAGTCCCGTTGTGTTTCTCGATCCCTTGCTCGTGCCACCCTCGATTTCGTCTTCTTATTCGGAACCAGCTCTACCCTCGTCTCTCCTAACTTGATGCAATAATTAGATTTGCAGATGGTGCTGCTCGTTTATTCTAGGGGAGGCTGATTTCTATCAATTTTTGAGGATATATAAATAGGTGGAATTCGGTTTAAGGTAGCAGTGTGGGATTATTGAGTACAATCTATCTAGTCTGCTTTCTCGTTTACCGGTAAACAAAACCTCCTAAGATCAGAAGTCTTGCTAGTGGCCCATAGGAGAGGCCAACAGGGCAGCGCTGTCACGGTCGATCAAAACCCCTCATATGATAGGATAAAAAGTATTGCTCGCGGCCTATCAGAAAGCCCTAGTAGGAAGAAAAAAAGTTGAACTCGTTTTTCACTTATAGGTGGCATTTGATGTAATATAAAATTTAGTGGGAGGGCAAAATTATTTAAAAAAGAGTTGGACCGAAAGAAACACTTCGTCATTTATTATTATAGCATATAGCATAAATACCTGTGCGTTGCAATGGAAATAAAAACGATGAGTCGTCTTGGATACACCATATCCCGACTTCAACTTTTCATGCTACTCAGAATAACAACAATTCTTTCTTGACGGTTAAGTCCCCACCTATCAACACCCGGATTTTTAATCCCAGAAGCATACCTCGCAATCCCAGGATTACCATTTTTGCGAGACATAACGGATTGGATATCACAGTACATCATCCATTACAAACCATACATAAGGTTTTACACAAATAAGGATCGCATGATCCAGTCTTAATACAACAAGCAGCGGAATTAAAAGATAGTGTAGCGGTGGGGTCCAACTTCAGGGGTGCAGGCAATGCTGACGAAGGCAGATAGTCCTAGTTATCATAGCCGTCCTACTGACCATCATCTTGATAATCTCCTTAATAGTCTGGCCATGGTAATAGCTAGGGACAAAAGCCATGAGTACTCTTTAAGTACCCGCAAACTACCACTAACAAGTATGATAAATCTAAGTTAAAATGCTAACTCTATGCTTAACTATCAAGTTAAGTTCGAAACCTAAGCTGAGTTCTGAAGAAAAGAAAGATAAAGTAAAGCTCTAGAATCACTTAAGTTGGGGAAATTATTGTCATACACACAACCCTATTGTGGTCAAGTCAAGATTCATCATTCTTTTCAAAGTCTTTAGAAAACATCTGACAACGAAACAGTATGGCCATTCCAACTGTCCATAACCGCGGACGCGGCTATTCGAATAGTTTGACACTCTGTAGAGGTGGTACACTTTCACCACAAGATTCGATACATCTGTCGGGGATAACCCTGAATCATCATACTTAGTATGCAGATAATCAAACATAACCTTCCCTTTACACACCCTAGTATAAGCACCTCTCCTATGAGCATGACCTCCCAACCATGACCATCAGTCATCTTGGGCACTGCATAGGTGGACAACATTGAGAGGTGGCCTCAGCTCAAACCTCTCCCGTGAGGGAACTAATACTAATGCATATAAATTTCTAGCTAAACCTTACCCAATTCAGGTAATGTGGTTGTACGGTAAACTTGGAATGGTATCGCATCCAAATCCAACCATCAGTTTTATAAAAGGGTTAAGGCTCATGCCTCAACATTTTCATCAACATCAATCCTTTGTGTTTCTCAACACATGTCAAAACATCTCAATAGAATGACTCATCATTCCGAGGTTTTCATAATTCATTTTCACCAAGTGTTCCCATCTAAAGTGACTCAGGTTTTTTATCTACTCTAACTACTAAGTTAAGAGTGTTCACCAAGGTGAAAAAGATGGGTTCAATCTCATGCCATAGAATGACATCTAAAGGGTTCTAAATAGGTCAAGTTTTATACTTTTTATGCTACCTTCAAATAAATTAAAGAACTTTGTATAACCTAAGAAGGTTAAAACTTGTAACTAGGACTTGGGGTACAATTAGTTAAATAAGGGGCGTGTGATCAAAGCATGCTTAAGGCATCTTTGCTAAACCATCTAGTTTGATTCTAGTTTGCTAAGTACTACACTTGCAAGTGCTAACTTGCAAGGGTTAATCTTGGATAGTGCTACCTTGCTAATAGTAGCTGGCATTGTTAATGGTGGCTTGCCTTGGTTGGTGCAGTGGTTGAAGTTTTCTTCTTCTTCTTCTTGGTAGAACTCCTCCTCCTCGAAAGCTTGGTCGGTACTATCGTCTATAAATACATAGGGACTACACAATCACCAAACAATACTTAACTAGGCTAGAGAGCATTCTAAGACACACAATTGATGATCTATTATCATCACAAGCATCCCAAGTTTAAATCAAAAGTTTCCTTCTTTTTATTTTAGAAAAGTAATTTCTACTCATTGAAAAATTAACTAAAATTTAATATTCACCACCAAAATATGGGATCATGTGGACACCTGTCCTCACCACATATTATAACATGTGGGAATGAGATTTAAGGGTTGGATCAATATTACTTTGGTTTAAGTTCATTATTTAATGATTTAAAGTGACTAGAAATGCCTATATAGCATTATTTTGGTACTAGTCCAAAGTCACAGCATGTAAACCTTAATATTATTATATATTTGGATAGATATGGTGAAATGTGATTTTTGAGAGTTGGAATCAACTCAAAAGCTAACTTGGTTGATTTTATAAAAATGTTGCAAGTTGCAAAAGCTTCTATCTTCTTATTTTTATTAGGAGAGATCTATAACTCTAATTGAATTAAATCCAACGGTCTTGGATAGATCATCTTAATACCTTTCAGACAAAATTGGTTTCATGCTATTTGGATTTGTAAAACTCACAGAATGGATTTTTGAAATACTGGACAGAAACTAGATTCAACTAAAAAGAAAAATCCAGATTTGAATAGGTGGGCTAGCGCGGGAAAAGAAATGGGCCGGCCCAGTGGCGCTCCGCGGCGCGGGGCTCAGCTGACAGGGGGGTCCCGCGTGTCAGCGGCACTTAAAACGCGAAACGGTACACGCGTTGTGGGCCGTGCGATTAGAATAGGAATCTACGGCTGAGGGTCGTCGTCGATGACGAACATGTCGCCGGCGAGCTCGAACTCTAGCGGCTCAGTGGGGGTCTGCTGGGGGTTTACCAGGGCTCCAGCGGGGTCGGCGAGGCGGGCAAACGACGTGGAAGACAACGGCGAGGCAAGGCGTGGTCGCGGTGGAGCTTGGGGCGGTCGCAATCAATGGCGCCCTTCTGCTCCTGCCGCGGCTGCTCCGGCTCCAATTCTGGCGAGGCAGAGCTCGCCTTGCTTCGGCTAGAGGTGGGTGAGGTTTAGAGAGGTGAGGGGAGTGGAATGGTGTGGAGAAGAGAGGCTGGGGAGGGCTCCTTTTATAGGCTCGACGGTGAGACCGAACGGGATGGGCGGTCGACGGTGGCGACATGGCTACGGCGAGGTAGAGGCATGGCTAGGGGTGGCGATCGATGGGCGGTTCCCTGGCGGTGCTCTAGAACTTAAATGCGGCCGTAGGGGCGGTGGCACGCGGTCGGGGTGAGGTGGCGCTCTGCGCGGCAAAAGCGGCGGTGTCCATGGCGGGCGGTGGCTGTGGTGCGTTGGGCGGCGAACGGGCGTGTCCGTCGTGTTCCCTGTGTCGTGGCGGAGTGGTAGGCGCGGGCTGCGGTCGAGTGGCGGCTTGTGCACGTGTGCCGGGTGCGGCGCTCTGGCGTGCGCTCGGCATGGTGCGATGGCACTGGGCGCGGGCTCTCCTCGGTGGTCCACTACGGGGCTTGGCTCGGGCAGGGGACAGTGGGCGGCGGTGAGGTGCTGGCTACCTCTTAGACATGGAGAGAGAGGGGGAGGTGGTCTGCTAGGGTGAGGGCAAGGTTGGCCGGCGAGTTGGTGCTCGGCATGGCTTGGCATGGGGACTAGGGACAAGGGAGAGGGGTGTTAGGGGTTTGGTTAGATCAAGAGGGGACAGAGGAGATAAATGAAGATCATTTGGGGTCAAAACCCTGTAGTAAACAGTGAGCTAGGATTATAGTAGAGATTATGCATGCCAAGTGTTTGATTAAATGGCCGCAAGAAAGAAAGTTTTGAATTTTGGTTTCAAAATTTTTGAGTGATCTCCACTAGTGCTAGGCAGTCTCTGGTTGCAAGGGTTTTGAAAGTGGAGCTCAAATAGATGGGTTTTGAAATAGGGGTGATCTATGCATATGCATTAGATTCAATTTTAAACTGTCATTTAAATTAGTTTACAGAATGTTTTTAGCAGATCAAAAGGTGGGCCTTGGTACCTCATTATGTGTACTAGCAAGGGGTACAAAGATCAAGAATTGTTTCTGTTAAAATTTGAGTACTAGGAATAGCCAATATAGGCATGAGAGTTAAATTTGCCAAAATGACCATTCCTCCTTTTTAATTCTTTTTTATTTGATTTTCTTTAGGAAAAGTTTGAGAATGATGTAGATGATGTTTAAATCACCTAAGAAACATTTTACAAGCATTGGATCACTCAATCATGGCAATTCAAACAACTCCTAATTTAAATGCACACATATATGAATGCTTTCATATTAACTTTGGAAAAGTTTTTGTTAACCCCAAATTTGATTGATTTGATCTTGATAAGCTTGGATTGAAGTTTTGGGATGTTACAAACCTTCCCCCCTTAAGCAAAATCTCGTCCCGAGATTTACCAAGAAAACTAGGAACTAAAGAGATCTGGGAACTTCGTCCTAATGTAATCTTCTCGCTCCCAAGTAGCTTCCTCCTCGGTATGGTTGCTCCAATGAATCTTGAGAAACTTGATACTTCTGGTCCTGGTGGTTTTGTAGGCTTCTTCTAAGATACAGATGGGTACTTCTCGATAGGTCAGGGCCTTGTTGATTTCCATAGCTCTGTGATCGATGTTCTTGAAAACTTCAGTCTTCTCATTTTGATCCATATTCTAACACACAAGCTCTAAGAATATCCTCTAGGATTTGGTTGACTCTCTCAGTCTGTCCATCTGTTTGTGGGTGATATGCTGTACTGAAATTCAACTTGGTTTCTAAAACTTCCTGTACTTTCTGCCAAAATCTTGAGGTAAACTGGGTTCCTCGATCTGATACGATGGTCTTGGGGGTTCCATGCAGACTAACAATCCTAGCAATGTATAGCTCTGCTAACTTTGCACTCGGGTAAGTTGTTTTGACAGGTATAAAGTGGGCTACCTTGGACAGTCTATCAACTATAACCCAGATTGAGTCGTTTCCCCTACTAGAAGTAGGTAAACCGGTGATAAAGTCCATTCCGAAGGAATCCCATTTCCATTCCGGAATCTGCAATGGCTGCAACAGTCCTGCAGGTCTCTGGTGTTCTGCCTTGACTCTTTGGCAGATGTCACATTTGGCGATGTAGCTTCCGATCTCTCTCTTCATCTTGTGCCACCAAAATTGCTCCTTCAAATCCTGATACATCTTTGTTCCTCCAGGGTGGATAGAATAAAGAGTATAATGAGCCTCCTTCATGATAGCTTCCTTCAGCTCCGAATCTGCTGGAACACAGATACGTCCTTTGTATCACAGTACTCCTTCTTCATCTTCGGTGAATCCAGGTACCTTTCCTGTACCAATACGACGTTTGATTCCGTCGATACTTTCATTCCCCTTTGGGCTTCCTTGATTTGGCTAATCAAAGTGGGTTGAAGTTCAATGGTAGCTAGGAATCCTTTGCTAACTAATTCAGTCCTGAATTGCTCCAACTCTTCATACAAACTTGGTTGCTTCTCCTTGATCATGGTGTTAAGCCTACACGGCAATCTGCTAAGAGCATCCGCTACCACATTGGCTTTGCCGGGGTGATAGTGAATGTCAAGGTCATAATCCTTGATTAACTCTATCCATCTTCTTTGCCTCATATTCAGCTCCTTCTGAGTGAAGATATACTTCAAGCTCTTATGATCTGAGTAAATCTCACATCGATTTCCCATCAAATAATGACGCCATGTCTTTAGTGCTAGGACTACAGCTGCTAGTTCAAGATCATGGGTCGGATAGTTCTGCTCATGCTGCTTCAGTTGTCGAGACAGATAAGCGATGACTTTGCCTTCTTGCATCAATACACATCCTAGACCCATCTTGGATGCGTCACAATACACATCAAATGGCTTCTTGATGTCTGGCATGACCAAAATTGGGGCTGATATCAATCTCTTCTTCAGCTCCTGGAAACTGGCTTCACATTTGTCTGTCCATTCAAACTTCTTGTCCTTCTTCAACAATTGGGACATTGGTCGGGCTATGCTCGAGAATCCTTCTACGAACTTGCGGTAATATCCTGCTAATCCGAGAAAGGCACGGACTTGGGTTTGAGTGGTTGGGGCTTTCCATTCTTCAACATCTTTGATCTTTGTGGGATCAACAGAGACTCCTCCGGCAGACACAATATGTCCTAGGAATCCTACTTCTTTTAGCCAAAATTCACACTTGCTGAACTTGGCATATAACTGATGCTCTCTCAGGGTTTCTAGAATGATTCTCAGATGTTGCTCATGTTCTTCTTCTGACTTGGAGTATATAAGGATGTCGTCGATAAACACAACTACAAACTTATCCAGGAAATTCATAAAGATCTTATTCATGAGATTCATGAAATAAGCAGGGGCATTGGTTAATCCAAAAGACATAACTGTATACTCGTATAAGCCATAGCGAGTAGTAAAGGCGGTCTTCGGAATATCCGTTGCACGAATCTTAAGTTGGTGATAACTAGTCCTAAGATCAATCTTTGAGAATACCTGAGCTCCGGTCAACTGATCAAATAGATCCTCTATCTTTGGCAAAGGGTACTTCTCTTGATGGTGACATCGTTCAATTTTCTGTAATCTGTGCACAAACGGTTGCCTCCATCTTTCTTGTCGATGAATAACATTGGTGATCTCCATGGCGATGCGCTTGGTTGAATCAAGCCTTTGGCTAGCATAGCATCCAACTGCTTCTTCAGTTCCACTAACTCTGAGGGGTTCATGCTATAGGATCTCTGGCCTATTGGTCCGGTTCCGGGGATTAGTTCGATAATGAACTCTATATCCCAATCCGGGGGCATACCTGGCAATTCATCTAGGAATACGTCGGGGTATTCACAGACTACTCTGACTTGGTCAATGGTGGGCAAGGCTACACTCTGGTTGCACTTGAATTGACGGGGTAAGGTTTCAGAGATATGCTCTACTGTGACTCCAGAACTACTGGTCATGGTAATGGCTTTCTTAGCACAGTCTATCAATCCTTTATGCCTTGACATCCAGTCCATACCTAGTACTACTTCCAAACCTTTGGTTCCAAGTACAATTAGGTTGGCATAAAAATCTATCCCATGTATTCTGATAGGTACAGCTTTGCAAATTTTTCTAGCTTTGGTTGTTGAACCGGGGATTTGAACTATCATGACATGCTTCCGGTTGGTTGGACGAATCTTACTAGTGCATGCAAATTCTTCGGTGACAAATGAATGCGATGCTCCCGAATCAAACAATACTCTTGCTAAAACTGAGTTGACAGAAAACATACCCAGCACTACATCTGGCGCTTCCTGTGCTTCTTCTGCATTCATGTGGAAGAGATGGCCATTGCGGTTGTGAGGGTTACCTAGGGCAAATCTCCTTCCTGGCTGAACACGACGCTGCTGCTGAGCTAGGGCATTCACATTGGCATTGGCTGCAGTCTTCTTGGGACACTCATTGGAGTAGTGACCCTTCACTCCACACTCGAAACAAGTGATTTGGGACTTGTCCTTGACTGCGACAGGCACAGCATTGTTGCCAGTTCTAGGTGCAGTGTTGTTGTTGTTGTTCTTGGGAGGTGCACGGTTGAAATTGTTGGTATTACCGGAGTTGTGATTGTTTCCTCCGGACTTCACATTGCCTCCGCTACGGTTGGGGTAGCTTGGGCGAGAATTTGGGAGTCGGTTGTTCCTTGGTGCATATCCCGGTGAAGGGTTGGGACCGTACTTCTGGTGACTGTTGGATCCAGACTGCTGCATCATATGATGCTTGCGGTTGTAGTTTGCCTGGTTAACCTTCCCTTCCATCTAGATGGCAGAGTCGACTAGCTCTTCGAGATCCTGGAAACGGATATTGACGAGGACAGTCTGCATCTCATCATGCAGTCCGTTCAAGAATCTTTCCTTCTTTTTGGCCTCCGTGTTGATCTCATCAGGTGCATATCTGGCAAGTGTCAGGAATCGGTCACGGTACTCCACCACAGTCATTCTTCCTTGCTTCAATTCGCGGAACTCATCTCTCATCCGGTTGACTAGACCCTGCGGCACGTGGCTGCGGCTGAACTTGACTTTGAATGCTTCCCATGTCATCACTTGACCATGGTTCATATTGCGGATGCTATTCCACCAAGCTCTGGCATCTCTCGCCAGATAGTGGGTGGCGAAGAGCACTTTCTCATTTTCATCAACTCCTGCAACTTTGAGGTTGTTCTCCATGGTCTGTAACCAGTCATCGGCATCTAATGGGTTCTCAGATTGGCTAAAGATTGGGGGATTGGTGTTCTGAAAGTTTTTGAGTTTGGATCCCTGGTGATCCTAATTTCCATGCCCTTGGTTGTTGAGAGCCATCTGGGCGATCTGTTGAAGTGTTGCTAAGTTGGCTTGGCGTTCTGCCCTGCTTGCTTCACGGTCTGCGATGAGATTCTGCAAGATCTGCAGCATTGGGTCCTGCGATGAGCTGCTCCCTCCTTGGTTTCCACGAGTCATCTGAAGATTGAGATATAGGGGTAAGAGGGAAATTTCTAAGGTTCATGGTTTTGGGTTTTCAAAGCTAAAACTTTGAGTTAGACTCAGGTTTTTCAACTAACTTCATTTTCATTCATGCAAGCAAGCACACGATACAACACACACCACAACTATCAAAGGGAAAACAGATGGTTTGAAGAACCATTCTGCAAGCTAAGATACATTGAGATCGATACATCTCATGCTACGACAGTGCCCTAGTGCATCTACTCATCGTCGATGAAGTCGGAGTCCTCATCATCAGTGTAGAAGTCCACGGCATCCTCCGCTAGGAAATCATCATCGTTGCTGAGGTAAGAATCCATGTCTCGCTAGATGTCTTCACCCTCATTTTCGTCTTCTTTTGTTGCAAGTTGAGCTTGTTGCTCCTTAACGGTCTTCTCGAGGTCGGCCACCTTCTTGCGAAGACGGGCGATGGTGCGATCCTTCTTGGCACGCTGGCGGCAAAGAGACTGACGGTCTTGGACAAGCAGTGCGAAAGTCTGGGCCTTCTGGTCGGCCATGGCACGGTTCTGGTTGGCTAACTCTCTGGCAATGTCCAGTTCCTGCTATCTTTCATGAAGCAACAAGTCAAGGTTCTCCACTTGACGCCTCAACTCGGGGTGGCCCGGCATTTCCATTGGCAGTCCCATGAAGTCACGTCTTGCATAGTGGGCAAAACGAGTTCCTTGGGTCTTGTTGACGCTGAGGGCACATAGACGTGCGAGAGCTTCATGCATTGCCCTAGATAATCCATCTAGCCAGTTGTTCTCTCTCACGGAGAACTAAATTCTTCCAGAAGTTGGTGCTTCGATGCTTCCTCTAAGATCTGTGGTGACTAGCCACTGTAGGTCTCCTCCTGGGGGTCCTAGAAGTTGAGCTCCAAGAAACTCTGGGTGCGGGCGTCCCAGTAACTCTGACAGTGAATCCAGATCCCTCTCGAAGATCAGCTGACCTCTGTTGCCCAACTGGTAAAACTTGCTGAACTGGGTCTCCATCTACAAGAATTAAGGATGAGGAAGTTAGTGAGGTGATCAGGTGTGTCAAATTTTAAGTAGTAGTGTAAGAATTTTTGAGGATCATGAAGTTTTTGATAAAGAATCCACAACGGTAAGAGAGGAGATAGTTTTTCATAAATACTCACTTTGGTTTGGAAACTAAGTTTTTGTTTGACGTCCATTCTAACTAGAGTCTCCTATGGTCAGGATGGCTCTGATACCAACTTGTCAACACCCGGATTTTTAATCCCAGATGCCCGTTATGCCATACCTCGCAATCCCAGGATTACCATTTTTGCGAGACATAACGGATTGGATATCACAGTACATCATCCATTACAAACCATACATAAGGTTTTACACAAATAAGGATCGCATGATCCAGTCTTAATACAACAAGCAGAGGAAATAAAAGATAGCGTAGCGGTGGGGAGCATCTTCAGGGGCACAGGCAATGCTGACGAAGGCAGATAGTCCTAGTTATCATAGCCGTCCTGCTGACCACTTGATAATCTCCTTCATAGTCTGGCCATGGTAATAGCTAGGGACAAAATCCATGAGTACTCTTTAAGTACTCGCAAACTACCACTAACAAGTATGATAAATCTAAGTTAAAATGCTAACTCTATGCTTAACTATCAAGTTAAGTTTGAAACATAAGCTGAGTTCTGAAGCAAAGAAAGATAAAGTAAAGCTCTAGAATCACTTAAGTTGGGGAAATTATTGTCATACACACAACCCTATTGTGGTCAAGTCAAGATTCATCATTCTTTTCAAAGTCTTTAGAAAACATCTGACAACGAAATAGTATGGCCATTCTAACTGTCCATAACCGCGGACGCGGCTATTCGAATAGTTTGACACTCTGTAGAGGTGGTACACTTTCACCACAAGATTCGATACATCTATCAGGGATAACCCTGAATCATCATACTTAGTATGCAGATAATCAAACATAACCTTCCCTTTACACACCCTAGTATAAGCACCTCTGCTATGAGCATGGCCTCCCAACCATGACCATCAGTCATCTTGAGCACTACATAGGTGGACAACATTGAGAGGTAGCCTCAGCTCAAACCTCTCCCGTGAGGGAACTAATACTAATGCATATAAATTTCCAGCTAAGCCTTACCCAATTCAGGTAATGTGGTTGTACGGTAAACTTGGAATGGTATCACATCCGAATCCAACCATCAGTTTTATAAAAGGGTTAAGGCTCATGCCTCAACATTTTCATCAACATCAATCCTTTGTGTTTCTCAACACATGTCAAAACATCTCAATAGAATGACTCATCATTCCAAGGTTTTCATAATTCATTTTCACCAAGTGTTCCCATCTAAAGTGACTCAGGTTTTTGATCTACTCTAACTACTAAGTTAAGAGTGTTCACTAAGGTGAAAAAGATGGGTTCAATCTCATGCCATAGAATGACATCTAAAGGGTTCTAAATAGGTCAAGTTTTATACTTTTTATGCTACCTTCAAAACAAGTAAAGAACTTTGTATAACCTAAGAAGGGTAAAACTTGTAACTAGGACTTGGGGTACTATTAGTTAAATAAGGGGGGTGTGATCAAAGCATGCTTAAGGCATCTTTGCTAAACTATCTAGTTTGATTCTAGTTTGCTAAGTACTACACTTGCAAGTGCTAACTTGCAAGGGTTAATCTTGGATAGTGCTAGCTTGCTAATAGCAGATGGCATTGTTAATGGTGGCTTGCCTTGGTTGGTGCAGTGGTTGAAGTTTTCTTCTTCTTCTTCTTCTTCTTCTTGATAGAACTCCTCCTCCTCGAAAGCTTGGTCGGTACTATCGTCTATAAATACATAGGGAGTGCACAATCACCAAACAATACTTAACTAGGCTATATAGCATTCTAAGACACACAATTGATGATCTATTATCATCACAAGCATCCCAAGTTTAAATCAAAAGTTTCCTTCTTTTTATTTTAGAAAAGTAATTTCTACTCATTGAAAAATTAACTAAAATTTAATATTCACCACCAAAATATGGGATCATGTGGGCACCTGTCCTCACCACATATTCTAACATATGGGAATGAGATTTAAGGGTTGAATCAATATTACTTTGCTTTAAGTTCATTATTCAATGATTTAAAGTGACTAGAAATGCCTATATAGCATTATTTTGGTACTAGTCCAAAGTCACTGCATGTAAACCTTAATATTATTACATATTTAGATAGATATGGTGAAATGTGATTTTTGATAGTTGGAATCAACTCAAAAGCTAACTTGGTTGATTTTATAAAAAAATTGCAAGTTGCAAAAGCTTGTGTCTTCTTATTTTTATTAGGAGAGATCTATAACTCTAATTGAATTAAATCCAACGGTCTTGGATAGATCATCTTAATACCTTTCAGACAAAATTGGTTTCATGCTATTTGGATTTGTAAAACTCACAGAATGGATTTTTGAAATACTGGACAGAAACTAGATTCAACTAAAAAGAAAAATCCAGATTTGAATAGGTGGGCTAGCACGGGAAAAGGAATGGGCCGGCCCAGTGGCGCTCCGCGGCACGGGGCTCAGCTGACAGGGGGTTCCGCGTGTCAGCGGCACTTAAAACGCGAAACGGTACGCGCGTTGTGGGCCGTGCAGTTAGAATAGGAATCTACGGCTGAGGGTCGTCGTCGACGACGAACAGGTCGCTAGCGAGATCGAACCCTAGCGGCTCGGTGGGGGTCTGCTGGGGGCGTACCAGGGCTCCAGCGGGGTCGGCGAGGTGGGCAAACGACGTGGAAGAGGACGGCAAGGCGAGGCGTGGTCGCGGTGGAGCTTGGGGCGGTCGCAATCAATGACGCCCTTCTCCTCCTGCCGCGGCTGCTCCGGCTCCAATTCCGGCGAGGCAGAGCTCGCCTTGCTCCGGCTAGAGGTGGGTGAGGTTCAGAGAGGTGAGGGGAGTGGAATGATGTGGAGAAGAGAGGCTGGGGAGGGCTCCTTTTATAGGCTCGACGGTGAGACCGAATGGGATGGGCGGTCGACGGTGGCGACATGGCTACGGCGAGGTAGAGGCATGGCTGGGGGTGGCGGTCGATGGGCGGTTCCCTGACGGTGCTCTAGAACTTAAATGCGGCCGTAGGGGCGGTGGCACGCGGTCGGGGCGAGGTGGCGCTCTGCGCGGCAGAAGCGGCGGTGTCCATGGCAAGCGGTGGCTGTGGTGCGTTGGGCGGCGAACGGGCGTGTCCGTCGTGTTCCCTGTGTCATGGCGGAGCGGTAGGCGCGGGCTGCGGTCGAGCGACGGCTTGTGCACGCATGCCGGGTGCGGCGCTCTGGCGTGCGCTCGGCATGGTGCAGTGGCACTGGACGCGGGCTCTCCTCGGTGGTCCACTACGGGTCTTGGCTCGGGCAGGGGACAGTGGGCGGCGGTGAGGTGCTGGCTACCTCTTAGACATAGAGAGAGAGGGGGAGGTGCTCTGCTAGGGTGAGGGCAAGGTTGGCCGGCGAGTTGGTGCTCGGCATGGCTTGGCATGGGGACTAGGGACAAGGGAGAGGGGAGAGGGGTGTTAGGGGTTTGGTTAGATCAAGAGGGGACAGAGGAGATAAATGAAGATCATTTGGGGTCAAAACCCTGTAGTAAACAGTGAGCTAGGATTATAGTAGAGATTATGCATGCCAAGTGGTCAAAACCCTGTAGTAAACAGTGAGCTAGGATTATAGTAGAGATTATGCATGCCAAGTGTTTGATTAAATGGCCGCAAGAAAGAAAGTTTTGAATTTTGGTTTCAAAATTTTTGAGTGATCTCCACTAGTGCTAGGCAGTCTCTGGTTGCAAGGGTTTTGAAAGTGGAGCTCAAATAGATGGGTTTTGAAATAGGGGTGATCTATGCATATGCATTAGATTCAATTTTAAACTGTCATTTAAATTAGTTTACAGAATGTTTTTAGCAGATCAAAAGGTGGGCCTTGGTACCTCATTATGTGTACTAGCAAGGGGTACAAAGATCAAGAATTGTTTCTGTTAAAATTTGAGTACTAGGAATAGCCAAAGTAGGCATGAGAGTTAAATTTGCCAAAATGACCATTCCTCCTTTTTAATTCTTTTTTATTTGATTTTCTTTAGGAAAAGTTTGGGAATGATGTAGATGATGTTTAAATCACCTAAGAAAAATTTTACAAGCATTAGATCACTCAATCATGGCAATTCAAACAACTCCTAATTTAAATGCACACGTATATGAATGCTTTCATATTAACTTTAAAAAAGTTTTTGTTAACCCCAAATTTGATTGATTTGATCTTGATAAGCTTGGATTGAAGTTTTGGGACGTTACACCACCTCAAGAGCACACTATCTTGTTTATTTCGCCATGTAACCGGCTTCGTCTCTCTAGTAATGATTATCGCTTAGTACTCGATGTCCTCGATCAAACCATGCTTGAGTTTGTAGAAGGGCGTCTTATTCCACACGTCTTGGAGCGCCTTTGCAACGTGACTTTCGTGTTGCTAGTCTTGTCCAGTTTGCCCATATCACCACTGGCATCGACATATTCATTAAACATCGATTTGAAGAAGTTAACTGCTTGTCAAAGATTATCTCCTCGCTATCGCTGGCATGTCCGTCATCATTTCATCATTAGATTTGTACTGTAACTGAAAATTTCGTATCTATGATTGTGGCTAAATCTATATAATATGTTTTTTTCTCCACCTAATTGAAACGTTCCTTCCTCCTTCTACTTGGTTCTAGGCCACGATGAGTACTCCCTCCGTCCACAAATAAGTGTACTTCGAGCCTTTGATCAAAGTTAAACTTACCAAAATTCGATCAACTTGATAGGAAAATGTAGCAATATTTATGACACCCAGTTAGTACCATTATATCCTTTTTGAAATGTATATTTATAATATAAAATTTTAGTTATATATATATATATATATTGCTACATTTGTCGAAATCAAAATTGGTTAAAATTTTAGAAGTTTGACTCAAAACAAAAGCTAGAAGTACACTTATTTATGGACGAAGAAAGTATTCACCAGTGTACCAGCAGAAAGGGGAAAATCCTACGTAGTAGTTTCAGTTTGAGTACGAGTTCCAAACCAACCTCACCCAGATTCAGTTAAAGCAACAACGTGAGACCCAGTCGCTCCCAATTCAGATAATCTATCGCCAAGCAGCCAAGCGAGCTACCATGCCAATCGAAGAGAAATTAATTCACTCCAATCAGCACTCCACCGCTGGCATGCGAGAATCACAAACCTTCGAAAAAGAGTTGGACCGGAAGAAACAAGTCTTGAAAACTAAAACGATTACATATATGTATGAATGGGTTACACCTTGTCAGAGTAGTCCCATCACAATTCGCGCGCAGTGCGCCATCCATGTTTTTCAGGCGCTCGAAATCTCATGTTTAGTCCATTAGCTATAGTGCATAATAAACACACATATACACATGACACAACCATAGTACAGTTGTACAGTTGTAGTAGCCGCACGCATGCTAAAAAAAGCAGCAGCACGTGGTAGCCTCTCTATATTCTCACGATCCCAACTGAAGTAGCAAGTAAGCGCCCAGCGCAGCACACATAAGAAGTCGAGAAATCAGAATCAGTAGACCATGCAGGGATTGGTAGGAAGTCAGCTTGCTAGCTGAGGTGACTCCAGGCAGGGGAGAGGGCGACTACACATGGCCGGGCCGAGCAAGGGTAGGCTCCCGGTTGACTCGTTGGTGAATTTCTCTAGGGGATGCTCCTGGCCGCCGTTGACCTCGCCTGCAGAGCTTGTCCAGGAGCGCATCTCTCTTCCCACCGTCTATCCCCGCAAGCCATGGCATCACAACGGAAGGAGCACGCAGCGGGCATCCCTGGCTGTGGCAGAAGGAGCATATCCCGCCAAGAAGAACTGCCGCTAGAGGTGGATCTCGGGCCGGATTCCAGGCAAGAACGGCTCGATGGAGGTGGACCTCGGCGTGGACGTGTTCCTAGCTACGTCTCGGCCACCCCTTCTCCCACGGCTGGCAGGGCGACTACAGTGGGAGGAGATCGAGGGGGCGGCGGCGGTGTTCTGTTTGTCAGGAGGGGTGTGGTTCTGTCGAGGGGAGAAGAAGAAGATGAACGAACCGGTAGGTTTGACTTGTCGGTGGCATTGGTGGGCAATTTGCTGTCTAATCGGAGGGTAAAAAAGAGTGTTGTGTACTGGAATAGACAAATTGCAAGGCTAGTTGATACAACCCTTTTGCATGTCCACGATGTGCTCCAGGTTAGGTGTGCCGTCTAGCCATGACACATGTTACGCGCATGCATCGGCGCCAATAGAGCTATGCTTCCCCATCGTGACCTCACCTATCTCCATATGGCCTTAGGCTCGCTTGAGGTCATATAGTAAGTGAAGCGAAACAACATGGATAAATCTTCGAGAACAGTCTGGTGATGCAAATTGATCGAACTCACCCAAATTGATCCGATCTGAATAATGTCTAACCTATACAAACTATAAAAACTCTGACATATCATATAAAATGTTTACATACTACATTGCAACGGGAGAAAATTTTGGACAAAAAACCGGCGCAACCTAAATTTTGCCACAAAATTTTATGATGCCGCCTTCATCCCCTTGCCCTGCGCCTTCCTGTACAACGGCAATGCCTGACTTAGCCGGGCTGGATAAAATTGCAGGAAGAAGCTAACCAGAGAGGGATATTCCCGTGTCCCCTTGACACTTTGCAGAAAAGTCCCCGGCGCCAGGACCCTAAACCCTCTACGCATGCGTCGCTCGTCCCCGACCTCACCTGAGTCTTCCTCGATCCCGACCTCGCCAGTGCGCCTTCGACCTTGTCCTGCGCCACGTCGTCCTGAGCTCACCCATGTCAACCATGTTCCCCACACAGGCCCTCTCCACGAGCTTGTCATGTCCCCGCCAGGCAGGTCGCCTCCGTCTCCGGCAAAGCTTCGCCCCCAACACCATGTCATGGACGTCGTCGAGGTAGTCCGCTCCTCACGTTTGTGGTGCTTCGCTGCCAACGTGGGCACACCCCTAAAAGCTACTCCATATGTGCAATCCTAAGAAAAGAATATTGCCGTGTTATTAAGAAACTATCATGCCTTTAAGATAAATAAAAAAATAGCAAGAAAGGAATGGGAAAGATACTTCATTTGGCATGTTTATAGGTGTTAAGGAAGTCGAATATTGAAATAGCTTACTTTCAAAATAATCATTCATTATTTAGAATAATATGGTGGTCCAGGTTAATCCCTTTGCCGAGTTCCTCTGCAGAAACATGATTTTCTTCAACTTCACAAAAAGAATATACACAGGTTAACCTGTCAAATAAAAATCGATTAACTTGGTCAGTGGCAACATAATAACAGAGCAAGGATAGGAATTGATCGATAGGATTATAAGACACAATGCCCATACTTTTATCTTCAATTAGGACCACATAATGGCCTTTCACATAAGTATAAAATGGTTCCATTTGTTCGCATACTTTTTTTAGTTATATTTCAGAGATAAGTAAATCTCAGTTGAGTACTGATACAACAGGATTTTGTGTGTTCCAAACCACAAAACTATCCATTTAACCAGTGTTGCTTACATAATATGCTTTGGGTGATGATGTTCCATTACACAACACCGTAGATAGAATCTCTGAAAATAAATTATTGTTGTAGCCTGCAAAGAAACAACTGACTATTAGCACATGATTATTAAGCTAGCAGAGGCATTGTACATTGGAAGAGGGGTGTTTTACCAGAAATCTGTGGGGCGATTTTGAACGCGTTACACAGTTCTTGAATCTTTTGCCCGTCAAAGATCCGCAAGATTTGCTCCTCTTCACAGGATAGAGCCTTCACACTCGAGGTCACATCAACTGAATTCAAAACAGTGGTTTAACACTTTTACACCAATGAACCTGACAACACACACTGTGACCTGAGAACATAGTATGGTAAGCTCACACATCAACACAAGCCACATGATAAAGAAATATATTTGAACATAGAAACTTATAACCTTCGTGACACCAAAAATCCTGATTATAGCTGCAGAGCCAGAAGATTCGGAAATAAATTATTTGTGGCTCTCACCAATAACATAATCTATATTTAGCTGCTAGAAAGCTAGAAAATACAAAGAAAGGAAGGAATAAGATGAAGCTATAAGCCAACATAAATCTTTATCCACTTTAGTTGGACAAAACACAGGCAGCTAATTGTGCAATGACAAGAAATCCTTGCAAAAATCATTGCATGTGCCATTTCCTCTTTTTATCCCCATGCAACGAATAGTGCATAGAATTTATCACTGAATGAAGTTCAGTCATTTCCTCTTTTTATCCCCATGCAATGAATAGTGCATAGAATTTATCACTGAATGAAGTTCAGCCTACTGAACTTTGCTTACCACTGAACTTTTTGCACCTGGTAATTTGCCAAAGCTGCTAGTCGGACACTGCCCAGACTACATCGAGTTGTTGGTTGTTGGCTTGGCCTGCATTTTCTTTCCTCGGGTGAAGAACAAACTGGCAGATTGATAATTTGCCAAAGCCGCTGGTCGGACACTTCCCAGACTACATCGAGTTGTTGGTCGTTGGCTCGGCCTCATTTGCTTTCCTCGGGTGAAGAACAAACTGGAAGATTGGTTCATGTAAAAGCACCGCAGAAATTGACGATTGAAGATGAGAACAAATTGAGAATTTCTCCACTATAGTTTCATTGCGGATCCCAACATGAAAAAAGAACGATTCAAGATGGAGAGAACAAAATCAAATCAGATCGAGATGGGGACACCTCCAGCGGTGCGAGATATCACGAGTATTGTGGTGGAAGGTATGCTAACGGACGCCACCGCCGGCGCCAACCGCGCAGTCGCCCTGAACCCTACCCTGCGCTAGATCGGAGTTGTCCTAGTCGTGGTGGCGAGAAGGATGCTGGAGGGAGAAGGCGAATTCCATAGGGACAACTCCACGAACCTGTCTCCAGAACGTCTGCTAAGGGTATCCGTTTTTTCTATTCATATTCATAAGCGTCCGCACACTTCGGTTTTTTCCGACTAACCGGTGGCGTTGCGTTGTAATTTAGAGTTTGGTGGGAGGTAAAACTCGTCAAAAAAAAGTGTTGGACCGGAAAAAACAATCCATCATTTATTATTACTAGCAAAATGCCCGCGCGTTGCAGCGAAAAATGTTAGTCGTTGTTGTGCCGACGATGAGTTTTTTTTAAAATCAGTGGCACGTTGCAATATAGACAATTTTTTTTAACTTGCTCGGTGCCATCCGCTCCTCGATCAATTGATTGTTCCAATTCGCGAGCAGAATGTTTCCTTTCTCCGCCCCCCTCTTCCTCTTCTTTCGCGTGCTTCCCTTTCATCTTCTCGTGAAGTGCGTGTTGCCGGCTATGGCTGATACCATCCCGCTTAATTAGCCAACGTATTTAGTTTATAGCAAAAGCACCCATGTGTTGCACCGGAAAGACAAACCCAATTCTTATGGAGAATTTTTGTCTCGCCTCTCGATAGCTGCCTTGAGCTGGACTTTTTCTGTATATGATATTCACTTTGACGCCTTGTTGATTATATAGACTATATTTCGTGAAAAGTTTCCGATGTCTACTTTGAAACGCGGGGAGTAATATGTAGAGTAATAAATCACACTGCTATACTTTCATTAAATTAAAGTTGGCTCCTCTTCATACATGTACCTGACGGGAAATCAGAATTTGCTGTTTTCAACCACTACTAACTATGTATTCGTAAAAAGCTAATGCATTATTAGGCATTTCCAGATTAGAACAAATTAACTCTGACGTACCTTGACGAACAAATTTGTGCTTATTTCCTGGAGGATGGTATACAGGTACATACGCGCGTGGCAAGGCAGCACCACCGGTCAGCGGCGTCATCAACGCGGGCTCGCGGCATCCTTTAGTCAAGCTGTCTGAGGGGTTTACCGCCTCATGTAGTACGGGAATTCACGATCGTATCGGACGAGCTAGCTAGACAATCTGATTCATGCGCGCATTGCAATTAGCCAATTGGAGCAGCCACGCTAGGAGACAGTGCCATGCAAAGCACTTTCACCGAGCAGGCTGTCCTCGGTGCATCCCTGCTAGGCCGCTACTACACATGTCGGCACCATCATATCCACAGCGGGATGCAGAGGTAGATGCAACAGCTCAGCTAGCCCAGTTATTGGTTCAGTGAACCTAGCAGCTATGAAGCTTGCAACTGTAGCATGAGTACATCGGATGCCAAACTGCTAATAATCGAGAATCTCATGAACAGCTGGTTGATGGTTTGCTTGCTCCCGCTCACTGCTTCCAGCACCCATCCTGGCACCAGCGCTGCCTCTTGATGGCATCAACCTGATCGATGAATACGATGCTGGCGCCTCATCCTTGGCCTTCTAACAGGTACTTCACCCTTTGACGAAGAGCTACACGAACTCTGACGCAAGGAAACAGAAGAACGGCACCCCGGTGGCCCAGCCTCCTCGGTGAAGGCACAAGCGAGTTGCGTTTTCCCAGTCCTGGGCAGGCCAGCAAGAAAGGAATCCCTTAGGAATAATGACCCTGACCACGGTGTACTCTTCGATCTTTTTGTGGAAATCGACGACCTCCTCCAGCTACGGCACCGGTGATGTCCTGGAATCTGGACTTGGTATTGGGCACCTCAAAAGAATCTCTCTGGGAGCATCCGGCGTCATTGGAGAAGTGCAGACGCTCCACCTTGCCCCTCTTGGCGACGCCCAGGAACTCGCTGTAGCGCCACTGGCCGCCGTCGGGATGTCGACGCATATGCGGAACAGGACACTGAACCGATCGTTTATGAATTTTCTACGGATCTCCTTGAACATCATCTGCAGCCTATCCTCCTCCACGCGGGAGGTCACAGAGTCGAGGATATTGCTGACGTCCTCCTTGGAAGGTCTAAGGTTCGTGGCCAGCTTGGCTAGCTTTTTTTTTGACTTTGCTAGTTTCTTGGCTAGCTTAATATCGATATGATCCTCCACGAGAAAACCGCTCAATTGATTCGGGAATCTCTACGGAATATGCATTGCATATATAGGCATGGTCCATGAGCTGATCCGGGATATCCAGCTATCTCCGCTCGCGTCTCTTTTTTTGTTGGCTTGGCGATGAACGTCCCGATCGATTGCTGAAGCTGCGGGGCACTGCTCAGATCCAACTCAGCGATGCTGGATGCCTCACCTACCGCTGCCGCTACCGTGCTTGGATCTCCGTCCAGCAGTTCAGCGTATTTGTAGCAGGGAATATGCGGCACCATGGCTTACCCCTGCCTCTCGACGACACGCATCGGCGATGTGATTTGATCTGATGGCCTGCGGTGTGGCACAAGCTCCGGGCGGGCGAAGGGTACCAATCGCCCCGACTTGATCTCTTGAAAGGAAGAAGTAAAACCAAGGGAACAGACGTGTGCATAAGTATAGGATATAGGAGGGCTGACGTGTGGCGGGGGAGGAGTTTGAGTCGGACTTGAGTCTTGAGCCGAGGAAAATCAGGCACGTGCACGGTCGGGTATATAATGTCATTGGCGCGTTATATGTATGTTGGTGGAAGGGTAAAAGGGTCTAAAAAGTGTTGGACCGGAAGAAACAATCCGTCCTTTATTATTAGGTATAGATTATTATTATTATTATTATTATATTATTATTATTATTATTATACTAGAAAAAAACCCGTGCGTTGCAACGGGACCGTCAAAAGCTGGTATGGCGTAAATTATTTAAATTTAGAGAAACAGGTAGTATTAAATAATTGCTGCGGATATATTTTGTACCATACAACTACTCCTTCCGTCCGCAAATAAATATAGACCAAACTTATTTTTTTATAACATATATTATATGAAACTGTTATATTATAAAACTATATTTGAAAATAAATCTAGTGGTACCAACTTAGAGTCACAAGTATTGCTATATTTTTTCATAAAGTTAGTCAAATTTTACAACTACATTCAAATCTAGACAAATCCAAGTCAATTAATTTGGGTTGGGGGGAGTAAGTTTAACTTAAGACAGGCTAGAAATCTTTTAGAAATAACACTTTTAGCAGTACAATTTTATTCAGTAGCCAAACCCACCCGTCACGTTCTCTCCTTCATCTCTCTGCACGCACGCACGCGAGAGACCCACACAGCCGCCCCGTCGCGAACTACCCCACCCGTCACGTTCCGGAGTATTTGTATGAGGTTTCTAGAAGGTTTCGGAATGTTCCGGAAGGTTCTGGAAGATTTCTTAGAGTTTTCTTGAAAACCAAGAAAGGATCAAGGAGTCCTTGCAGGGTAAGACAAGGATTCGTGGGGGGGGAGGACTCCTCCCCCCCACCTCCCAATCCGCCGGCCATAGGAGGAAGGGGAGTCCTACAAGGACTCCCCCTCCCATGACGCCTCCCCCTTTAAATAGAGGGGTAGGGGCGCCCCCTCCAGGCTACTCCATAACTCCCAATCTCTGCCGCCTCTCTCCTCCTCCTTTCTTCTGCACAGGCATAGGCGAAGCCCTGCAGAATTCTCTACTCCACCACCACCACCACGCCGTCGTGCTGCTGGGATTCCGTGGAGAAGATCTACTACCTCCGCTGCTCGCTGGAACGAGGAGAGGAATGTCTGCTTCGACTCCGCACGTGTGACCGACTGCGGAAGCGCTGCCGAAACGCGGCGCCGGAAGGATCGTCCACTTGACCGACTGCGGAAGCGCTGCCGGAACGCGACGCCGGAAGGATCGTCCACACGATCTTGAGATCGGAAAGTGATCGACTACATCAACCATGAGATCTAATCTCGTTAACGCTATCGGATCTACGAGGGTTAGTTCCTACCTATCTCGTTGCACATGTCTAATAGATTAGATCTTGGCTTTTATCTATATTAGATCTGGGTTTTGTTCGTTCTTGCGGTAGAATTTTTTTGTTTTCCATGCTACGAACCCATCAGTGGTATCAGAGCCGTATCTATGCGTAGATCTGTTGCACGAGTAGAACACAATGTTTTTGTGGGCGTTGATGCTTTTGTTGTCGGTGTCTTAGCGTGTACTTTGCATCTTGCGGCATGGTGGGATGAAGCAGCTCGGGCTAACATTACATGTCATCGCACATGAGACTTGCTCCACGCTTGACGTGCAACTTGCTTTGCACAGGTGGCTTTGCGGGTGTCTGTCTCTCCCACCATAGTTAAGATTCAATTTACAATGAGCATCTGACATCACTTGTATCAACGTTGTGGTCCTTGTTCGTAGGTAAGATCGGTCTTATGCGAAAGCCCCAAACCACGTAAATCATGCAAAGAAAATTAGAGGCGTCTAACTTGTTTTTTGCAGGGGTTTGTGATGTGATATGGCCATTATGTGATTGTGATTATATTTGATGTATGCAATGATCCTTATTGTAATATGGCAACCGGCAGGAGCCTAATGGTTGTCTTTAAATTTTGTTTAAGACCTGTGTGTCTATTCATCGTGTAATAGCTTTATTCCAAGTAGTTGTAATAGTTGCTGTTGGTGATGGACAACCCTGAAGCGGCGCCACGGACCTTGACGCCACGCTGGTGATGATGGAGTTCATGTCCATGCTTTGAAGATGGAGATCAAAGGCACAAGAAGAAAGGCCATATCATATCACATATTATGAATTGCCTGTGATGTTAATCCTTTATGCATCTTGTATTGCTTAGATCACGACGGTAGCATTATAAGATGATCCCTCTCACTAAATATCAAGTAATAAAGTGTTCGTCCTTAGTTGGCACCGTTGCTAAGACTCGTCGTTTCGAAGCATCTCGTGATGATCGGGTGTGATAGACTCTACGTGTGCATACAACGGGTGCAAGCCAGATTTGCACATGCGGAAACTAAGGTTAACCTTGACGAGCCTAGCATGTACAGACATGGTCTCGGAACACGGAATACCGGAAGGTAAAGCATGAGTCATATGGATGATATGATGAACATGTTGATTTGTTCGCCTTTAAAGCTACATCATCTCACGTGATGATCGGACTTGGTGTAGTGGATTTGGTTCGTGTAATCACTAAAACAACTCGAGGGATGTTGTTTTGAGTGGGAGTTCATTTGTAATTTGGATTAGTCGAACTCAATTTATCATAAACACAATCAAAGTGAATTTGCATAGTTTGTTGTAGTCATTGGAATCCGTTCACCACCTTACGCTTAGTTATAGTTGAGATAGTGGAACTACAGAAATTCTGGATATTTACTTTACGAACTGGTATCGTATTGTTTTGAATGTCAATTTAAAGTTTATAAGTCCTATTGCAAACTTTCAGCAAACTCTATTTACTCCATGAAGTTTAATAAGTAGTATTAAATCAAGAGTAAGAATTCCAATGTTAGTATCTAAAGTATCATGTTTGCCTCCATGATTATTGATATTCAAAAGATTGTTTTTAATATCAAGTTTATCTAAGAGCTGAAAGCAATGTTTTAGAAACCATCATATGTGAAAGATATTGCGATATCTAAAATAATGTGTTGGTTACAACATGATAGAGTATACGTCCTCATATTTGATGAGAATTTGTGAAGGTTGGAGACGCTAGTCGTCCTAATCCTCCAAAGGTTTTGAAAAAGAAACATTATACTCGCAATTCACCTTTATAAGCTGTAGTAGCTTGATCATGAAAGTTGTCACGATAAGGATGAATAGAAGATGTAAGTAAAATGTTTACTACACTAAAGGATTACTAAAGAATGGATTTTTTGAAAGAACACCAAACATTTGATGATGGTGATCCACCTCAAAGTGCAAGTCCAAAGGTATTAGTAGTTGACTATATACGCTTTGTACCATGTGTCATATTGATGACACCACTATTGATGTTGATAGATTCTTTAAAAAAAGGAATTGCTAAAAGAAAATCTATAAAATATTTGGCAGAAAATAAAAGGTTGGAGATGTACAACTTAGGCATATAGAAGATATACATGTTATGGTTGTATTCCTTGCTTGTTAAATAATGTGGTTCTCCGGTATTGGATACCGAATTGGTTGGTATGAAGTGTCATACAGGACAACACAATTCATGAACTACAATGGCCTAAGTAACTAGCAAGAGAATATGTGATGATGTTCATCGAAAACAAACAAAGGGTTGTTGTGTTGCTCGTTAACATCAAAGCTTGCCTTCAATATTTGTTTCAATAATTGTTATTTTGATCAGGTATTATGACGACAAAAGGTTGTTCAAATAATTACCGTATTCCATAATAGATGGATGATATACAAGTCTGGTTGGAGAAATAACGACCATGAAACTAATGCTAAAATGTCGCAAGACAAATGATTGAAAGATCACTTGCGAAGTGACGTCGCCGTTTAAATTATATTGAAAGGGATACATGAAGAAACTCCATGTTGATGGATTTTTAGAGTCTTTGATTTGGATCAAATGACGGTTGTGATACTTTCCTGGAGATAATTAAAACTCCGTTCGTAGGCCAAAAGAGGAACGGACGACTAACTGCTTGGAATTTGTACATATTGATGTATATAGTCCATTATGTGTAGTCCTGGGCGATGGATTTCAACTTCATATGCTTTCTCCGAAGATTTGAATGAGTATATGTATATACTTACTCAATAAGGAAGAAGTATGAAACATTTGAAAAATGTTCAAAGACTTTCAAGATGAAGTGGAAAATCATTGTAACAAGAAAATAAAAGAGTTTATGATTGGATCATAAAGAAAGATGTTTGAGTTACAAGTTTAGCAAAACACCTAAGATTTGAGGAATCGTTCCATGGATTTGCATTTCCCAAAACACCATAGGAGTATGGAGTGTTCAAGATATGTAATGAAACCATGTTTGACATGGTAAGATCAAAGGTGTCATTTATAAAACTGCCATTATATTTTAAAGATTAAAGCTTTAGTGACTACCGCTTTTACACTGAAAAGAGCTCCATCGTGATCCGTTGAAATGACACCATATAAGTCATGGTTTGGGATAAAACCCAGGTTGTCCTTTCTTAAATTTTTGGTATGCTAAGCATAAGTAAAATATTTACAACCAAAGTCGGATAAGCACGTCTTTGTAGGTTATTCCAAAGAATTTGTTGGGAATTTCTCCATAACGTCGAGGACAAAAGAGTTTGTCGCTTGGAACGTCAAGTTTCTTGAGAAGGAATTTTTCGTGAAAAGTTAAGTGGGAGGACAATAGAACTTTGATAAGGTTATTGAACCTTAGCTATATGTGCTAAGTAGCGCAGCGCCGGAAAGTGTCCCGGTGACGGCCATAATGCTCATGGCTCTCGTGATTACAAAAGGTGTGATCTCGGAGATTAGAGTTCCTATAGAACCATGTGGGTCGGTAAGAATCAAATAGTAAGATTTGATAAGCAAGTCGTTATTGTTTTGACAATGATGAACCGACTACATGCAAAAAAGCGACGATGGGCCCTGACTCCATAAAATGACTAGAAGTCATGGAATCCATGATAGCATCCATACACGAGAAATCAAGTTTCTGAACTTTGAAGACTCTCCGGAAAGGCGTGAAGCCTATCGGTCGTGTTTGGATCTATAAAGAAATAGACATGGATGTTTCAAATCTATGAAATTGTCGACATGTCGGAAAGAGTTTACGACAATGTTTAAGGAATTGACTATGGTAAGATTTGATCTTTCATAGCGATATTTAGTCTGGACGGATTAATGTAGCAACCACTACATATATTTTGGTATATGGTAGTTGAACAAACAAAACAAGTTCTTCTAATAGAATGGTTACCTAGGACGTGTAAATGACACGATCCAAAGGGTTTTGTTTATTCAAAGGATGCTAAAAAGAGTATGAAAAACTTCAATGGTTGAAGTAAGCATAGCGGAGTTGGAATCTTCACCATGATGAAACTGTTAAAAGAGTTTAAATTCATCGGAGATGATGAAGATGCTTGCATTTGCAAGAAATTAAGTGGGAGCGCTGAGACATATTTCTAATACATTATGTAGAGGACATATTGTTGATTGGAAATTATGTATCTTTTATTGACACAGGTTAAGAATTTCATTTCGATGAAAGACTTAGGCATAACTCAAGAATTAGGCATCAATGTCTATATGAATAGATTGAGGCACTAATATGGTTTTGCCAAAAGTACATAGATAAGATGTTGAATGAGTTCAATATGGAAACAACAAGAAAGGTTCTTGACGCACGGAAAGGACTAAATCAAGATTCAAGTGTGTTGACACGAGATTCAAGTGTTTTGACACTTGGTGAAATCACAAGAATATTTTGATCAATCATTCTTTGAGATGTACACATCCAGATATGTCCTATGCTCTAAATGTTATGAGCATATACCAGAATGATTCATAAGATGATCATTGGACAATAGTAAAGATATTCTTATGAGCTTTGGAAGAACTAAGAATATATCATGTATAAGTGACAAATAGTTAAAGGGAGTTCATTGTAAAGTGTTACATTGATACTAGTTTTGTCACAAGATACAAATTAAATTTATCTCAATTTAGACTATGGGTGGCACAATATAATGGAAAGGATGTTCCATGATGGATTTGGATGAGTTCCAAAGTTGAGATATTGTGACGGATACTACAACAAAAGGCTAAGTATATAACTGCTGTAGTAGCAGCAAAGGATGGCATTTGTGTTAAGTAGTTTGTTATCAAACTAGGTGTGATTCATAGCGAGATAATACTATAAAGATACATTGTATGACAATTGTATCAACATAATTTAATCCCAAGGAACTAAAGGTCTCACCAAAGGACCAAATTTATACAATGCCATCTCATTGGAGAATGAGTAATACGTAGAGACGCAAGGACATGCAAATACACACGGACCTGGAAGTGTCAGATCCGAAGATTATGTTTACCACTAGCAATAGTGTCTATACAACACCAGAAAGCCATAGGTGTTGAATGCACAAGTTTTTAACTAGATTATTGACTCTAGTGCAAGTGGGAGACTGTTGGAGATATGCCCAAGAGGCAATAATAAAGTGGTTATTATTATATCTTTATGTTTATGATAAATGTTTACATCCCATGCTATAATTGTATTATTAGGAAACACTAATACACGTGTGTTTTGTAAACATAAAAGAGTCCCTAGTAAGCCTCTTGTTGAACTAGCTTGTTGATTAATTGATGATCATGGTTTCCTGATCATGGACATTGGATGTGATTAATAACAAGGTTATATCATTAGGAGAATGATGTAATGGACACACACCCATAGTAAGCGTAGCATAAAGATCAAGTCATTAAGTTCGTTTGCTATAAGCTTTAAAATACATAGTAACCTAATCCTTCGACCATGAGGTTATGTTAATCACCTTCACCGGATGGATACTTTGATGACATCAAACACCGCTTCGTAACTGGGTGGTCATAAAGGTGTCATTGGGTATTCTGAAAGTATGTGTTGAAGCGCATGAACCAAGATTGGGATTTGTCCATCCATATGACGGATATATATGCTCTGGGCCCTCTCGGTGGAATGTCATCTAGTTAGCTTGCAAGCATGTGACTAGGTCACAAGGGATGACATATCACAGAACGAGTAAAGAGTACTTATCAGTAACGAGGTAGAACTACGTATGGAGATACCGACGATCAAACCTTGGATAAGTAAAGTATCGCGTGACAAAGGGAATTGGTTTCGTATGTAAATGGTTCAATCGATCACGAAGTCATCGTTGAGTATGTGGGAGCCATTATGGATCTCCAGGTCCCGCTGATGGTTATTGATAGGAGATGTGTCTCTGTCATGTCTGCATATTCACGAACCGTAGGGTGACACACTTAAGGTTCGAAGTTGTTTTAAGTAGATATGGAATGTGTGTTGGAGACCGAATGTTGTTCGGAGTCTCGGAATGGATCCGGGACATCACGAGGAGATCCGGAATGGTCCGGAGAATAAGATTCATATATTGGGGATCATTTTCTGAGTTAGGAAATATTCCGGAGTATTTGTATGAGGTTTCTAGAAGGTTTCGGAATGTTCCGGAAGGTTCTGGAAGATTTCTTGGAGTTTGCTTGAAAACCAAGAAAGGATCAAGGAGTCCTTGTAGGGTAAGACAAGGATTCGTGGGGGGGGGGGGAGGACTCCTCCCCCCACCTCCCAATCCGCCGGCCATAGGAGGAAGGGGAGTCCTACAAGGACTCCCCCTCCCATGACGCCTCCCCCCTTTAAATAGAGGGGTAGGGGCGCCCCCTCCAGGCTACTCCATAACTCCCAATCTCTGCCGCCTCTCTCCTCCTCCTTTCTTCTGCACAGGCATAGGCGAAGCCCTGCAGAATTCTCTACTCCACCACCACCACCACGCCGTCATGCTGCTGGGATTCCGTGGAGAAGATCTACTACCTCCACTGCTCGCTGGAACGAGGAGAGGAAGGTCTGCTTCGACTCCGCACGTGTGACCGACTGCGGAAGCGCTGCCGAAATGCGGCGCCGGAAGGATCGTCCACTTGACGGACTGCGGAAGCGCTGCCGGAACACGACGCCGGAAGGATCGTCCACACGATCTTGAGATCGGCAAGTGATCGACTACATCAACCACGAGACTAATCTCATTAACGCTATCGGATCTACGAGGGTTAGTTCCTACCTATCTCGTTGCATATGTCTAATAGATTAGATCTTGGCTTTTATCTAGATTAGATCTGGGTTTTGTTCGTTCTTGCGGTAGAAATTTTTTGTTTTCCATGCTACGAACCCATCACTGGAACCCTCCGAGACCGTGGCCCTCATGCTCTTTCCCGAGCTCTTCTTGCGTTGATCCCGTTTAATTTTATAGCTCACATGGAAAGGCCGCCATCACACCGCACTGGGGATTCAATTCTTTCAAGTTATTAGCTCACTGATATTCAATGGAACTTGCAAACGTTATAAGCTGGTAGATTTAGATCCAAATATTCGAGGTGGGACTATAAACCTGAGTAGTCTAAGCCAGATCTTAATTAATTGAAATTCAGATTGCCGCCGCGGGATCGGCCCACGGTTCATGGGCCTCGCACGCTCGCCACCGGACGGAGCAACCTGAGACGGACGAAAACATCTCGGTACACGGTGGCATGAGTAAGTTATATGAGATTTGGTGGATGGGTAAAAGGGTCCAAAAAAATGTTGGACCGGAAGAAACAATCCGTCCTTTATTATTATAGGTATAGGTATAGGTATAGATTAGGTATAGGTATAGGTATAGATTAGGTATAGATTAGTAATTACCATTAGTATTAGTATAGATATAGATATAGATTAAGTATAGATATCAGTTTCTTATATTAATAGCCACATAGTGATATATACTAATGGAAAATGATACACCTTCCCAGGGATTGCACGATTCCTATCCCCCGGGTGGACGTGTCACTCGCAAACGAGAGGCCCACCACAACCACGCTTGAGTCCCGCGTGACCACACATCCTCCTCCGATATTATCCTCGGCTGGTCTATTTTCTCTTCCACGCAAACTCACGCACAACCGCCGCCGGAGACTGCACGCACGCCTCCTCATGTGTGAACCAAGACCGGGGATCCAGGTTGCCGTTGTCTTCGGCCTTCTGCATGACCTCCGGCGTCCCCTGATTCCAGCGACGAGGCATGTTGCTACCTAGCATGGCGGTGCTGCTACAGCAGGCGAGGCGGTTCGCTACCACAACGTGACAGGACTGCTATGGCCAGCAGCGGCAATCTGCTACAAGGGCGGTAGGGTTGCTACGGCCGGTGGTGGCGCTCTGCTACAAGGGCGGCGACAATCTGCTACAAGGGCGGTGGGGCTGCTACGGTCAGCGGCGGCGCTCTGCTACAAGAGCGGTGGCGCTGCTACGCCCAACCGCGTCGCTTTGCTACAAGGGCGACGGCGTCTGCTACAACTAGTGGCGGTGCTTGCTACAACTGGTGGCGTCTTCTTTGCCAGCGATGTTGCATTTTGCTACAAGTGGTGCAAGGTTCTACTACATAGGCATGGCGGTCTTGCGACAGAGGCACGTCAACATCATCTCCAGCGACAGCGTGCTCTCCGGTGACGCCGCTTTTGCTACAAGTGGAGGAAGGCGCTGCTACATCGGCACAACTGCCTTGCTACAGATGCACGTCGTCGTCTTATCCAGCAACGTGTCTTCTCCGGCGATGGTGGCGGCGCCTTTTGCTACAAGCGGAGGAAGGCGCTGCTACAAGGGATGGCCGCTGTTTCTACCGCTGCAATGACGTCTTCCCGACCACGCAACTTCAGGTCTCTGGCGATGCAAGGTTGATGGACCATCGGCAGTGCGCACGCAACAATAGTTTGAGGAAGCGACACTGCCAGATCTCTCTGGTGGGCGTGATTTTTCTGCCTAGCGTTGGGAGAGAGTAAGAAAACGTTAACTCAGATAGACGATCAGAAAACGTTAACTCGGATAGACGATCTACGAATTCGATCCGTCGGCATATACGGCCCAGCCCATTCTTGACAGCCGACAGACCCTACTAGCCTCTCTGACATCGACCCCCTCCCGTGGCCGGTAATCTTCCCCCATTCTCTGACGCCTATCCTGCTCTCCTCTCGCCCTTCTCTCTCAGTTAACATCTCCAGGTCCAGCAACGGTGACCTCCCTTCTCCCGCACCTCCCTTCTCCGATCATGTTGCCACCACATCCTCCCCCGCGAACATATCGACTTCCACCCTTTTCATCCTCGCTCTTCCTCGTGTCTCTGGAGATCTACACCGGCGACGACCCTCTTTCCCGGCAGCCTGCCTTGCCCGATGGTTCTTCCTAGACACGGTGAGTTCCTTGACCTCCTCGTCCTCTAGATCCCCGTCTTCTTTGCACACCATCGCCCCTAATCGAAGTTAAATTCCGTTTGAATCATCGCTCCTATCAATTCAGTTTAGCACAAACTTGTACAACTAGAGTTATCGTGTTCACGCCGGTGTAATATAGATACTGGTGAAAAGTATATTTTTCCATCGGCCTTAGGAGTTGTATGGCAACTACAATATGTTCCAATATCTTGCACGGGGAAATTCCACTTGTTTGACTACCAAGATGAATTAGGTAGCTGTCTTTTCTAGGTCTCAATATGTTCCACTCTTTAGCTGTGATTCCATACATATTTACTGAAGGTGGTACTTGCTCTCCTTATCGACCTCTCATAAATTTGCTTTATAATTTCATACGGAATAGTTTCACTCAAGAAAGATTGGAGTGGTTGATCATTACCAGGGACATGATGCATCAATAATAAAGAGTTTGGGTGTCATAGGTGGTTTTTGCTTGGACAGTGCTACGCGTCCCCTGGAGGATGTTTTCCCTGGATCCCCAGGTCGACAGCGCGACACGTGTCCCCAAAATAGTACCTCCTCCCGCTTTTGCTACAAATGACCTTGTTTTTGCTACACATTGTTCCGATTTTGCTACATATAGCAAAAAACGATTTGGCCTAAAAAATAAAAAAAATAGACTGGATCTCGCCGGAGATTTCGACGGAGACCATGCCGGCGACCGTGTAGCAAAAAAGTTGTGCTAATGTAGCATATCCGACCTCGCCGGAATCTCGCCGGCAGACCTCACCGGAGACCGTGTAGCAAAAACTTTACGCTATTTAGCAAAACCGCAAAACGGTGGTAGAAAAAAATGCTAATGTAGCAAAAAGAGCGACCTCGCCGGAGACATCGCTGATGGCTACTGTAGCAAAACCGACTTTGCCGAGGACTTTCGTCGAAAATATCGTAGCAAATACTTTGTGCTATAGTAGCAAAAACATAGAACAGAAATAGCAAAAAATTGCTATTATTGTAGCATCGCCCTGTAGCAAAATATCAAAACGCATTCATTGGTCGGGTAGCATCGCGACCCTTCATTTGTAGCAACGACGACCACTTCTAGTAGCATCGTCGTCCCGCTTGTGTAGCACCGTGCCGGTAGCAGTCATCGTCTCCGCATGTAGCAGCCGCCGCTTTGCACGGAGGTGCGGCGGGGTGGAGGCGGAACATGAGGGTGCCTTGGGCACGGCGGCCATGTAGGTGGCCTCTATCTCCGACGGCCGGCGGCGCTGGTGTGGGGTGGAGGTGGAGCAGTAGGGCGCCCTTGAGCGTCAGCCATGGTGGGTGGCCTCGAAGGACCTCCCCTCGCTGGAGGTGGGAGAGAGGGGAGCGGCGTCCAGTTGAAGGTTGGACGCGGGGCGTTGGGCTATGGTGGCACGGCCGCACGGGCATGCTTGCCGTGGTGGAGGTCGGCGATGGCTTTCGGCGAGATTTAGGGGATGGCGGCAGCCTCCGGCGAGGTTTAGGGGAGGGCGGCGGCGCACTTTGCCGGCGAGAAGAGGAGGCGCAGCAGCGCTCTCTGCAGGCGGCGCTTGCTGCAGAGTCCCGGGGCCCGGCGGCGCGGCAGCGCGGGCGAGGGAGCGGGCGGCGCGGGCAGCGCAAAGCGAGGCACGCGCGAGTTGGACGGTGCGAGGCGCAGCGACCTGGGGGATCGAACTAATCGATCCCCTTAGGGAACAATATCATTTCCCTATTTGCTTTGAGTAGACCTGCTCTTTTGCCATAATACACTGAAAATGAACATATTTGAAAGGTTGTTGTTTGCAAAGAAAGGGTACCGTGTATTGTAAGAATCTACATTTCTGAACCTTATAATTTTTTAGGCTCCTTATAGTATTGATCAACAACACAAGTAGGACCATGTTTAGCCATGAAGCTGAACATGTACACTTCAAGGCACCATATAATATATGCTTAATGTGGTAATGTGTCCAAGTCAGATTGATCCTAGCAACTACTCATGGTAATAGGCTGGACCATTTGGTTGTGACCTTCGCCAGAAGGAAATGTATTTTCCATCCTTCCAATCTTATTTGAATTACACTCTTCATAAGCCTACTTCTTAAGCAAATTGATGATTACGTTCTTCTATCTTATCTTGCTTGTGTAGTCCCCTCCCCCACTCCAACAGACATCAATCTGCAAATTATTATTGACTTGGAACATGGAAACTATCTTATACAATAGCCATTTGTCCATGTTCTGCTTACTCTAGTATATTCTTCTCTGTTTTTCATCATTATACAGTTCAAATTACAGTGAAATAAAAATATATGAGTAATCGTAACTACTTTTATCTTTGACTTGTAACGAACTATTCAGTGTTTGTTTGACCATCTCTTATTAATAGGCACTTCTGGTTCAGTCTTTGGTTTGTGTCTGAACCTTGTCTACATAGAGGGAAGAGGGCATTCCAATTTCCTTAAGTGAAGTGATTAGGAATGGAAAATGGAATTCCTGGCGAAGTTCTCAAGGCCGTTTTCCCTCTACTGGATGGTAAAGACTTGGTGTTTTGCATGCTTGTATGCTACCAATGGTGCGAAATTGCAAAGGATGACTACTGGAAATGTATCTGCTCGCGGAAATGGCCTTCCATCTGCAAAGAGCCTCCTTCTGACACGACCTTCCAAAAGCTTTATTTAACTTTCTCTAAGCCGCGGAAGACGATGCACCTTCCTGTACCTAAGCTCACTTTCGAGGATCTGGTGTTCTACATTGATATGTGGCATGAAGGATCACTGATCTTCTCTCAAGCAGTTTCAGCTTGCATTCTTCGAGCAGGTCTACAGAATGCACCTGGCGGCATTCCAGATATACTTGTAGCACATCTGAATACCACAGACTGCACGCATATGATAGAAGTCAAACCCAAGCTGACAGTCTGTAACTACCTCGGTAAATTACGCTCTTAGTTACATGCCTGGATGAACGAAAGTGGTTAAAATAATACGGTGGGGCCCAGGGCCACTCACGGTAGACCTTTCGGCCGTCCTAACCACTTTCTGAACATCGGGACAAGAACGAGCGGTGTAATCGGCAGACGAAGGGATCAACTACATACATAAATGAGTATGTATACAAGCCACATACAACAGTCCTCAGAGCCATTCCATCTAAAAGAAATAGAAATATCGCAACGCCATACGGCAAGATTCAAATATCCTAGATAGAGATAATAATTTAGGATAGCTCCTCATACAACAAACATCAGAGTATCAGGCGGAAGCGGAAAACCAGATCCGAGTACGGATAAGAAGCAAATCGGCATAAGATGCCACATAAATAAACACATCCCGCCCACAGATCTCACGGATCCCCGTTTCCGGAATCTCTACACCGAATGATCGTTGCCAACATCCTCTATCTCCTCCACCCAGTATCCTTCTTGCGAATACACCTGTTCATTTGAATCAAACAATTTATCGTGTGAGACCCTAGGGGTACTCAGCAAGTCTTTATGCCACTAAAGGGGACACAACCTGGGGTGACGCAATTGCAGCAAAAGATAATACCTAACAAGTCTATAGATACTCGCTAACCATCCGCCTAACCAATGATAGACGGATGTCTGTGAATTAAGAAAAACAGTTATAATAATATAATTAACAGATCCATCCTCCTCCTCGTTTACCAACGAGGAAGCGGACGAACAACCCCATCATCCGTTGGCAGTTTTATTAACCATTCCATGAGTATTGCACTATTTACTAGTCAGGTACTTAGTCCATTTAAAAGCGGTACTTTAGTTATAGTTGTCTATGATCGAGAAACTGTGCTCCAAGTCGTCCATAACCGCGGACACAGCTTTCAGAAAGATTTACCCTGCAAGGGTGCACGAATAGCAACACACACTCGATCAACCTCGGAAAAACCAACTCAAAACCCAACGAGGCCTTCACGACAAAGCAATCACAGGATTCGGAAATATTTCAGGGGGCCACCCCATTAAGCTACCCGCAACGAAGTTGGCCGGCTCCGAGACGGACCCAAGGTTTGTGTCAATGGCTGTAAACGACCGGGAACCCGAACGTTTGACTGGGCTTGTCGATACCGCGAAAACATTCCACGACCCAAAACAGTACAGGTGCTCCACGCACAATCTTAAATAAAACAGTAAAGCATGGCATAAGTACAGAATAGTAATAAAGCCCCAAACTACTTTGTGGCCCCAAAAAATAAGAACGAATCAAGCTCTGGCTCAGGGGGGTCCATAAGGCCTCCCGGATGTGGATAGTGCGAATAAACAAGGAACAAGAATCAAGTACTCGGGATCCTACGGGACACAAGTGAGCATGAAAAACCAAATAGCAGATATTGCTCACCGGTGCCTCTTTTATTAGTTATCCCATTACTACTCAGGTTATGTTGTTTAAGTACCTCGTTATTCAACAGACACTCACATACCCTACACATGCTTTTCTACGACTCGCATGGATCAAACAACTCCTGTAGTAATGGCTCATGGGATGGAGGAACAAGCTTCGGTGGGGTTTAAAAGTAAAGGCTATGCAGTACTTGGGATTCAATTTAATGCAATCGCGACTCAATGATGCAAGAATAAGACAGAGGCAATAGGTACTATATGTATGCAAGCATGTGGTAGTGCTTGCCTGGCAGCTCAATTGAAGCGAGAGATGGATCTGGGTAGTACTCCAGTGATTCCTGGTAATTCTCCTCCTGGGCGTCTATTCGAAGAAGAACAAACAAGGGCCAACATAAATAAAGTGCACAAGCATATGAAGTAAAATGCGACAAGCAAACAAGCATGCCATGATGAATGATGCACAATTTACATGGCATTAAAGTAGCATGGCAAGGGTGAAGTGTGGGGTACAAGAATAAAGCATTTTATTAATTTCTGAGCCAAGTTTTATTGCCATAAACAGTTCAGATCTTTAATACTGACATCATGCATACTTCAATTCAGAACAAGGACTGCATAGATAGAACGGGCTCGTCGCGCTGATCGATTTAGACATATTATTTGCCAAATTTGGAGTTATAGAATTAAAGTTATTAATTTATTAAGAAAAGGGCATTTTATTGTAATTTTAATCATCTCGAAATTTTAAAGTGTTCAAACAATATTTTGAATAGCATATTTGAATTCCTCACATTTTTCTGATTCCAAAACATATGTCATTTGTATTACTTGGATTTGTATTTTAAAAGTTATTTGAAAACTGATTTGAATTTAAATTTAAACATTTACTGAAAAAGTTTAATTAAAAACAGAAAAACAGAAAACATTTTACATTCACGCAAACCTAGCCACAGTCACAGACAGGTGGACCGCTGCTGACTGGGCGAGATCCGCGCGCAAAAAGCTTTTCTCACCGCGGCCTGTCCTAGCTACTACGACTGACAGGCGGGGCCAGCGGCTTCGGCCCACGTGACAGTGAACGAACTCGCAGAGGCTGACAGGTGGGACCGAGCTGGACCGTGGGTTAAGGTTTATAAAATTGCGTTTTTGTAAAGCAGACAGAGAGACTGACAGGTGGACTCAGTTGGATCGCGGGTTTAAAAAACAAAAAGGCTGGGGGGGGGGGTTTGGCAAAGTGCACGGCGGCACTGTTCTTCTTTCTCCTCTGAACTATCTGACGGAAAAAGCAGCGCGCGGCGATAGAGCGGCAAGACGGGGACTCGATCCCGCGACGCGGGCGCGCGCGCAGAGAAGCGATACCAGTGCGGTAGGGCGGGGTAGTTGTCAAGGAGCAGCTACGCGACCAGTTGAGGCACTACGCGGCGCGAAAGCGTGTAGACAACAGCGAGCGGCGGCGCACTAAGGGCGTTCGGCGCAACGCCTGGCGCGGGTAGGGATTTACGGTGGGGCGGAGGTTGTCCAGGCGATAAAGGGGCTCACCGCGGGGGGTCGCTGGTGGCGGATCGGGACGAGGCGCAGCAGGGCGACGAGGAGGCTGGCGGCCGGAGAATTAGGGTTTGCGTCGGGCGGCGCTGGTACTGGCGGTCCTGGGGGTCCTCTTCCTCGCTGGCACATCCAGGGCGATGCAGGGGATGATCCTCGACCTCCTCGACCACTTCCACGTCGTGCTGGCCGGCTGGAACGAGGGGACGACGCGGTACTGGCGGCGGTCGGCGAGAGACGGTGGCGTCGGAGAAGAAGAAGGGGAGGCAAGGGCAGGGCCCTAGGGTGGATCTGGGAGAGGCAGAGGAGCCGTGAAGAAGGAGGAAAGCGAGGGAGAGGGAAGAGGGGCGTCGTGGGGCTCGGGTTAGGTAAAAAGTGGCTTCGACCCTTTTCTCCTTCTCCTCGATCACGTGCTCGGGCTGGAGCTTGACGTGAGCAGGGCAGGGACAGGTTGAGGGGCTGCAGGTGGGTCAGGTGGGGACGGCGGAGCTAGCTGGTACCGAGAGGGAGAGGGATCAGAGAGGGATCGGGGGTAGCTCGGGTGAGCTAGGGTTAGGCTTGACAAGGAAGAGAGAGAGAGAGCTAGAGGGGTGGGGTAGATGGGTAGCTAGGTGGGGCCTGCTGGCAGGGAGAGGGGACACCTCGGCATGGTGAGATGAGAGGGTGAGGTGAGGTAAGGTTGAGTTAGGGTTTAGATTAGAAAAATTTAGGGTTTGAGGAGAGAGGTTAGGTGTTAGGGTTTAGTTTAGAATTTTTAGGTTTTTTTATTCATGCTAAAAGATCAAGTCAAGAAGGAGGGGAAGGGAGTGTATAGGAATATAAGATGCATGATCATGACATGGCAAGTGGTAAGGGGAAAGAAAAACAATGTGGATAGATTCTCCTATGATCTTGCATGAAGAAAAAAAATAATGGTGTTGATGAGATGATGGGGATGGTGGAGAGGGATGGAGATGATCCACAAAGAAAATGAACCAATTAAACCAAGAGAAAAACAAATGGTTAAGGTGGTGATGTGGTTGCATGGCCCATGCAAAATATTAAATGCCATGTTTTATTTTGTGAAAACAATATAATAATATGGCATTATTCTTATGCATTTCCTAAGAAGTGGAATGAGGGCCAAGCAAAGGAAAATATAGAATTAGATCCATTCTATCTCCCATGAGCTAGATTGAATACCATAAGAAAAAATAAAAGCCCATGGTAAATGGAATGGTGGAATTATAAGGTGGTGGAAAGAAAGGTGATGGATTTGAATAAAAGATATGCCCCAACTCAATTTGGGCATTAAACAAGATATCAATAACCAAATGCAATATCAAAAGGCAAATACAATTAATAATGCATATGAGCGAAGAACCAAAGGAAAAAGGGTTTTATATGATGCTCAAATGCAAGGTGGCATGATGACATGAGCATGATGTAATTATGATGCAACAAATATATATAGGAAGTAGCCATTATCTTACTAGACCAAGTAGTACATTACAGTTGTTAGACAATTGGGATGCTACAACTCTCCCCCACTAAACAGGAATCTCGCCCCGAGATTCTAGGAAGAAGAAGAAGACTCAAAGAGGGTAGGATACTTGGCACGGAGCTCATCCTCACGTTCCCAAGTGGCTTCATCAACGGAATGGTGCGACCACTGCACCTTGTAGAACTTGATGGACTTGTTGCGAGTCCTTCTTTCTGCGACTTCTAGAATTTTTATGGGGTGTTCTTGATAAGACAGATCTTCTTGGAGATTGATGATTTCATGGTCCACGGTCCTGCCGGGATCCTTGAAGCACTTCTTGAGTTGAGAGATGTGGAAAACATCATGGACTTTGAGTTGTTCAGGAAGCTCAAGAGCATAAGCAACTTCTCCTCTTCTTCCACGAATTTTGAAAGGACCGATGTATCTAGGAGCCAGCTTTTCTTTAATACCAAAGCAGTGCGTGCCCCTCATGGGAGTGACATGAAGGTAAACGAGATCACCAGGGGCATACTCCATGTCCGTGTGCTTCCTGTCATAATTGCTCTTCTGGCGACTTTGAGCAATCTTCAGGTTTTCAAGAATGATGTGAACTTTCTCCTCCGCTTGAGTTACAATGTCGGGGCCAAACAATATTCTTTCACCTGCGCCTGACCAACCAATCGGAGTTCTGCATTTGCGACCATAAAGAGCCTCAAATGGTGCCATCTTTAAACTTTTCTGGAAACTGTTGTTGTAAGAGAATTCAGCATAAGGAAGACATTCTTCCCACTTCATGCCGAAAGAGATAACGCAAGCACGGAGCATATCATCTAGAATCTGATTGATCCTTTCGACTTGTCCTTACGACTGAGGGTGGTAAGCTGTGCTGAAATTCAATTTTGTTCCCAAAGCATTTTGGAAACTTCCCCAGAACTTAGAAGTGAAGATGCTTCCACAGTCTGAACTGATCTCAAGAGGAACTCCATATAGAGAGACAATTCTGTTGATATAGAGCTCAGCCAACTGAATTGCAGAAATTGTTTCCTTGACTGGAAAGAAGTGAGCTACTTTGGAAAGCCTGTCAATGACAACAAAAATTGCATTGTTGCCCTTCTGCGACCTTGGAAAACCAGTGATGAAGTCCATCTCTACTTTCTCCCATTTCCATTCCGGAGGCTTCAATGGCTGTAGAAGATCGGAAGGTTTCTGATGGACAGCTTTAACTCTGCGACAGATATCACACTCCGAGACATACTTGGCACAATATCGTTTCAAACCAGGCCACCAATATTGTGTTTTCAAGTCCATGTACATCTTAGTGCTGCCAGGGTGGATAGAAAGAATAGAATCATGCGCCTCCTTGAGAACTTGCTCTCTTAAACCCGGGTAGTTCGGAACAAACATCCGGTGTTCAAAGAAAAGAGTGCCTTGATCGTCGACGTGGAAAGACTCATACTTCGGAAGCTGAATGTTGGAGATGATCTTTTCAGTGTAAGGATCACCAAGTTGAATGGAACGAACTTTTTCTTCCAAGAGCGGTGTTGCCAGAAGGTTCAGAAGATACCCTTGATCCACAATTTCAAGGTTGAGCTTGCGGAATTCCTCGCACAAGAGAGGTTGTTGTTCTTCCACCATGAGGTTATTGACATAAGCTTTTCGACTGAGAGCATCGGCCATGACATTAGCTTTGCCCGGAGTGTAGTTGATGGTTAAATCGAAGTCATTGATTGTTTCAATCCACCTCCTCTGACGAAGGTTGAGATCAGGCTGTGTGAATATATACTTCAGACTCTTGTGATCAGAAAAGATCTCACAACGGTTGCCAAGCAAGTAATGCCTCCATACTTTCAAAGCAAAGACAACTGCTGCGAGTTCGAGGTCATGTGTAGGATAGTTGATCTCATGCGTCTTTAACTGACGAGATGCATAAGCAACAACTTGTTTTTCTTGCATAAGGACCGCACCCAATCCTTGCAATGAGGCATCACAGAATATCTGGAAAGGCTTTGATGTATCTGGAGGAACCAAGACCGGTGTGGAAGTGAGCTTTTCTTTGAGTGTTTCAAAGCTTGCTTGACATGCAGGAGTCCAAAGGTATTTCTTGCCTTTCTTGAGGAGATCGGTAAGAGGCTTCGCAATCTTTGAGAAGTTTTGAACGAAGCGACGGCAGTAACTGGCCAACCCAAGGAAACTTCGGACTTCTTTGACATTTATGGGTGGAAGCCAGTCCATAATTGTCTTAATAGTTTCTGGGTTGACGGCAATGCCCTTGGCAAAGATGACGTGACCAAGGTAGGTGACTTGAGGCAGCCAGAATTCACACTTGGAGAACTTTGCATACAGGCGGTTCTCACGAAGCTTGTTTAGGACACACCGAAGGTGTTCTTCATGTTCTTCTTTTGACTTAGAATAAACTAGAATGTCATCCAGATAGACCACAACGAACTTATCAAGATACTCCATGAAAACTGAGTTCATAAGCCTCGAGAAAGTGGCAGGTGCATTGGTGAGACCGAAAGACATGACCGTGTACTCATACAGGCCATAGCGGGTGGTGAAAGCTGTTTTAGGCACATCTTCCTTGCGGATCTTGATTTGATGATAACCACTTCTCAAATCAAGTTTAGAGAATACCACAGCTCCAGCTAGCTGATCGAAGAGATCATTAATCCGCGGAAGGGGATATTTATTCTTGATTGTTTTAGCATTGAGTGCCCGATAGTCAACACAAAGTCTATCAGTCTTGTCTCGCTTCTTCACAAAGATGGTTGGGCTACCCCAAGAAGAAGTATTGTGCTGAATGAAACCCAACTTCTCTTGTTCATCCAACTGACGTTTGAGTTCAGCCAACTCAGCAAGACCCATTTTATAAGGCCGCTTGGAGATAGGAGCGGTACCAGGTTCAAGTTCAATGACAAACTCAACCTCACGATCCGGAGGCATACTTGGCAACTCTTCAGGAAAGACATCTGGAAACTCACAGACTACAGGAACACTCTGAATACCTTCCATAGCATCATCATTCAGAGCCGCCAAAGAGTAAAGGTGAATTGCAGGAGTCAGACTTGGAGAATAGACTATATGGCCTTCAGGAATTTTCAGAGAAACCGAACGTTCAGCACAATCAATCACAACTGCATTTGCTGTTAACCAATCCATGCCCAAGATAACATCAATATCAGAATTGCCCAGAACAATTAAGGAAGCCGGAAACGAAGAACCACCAATCTCAATTTGATTGTTATGGCTGATTTTGGTAGATAACAATCTTGCCCCGGGAGAAAGAACCATTAACTTCTTATCCAGCTGGTCTATAACAAGCTCATGCTCATTTGCAAATTTGTGAGAAACGAAAGAATGTGAAGCACCAGAATCAAACAAAACTCTTGCATGAACTGAGTTAACAGGAAGTATACCCATGACAACTCCAGGTGCATGCTCAGCTTGAGCGACGTTGACACAGTTGGCACGAGCAACCGTAGACCCAGGCTTGGTGTTGATGTTGAGAGCCCGAGGTGGGGGTGCACGAACCATAGGAGAACTTGCTGCAGGTCTTGGAGGTGGTGGTGGAAGAGCTTTGTTGTTCATTGGACAATTCCAGTGTTGATGCCCAGTGTTTCCACAAGTGTAACAAGCACCAGGTGGACGTGGAGCAACATAGCCAGGGACTCCGCCAGGCGCTCCAGGGTAGTTATGGTTGTAGCCCCTGGGAGCCGCAGTGAAGGAGTTTGGTGGCCTTGCCGCGTAACTTGACGGTCTTGGTGGAGCAGGGAGCGACGGTGGGGTGTTAGGAACCCAGACACGACGCTTAGAAGGAGCTGTCATAGCAGAAGAGCTTGCTGTATCACGGCTGTGTTTCTTTGACTCCTCAAACACTTGCCTACTTGCTTCTTCCTACAGAGCTATGTGTTGGAGTTCCAGAAAATATGCCGGACTTGCATGAGTGATTGCATATTTGATGGAAGCATTGAGGCCTTGCCGGAACCTCTTTTGCTTCTTCTTGTCATCAGAGATCTCATCGCCACCATAACGAGAAAGGTTCATGAAGTTTCTGATGTAGGTGTTGACATTGTCAGTGCCCTGCTTGAGGTTGAGAAACACTTCCTTCATCCTTTCCATGACAATTTCTGACAGATATTGCTCTTTGAAAGCAGCAGTGAATTGCTCCCAAGTAGGCTGAAAACCAGAAAGATCTGCTTTGAGGTAATTTTCCCACCAGAGAGCTGCATCTCCCTTCAGAAGGTGAGTGGCACATTTGACCCATTCGTGCTCGGGAACATCCGCAGTCATCAGCAACCTTGACACTTCACGAAGCCAATCATCTGCATCAAGTGGCTGATCAGACACCTCAAATTGGCGTGGGTTGAACTTGAGAAAACTCTTGATGTCTCCTTGCTTGGGAGGTGGAGGTAGCGGAACAAACTCATTCCTCCTCACGCTTTCCTCGAAGCGCTGCTGGTTCTGCTGCATAGTGCTCAAAGCATTTGCAATACTTGCCAAAGCAGCCCCAAGTTCAGGTGGTATGTCCTCCTCAGAACGGCGTGGTGGTGCCATCCTGTGATTGATATAAACCACAAGTCAGTACTATAATGGAGAATGATAATAATCTAAAATAGTACCAAAATGGAATTAATCAAGATTAAAGGATGCAATTCACTGAGATGATATTAAAATATCAACAGAGTTACAGGAAACTAGAAGATATTAGCATAACTCACACGACTAAACAAGGAGTGTGGTACACAACTAACAAAGAAAAAATTTCCGCAAATTTTGGCATTAAAATACCACTATATGCGCAAAAACCACTTCACGAATCAAGATTAGTAACTCTACTAGTTCAATATACAAGAGCAATGATAAAAGTAGTGGTATGGTCGCGACTCCATCCCGCACTCGAATCATTACTCCGCACATGAATCAGTAAAACACATATCCCAACACCTTCTTCTTAAGATGAACCTAAAGATTGGTACTACGAAAAAGAACACCCCAACAAGATAACGTCGGATAACAAAGAGTAAGATAGATCGCATCGGTATACAACAAATCAGAATAGATCGCGGCGGTTTACAAAGGCCTATCGGTATGGAATGTACCAACAGTTGATAACCAAAAGGCAGATAGTGATAACATTTGGATGCAACAGATGGACAAAGAATTCACACACACACACACACAACCTATGGTACTACGGAACCCAGAACACGTGAATCCTAGTTTGAATTTTAGAAGAGGATTGAAAACGTTACACTTCCTTACCAGAAAAGGGTGGGTGGGTGGGTAAGAAGAAAAATGGAAGCAGTCCTACTCTCACGTTTGTTTTTCCCTAGTATACATAACTACCAAAAATATTTGCTAGACTGACAACGACCATTTTGGCTGAGACCATGAAGGGCGGGATGGCTCTGATACCAATTGTAACTACCTGGTGAATTACGCTCTTAGTTACATGCCTGGATGAACGAAAGTGGTTAAAATAGTACGGTGGGGCCCAGGGCCACTCACGGTAGACCTTTCGGCCGTCCTAACCACTTTCTGAACATCGGGACAAGAACGAGCGGCGTAATCGGCAGACGAAGGGATCAACTACATACACAAATGAGTATGTATGCAAGCCACATACAAGTTCTCAGAGCCATTCCATCTAAAAGAAATAGAAATATCGCAACGCCATACGGCAAGATTCAAATATCCTAGATAGAGATAATAATTTAGGATAGCTCCTCATACAACAAACATCAGAGTATCAGGCAGAAGCGGAAAACCAGATCCGAGTACGGATAAGAAGCAAATCGGAATAAGATGCCACATAAATAAACACATCCCGCCCACAGATCTCACGGATCCCCGTTTCCAGAATCTCTACACCGAATGATCGTTGCCAACATCCTCTATCTCCTCCACCCAGTATCCTTCTTGCGAATACACTTGTTCATCTGAATCAAACAATTTATCGTGTGAGACCCTAGGGGTACTAAGCAAGTCTTTATGCCACTAAAGGGGACACAACCTGGGGTGACGCAATTGCACCAAAAGATAATACCTAACAAGTCTATAGATACTCGCTAACCATCCGCCTAACCAATGATAGACGGATATCCGTGAATTAAGAACAACAGTTATAACAATATAATTAACAGATCCATCCTCCTCCTCGCCTACCAACGAGGAAGCGGACGAACAACCCCCATCATCCGTTGGCAGTTTTATTAACCATTCCATGAGTATTGCACTATTTACTAGTCAGGTACTTAGTCCATTTAAAAGTGGTACTTTAGTTATAGTTGTCTATGATCGAGAAACTGTGCTCCAAGTCGTCCATAACCGCGGACACGGCTTTCAGAAAGATTTACCCTGCAAGGGTGCACGAATAGCAACACACACTCGATCAACCTCGGAAAAACCAACTCAAAACCCAACGAGGCCTTCACGACAAAGCAATCACAGGATTCGGAAATATTTTAGGGGGCCACCCCATTAAGCTACTCGCAACGAAGTTGGCCGGCTTCGAGACAGACCCAAGGTTTGTGTCAATGGCTGTAAACGACCGGGAACCCGAAAGTTTGACTGGGCTTGTCGATACCGCGAAAACATTCCACGATCCAAAACAGTACAGGTGCTCCACGCACAATCTTAAATAAAATAGTAAAGCATGGCATAAGTACAGAATAGTAATAAAGCCCCAAACTACTTTGTGGCCCCAAGAAATAAGAAAGAATCAAGCTCTGGCTCAGGGGGGTCCATAAGGCCTCCCGGATGTGGATAGTGCGAATAAACAAGGAACAAGAATCAAGTACTCGGGATCCTACGGGACACAAGTGAGCATGAAAAACCAAATAGCAGATATTGCTCACCGGTGCCTCTTTCATTAGTTATCCCATTACTACTCAGGTTATGTTGTTTAAGTACCTCGTTATTCAACAGACACTCACATACCTACACATGCTTTTCTACGACTCGCATGGATCAAACAACTCCTGTAGTAATGGCTCATGGGATGGAGGAACAAGCTTCGGTGGGGTTTAAAAGTAAAGGCTATGCAGTACTTGGGATTCAATTTAATGCAATCGCGACTCAATGATGCAAGAATAAGACAGAGGCAATAGGTACTATATGTATGCAAGCATGTGGTAGTGCTTTCCTGGCAGCTCAATTGAAGCGAGAGATGGATCTGGGTAGTACTCCTGTGATTCCTGGTAATTCTCCTCCTGGGCGTCTATTCGAAGAAGAACAAACAAGGGCCAACATAAATAAAGTGCACAAGCATATGAAGTAAAATGCGACAAGCAAACAAGCATGCCATGATGAATGATGCACAATTTACATGGCATTAAAGTAGCATGGCAAGGGTGAAGTGTGGGGTACAAGAATAAAGCATTTTATTAATTTCTGAGCCAAGTTTTATTGCCATAAACAGTTCAGATCTTTAATACTGACATCATGCATGCTTCAATTCAGAACAAGGACTGCATAGATAGAACGGGCTCGTCGCGCTGATCGATTTAGACATATTATTTGCCAAATTTGGAGTCATAGAATTAAAGTTATTAATTTATTAAGAAAAGGGCATTTTATTGTAATTTTAATCATCTCGAAATTTTAAAGTGTTCAAACAATATTTTGAATAGCATATTTGAATTCCTCACATTTTTCTGATTCCAAAACATATGTCATTTGTATTACTTGGATTTGTATTTTAAAAGTTATTTGAAAACTGATTTGAATTTGAATTTAAACATTGACTGAAAAAGTTTAATTAAAAACAGAAAAACAGAAAACATTTTACACTCAGGCAAACCTAGCCACAGTCACAGACAGGTGGACCACTGCTGACTGGGCGAGATCCACGCGCAAAAAGCTTTTCTCACCGCGGCCTGTCCTAGCTACTGCGACTGACAGGCGGGGCCAGCGGCTTCGGCCCACGTGACAGCGAACGAACTCGCAGAGGCTGGCAGGTGGGACCGAGCTGGAGCGCGGGTTAAGGTCTATAAAATTGCGGGGCGTTTTTGTAAAGAGGACAGAGAGACTGACTGGTGGGCTCAGTTGGATCGCGGGTTTAGAAAACAAAAAGGCTTGGGGGGGGGGGGGGGGGTTTGGCGAAGTGCGCGGCGGCACTGTTCTTCTTTCTCCTCTGAACTATCTGACGGAAAAAGCTGCGCGCGGCGACAGAGCGGCGAGATGGGGACTCGATCCCGCGATGCGGGCGCGCGCGCAGAGAAGCGATACCAGTGCGGTAGGGCGGGGTAGTTGTCAAGGAGCAGCTACGCGACCAGTTGAGGCACTACGCGGCGCGAGAGTGTGCAGACAACAGCGAGCGGTGGCACACTGAGGGCGTTCGGCTCAACGCCTGGCGCGGCTAGGGCTTTACGGTGAGGCGGAGGTTGTCCAGGCGATAAAGGGGCTCACCGCAGGGGGTCGGTGGTGGCGGATCGGGACGAGGCGCAGCAGGGCGACGAGGAGGCTGGCGGCCGGAGAATTAGGGTTTGCGTTGGGCGGCGCTGGTACTGGCGGTCCTGGGGGTCCTCTTCCTCGCTGGCGCGTCCAGGGCGATGCAGGGGATGATCCTCGACCTCCTCGACCACTTCCACGTCGTGCTGGACGGCTGGAACGAGGGGACGACGCGGTACTGGCGGCGGTCGGCGAGAGACAGTGGCGTCGGAGAAGAAGAAGGGGAGGCGAGGGCAGGGCCCTAGGGTGGATCTGGGAGAGGCGGAGGAGCCGTGAAGAAGGAGGAAAGCGAGGGAGAGGGAAGAGGGGCGTCGTGGGGCTCGGGTTAGGTAAAAAGTGGCTTCGGCCCTTTTCTCCTTCTCCTCGATCACGTGCTTGGGCTGGAGCTCGACGTGAGCAGGGCAGTGACAGGTTGAGGGGCTTCAGGTGGGTCAGGTGGGGACAGCGAAGCCAGCTGGTAGCGAGAGGGAGAGGGATCAGGGAGGGATCGGGGGTAGCTCGGGTGAGCTAGGGTTAGGCTCGGCAAGGAAGAGAGAAAGAGAGAGCTAGAGGGGTGGGGTAGATGGGTAGCTAGGTGGGGCCTGCTGGCAGGGAGAGGGGGCACCTCCGCATGGTGAGAGGAGAGGGTGAGGTGAGGTAAGGTTGAGTTAGGGTCTAGATTAGAAAAAAATAGGGTTTGAGGAGAGAGGTTATGTGTTAGGGTTTAGTTTAGAATTTTTAGGTTTTTTTATTCATGCTAAAAGATCAAGTCAAGAAGGAGGGGAAGGGAGTGTATAGGAATATAAGATGCATGATCATGACATGGCAAGTGGTAAGGGGAAATAAAAACAATGTGGATAGATTCTCCTATGATCTTGCATGAAGAAAAAAATAATGGTGTTGATGAGATGATGGGGATGGTGGAGAGGGATGGAGATGATCCACAAAGAAAATGAACCAATTAAACCAAGAGAAAAACAAATGGTTAAGGTGGTGATGTGGTTGCATGGCCATGCAAAATATTAAATGCCATGTTTTATTTTGTGAAAACAATATAATAATATGGCATTATTCTTATGCATTTCCTAAGAAGTGGAATGAGGGCCAATCAAAGAAAATTATAGAATTAGATCCATTCTATCTCCCATGAGCTAGATTGAATACCATAAGAAAAAATAAAAGCCCATGGTAAATGGAATGGTGGAATTATAAGGTGGTGGAAAGAAAGGTGATGGATTTGAATAAAAGATATGCCCCAACTCAATTTGGGCATTAAACAAGATATCAATAACCAAATGCAATATCAAGAGGCAAATACAATTAATAATGCATATGAGAGAAGAACCAAAGGAAAAAGGGTTTTATATGATGCTCAAATGCAAGGTGGCATGATGACATGAGCATGATATAATTATGATACAAAAAATATATATAGGAAGTAGCCATTATCTTACTAGACCAAATAGTAGCATTACAATTGTTAGACAATTGGGATGCTACACAGTCCCTATGGGGCCAGTCATGACCGTGTCTGTTCTTGCCCATCGCAAGGACTCCAACAAGATGACTTGCATAATTAGCGAGTCGACTTTTGATTACATTGACAGCAATGCAGCGTGAGCATTGGCTTATGAATATCTCAGGTTTTCACCCAGACACCCCTTCATATCAGACATCCGTGCGTGGATGTCCTTGCTTTTCGTGTACAGAGGGACAAACTCTATAGAGGTATTCGGTATTGAACTAGATTTTTGTGATGCGGCAAGGTCAGAGTCTGAGATCCTATGGCTCTTAGACATGCTAGATTGGAAATAGAAGTTAGTCCTTAGTTGTATTCTGAGCATTTGAGACATGTAAAGAATGTTCATGTACCTACTCCGAGCGCCAAGACCCCTCGTGTGGAGATGAACCCTGGAACCATCTCCATGGCATCGTTGGTGGAATCGCTGCACTTGGAGGTTTCTCCTATTCTCCTTACTCCCAAGAGCTGCGACAAGGTGGCTCCTTTCTCTCCACCCATACCCTACTGGCGGGATGAGTGGGCGAAACCCCAAGAACTGCAGCCCGCAAGCGAGACAAGGAAGAAGCTCAGGGAGATTTGCGGAGGCGATGTTTGATATAATCCCCTATGCACACTTTGGCGTTCTTTTTCGAGACATCTTTCTAGTGTAATATTTTATCTCTTTAAAACTTTGGATGGCTTGTATAACTGCTTTGACGGTTCTGTCTGGTTTCGTTTCTATGAAATGGGACCGGAGCTCCCCCTTTCTGGGGCCCTTTTAATCTAAAAAAAAGAATGTTCATGCTTTGTTGATCATCTCCTGTCGTAGTACTAAACTACTATATGCTTTAAATACTTTAATAAAATGGCGATGTTACGCCATCTGTTTTTATACCCTCATCTGATGCCCAGATCATTGACCTAGCGTTAAAATCTCAAAAACTTGTATTCGCTGACTCTAGGGCGGCACCTCTTAAGTTTCTACCGGGGACGTGAACAGTTATCATGTTAAAATGAGCGATTGGTTGCTCAACTCCAAGAAACAGGCATCTATTTACTGTCTACTAGCCCGTGCATTGCACCGGGAGAGAGAAAAATCTTCCTCACGGAAGCTTACAAAGTTCTCGTTGGTTTTTCAATAATTCTATTCCAAATTGTGTTCATACAATACAAACATAAAAAGCGTTTTCAACAATAATTTCAAGAAAGATTAACAATAGAGAAATTTATAAATCAACTTAGTTTACCTTTTTCTCAAGCATACAAAGATGATCTCATGCTGGTATCAAGCCTCGCTATTTACATTTGGTAAACCTGCCACATTATATCGAACACGGTGCCGACGAGCGGGGGCTGTGTAAGCAAGTCTTGATGAGGTTACCACCCTTATAAGGAAGCTTGAATATATGTCCATTGTCTTACTTGTTCAAGTACACTTTCGGCCGATGCATCTGGAACTTAGAGATTGCTAGTTACACGAGTGTGTTCACATGTTCCTGGCTTAATTGTATGAGGGTGTGATTTGAGGATCTTATTCAATTCAACATGAAGAATTCAGTTTCTAGTGGCACAACCTTTTGGCCAACGGATGCAAATCAAGCAACTTGCGGCAGATTCTAGACAATATTATGGTTACCAACTTTCTCTCGTGGGTGTTCAATTCCACCTCATGCATCTCCTAACTCGAGTAGGAGCCACACAGATCGTACCTCAACCTGTAGCATCAGAGGTTTCCACCATAGCACCATGGGCGCTAGCCGCATGGACCATCGTTGTTTTCAGCAACATGGTACAATGAGTGCCTCCGCCTCATCTGAATCATGCCTATCCCAAAAGCCACTCATACAGCTGAATTTAGCAAGACAGTATAGGCAATACTATCTCGGGGGCTTGGTCTTATGACAGCACACGTCAAGTCATTCTCCTCTTGAATATCAACCATCCATCACTGGTCAGAATTTGGAAACATAACAGAAATTAAGTACACTTTCGGCCGATGCATCTGGAACTTAGAGATTGCTAGTCACACGAGTGTGTTCACAGGTTCCTGGCTTAATTGTATGAGGGTGTGATTTGAGGATCTTATTCAATTCAACATGAAGAATTCAGTTTCTAGTGGCATACAGATTTTAGACAATATTATGGTCACCAACTTTCTCTCGTGGGTGTTCAATTCCACCTCATGCATCTCCTAACTCGAGTAGTAGCCACACAGATCGTACCTCAACCTGTAGCATCAGAGGTTTCCACCATAGCACCATGGGCGCTAGCCGCCTGGACCGTCGTTGTTTTCAGCAACATGGTACAATGAGTGCCTCCGCCTCATCTGAATCATGCCTATCCCAAAAGCCACTCTTACGGCTGAATTTAGCAAGATAGTATAGGCAATACTATCTCGGAGGCTTGGTCTTATGACAGCACACGTCAAGTCATTTTCTTCTTGAATATCAACCATCCATCACTGGTCACAATTTGGAAACATAACAGAAATTAAACTTCAATCATGGGACGAACGAGCCATAAAAACTGGGTCTCCTGATATGCTTACGTACACGGTCATGAGGATATATATTACTATTGATCCTATGTTGGTACCGGCGCCACATGCAGAGACTTTGTCTGCTCCTTACGCACACGATATTAGCCATCTTAAGGTTTGAGTTTGGCTGCTTAGCTTTCCGACGATTTGCGTGTTGACGACGAGAACATGATTTTCTCTGATGGAGGCTTGCTTCGGTACCCCTTTCTAGAGGAAATTTTTGATTGGAAAACTGGCTTACCGGTCTAGGCCTTTTTTGTACCGGTATGCGTATCTAAGGGTTATGTACATGTCGTGGGTAGTCAAAAAAGATTTGCCGCTCCCACGTGCGGTTCTGAAGCAAATGTCGTTCCACGTTTCATCTCGCTCGTCGCTGATACCACCTGCGTCGTGCGCCTCCGATCTTGATCGAACCGCATCTCCTAGACAAACTGTAAGACGCAGACGGAAGGAGAATAAGAGGTGGCCTCCTCTCGTGTAGCCGCAGTAGATCGGAGAAGATTTGGGCGAGAAAGAGGATGTGGACGGAGGCGACGGGCCGACGGTTCCTTCATGTGGACAGATCGTTCGGTCTCCGTATTTTACTCAGCAAAGTACGCATATGGGGTCATGCATACGGATTAAAACAAACTGATCGGATCCAGAACAAGCACGTAACCACCGAAAAACCGGTTATTCCCTGAATGATTCCCTATAGTGTGTGTGGGTGTGGGGGGAGGGGGGGGGGGGCAAGAGTGTTTCTGATGAGGTAGTGCTCAATTGGTCCACACAATCAACAAACGAAAGATGAATTGGATTAGATATAAGAGAAACCATAATCCACCAGGACATCCGGTTACTGCTGTGTCGTTTTGATAATCGATACACGCCTGGATTAAAAAAAGTGATACCTCGCATGTTATTTCACCTTAGCCTGAAGCTTATTTCGCTCTGTTCCTTAGATCTGTACCTGTGTGCACACCGAGTAGCATCTGCTAGGGCACAAGCCACACACGCACACACGTCCCTAACCTCTCGGCTCCTTCTCCTTGCTTTGGTCGCCCCAATCCAAGAGCTAGCTGGTTGTGTTACGAATCTCTGGAACGTGGATCGCAAAAAGCATCTATCCATATATCATGGCCGATCACTTCCGTGCGCTGATGCCAAAGAAAGCTCATGTTGTTCCTTTGTGCCGCAACCAGTGGTTAGGAGCTGAGTTCCAGATCACGATCCAGATGATGGTGGCAACTTTGGACATCGGGAGACTCCGCCAAGCACCTCTACGGACGAAGAGGGAAACGTTCCGTACTTTATTATTATTAGGTATAGATTTGCTCAGCCTATGTGTCTCAGCCCACCCTTCACATCCACTTTTCTAAATTTAACCCTACTGTCTCGTACATTCATGCAATTGTTCATCTTGTTAATTTATTGGCTTAGCCCGGAAACCCGGGTTCAAGTCTCGTCCTGGCTATTTCCACTCCACAGCTCCCTTTCTTCTCTTCTATAAGAATATGCCCGGTGTGCTAGTGCCCATAGGTCTACTTTTTTATTTATCGGCTGCAATTTACAGGGCTACTAGTCCACTGGTTCTACTAGTTGAATGCTCATGCGTTGCTACGAATAAAATTGCTACGGCGTAAAAGTACGTGGATTATGACTACCTCAGGTTGTATCATATTTCTTCAATGGAAACCACATACATATTAGACAGTTATCTTTCTCCCCACGAGCCGTCTACTCGGTTCTGCAGCAAGTTTACGCATTGCAATAGACATACAACAAAACTCCACCTTATCTTTACTAAAGAAAACCACATACTCATCATTTGGTAACTTCCATCCACACACACTACAAAGACTAATAGCACTGGTACTGAATTTTTTTGTAACAACAAGCCAATTGACCATCTCTTCACAACCTATTTGCCCTCACAGACACCATTGCGTGCCTCCATCCTTGGTATGACGCTCCAAATCCTTTGCAATCCGGTTGTTGGCGTAGGCCAATGAAGTTTAGAGTACTGGGTGAAGATTTAACCATCTCTTACGAACCGCAGCATGGTGGGACATCTTTTAGTACCACCCAGAAAAAATGTAAGAATTGTGTTTTACTGATTATTCTGCTCCTCTTTTTTTTTTCATTTCTAGTAGTAAGTCATACAACTTCAAGCTATTTTTTAAAATAATACACAAAATTTAGAATTTTGGATTGTAGCACGGTTATACACCGATTAGTACCTATCGGCGTATGGTATACCGATTAGTTGCATTTCCTTGCTGAGACATGCGTACACCGATTAGTACCTATCGGTGTACCGTACACCGATTAGTCCCTATCGGGTGTACCGTGTACCGTGTACCGCAGCGGCGCTGGAATCCGAAATTTCTAATTTTGTATATTATTTTTAGAATTGATTAAAAAATATATTATTTTAAAAAATAGCCAACTTCAGGGTAGCTGGCTAGATGGAGCGTAGTACAACTGTTAGTGGATCAGGAACTTGTTTCTGAGTGCAAGGCAGTGTAATGATAACAAATACACGTAACGAGTAATGTGCAATTCACATATCAAGATGGAACACTAAATTCAAGTAGAAATAGTACATGCCTAGGCAATCTATAATGTGCAATTGTATTACTTTTAGGCATCTTTGTACTGTTGTTGATGACTATTAAATATGGGTGGGATTTTTGCAAAAAAAATCTATAATGTGCAAGTTCAGAGGTTTATGCTTAACTAACTTACAATGTATACTCTGAAATCACACAACATACCAATGCCTACCTAAATGCACCGGCTCCATTTTTACATTTGTGAATTACTTTGTAACATTGTATTGAACTGGACTGAATTTGAACAAAAGGAGAGGAACATATGTTGCTTAGCTGAATCATAACAGAGTAATTCAAGAGAGTTCTGACAAAGAGTTTTCCCATGGATAAAGAGCAACTGTTAGAGAGAAAAATAACCATTTACACCAAGAAATAAGAACCATTTTCACAAGAACCACAACTCAACTGCCATCTCCGAGGTTCCGTCTAAGGTGTCTGTAGATAGCCACAAAGCTCTCTAACGCTCCCTAGTAACTGGCCAATTTTGTCCGCCATCGTGATAATAAAAAATATGTTAAGGCCAGTCCTATTAGGATGGGGCTCAAGTAATTAGAAAGAAAACATGCATCACAGTAAACAACAAATCACTTCTATAAGAAAGTTCAAAATCTTCATCCATCAAAACCATGTGCAGTTGGTAAATTTCGTCTTATATTAACAACAACAACAAATTTGTAGGAACGGGTTAGTACTCCCCCGTCCCACAAAAGATGCCGCAAATTTATCTAGATTCACATGTATATAGACATGTTTTAGCGTATAGATACATATACTATATACAAATCCGCGACATCCTTTTTGGGACGGAGGGAATATAACATATGAGTAAACTTCAATTTAACATTGAAGATACAAAAACAAATATCAGATGACACAAAAAAGAGCAAGAAAACCTAACAATCATAGGAACAGTCCAGAAGACATCCGAGCGTGCAACTTATATAGCACTGCGGTTTTCCCCTCCCAGCGTGCAACTTATATGGCACTGCGATTTTTCCCGATGTGCCAAGCACACGCATCATCATGACCTAAAAATCCTAGTATCACCCAAATAAAATAAAAATAACATGCCCTCATTTCACTGGTTCATTTTCTAAAGAGCAATAGTAGTAGATTTTGCTAATAAGAGGCACGTAAGCTTCTTAGTTTGAAGATTAATTTTCAAACTCCAGCAAGCCTAATGACTAAATATATAACCTTACCAAGAGACAAATAATAAATTCAAAGTGTAACTTGTATGGTTGGCCCTGTATATGAAGTAAAGCCTGGCCACCTTTGAAATAGAGAACTTTGAGAAGTCATATACGGCTTATATACACAAGAAATGGAAAATGCACCAGCAGTGTTGCACAAAAATGTTGTCTATTAGCGAAAAGCCAATTTCCCGGAAACCATAGCCTAGCGATATAGTGTAAAAAGAATGACTGCATGAAAATACAGATCAATTATCCTCTCGGAACTGTTAAAAATTAATCCTCAATCTGCTTTGAAAAATTGTTTGCAATAGGAGGATCAACTGCAATACACCATGGTGTTGAAATCATCGTTTGTGTCTTAATGAAAACATATGCACCAAGATGAACAGTAAAAAGACTAAAAATAAAGCGGCCAACTTATAGTATTTTCAGATCGATGCATACTGATGCAACACATGTAGACACGCATCCTCATGTCGTCCTTGGAGTCGACCACTTCCAAAGCGAACAAGGTGGCCACCGCTTGATCTGCAACACCGACCACCTCCATCCTCACTTGTCCTAATTTGTGGGCGGTTGATCTCAATAGGATCTCAATCCCGAGGGCCTATGCTCCCTGCCAGTCTTCTTGCTTCGGTGAACAAGCCCAGTCTTCCCGCTCTAGTGAACAAGCGCAACACCTCCTTGCCGTCCGTTCTTCACGTCATCGACGTTCGCCGCCTACTCGCACAACTGCTTAATCCGGACAACCTCCTCTCAACGATCCCCACTCTAGGCCATGGTAGCCATCGTTGTCCTCTTCCGTCCCACATGATGACCGCGAGTAGGGGCCGCTGGAGGCGAAGTGGTGATCTCAGACCACATCCGGCTAGTTGCGGCAAGAGGGCGGCAGGGGCATGCGCGGAGCGAGATGGGAGGAGCAGGGGCGAGATGGGAGGGGCGGCAGAGACGGGACATGTGTTAGGTTCCATGGTAGGAGGTCGTTGCTCTTTTTTCGTCTAGGCGTTCCGGACTGGCATTTTTCACTTATCGGTGGCATAGAAGTAAAATTAACTAAGCCAGTATTGAAATGATTCAATGTACCATCGGATGTACTCCCTCCGCTCCAAAATAGGTGACTTGGGTTTGTCTAGATTCGTATGTATCTAGACATGTTTTAAGCCTAGATACATGCAAATTTAGACAAACCCAAGTCACTTATTTTGGAACGTAGGGAGTAGATTAGATGCTCCTGGTTTTTTCAATACCTTCCAACATCAACTCATATGTAAAGTAAAGAAATATATTTTAAAATAGTACTGATATGTACTTAGAAAAGAAACCGATCTGGATCCCAGCTATCTGAATTCTGCATGGATCATCATGTGAATTCTGCAACAATAGCTCTGTGATTTACTTCTTATTATGTGTACATGCATATTGTCCCCAATGGGGATATGCCATCAGTAATTGGTATTGTCCTCTAATCCATGAAACCAATTATCAAATAAATTGGCCACCGAATATGGGAGAGATAAACCAAAGGATACTTAGATGATTGACCATACAACACGAGGAAATTTATACTGGAAAAATAAATGCCGAATTGTCTCATCATGGTGACAAAAAACGCATTGTGTATTTCCATGCCAATTCATCTTAATAAGATTATCTTTTGTAAGAATTAGTCCCTTACGAAGATACCAAGTGAATATCTTTGGTTTTAGGGGTATTTTCATCTTCCAAATTTTACTATTATCATCGACTAGAATATCTGGTTGGATCAAGACTCTGTACATTGAGTCAACTGAAAATTTATCACTCTGGAGTAATTTCCATTTGAACTCGTCCACACCCTCCGCCATTGTAACGTGGATAATCGTAGTAAAAGATTATTCCAAGATACCAGTCTAGGACCTATGAGACTTCTCCTAAAAGACACATTAAGAGGATTAGATTCCCTTACTATGGAAAGTGTATCTCCTTTATGCCTAACGATCGAATATAGAGCTGGATATTAATCGCGAAGTGAAGTTTGGCCAAGCCACGTATCTTCCCAGAACCTAATCTACGATACATCCTTAATATTGAAAACACCAAAATGGAAGAAATGCTTTTTGGATGCTATTAGTCCAGCCTAAAAGTGTGAGTCACCGGTTTTCCAAACCACTTGAGACACGTATTTTGAGCCAACATATTTCCTCCATAGAATGGTTTGCCAGACACCATCTTCTATAAGTAGTTTGAAAAGCCATTTACCCAGAAGCGCGGTATTTTTGACTTGCAAATCATGTATACCTAATCCACTGTATTGTTTCGATCGTCAAACTACATTCCATCTGGCTAGTCAATATTTATTTTTTCACTATCCCTTTGCCAAAAAAACTTAATCAAAAATAATTCACTTTATTCAAGACACCTTTTGGTAACTAGAAAAACAAGATCATATACAGTACCATGTTGGTGAGTACTGAATTTATGAGTACAAGTCTTCCCCCAAGGGATAGCAATTTTCATTTCCATCTGTTAAGACGTTTTTGGAGTGTTTCCTCAACGAGTTTCCATTCACCAATTGTGAGATGCCGATTATGGATCGGTGTTCCTAGATAGTTGATTAGAAATTTCCCCTGGCCACAGCCGAATAGTTTAGAATATAGGTGGGCCTCATTTTGAGCTTCGCCAAAATAATACAAATCACTCTTATGGAAGTCAATTTTTGAATCCAGAGTGTTGTTCGAATGCTGATAAAATTAATTTCAGATTCTTAGCTTTCTCCAGATCGTGTTCCTTAAATAAGATTGTATCATTAGTGTATTAAAGAATAGAGAGACCACCATCAACAATATGGGGAATTAATATTTCAATTTGGCAATCAGCCTTGGCTCTCTCAATAAGGATAGATAGCATATCGGCCACTATGTTAAATAGTATAGGCGATAATGGATCTCCTTGCCTCAGCCCTTTCTTGGTTTGGAAGTACTTGCCAGTGTCATCATTCATATTTATTGCAACACTACCACTAGACATGAAAGACCGTGTGAGAGCACACCACTCCTCCGAAAAACCTTTCATACAGAGTGTTTGCTGGAGAAAATACCTATTAACTTTATCATAGGCCTTCTCAAAGTCAATCTTGAATAGTACACCATTTTTTTTGAGTGTAGTTCATGGATTGTTTCATGTAGGATTACTACACCATCTAGGATGCTTCTTCCTTGCATGAAAGCAGTTTGAGAAGGGCATACAACATGGTAAACCACTGAATTTAGTCTAATCATGGCAACTTTTGTGAAGATTTTAAAACTAATGTTAAGAAGGCAGATTGGACGATACTGCTGTATACGTTCTACATTATTAACCTTAGGAAGTAAAATTATGTTGCCAAAATTAAGTCTAAATAGGTCTAGCTGACCAATATGCAAAAACTCAAACAAATGCATCATGTCCTCTTTGATAACTTTTCAGAATTTTTGATAAAATTCTGCTAGAAAGCCATCAGGCCCTGGCACTTTATTATGTTCCATTTGGAAAACAACTTTTTTGACCTCTTCCTCCGTATAAGGAGCGGTTAAGTTGTTTTCCTCAACAGAAACCTGAGGAATATCCGGTGTTTGAGACTCATCTAACGAGAAAGAGTTTTTCGGCGTTGCCCCAAACAGGGATCTGTAATAACTCGTGATATAAGATTTTAGTTGCTTCTGACCCTCAATCATACCTTCATCCTGAATTAGAGAGTGAATAATTTTATTCTTGTGCTTGCCATTGGCAACAACATGGAATTATCTTGTATTCACATCTCCTTCAAGAATGAATTTCTCTTTAGAGCGCTGGTACCATTTGAGCTCCTCCTCACGAAGTAGTCTGGCTATTTCCGCATTGGATTGGCTTTTAAGCTCGATCTCTTGTGCAGTTAATGGCCTCTACTTCCACAGAAGCTTCTAAATCATTAATAATAGATGAAAGACGTATTTTCTGTTTCTTAAGGATTCTAGCAATATGTCGAGCCCAACAACGAAGGAATTTGCATAAGGCATGCATTTTATTGTTTCATCGATGTATGAGTGTTTGACCACTAACATGTTTCTCCCAAATAGCCTTCACCAAGTCATAGAAACCATCACGATCTATCCAGCCAAGTTCAAATTTGAAGCTATGCTTGGATTTTCGTGGTGGTGTTCCAACAGATAAAAGTAAAGGAGCATCATCTGACAAATCCTTGATACGCTCTAGAGCATGAACAATTACCATAGGGAATCTCTCTTCCCACTCAGTATCCATAAGTACTCTATCTAATTTTTTGTATGTTGGCTTCGGAAGACTATTCGTCCACATGAATTGTCTTCCAAATATACTAACCTCTCTTAAGTCCAAGCTGTCTATGACAACATTGAACAGGAAAGGCCAATGTTCGTCGAAACGGCCCCGTCTTTTCTCATGAGAGAATCTTAGCAAGTTAAAATCTCCACCTATAAGTATAGGATATGGATTTTCGTTTGCCAGATTTACCAATTCACGTAAAAAGTCAGATTTATAAACATCCTGGGCGGCTCCATAAACAACGATTAGAGTGAAGGTGATATGCCCTATAGGAAAATAATAATGTGTATTGTTTGATATATCGGTTATATGTTCATAATACGTTTTATATTGTGCTATAACTATATTAATACGAAATGTTAATACACGTGTGATATGTAAACAAACATGTCTCTAGTTACCTCTAGCGAACTAGCTCATTGGTCATGAGGATGATCTAGGGTTTCAAGATCATGGGCATTTATGGGAATTGACAATGAGGTCATATCATTGGTTGAATGATGTGATAGACAAACATCCAACAGTTGTATCATAATGAGATCTAGTTGCAAAAGTTCACCATTGTTGATAAACCAAGGAAACCTCACAACCTAATCCTTAGACTGTGAGATAATGCAAATTGCCATTCTGGAGGGAGCTTAGATGGTATCAAGTATCATACCGTAACTGGGTGATCAAAAAGGTGCTACTCAGGTTTCCCAAAGGAGCGTGTAGAGGAGTACATATCAAGACCAGGATTTTCCTATCCATGTAACGGATAGATACATGTGGCCATCTCGATGACGTTGCATTAATGAAGCTTGCAAGCATGTGACTGGGTCACGGAATGCAACAACATGGGAACGAGTAAACGATTTCATCGTTAACGAGATCGAACGAAAGTATGGAGATAATGTAGATCAAATCTCGGGTGAACTAGGTATCAAGTGGAAAAGGGAATGGGAAACAACGCTAAAGGTTTGAGTGATAAGATTTATGGAATGCACGGGGGTCATCATAGGCATCCAGGTCCCACTGATGATCATTGATATGAGAGACGTCTCAATCATGTCCGGATTGTTCCCGAACCGAAGGATGTCACGCTTAAGGGTGGAGACGCATAGGGATAGATGCGGTACTGTAGGAGAAAAAGAGAGAGAGAAACTGGAATAGTTCCGGGTAACACCTGATGTTGATCGAGGGGGTCCGGAAGGAGTTCTAGAGTGAAGGAATATAATAATATATGTATTTTATATTAATTGGTTGAATTAATATATTTTATTTTATTTTTATAGGTAGCCCATTGCTAATGGGCCTCACCCGGAGGGGAGGCCCAAAGGGGCAAGGTTCCTAGGGAGGAGGACCTATAAGGAGTTCCTCGGTCTTCAAGGGTATGAATACCGTCTTCTTGCGTAAGGAGTTCCTCGGCCTTTAAGGGTATGAATACCATATTCCTGCGTAAGGAGTTCCTTGGGCTTCAAGGGTATTAATACCATCTTCCTTTTCCGTTACTTATGTCTACATAGTATAGATCCTGGTATTAGTGTTCGCATAGTTAGATTTTTTTTGTTTTCTGCTATGGAACCCTACAGTGGTATCAGAGTGGGTCTATGGGTAGGCATGTCGTACAGATAGAACACATATCAATATGTGGGAATTGATTCTATTTGCTACCCTCTTTCATGTTCTTGTTCATATCGCGTCACTGTTCGATGAAGAGGCCCCCAACCGACCTTACATGGTGATTCACGAGGCTGGTCCACAGTTAAGTGGCTTTGGGGGGTGTTTGTCTATCTACAGTAGTTGATATGGCATCAACATTGGAGGGCCCTGAAAAGGGAAGTAAAACAACAATCATTGAATCCATGTTGTGGCTCTACGTTCGTAGGTGCGAAAGGGTTCTACCATGAAAGCCCTAAAGCTGCGTAAAACTTGTAATAGATAAAGTAGAGGCGTCTATCTTTATTTTTCATAGGGGCATGTGTTGTGACATGGTAAATGGAAAGTTTGTGAAACTTTTCGTTGGATCTCTCGATAGCGATCAAGATGCTAAACCACGTCATGGCACCTTACTTTATGAAGTATTCCTTTTGCATCTTATCATGCTAGTATGATAGAATATACGACGGTGGCATAATAGGACAATCCCTCATAAAATTCCAGTTATAGTATTCCCCTTGTTTGTGCACCACCAAGAAAGTTCTCCGTTATGAGTCAGGCCATGATGATCGGGTGTTAGACATATCTGAAGGGAATATCCCCTGAGAGGCAATAATAAAGTTGTTATTATCGTATTCCAAGTATATGATAGATGTTTATTTTGCATGCTATAATTGTATTGATTGGAAATGTTAATACATGTGTGTTTAATAAAAAAATAAAGGGTTCCTAGTTATGCCTCTCTTATAAACTAGCTTGTTGATTAACAAGATGATCAAGGTTTCCTAATCATGGACATTGGATGTTGTTAACAACGAGGTCACAACATTGGTGGAATGATGTGATGAACATTCATTACGATCAAAGTCATTGTGTTTAAATTTATATAACATCATACGAAGTAATCCTAGTCCTTAGACCATAAGATCATGTCAATCACTAACACTAGAAGAGTAACTTGATAACATCAAACATCCCACCGTAACAGGGTGACTATAAAGGTGGGTTCAGATACTCTGAAGGTGTTATGTAGAGTCTCATGGATCAAGAGTGGGATTTGTCCATCCCGATGACGGATAGATATACTCTAGGCCCTCTCAGTGCTATCACATTGAGATAGCTTGCAAGCAAGTGATGTGATCACTAGAATGTTATATCACGGGAACGAGAAAAGAGTGCATGTCGGTAAAGTGATTAAAGTAGGTATTGAGATACCGATGATTGAATCTCGGACATGTAATATACCACGAGACAAAGGGATTTAGTTACTAGCGTTAAAGGTTCTCACGATCACAGAAGTCATCGCTGAATGTGTGGGAGTCGGTATGGATCTCCAGGTCCCGCTACTAGTTATTGATCGAAGAAGGGTCTCGATCATGTCTGCATTATTCGCGAACTGTAGGGTGACACACTTAAGGGATACCGACACCATTTTGAGCAAATGTGTTCCAGAGTAAAGGATTGCAAAGCGCTAGAATTATTTCAATGGACACCGGAATTATTTCAGGTGAAATTGCTAAAATTGGTTCTGTATGTGATATTAAAATATTGCAGGGGGTTTTATGTGAATGTTTGTTAATTAAAGTAATTAACAAAATTCTGAATAGAATAAATAAAATAGTTTTATTAAATGAGAGTTGCATTAATTTTGATGGAAATTTAATGCATGTGAGTGGGAGCTCCACCCACATGAATGAAGGAAGAGGTGGGGGCACCTCCATGGACACCAGCCATGAGAGGGGGATGCCCCCCTCTCCCTATAAAAGGACCCCTCTCCTCCTCACAAAGAACACCTCCTCGTGAAGGATCTCTCTCCCCCTCTAGAATTATTCCCCATGGTCTCGGATTAGCGAGATACATGTTTCTGGTGGCTTTTCGTATGTAAGGAGTTGATGTTTCTGCTGCATCACTGGAGCGAGGAGGCGGAGGTTGTTTGGTGGACTAGACATGTGTGCGATCACGGATGTGCTGCTGATTTGCGACCCTAGGACTTTCTCTCGATCTTGAGATCGACAAGCAAATGACTACATCATCCACGAGTCCAATCTCGTTACACTTTGTCGGTCTTCAAGGGTATGTTCTCTATGGATGTATATCCACCCGTTGCTTGTATCTAGGTAGATAGATCTTGGTGCTTAGTAGTTCCCATCATAGGAATTTTTTGTTTTCTATGCTACAAACCCAACAATATCTGCATTCGCATACGGTGGGTGTAAGCCATGTTGCACCGCGGATACACACACGTTAGAATTGGCGAGCCTAGCATGTGTAGACATGGCCTCAGAATACAAGAGACCAAAAGGTTGAGCCTGAATCACATGGGATGTGATTGACATTGATAATTTCTACCTTTGAAACTGCTTTGCCGGCCATGATGATTGGGGGTGGAGTAGCGGATTGGGGTCATGTGATCACTAAACGGATAGAGGGATGTTCGTTTGAGTGGGGGTTCCTTTCTGTTTTAAGTTTAGCAGCATAAATTAAAACTTGAACTCATTATTATGAACATGGTCTAAACACTTTGCAAATTCATTGTAGATGTCTCGCCCACCCACCTTCAATCTTAGCACGTTCCTAGAGAAGGACAAGCTAAAAACTGATGGAACTAACTTCATTGCATAGTTCCATGATATGAGGATCCTCATAATCCCCTACAAGTGGACTTATGTCATCGAGGCTGAGCTTCTAGCTAAGCCTGCAGATTCCATCTCCCAGGACAAAAAGAATGTCTGGCAGTCCAAGGCGGATGATTTCTCCCTCATCTAGAGTGAAATTCTCTACGCCATGGAGCCGGAGCTTCAAAAGAGTTTTGAGAAAATGAATGCTTTTGAGATTATTGAAGATCTCAAGGCTGTCTTTGCTCCACATGCTCCGACAGAGAGGTATGATGCTTCCGATCTCTTCTTTTCTGCCAAGATGGAAGAGCATAGTAGTATTAGTGAGCATGTAGTCAAAATGTCTAGCTACGCTAAACGCTTGAATGCCCTGGATTGAAAAATCCCGGAGGAACTCGCAATTGATAGGGTGTCTCACTCGCTGCCCCCTAGCTACAAGAGCTTTGTGATGAACTACAACATGCAAGGGATGACTGATGACTGCAAGTGCACGGATCGTTTGTAGCTAGTTTCAAAATAAAGATATTGATTCCACAGGGAGCAGGAGTCTGAAGTCTAATAACTCTCTGAACTAAATACTGAAATAGTAATGCTAAATAACGTTCTAAGTAACAAGATATGCGAGTTTTGTGTAAAAGATATTTTTGGGTTTTCAGATAATAGAACAATAAGTCAACTAAAGCTGTAAGTAAACAAGAGCATGCAAGTATGATTACGAAAGTCTGCAAGATGGTGGAAAGAGTTCTCAGTGAGTTGTGGATCCACCGCTAGTAATTATAAAGAGTGATCAAAATTATTATAATAAATAAGACCATTTATGATATGTGTGGGAGGAGCTCCATATATGGACGAATAGCCAGCAACCGCTGCACACATCATCCTCATAACCACATCAGACAATAACTGACAACCATCGTGTTACCGCGCTATTAAGGGATTTCTCCCGTGGCATGGACATGGCTTGATGAGTTCTCCTTGATTTCCCAAGTTAGTATGTAAAGAATGACAACTACTTTATAGTCACAATAAGTGATATCATCCTTCCGTCTACCAACAAGTAATCCCCTTCATCAAGTCCCCGCAAGAGGCAAATAGTAAGGAGGTGCACAACTCCCAACCTCAAGATGAAGACAATTAACACAGACATGTAATGAACAACCTCTCAAATGGCTAAGTCTGGTCCCTGCAACTCCTCCATACTATGCTCTCTTTGTTGCTTTTGCCTTTGTTTTATCCATAATCATAATCAACACCTACACACATGTCATAGACAAGGAAACGTGATAAAATTCTACCTAAACTACTAAATGTGCAAAGCTCATATGGAAGTAAATGAGAAATAGAAATCTGCATATAAGGCATAGCTATACCTAGAAGAAACATGATATAAGAGATAAATGGCACAATTTATATGGGTAAAAGAGGTGGTATTTCACAGCCATCAACTTGCCCAAGCTAGACCTTGCTCGTCCTCGACCAGGAAGGGTCAGTAATAAATTAATGGTTGTGAAATAGCTTATCATTGGAAATCAATGCCTTGCATCCTTATTTCTTCTACAAGCTTGAGGAGAGAAAACATGTATTCATACAAGGCAACACAAGCTCAGTTATAAAGACCACTAAAGATTCATCAAAACTTATATGCTCCATGTCAACAATAAATCTACTTGCAGACAAACTTGTGATCCTCTTATTGCACCTTTTGTATAACTTTTCATATCATTATATTTTTTATGAGGCAAAACTTAGTCACAAATAGATGTCAAGCCTAAATAGGAATAAAGCTACCCAATCATGTCATCTAGTTAAGGCTCTCAAGTGCAAACATCAGTTATTGAACTTTCAGAAAGTTTATCTCTTAGTAACGAGATTTATGCGAAAAGGAAATGTGAGATCATTTCAAAAGAAGCATAGCATTAGAGTGTCTCATTTGGTCATCCACATCAATGAATCATGGCTATCAAACACTCATTTTATATTCTTTGTCTTTCTAAAATTTTAGTTCATCAGTAATGAGATCATGCCAAAACTTAGTGTGTTTCATCAGACTGTGCAGGCTAAGAATGGATAATCGTGACCATTACCAAGGTCTCCCTTTTCGGTATAATGATTTCTCATAATGGTAAGAGGAGTATTCCCTCTTTTGCTTTGAACATAGGCCCATGAGAATACCAATGCATACCCAAATATAGCATTTATGCTACATATGTTGGGCAACTCATAGCAAAATTCGAAGAGTTTCCTCTTCTTGGACTGTTCAAAGGCAAGCGGAGTTATTAGCATCCCATGTTGTGCGATAGTGGTGCAGACACGCATAAAGCAATATCATACTTTCATCAAGTGGTCAAGATTTGGCATGCATCTCAATTACCACTAAATATTAGTTTCTTCAAACAAATCGTTTCAAAGAGTACTATCAAGTCGATCATCACATCTATGGTCTTTGAGTACCTTTAAGGCTAAACTCTTAAGACAATTAATCAACACCTTATTTAGCATAGAACTCAAAACTTCGAAATATCATTTCCAATTGAAAACTCCTTCCGTAAGCAAACTATCAAGTCTATTATTTTGACATTATGGGGTCGAGCATAACCTATTCATTTAAGACAAAGCTATTTAGTGACAACCAACAAATTTCAAAAGATCTTGATCAAGTATTCATTCTTTCCAAGTGTAGAGATTGTGGCAATGTTTTCTAGAGGATCACAAATAGTGTCACAAGCTTGATAAACAATTTGGAAGGATGCATACAAGCTCTATGTCAACTCCTATGGTGCCTATCATGAGAAAGTGTATCCCCATATAAATACAGAACTAGACTCACTTAAACAAGCATTCAAAAACAGCGGGATACACGATTGCATGAAACCTTCATCGAATACAAACATTGCACAAGACTCTACACATGCAGAAGTAACCTCCCCAAGCTTAGAACTTTGCAAGAACCAAACTTGAGTATAACACCAAAAGAAAAGAGAAAATACAGTTTCCAAAAGAGAGTGTGATAAGTTGTTACCTCCCCAAGCTTAGTCAAAAACAAGGGTGGCACACTTTACCGTTGAGGTACAAGTAACCTCTCTTTTGATGGACAAAGAACATTTCCTTCAACATGTATTTCTTGATATGACCCGGTGTGCCTTCCTTGAGGACCTGCTTAAAAACTAAAAAAAGAAAACAAAATATTTTTGTGTTTTTGAAGACACAGGTTTAGCTCACAAGTGATAAAAATACAAGTCCCACTGAATCGGTTATCAACCTAAGAAAGTCAACAAACTAGTTCTAGAAGACGCCTCTCCTAGATTGTGATGAGGTACAAGTGAAACCGGATGCGAGACATGAGTGTGCAACCCCTATGCGCTTATTAAAAGAGGTTTGAGTTGGAAGGTTTTACCAGACACTGACTGTCGAAGCGTTGAATTGAAGCAACCAAGTGCCTCATGTGAGTGTTTGCACGGTCGGCACTACCGTACACGTCGTCACACAAGGTTCAAATCCCTATGAAAATAACACACAAAATAAAATGCATTGGTTTGGTATACAAACATAGTTCGTTTACCCCACCGATAAAAGGAAATTAAAAAGAAAACATGAACTTCTATAGAGAATTACAGTCTAGGAGGTTTTGGAGGTAGAAATTTATTGCTTACATATGCTCGGCTTTTGTAGATCATGGGAGAAGGTCCCACGTGGTGTTTCGAGGTTTTTAGAAGAAGAAAGAATATTTTTTTGTGCAATGGTTACCTTCTAGTTGGCGTTTGAGGGGTTTTCCCATCTATATGGGCGCAACTATACGGCCGGAACAATGTGTTCCCGCCGTATAGTTGGCCTTCTGTCAAAATTTTAGAATTTCCCCGGCCAGAACTATACGGCTGGAACAATATGTTCCCGCCGTATAGTTGGTCGTCAAACTGTTTGTCCCTGGGTAAAAAAAATATACAAAGGCATTGATATCTATACGACCGGAGCTATACGGCCGGAATTTTTATTCCCGCCATATAGTTGGTCGTTAAACTCTCTGTACATATGAAAGAAAAATTGTCGATGGCAAAAATATCTATATGACCAGAACTATACGGCTGAAATTTTTATTCCCATCGTATAGTTGGTCATTAAACTCTCTGTTTGCATCAAACAAATTCTATTTCTTCGAGAATTCTTTCTTAACCTGAAACTTAGCGAAACACCATGTTTTGACAGTAAAATAACAACTTTAATTTTCGACCAACAACGGCATGTATAAAATAGGATTTAAGTACAACCGAGTTATGCAACACATAGTAACAATAAATTCTACCTTTTGAAAACTATAACAAGATAACTCTAATAGCAAATCATGCAAAAAATAAAAATAAAAATGCAACATGAATGCATCAAGACTCAAGACACAAAACTAAGCACCTAATGACTTCCGGGTTGCCTCCTGGGAAGCGCTTTCTTATAACCAAGTAGCCAGGCTTTTCTCCAATATGATTTCAATAGACAGGAGCGAGAGAATTATTTATTCTTACCTCCAAAAGAGGTTTGGAGCACTTACTATTATAGCCTGGTCGAAGTCTCACCCGCTTGCGGTGCATCGGAGTCTTGTAGATAAATGTGTTATTATTCACAAATGATGATTGATGTGCCATATGTGGTGAGCATACCTCCCTAGATAGCTTCAAAAAAAAGATTAGATATTTACATGTAAAGTCAAACATTTTACCTTTGATAGCATCATCGGGATACAATTCATAGTACTCTTCTTGGGCTACACTATCACGAGGAAACACTTCATAATACTCATCTTTAGCAGCAGGAAAAAATTCAAAAGTATCACTATTCTCTAGTTCATCACCCTTGCTAACAAGCTCATCAGTTCTAGAGTTATCAATCCAATCACAAAAAGAAGCATCATCAACAAACGTTTCATCAAAGATGTGCTCTCCCAAAACCTGCTCATTAATACTACAAGGATTTATCTCTAGTTCATCATTATTAGTGTTCTCCAAATGAGTATCTAGGCATAAAGCCTCCATAGATAAATTATCTTCAGTTTCAACACAATAAGAATCATTACTAGAGACTAAGGCATCATAAACAAACTTATTACTAGTAGAATGATGTTTGTCTTCAACCTCACCTTTTCGGTGTTCCTCCTTGTTATCCAGTGGTTCCTGCAAAATGTTAGTTTTGGGAACTATTGTTTTACATAACTCCTTACTTTTTATCACAAGTGCATCCCCAAATGTTCTTGACAATATAATCCATAATATTATGATACCTTGCCAAATTCTCATTATCGCTACTTTTCATAATAATACCAATTTTCCTAAGTAGCTCATGAGACCCTTCATAAACTATGTATTCCAAGAGTTTTACATTATTACCGTTTATGTGAGTATTGGTTGATAAAAATTCTTTAAAGAGAGGAATGCATTCATAATCATAAAGCTTGTTAGGCTTACCATTATGTTGCCTCATCCCTTCGAATAAATTTGACAAATTACCAGAACATTAATCCACCTGCTCCCACATGTCCATTAGTTCATATCCTCAAGGATTAGTGGTTCTTCTTTGTGTTCATCCTATTCTTGTGAAGGAACTTCATCCTCCTCCAATGGGATTTGCAGTTCTTCTTTGTGTTCATCCTCTTCTTGGGAACACCAAGGAATAGTACTCTCGATTTCCTGCAAATAAGTAACTTTGTGCGCTACGGGTTTTCTCCGTGCCTTACTCCTCATAATAAGTGTATTCTCACTAAAACGTTCATGAGAATACCAAGAAATACGTTGCGGGATTTCATAAGCTGTTTTTATGAGAGCACTATCTTCACTATTATTACATGATATGACATGTATTATGAACTCATGGGCACCTTCAAAGATAATATACTCTAATACTTCACTAGTAACATCACCATTATTATAAGAAAGTGAATATTTATTAAAGGTATAAGAGCATTGAAAACGAAAGTAGTGCCCAAGTTTCATACATTGAGGACATATTATTGGATTGTCTATCGTATCCGAAGAAATTAACTTTTTAGCATATTCCACTATTTGGGAATACATTTCTCTTACCATCATATTGCTCACCAGTTCTTCAAAATACTCATCCTCCTCTTCCAATGAGGATTCCTATCCCATGTTAATAGCACCACAATATTCATAGAAAGATTCATCTTCTAGTCCCTCACCAAAGTCCCCAAAATCACTGTCTAGGCATGAATCCTGCTCAGAACAATCATCATAAGTTTGGGATTTATAGAAATCATTACTAGATAATGAGATATCGTTTGCATGCATACCATTTGTGTGTGGAAAGTTATTTTTAGAAGTAGGAGATTCAAGTGGTTGATCAAGTTGCTCCTCTTCATTCTTACTAAGATAATCCGCGAGTAGTAGTGATAGTCTTACCTTTGGGCTTACCTTCCACTAGTTGAGAGGGTGCAACATCAAGTGCCACCTCTTTATTAACAACATGTTCCGATGGTTTAGGTGGAGGCTTTTTGAGTGGAGTTCCTTCCACATTATCTTTTGGAGCACCCTGCAAAAGGTTAGATTCTTCCATGGCGTCTTTAATCCGCCCAACAACAAATTCATTATCATGGAATTTATCTTGGCAATAGCAGAATATAGGGTGAACTTCTTTATAGATCATATCAAGTGGTTTACTTTCTACCTGTATATCTCTTAAACAAAATAACAACTCTCTGCAACCAGTAAAAAGCACAAATTGTAATGTGTCCTCCCTAGCAAGGCATTTAAACTCATCTCTATTATAGTCTGCTAGTTTGGCATCAAAATAATTATACTTACATTGATAATTGAGGTGATCCGGAGATCCACAATAATCACAACATAATTGATAAGAGGCAATAGTGTGGATGAATACTTGTCCACCCAAGTCAACCATTCTTTTAATATGCCTCGCCTCTTATGAATATCTCCCAAAGTCCTTTTCTTTGACTCCTCCATTATAGATTTCATCTGTTGAAAGGTAGTTATCTCGGAAGACATGATTAGTAACAAATATTTTTATGGGTTTTTGGTTTGTAAACATAAGCAAAAATACAAATGCAGCAAATATAGAAAGCTTAAAACAAAATCTAGCAAAACTAAAATAAATAAAAAAGCTAAAATACCTACAATGCTTAGCTCCCCGGCAACGGCGCCAGAAAATAGCTTGATGACTGCAAGTGCATAGATCGTTTGTAGCTAGTTTCGAAATAAAGATATCGATCCCACAGGGAGAAGGAGTCTGAAGTCTAATAACTCTTTGAACTAAATACTGAAATAGTAATGCTAAATAACGTTCTAAGTAACAAGATAAAATGCGAGTTTTGTGTAAATGATATTTTTGGGTTTTCAAATATGAGAACAATAAGTAAACTAAAGCTGTAAGTAAACAAGAGCATGAATTCTCAGGGACTTGTGGATCCACCGCTAGTAATTAGAAAGAGTGATGAAAATTATTATAATGAATAAGACCATTTATGATATGTGTGGGAGGAGCTCCATATATGGACGAATAGCCAGCAACCGCTGCACACATCATCCTCATAACCACAATAGACAATAACCGACAACCATCGTGTTACCGCGCTATTAAGAGATTTCTTCCGTGGCATGGACATGGCTTGGTGAGTTCTCCTTGATTCCCCAAGTTAGTACGTAAAGAATGACAACTACTTTATAGTCACAATAAGTGTTATCATCCTTCCGTCTACAAACAAGTAATCCCCTTCATCAAGTCCCCGGAAGAGGAAAATATTAAGGAGGTGCACAACTCCCAACATCAAGATGAAGACAATTAACACAGACACATAATGAACAATATCACATAATAATCTTTATCTCAATTCAATCTCATACTAGGGTTTCTCCATCTCCCCAAGAACAAAGGAAACTACTCACACATGAAGGCAATCAACATCATGGATAGAATATGGATGAAGTATGATGGTACAATTGAAGACAAGTGCAAATCCAAGATTCAATCTAGATTATAACAAGTAACCAAAGAGGATCGGTGATGGAGACGTTGTTGATGAAGATGACGATGTAGATCAATGTGGAGGCCTTTAAGATCCTAGTCCCTTCTCCTTTTGTGTGATGGTGATGGTGTAGACCTATTTGGAGGCGGCTATGGCGGAGGCACGGTGGTAGGGCTCCGCCGTGGTGGAGAATATGGCTTGGTGGCTCTCTCTTGGTTCCTACCTCCTTTATATAGGCCTTGGGGGTGCCCTAGGGTTCCCCCAATACCATCATATGCCTTAGGGAAGGTTCTGGAGCTTTTCTAAGGAGAAATCCCGTCGTTTGCGACCTTTTTGGCAACTATACGGGCGGAGCTATACGACCAAAAAATAGCTTCGGCCGTATAGTTGCTCGTCAAACTGTCTGTCCCCTTTAGTATTTTCGCTGCCATTTCTTCATACGAACTCTGTTTTGGGTGTTCTTGGGCTCATTGAGCTCGTATCATAGAGGGATACAACCTTGAGGTCTTGGATGTTTATTTTGACAAGTTGGAAAATTCACTTTTTCAACCTCTCAAATGGCTAAGTCTGGTCCCTGCAGCTCCTCCATACTATGCTCTCTTTATTCCTTTTGCGTTTCTTTTATCCATAATAATCATCAACACCTACACACATGTCATAGACAAGGAAAAGTGATAAAATTCTACCTAAACTACTAAATGTGCAAAGCTCATATGAAAGTAAATGAGAAATATAAATTATGCATATAAGGCATAGCTATACCTGGAAGAAACATGATATAAGAGATAAATAGCATGGCTAAAAGAGGTGGTATTTCACAGCCATCAATGACTAATACCCTTGTTGAAGTGTTCGCCATGCTCAAAACTGTTGTGGTAGAAATCAAGAAGGAGCACACAGTGTTGATGGTCAATAAGACCACCAACTTTAAGAAACTGGGGCAAAAGGACAAGGGAAAGGGCAAGAAGCCTAAGAAGGATGGAAAACTAGTTGTCAACACCTCTAAGGCTACTAGGCCTGGCACCACGTGTTACTACTTCAAAGGGGATGGGCAATGGAAGCGCAACTACCCCAAGTACCTTGAAGTCAAGATAGCCGGCAAGATAGCCGCCAAAGACAAAGGTATATTTGATATACATGTTATAGATGTGTTCCTTACTAGCGCCAGGAGTAACACATGTGTATTTGATACCAGTTCTGTTGCTCACATTTGTAACTCTCAGCAAGATTTGCGGAGTAAGAGGCGCCTAGGGAAGGACAAGGTGATGATACGCGTCGGCAACGACACGAAGGTCGATGTGTCAGCCATCGGCACTTTACCTCTACATCTGCCATCGGTATTGATTTTGATTTTGAATAAATGCTACTATGTACCCACATTAAGTATGAATATTGTGAGTGGATCTTGCTTGTTGCAAGATCATTATTCATTTAAATCCAGAACAAATGGTTGTTCTACTTATATGAATGATGTTTTCTATGTTCATGCGCCTATGTGTAATGGTTTATTCTTACTGGATCTTGATTGCAATACTCACATCCATAATATTGATGCTAAATGTTGTAATCATAATGATGATAATTCCATGTTTATGTGGCATTGCCGACTTGGTCACATTGGCGTAAAATGCATGAAGAAGCTTCATTCAGATGGACTTCTTGAATCATTGGATTTTGAATCTCTTGATACATGCAAGCCCTGCCTTATTGGCAAGATGACTAGGACACCCTTCTCCGGCACAATGGAGAGGGCTACAGACCTACTGGGAATCATACATATGGATGTGTGCAGACCAATGAGCGTCTCAACACGCAATGGTTATTATTATTTTGTTACCTTTACTGATGATTTGAGTAGATATGGATATATCTACTTGATAAAATACAAATCTAAAACCTTTGAAAAGTTCAACGAATTTCAGAAGGAAGTAGAGAATCAACTTAACAAGACAATCAAGCATCTTCGGTCAGACCGACAGGCGAGTATTTGAGTTATGATTTTAATATGCACTTGATGTACTGTGGGATCATACCACACCTTACGCCAACTAGAACATCACAATGTAATGGTGTGTCGGAACAACGTAACTGTACTCTATTGGATAGTGTATGGTCCATGATGACTTTGACTGATTTGTCCGTGTCATTTTATGGATATGCGTTAGAAACCGCTTCTTTTATTCTAAACTGAGCACCATACAAGTCCGTGGAGACAACCCCATATGAGATATGGAATGGAAAGAAGTCAAAATTGTTATATCTAAAAGTTTGGGGATGTGAGGCTTACGTTAAGAAACAACAGCCTAACAAGCTCGAACCCAAGGAGGAAAAATGTATCTTTGTAGGATACCCAAGGAAACAGTTGGGTATACCTTCTACAACCAGGCCGATGGCAAAACATTTGGCGCGAAGAACAACACATTTCTTGAGAAAGAGTTTCTTGCTAAAGGAGTTAGTGGAAGGAAAATTAAGCTAGATGAGGTTAATGATCCTTCTCTCCAGATTCCGAGTAGCACAATGGAAGATGTGTAATATCCCGTATTTTCCTTGTAGTTGACCAAAAATTGACTTTTTGAAAACATAGGCCAGATGGAGAATCAAACACCGTGGCTAGATTCGTCTTGTCGAGCTGATTGAAAAAGAGTATAAATTTATATAAATCAGAAGTCAAATGAATTATTGAAGATATGTTCAACTTTTGGCTAGTAGATATTTTTGGTTGAGCTGGATTGTGTTTCTGAGTAGGAAAAAATAAAAATAAAAAGCGAAACCCCCCGGACAAGACCTAATCCTCACGCTGAACCAAAACGTCCCGAACGCCCAACGTCGCCGTCGCCACTATTGGTTAGGGTTCTTCCGTAGTTCGCCGGCCGCCAGAAGCTTCTCCGTCACGGGCGTTCTTGATCGCCGTCTCCTGTGTCTACTGGGCCTCATCCATCGCTACTGGGTTGTCAGGTACGTAGTCCCCTACCAATAAGTTTGGAGCATGGAGTTCAACTGGTTTGTGGTTTTGTCCCTGTGCGCTGAACTAAGGCCTTTAGTAGGAATCCTTGCTATTTTCCAACGCATTGGAAGCTAGCTGTTTCTACACATCATACTCCCGATCAGTACTTAGGATTTGAATAACTAAGTCTGGCAGTGAGAAATACCGAGCAAACTCAGTGCGTGGAGTCTACCGGCCCGGAAACTATTATTCTACTCAAATCTAGAAGAGAGCAGTCGTATTGCAGGGTGTGACCGATTTTCGTTTAGATCAATAGTTAGTACTGATCGATTACCTGGTTTGGGTGTTTGGCTAGCAGTATATGAGTTATGCTGATTTAACTTTTGGCTACTAAATGGAAGGATTTAGATTTGTACATGTTCTGCTGCTCCTTTGTAGCTTGATACATGGAGGATGTCTTGTTAGTTGTAGGACATTAGAGAAATAGATTGATCAATTACAGAGCTAGGTACAGATATGTTTGGTTCTAGCTTTGTGGAAGAATTAGAACTAACAATTACGCACTATGGTTAGGCCATTTTCTTTGAGAACAGTTCTAAGACTGTTTTACTTACAGGTTACAGAATTGGGGGTGTCGAGAGTGGTCCTTCTGCTTGAACGTCAGTCCTAATGCAAGTGCATGACGAGCCCTTTGTGTTAATGGTTGCCATCTTAAATTGTTGGTTGTGTGATGTTGGTTTTTCCTTTGGTGTTGTAACACCCTCAAATCGGCCCTATGCAAGTTTTAGCCTTTTCTGCCAAACCCGCATAGAAACGATTTAAGGACGCCCACCAGGCACTTTCGTGCGGGTGGAAAACGAAGGAATACCATTACACAACAGTCCTCAATGGGACCCACAGAACAGATATATATACAATAGCGACTCAGCGAGTCAAGCATACAGATATACAAATAAGAAGATCCAAATCACCTTGAAAACGATACAGCGTCCGAGTACGGACAAGATGCAAATCGGGCTAAGAGCCCTGAAGAATAACCAATGGCGTCCATAACCCTGCCTAGGCCAAGCCGGAAGGATAACCCTGCTAACGACGTCGATCTCAAACCTGCTAAAACAAAAGGGGTGCCGACAAAGGGCAAAGGAAAAAGAGGAGCGTCAGTACTGAGGCCAGTACACGACGAGGCTAGAATTCGGCGGCTCTCGCCTACATAGGTATGGTGGACTGAAGTGGCAATGCAGCAGCACTAAACAACCTATAGAGACTCAGTAAAACTGGCGGCTATTAGAGAGGGATAAGAAAGACCTGTTCGGATCCTACCTGATACTAACACCAAACATACCCATCCTGGTATTTTCCCCTCGAGACCAAACGAGAAAATCAAACCAAGGAACTCACACGGTTGACAATTTTACTCATTCCATTATAGTTGTAGCACTTACTAGTCAGATATAGATAGCATGAGTCATCCTGAAGCAGAAGTAGTGGGCAGTTTTAATTAACATTCCGTGGTAGTTGGAACATTTACTAGTCAGATATAATTGTCCTCAGGAATCCCAAAACCCAGCAGTTGTTGGCACTTTTATCATATTCCATTGGAGTTGCAATACTTACTAGGCAGGTATAGCAAAACAACCCAGGTCCACCAGTTGTTGGTATTTTTTATATCCATTCCGTTGTATTTGAATCTGATTACTAGTCACATATTAAGTCAAATTTATAGCACTAATTTAGTTATGCTTGTCTATGATCGAGATACTATGCTCCAAGTTGTCCATAACCGCGGACACGACTTTCAGAAAGTTTTACCCTGCAGGGGTGCACAAATAGCAACACACACTCGATCAACCTCGGAAAAACCAACTCAAAACCCAACGAGGCATTCACGACGAAGCGATCACAGGATTCATAAAATATTTCAGGGGGCCACCCTACTAAGCTACCCGCAACGAAGTTGGCCGGCTCCGAAACGGACCCAGGGTTTGCGTGAATGGCTGTAAACGACTGGGAACCCGAAAGTGTGACTAGGCTTGTCGATACCGCGAAAACACTCCGCAATCCTAAGCAGTACAGATGCTCCACACACAATCGTAAATAAAGCAGTAAAGCATGGCATAAGTACAGTATAGTAAATAAAACCCCAAACTAGTTTGTGGCCCCAAGAAATAGAAATGAATCAAGCTCTGGCTCAGGGGGGTCCATAAGGCCTCCCGGATGTGGATAGTGCGAAAAATCAAGAAACATGTATCAAGTACTCGGGGTCCTACGGGACACAAGTGAGCGTGGAAGAACCAAATAACATCTGTTGCCCACCGATGCCTCTGCATTAGTTATATCTAGCATTTTAATAGTTGTATTTAAAGTCATGATCATCTCCACCATAAACACCTGCCAGCATTCCAACAACTGTGGTACTTGACAACACGAGATCGCACTTGAGCAAGCAACTACGACTCGCAAGGCTAGCTATCTACCAAACAACGGGTATTAGGAGGTGTCCATGGCAATATAGAGGCTACACGGGATATAACTGGTGCGCGGAATCTAAAGCATCGCGACACGGATAGCAGTAGATCAACAGGAGGAAATAAAGACTATAAATGCAAAATAGGTAGAAGGGGAGAGATGCTCGCCTGGGAAACACTACCGACAGATCATAACCGGAGAACTTGTCGATACTCGCATCAACTCATCGGCCTAATCCGCGAAGAAGCAAACACTAGGATAAAATCCCAGAAGCAATATTTAATACTACGGCAGAAGATCCGGCATGCTTATGATATGATGCATGGCATGGCACAGATGCGGTCCAATTAGGCAATATTAAGTGGAACCGGGGTCCCGACAAATAATTATATGGTTCAAGTTGTTTAGACGATTGCAATTTAAATGTTGTATTAACAAGACAAAACATGGCTTTGGTTCACTACACAAATTTAAATGGAGTACGGAATAAGACTAGAATAGCCTGCATATGGACGCCATATTTAATTTAGGGGAATCGACTATTTAACCCAACCCACCAGATGACATGTATGCAAGCATGACGATTGATATGCAACAATTTATATAGATGCCAATTTATAAAATAGGGCTCGGAAAAGGGGTCACACATGTCAAATCGAAGATCTTGGGTTCCGGGGGGTCCAGGTCTCAGGGTTCGACTTGGGGGGGGGGGGGGAACGGTTCGACAGGATCGGTCTCGGACAACGGAAGGAGAGCTTGGCGTTCTGGGAAGAAGGACTTGCTTTGGCGTCGGCGGCTCATCGGACTCGCCCTGTCGGGTACCGGGGTCTCCGGATCCGTGAAGTAGATCTTGTCGGGTCCGCGTATCGGGTCGGTCTTGGCGTTCGGGATGAAGAACTTGGCGTTCCGGTGGCGATCTTGGCGGTCTTCGGATCCGGGAAGGAGTACATGAAGCCGGAGACGGGGTTTGGTCTTCGGGTCCAAGACGAAGAACTTGGTGTACCACAAAGTGGCTCTTCAGAGTCCGACTTCAAGCATCAGTCTCGGTCACTCGCGTGGTACTAGAGATCTTGGTTGCCTTCTCGGTACATCTTCACGCGTAGATCTTGGTTCCCCGAACACCATTACGACTATGGTGGCCGCGAAGAACTTGACGAGAGGAACTTCGGGAACACACGCACTGATATTGGACTTGGCCTCACTGAGAACACACGCGTTATTATGAGCAGGCCTTGCAGTCCCTGTCTTCGAAGTGGCACCACCGGCTGGGATCTGCAAGAGGTAGTGAAAAATGTGGAGACGCCTCAGGATGGAGAAACGCGAGCCCAGGGACCTGGCATCAACGGCTAGCAGCAGTGTAGAGGTACCTAGGGCGAGGTGGAAGAGGCGTGCTGGGGGTCTAGGCGACGCGCAGGTCGCAGAGGACGACGGGGCGAGGGCAAGCGGCCTGGTATGGACCTGCAGGGGCGCGAATGGCGGGAGGCCTACAGCAGGACGCCGGGTCGATGCGGGTTAGACGCAAGAGGGAGACGCGTGGGGCCGGCTCCGACGCAGCGTTGAGTGAGGCTGCGGCTGCTCGGGCAGTAGGGAGATCATCCGAATCGAGGTGGCCACGGTGCTCGGTCAACGGGGGTGACGAGGTCGCCTGCGGCATAGCCACGCGCGGGAGGAGGACGAGAGGGAGGCCCAGCGACGCTCGCGAGGAGAGGCGGAAGGCTCGGCGGGAGGCGGCCCTGGCGGCGCGGAGCTGCGGGGAGGGGTCGAGCGAGGTGGCGGAAGGGGCGCTCCAGGTGGCAGGGATCGAGGCCAGCCCATGGCAAGGTCGAGGAGAAACGGAGGAGGGCAGCGAGCATCAGGCGCGGGCCGGGCGGCGGTGAGTCCCTGCGGAGGAGGTCGGGCTCGGGGCGTGCTGCTCGTGATTGGTGGATGGATCGATGCGGGAAGGAGACATGTGCGGGAGTTGGTGGGTGACGAAGGAGAGGATTATGGGGTCAGGTGGCGACGGGTGGTGGGCCAGGCGGAGCGTCCCTGTGTGCGCGTTACATGCATGATGTGTGCATGTACCTCACTTGGCGTGCGGTGTGTGACAGCGGGTGGGGGTCGAGAAGCGAAGGTGGGTTGGTGGGGGATGGAACGGTCGGGAGCAGGAGGCCAGGGTGGACCTGATCGGCACGGCTGGTGCGGTGCAGCGCGTTGCAACGTGCCTGGTCGACTCGACCGAGTCGTGCGTGGCAACGGCTGGCGGGTTGGGGTGTGGCGGCTGGTGGAGGGAGGGTGCAGCGCGTCTGTGTGTGTGCGGCTGGCAGCGGGGTGGGTTTGGGTAGAGCTAGGGTTGGCTTAGGGTTAGGTCTAGGTAGTTAGATTTAGGGTTTGGAGGTGGCCGACCGGGCTTTCAGGCCTGGCGGGCTGCCTCCTAAAAAAATAAGATAAAATATTATTTTTTTAAAATGGGGCTTTACTAAACCGTTTTGAGACAAAACAAAATAATTCGGAAGACCGGTGTTTCGATTTGAAATAAAGGCGGGATATTTAGAAAACAAAATTAGACTTCTCAAAAATAGTTTCAGACAAATAGATGCATGATGATGACGATGCTCAAATGCAATGTGGCATGATGACAAAAGCATGCGGTCATGATGATGCACAACACAAAAACACAGCGATTTTCTAGTAGTGGTTTTAGCGGGATGCCACAATTCGACACCACTAACAATGGATCTCGCCCTCGAGATCCACCTCATAGTACCGGGAAGAAGGTCGGCGATCTAAATCTTCTCGCTTCATGTAGATCCTCGCGACACCACTAACAAGAGGTCGTTGTCCGTGATCGTCGAGAGAACACTCCGGGAACAAAGGGCGAAGGTAGAGGTATCAACGAATAAAGCCACCTCTAGCTTCCGTTGACGGAGTAAAATAGCTTGATCCACTGATTTGATGTACAAGAGCGAATGATAAGAGTAGTCGGATGGTGATCAGTCCATCGCGCACCCAAACCATTACTCTGCACACGAATAGGAGAATTATGCAACCAACTCACAGAATCAGACTGAAGATCTCGACAAACGAGATTCGGAAACAAGGAGTGAGGCACACTCTGCATCAGATCTGGCATAGAGGATGTCGTCGCGTCGGAAAACGCCGGAAGGCACGAGAAGGAACAAAGAGAAGTCCAACAGATGAAGGATTCCTCAGATAGCATGTAGACCGGATGTAGAAGCACCGTTACCAAAGGAGGAAACGAAACCCTGAAGGTACGACGGAAACCCGACCACGAGATTTCCTGGACTCGAAGAAAAGATGAGAGAACAGATCCAAAACATGCAGAGGTAAGAGGAGCATAGCAGATGGTAAGGAGTAAAAGCAGACCTAATCAGAACTATCCAACCGATTTTCCAAAATAGTCTTGACACTCTACTTCGGTCGTTAGCTAGATTATCCTATAGGCTGGACTTGTGGGGTATCGCAACTGCTGAGCTCTGATACCACTCTGTAACACCCTCAAATCGGCCCTATGCAAGTTTTAGCCTTTTCTGCCAAACCCGCATAGAAACGATTTAAGGACGCCCACCAGGCACTTTCGTGCGGGTGGAAAACGAAGGAATACCATTACACAACAGTCCTCAATGGGACCCACAGAACAGATATATATACAATAGCGACTCAGCGAGTCAAGCATACAGATATACAAATAAGAAGATCCAAATCACCTTGAAAACGATACAGCGTCCGAGTACGGACAAGATGCAAATCGGGCTAAGAGCCCTGAAGAATAACCAATGGCGTCCATAACCCTGCCTAGGCCAAGCCGGAAGGATAACCCTGCTAACGACGTCGATCTCAAACCTGCTAAAACAAAAGGGGTGCCGACAAAGGGCAAAGGAAAAAGAGGAGCGTCAGTACTGAGGCCAGTACACGACGAGGCTAGAATTCGGCGGCTCTCGCCTACATAGGTATGGTGGACTGAAGTGGCAATGCAGCAGCACTAAACAACCTATAGAGACTCAGTAAAACTGGCGGCTATTAGAGAGGGATAAGAAAGACCTGTTCGGATCCTACCTGATACTAACACCAAACATACCCATCCTGGTATTTTCCCCTCGAGACCAAACGAGAAAATCAAACCAAGGAACTCACACGGTTGACAATTTTACTCATTCCATTATAGTTGTAGCACTTACTAGTCAGATATAGATAGCATGAGTCATCCTGAAGCAGAAGTAGTGGGCAGTTTTAATTAACATTCCGTGGTAGTTGGAACATTTACTAGTCAGATATAATTGTCCTCAGGAATCCCAAAACCCAGCAGTTGTTGGCACTTTTATCATATTCCATTGGAGTTGCAATACTTACTAGGCAGGTATAGCAAAACAACCCAGGTCCACCAGTTGTTGGTATTTTTTATATCCATTCCGTTGTATTTGAATCTGATTACTAGTCACATATTAAGTCAAATTTATAGCACTAATTTAGTTATGCTTGTCTATGATCGAGATACTATGCTCCAAGTTGTCCATAACCGCGGACACGGCTTTCAGAAAGTTTTACCCTGCAGGGGTGCACAAATAGCAACACACACTCGATCAACCTCGGAAAAACCAACTCAAAACCCAACGAGGCATTCACGACGAAGCGATCACAGGATTCATAAAATATTTTAGGGGGCCACCCCACTAAGCTACCCGCAATGAAGTTGGCCGGCTCCGGAACGGACCCAGGGTTTGCGTCAATGGCTGTAAACGACTGGGAACCCGAAAGTGTGACTGGGCTTGTTGATACCGCGAAAACACTCCGCAATCCTAAACAGTACAGGTGCTCCACGCACAATCGTAAATAAAGCAGTAAAGCATGGCATAAGTACAGGATAGTAAATAAAACCCCAAACTAGTTTGTGGCCCCAAGAAATAGAAATGAATCAAGCTCTGGCTCAGGGGGGGGGGGGGTCCATAAGGCCTCCCGGATGTGGATAGTGCGAAAAATCAAGAAACATGTATCAAGTACTCGGGGTCCTACGGGACACAAGTGAGCGTGGAAGAACCAAATAACATATGTTGCCCACCGATGCCTCTGCATTAGTTATATCTAGCATTTTAATAGTTGTATTTAAAGTCATGATCATCTCCACCATAAACACCTGCCAGCATTCCAACAACTGTGGTAGTTGACAACACGAGATCGCACCTGAGCAAGCAACTAGAACTTGCAAGTCCAACTATCTACCAAACAACAGGTATTAGGAGGTGTCCATGGCAATATAGAGGCTACACGGGATATAACTGGTGCACGGAATCTAAAGCATCGCGACACGGATAGCAATAGATCAACAGGAGGAAATAAAGACTATAAATGCAAAATAGGTAGAAGGGGGAGAGATGCTCGCCTGGGAAACACTGCCAATGGATCATAACCGGAGAACTTGTCGATACTCGCATCAACTCATCGGCCTAATCCGCGAAGAAGCAAACACTAGAAGAAAATCCCGGAAGCAATATTTAATACTACGGCAGAAGATCCGGCATGCTTATGATATGATGCATGGCATGGCACAGATGCGGTGCAATTAGGCAATATTAAGTGGAACCGGGGTCCCGACAAATAATTATATGGTTCAAGTTGTTTAGACCCCCGCAATTTAAATGTTGTATTAACAAGACAAAACATGGCATTGGTTCACTACACAAATTTAAATGGAGTACGGAATAAGACTAGAATAGCCTGCATATGGACTCCATATTTAATTTAGGTGAATGGACTATTTAACCCAACCCACCAGATGACATGTATGCAAGCATGACGATTGATATGCAACAATTTATATAGATGCCAATTTATAAAATAGGGCTCGGAAAAGGGGTCACACATGTCAAATCGAAGATCTTGGGTTCCGGGGGGTCCGGGTCTCAGGGTTCGATGGGGGGGAACGGTTCGACGGGATCAGTCTCGGACAACGGAAGGAGAGCTTGGCATTCCGGGAAGAAGGACTTGGTTTGGCATCGGTGGCTCATCGGACTCGCCCTGGTCGGGTACCGAGGTCTCTGGATCCGTGAAGTAGATCTTGTCGGGTCCGCGTATCGGGTCGGTCTTGGCGTTCAGGATGAAGAACTTGGCGTTCCTGTGGCGATCTTGGCGGTCTTCGGATCCAGGTCTCGCATCCGGGAAGGAGTACATGAAGCCGGAGACGGGGTTTGGTCTTCGGGTCCAAGACGAAGAACTCGGTGTACCACAAAGTGGCTCTTCGGAGTCCGTCTTCAAGCATCAGTCTCGGTCACTCGCGTGTTACTGGAGATCTTGGCTGCCTTCTCGATACATCTACACGCGTAGATCTTGGTTCGCCGAACAACATTACGACTGTGGTGGCCGCGAAGAACTTGACGAGAGGAACTTCGGGAACACACGCATTGATATTGGACTTGGCCTCACTGAGAACACACACGTTATTATGGGCAGGCCTTGCAGTCCCTGTCTTCGAAGTGGCACCACCGGTCGGGATCTGCAAGAGGTAGTGAAAAATGTGGAGACGCCTTAGGATGGAGAAACGTGAGCCCAGGGACCTGGCATCGACGGCCAGCGGCAGTGTAGAGGTACCTAGGGCGAGGTGGAAGAGGCGTGTTGGGGGTCCAGGCGACGCGCAGGTCGCGGAGGATGACGGGGCAAGGGCGAGCGGCCTGGTATGGACCTGCAGGGGCGCGAACGGTGGGCGGCCTGCGGCGGGACGCCGGGTCGATGCGGGTTAGACGGAGGAGGGAGACACGCGGGGCCAGCTCCGACGCAACGTTGAGTGAGGCTGCGGCTGCTCGGGCAGCAGGGAGATCGTTCGAATCGAGGTGGCCACGACGCTCGGTTAATGGGGGCGATGAGGTCGCCTGCGGCACAGCCACGCGCAGGACGAGGACGAGAGGGAGGCCCAGCGACGCTCGCGAGGAGAGGCGGAAGGCTCGGTGGGAGGCGGCCCTGGCGGCGTGGAGCTGCGGGGCGGGGTCGAGCGAGGTGGCGGAAGGGGCGCTCCAGGCGGCGAGGATCAAGGCCAGCCCATGGCAAGGTCGAGGAGAAACGGAGGAGGGAAGTGAGCATCGGGCGCTGGCCGGGCGGCGGTGAGGCCCTGCGGAGGATGTCGGGCTCAGGGCGTGCTGCTCGCGGTTGGTGGATGGATCGATGCGGGAAGGAGACAGGTGCGGGAGTTGGTAGGCGACGAAGGAGAAGATTGTGGGGTGAGGTGGCGACGGGTGGTGGGCCAGGCGGAGCGTCCCTGTGTGCGCGTTACATGCATGATGTGTGCTTGTACCTCACTTGGCGTGCGGTGTGTGACAGCGGGTGGGGGTCGAGAAGCGAAGGGGGTTGGTGGGGGATGGAACGGTCGGGAGCAGGATGCCAGGGTGGACCTGGTCGGCACGGCTGGTGCGGTGCAGCGCGTTGCAACGTGCCTGGTCGAATCGACCGAGTCGTGCGTGGCAACAGCTGGCGGGTTGGGGTGTGGCGGCTGGTGGAGGGAGGGTGCAGCGCGTCTGTGTGTGTGTGCGGCTGGCGGCGGGGTGGGTTTGGGTAGAGCTAGGGTTGGCTTAGGGTTAGGTCTAGGTAGATTAGATTTAGGGTTGGGAGGTGGCCGGCCGGGCTTTCGGGCCTGGCAGGTTGCCTCCTAAAAAAAATAAGATAAAATATTATTTGTTTAAAACGGGACTTTTGTAAACCGGTTTTAGACAAAACAAAATAATTCAGAAGACCGGTGTTTCGATTTGAAATAAAGGCGGGGTATTTAGAAAACAAAAATAGACTTTTCGAAAATAGTTTCAGACAAATAGATGCATGATGATGCTGATGCTCAAATGCAATGTGGCATGATGACATGAGCATGCGGTCATGATGATGCGCAACACAAAAACACAACGATTTTCTAGTAGTGGTTTTAGCGGGATGCCACAGGTGTTCTTGCCATGAGATGTTGTCGAGAAGTTTATTTTAAGCTGGGACGGTGAATAAGTTACAAATGACTATTCCGGAGTGGACGGTGATTGAAGTTATTATGTAACTACTCCGGTAAGCTTGAGCTAGGTCGGTGGCAATTCACTTGATTAACTAATCTACGAGGTCGGTGAGGAAGTTAACAGGGAATATTCCGAAATGCTCTAACCATAAACTATAACATGCATAACAATTTTTCTGGTTATCCTTTGAATTGCGTATTGGATTCTCTATGTTGTTGTTTCGGTTATGAACGTGTACTTGCTGAGTATATTTTTCTCACTCTTGCGTGTTCTTTGGTTTTTATTTGGATTTTAGGTACTCAGCGTAGCAACATGCATGGGAGGGAGTAGTTCGCCACCACTTTGGCGCACACATCAATACTACATCTCATAGAACCTCTACCACACATAATTCTTAGTTTTTCCATTATTACTTATCGTAATTTGTGAAGTCGTTGGCATGTTCTTGTGAGCCGTTAGTCGCTCTAGCGTTAGATTCGTGTTCGGGATTGATTATGCACTATATGAACTGTGTAGATGCCTATTTATATGGTTGTTATTGGACAAACCCCTTATATTATGTTTTGCCTGTCGTGGATGTCCTTTAAAACAAAGGTGGTGCTGCCGAAATTTTGAATTATCTTTTGCTGTGTAGAAATTTCAGATGAGTGGTAGCACTGCCAGTTAGATAGAAATCTGGGGTATTACAGTTGGTATCAGAGCTTAGGCTTTAGATCTCTGGTGTAACAAGTTAGGATAATGTTTATAAACATCTAAAACTTGACTTAGGACCAACCAAAAAAAATGACACACTGGTGCACTATAGGATGGGGTTTATGGGACATGCATCTCATTTGCGTTTCTGTTGATTTACTTTTGCTTGTTTCTCTTATCCATTTGAGTAAGGATGGAAATTATTTGATGTTATTTGTTTTTGTTTACTGATTATTGATGATGTGTTGTATAGTTATGGTGCCGAATTGTAGAGGCCGGGCTCGTGGCCATGCTGGGCACAATGGTCCTCATGCTGCGAACATGACGCTCACCAAGTGGCTGGATATGAAATTGGACAAGTTTGATGGATTTGGGACACCAATGGACGATGCAAGTTGGCTTTGCACCATGGAGAAATACATGCATGCATCGGTGATGACGCCAAAGGACAGGGTTGTATATGTGGCTTTTCAGCTGAAGGGTCTCGCTGATGTTTGGTGGGATGGAGTCCGTGCAGCTTGGACACCGGCTCATGGACCGCCTACATGGGATGTTTTTGTTACACAATTCACTGCTAAGTACCACCCAGCTTCATTCAAGGAGAAGATGGATGCTGCCCTCAGGAATATCAAGCAAGGGAACAAGACGGTGGATGAGTATGATGCTGAGTTTAGTAAGATGGTTCATTTTGTGGACCATATTAATCAGAATGAGCCAGAAAAAGCAAGGAGGTTCTTCGAGGGACTTAATTCGCGATATCGACATGTGATGGGAGTGAATCGCCCATCCAGTTATTTCGCTGTGGTTGAGCAGGCTAGGGGTTTGGAGTTACAATATCAACTCACAGAGGCAGATAAAACTCGTACAAATGGTGTCAATAACAATGGGGGGGGGGGCATAAGAGAAACTACTAGGACGGGAGTGGATCTACTCAGCGATCCGACTTCAAGAAGTTCAAATCAGAGCAATGGTCTCAGCAGTCATTCAAGCCTAGCCACTGAGGGGCTCAGTCTTATTCAGGGTCATGCTCTGCATCACCAACATTCCTACGACCCGTTCCAGGACATGGTATGATTTGTTTCAAGTACGGGGAGGGTCACTGTGTTTCTGAGTGTGACTTTTTAGGGTCTTGTCATCAGTGTGGCAGGAATGGGCACGTGAGTAGGGTGTGCAGGGAGAACCCAAATTCTGTCATCAAGTGGGAGGTGGCCACATCTTCTAAAGTAGGGTCTTCCAGAGATGGAGCCTCTCGTGGTTAAGCATCAGCAGCCAAATCTTCCCAGGGTTCAATGCATATAATGGCATCTTCTTAGCAGCTTCAGCCACACTATCAGGCGTATCCATCACCATAATTTCCGCCACAACAATTCCCACCTCCACCGCCAGGTTATTACTGGTCAGCTACTCCACTTCCTACACCACATGCCCCACTTTAGTTACCTGCACCACCTACTGCTCCACCGCCACCACAACAGAATAATGGGATTTCTCCTTCAGCACCTCCTGGGATCTATTCCATGCCTACTATTTCCTCTCTGGGACATCCAGATGTCGTTACAGGTATACATCCAGTTGATTCGCATGATGCTTTAATTCTCTTTGATTCTGGTGCTACCTATTCGTTTGTGTCACTTGACTTTGTCAAGAAAGTTGGTCTCTCTAGCCAAGAGATTTCTGAATCTGTTCGAGTTAGTTCGCCGGGAGGTTTGATCACTAGTTTCGTAGTATGTCCGGGATGTGTGATTTCCATATATGATGAAGATTTTGTGGCAAATTTGATGGTAATTCCCTTACCGTCCTTTGATGTTATTCTTGGTATGGATTGGCTACATCGCTATCGGGCCATTATATCTTGTTTCTGGAAGACCATCAAATTGGAGGCTCCCTCCGATAAACAGTTAATCTTTCAGTGTAGTGCACCCAAACGTTCACTATCAGTGTTGGCTAGCCTGTTTTAGGTCAGAGAGTAATAAAGAATGGATTTCTTTGGTCTTTGGTGGGAAAGTTGAGTAAAGAGTTGAAGATTGAGAACATTCATGTGGTTATAAATTATCCTGATGTTTTTCGTAGTGAGCTACCAGGTATGCCACCGGAGCGAGATGTGGTGTTTCATATTGACCTTGTGCCTGGTGCACGCCCAATTTCAATTGCTCCATATCATTTAGCTCGTCCTTTTCAAGAGGAGTTGAAGAAGCAAATTTATGATATGCTAGCCAAGGATTTGATCCGGCGTAGTGTTTCACCTTGGGGAGCTCCTTTTTTGTTCACCGAGAAGAAAGATTTGAGTTTGCGGATGTGTTTTGATTATCGTGCTCTTAATGCGGTCACTATCAAGAACAAATATCTGATGCCACGCATTGAGGACTTATTTGATCAATTGAAGGGTGCCAAGGTGTTTTCAAAGATCGATTTGCAGTCAGGCTATAATCAAATAAGAGTGCGAGAAGAGGATATTGAGAAGATGGCGTTCTCTACCAAGTATGGACATTATGAGTTCAAGGTTATGTCCTTTGGACTAACGAATGCACCTTCTTATTTCATGGAGGCAATGAATAGCATGCTCCATAAGTATGATGATTTTGTCGTGGTATTTATTGATGACATTCTCATTTTCTCCAAGACGAAGGAAGATCATGAACATCATTTGAGCATGGTGCTCGAGACGTTGTGGAAGAATAAGTTCTATGAAAAGTTGAAGAAGTGTGAGTTTTGGCTGTGAGAAGTTGCCTATTTGGGACATGTTATTAATGGTGAAGGTATTTCCGTTGACCCTAGCAAGGTTTCCACTGTCGTTGGCTGGGAGCGACCATCTAATGTAAAGGAGGTTTCCACTGTCGTTGCCTATTTGTGAGGGTTTTGCTATCATTGCCAAGCCAATGACCATGCTTACACATAAAGGGGTAAAGTTTCAGTGGACAGAGGAGTGTGAGCACAGTTTCTTTTTATTGAAGGACCGATTGGTGTCGGCACCTATCCTTACACTTCCAGATTTTGGAGAGCGTTTTACAGTATATTCTGATGCTTCGCTGGTGGGGCTTGGGTGTGTCCTCATGCAGAATGGCAAGGTTAATTCCTATGCGTTGAGGCAGTTGAAAAAGCATGAGGAAAATTATCCTACCCATGATTTAGAGCTTGCGGCAGTAGTCTTTGCACTCAAGCTTTGGAGACATTATGTTTATGGATCAACGTGTGATATATTCACGGATCATAACAGTCTCAAATATATCTTCACAAAGAAGGATTTGAACTTAAGGCAGAGGAGGTGGTTAGAGTTAATTAAAGATTATGATCTCACTATCCAGTATACACCGGGGAAGGGAAATGTGGTTGCAGATGCTCTACAATCGTAAGCCAGTCCCTTATATAGTGAATTCCTTAATAGATGATTTTGAGCGAATGGGTATTTCATATTGCTATGCGGGAGTTGTAGAATCAGAGTCACAACTCATTCTTGAGTCAGCCATACCTAGGCGTGTATTGGAAGCACAAACACAAGATCGATTATTGCTCCAAGTTAAGAAGCGTGTTCGAGAAGGGAAGATTGGAAATTTTACTTTGGATTCCATGGGAGCCGTTCGGTTTCGGGGTCGTTTGTGTGTGCCACAAAACTCACAGGTAAAGGAAGACATTCTGAGAGAGGCACACCGTACTCCATATACCGTACACCTGGGCGAAAACAAGATGTACCAAGATTTGAAGGTAAACTATTGGTGGAAACGGATGAAGGTCGATGTGGCTAAGTATGTGTCATCTTGTAGTGTATGTCAGCACGTAAAGGCTGAGCATAAGAGACCATCGGGACTATTGCAGCCCCTTGAGGTTCCGGAGTGGCCCTGAGATGACATTGCGATGGATTTTGTTGTTGGCATACCTCGTACGCAAAGAGGGAAATACGCTATTTGGGTTGTTGTGGACCGATTAAGCAAGGTCGCTCATTTTATTCCTATTCGCACGACGAACTCAGCAAGCAACCTGGCACTGATATATGTGCGAGAGATAGTATGGTTGCACGGGGTTCCAAAAACCATTATTTATGACAGAGATGCTAAGTTTGTATCAAAGTTTTGGGAGAGTTTGCAGAGTGCACTGGGGACAAAGTTGAGGCTTAGCACGACGTTTCACCTTCAGACTGATGTCCAGTCAGAGCGTACAATCCAAACTTTAGAAGATATGTTGAGATGTTGTGTTCTATCATGGCAAGGGAGTTGGGAAGACCACTTGCCGCTTGTTGAGTTTTCATATAATAATAGTTATCAATCTAGCATTCGCAAGGCGCCCTACGAGGCTCTATATGGACGCAAGTGCAGATCCCCACTTTGTTGGACTGCCGTGGGTGAGAAATCAGTATTGGGGCCACACTGGGTTCAGCAGACCACTGAGAGGGTGGCTAAGATTAGAGAGCACATGCTGGCAGCACAGAGTAGGCAAAAGAGTTATGCTGATCCGAGAAGACGGAGTGTGGAATTTCAAGTAGGTGATGAGGTGCTTCTTAGAGTATCACCTACTAAGGGTGTGGTAAGGTTTAATATCAAAGGAAAGCTTAGCCCACGATATATCGGACCATTCAAGATAGTGGCACGAGTGCGGAAGTTGGCGTATCGTCTAGAGTTGCCTGAGTCTATGAAAGGTCTACATAATGTTTCCTATGTCTCGATGCTGAGGAAGTACTTTCGAGATCCAGAAAGAAAAATGACATTGGAGCCAATTACGATTGAGCAAGACTTGACGTTTATGGCCCGCCCGGTAAGGGTTTTGGAGGAGGCGGATAGAGTGATGAGGCATCAGACTATCAAGTTTGTCAAGGTTCTTTGGACAAATCAGACGGAGCGTGAAGCAACGTGGGAACTTGAGTCAAGGATACGAGAGAAATATCCCGAGTTATTTACACCTGGTGAGTAAATATGTTTTTTTAAGCTTAAGTTATTCTTTAGTTGAGTAGTGAGGATGAATTCGAGGGCGAATTCTGTTAAACGGGTGGAGAATGTAATATCCCGTATTTTCATTGTAGTTGACCAAAATTTGACTTTTTGAAAACATAAGCCGGATGGAGAATCAAACACCGTGGTTGGATTCTTCTTGTCGAGCTGATTGAAAAAGAGTATAAATTTGTATAAATCGGATGTCAAATGAATTATTGAAGATATGTTCAACTTTTGGCTATTAGATATTTTTGGTTGAGCCGGACTGTGTTTCTGAGTAGTAAAAAATAATAATAAAAAGGGAAACCTCCGGACAAGACCTAATCCTAACGCTGAACCAAAACGTCCCCAACGCCCAACGTCGCCGCCGCCACTGTTGGTTAGGGTTCTTCCATAGTTCGCCGGCCGCCAGAAGCTTCTCCGTCGAGGGCGTTCTTGATCTCCGTCGCCTGTGTCTGCTGGGCCTCGTCCATCGCTGCTGGGTTGTCAGGTACGTAGTCCCCTGCCAACGAGTTTGGAGCATGGAGTTCAGCTGGTTTGTGTCCCTGTGCGCTGAACTAAGGCCTTTAGTAGGAATCCTTGCTATTTTCCAACGTATTGGAAGCTAGCTGTTTCTACACATCATACTCCTGATCAGTACTTAGGATTTGAATAACCAAGTCTGGCGGTGAGCAATACCGAGCAAACTCAGTGCGTGGAGGCTGCCGGACCGGAAATTGTTATTCTACTCAAATGTAGCAGAGAGCAATCGTATTGCAGGGTGTGACAGATTTTCGTTTAGATCAATAGTCAGTACTGATCGGTTACTCGGTTTGGGTGTTTGGCTAGCAGTATATGAGTTATGCTGATTTAACATATTAAGACCAGAATTTGCCAATCCATGTAACGGATAGATACATGTGGCCATATCGATAACGTTGCATTAATGAAGTTTACAAGCGTGACTGGGTCACGGAATGCAACGACATGGGAACGAGTAAACGAGTTCATCAGTAACGAGATCGAACGAAGGTATGGAGATACTGTAGATCAAATCTCGGGTCAAGTGGCAAAGGAAATGGGAAACAATGTTAACAGTTTGAGCGATAAGATTCGTGAAATGCACGTGGGTCATGATGGGCATCCAGGTCCCGCTGATGATCATTGATATGAGAGAGGTCTCAATAATGTCCAGAGTGTTCTAGAATCGAAGGATATCACTCTTAAGGGTGGGGACGCATAGGGATAGCTGCGGTATCATAGGAGAAATAGAGAGAGAAACCAAAACAGTTTCGGGTAACACCTGATGTTGGTCGAAGGGGTCCGGAAGGAGTTTCGGAGTGAAGGAATATAATAATATGTGTATTTTATATTAACTATCTAGATGCCCATGTGTTACTATGATCAAATAAATTTAAAGCTAGCTTCATTATTGAAATCAACAAAGTGCACAACTCCTATGTATAATGCCATTTGAGCTTGGGTCCGTTCAAATCCATATTAATTTTTTCCATGAGGTAAAGGTTAGGTGAAACTTTAGGAATTGACATATAGTAAGACTATACTATATAGCATATTGCTTGTCCAGAGGGAAACGATATAGGGTGAAGACGAAAGGGAACAGGCCCCTCGCGTCGCCCCCACCTGGCGACCGAGGGGAAACCCTAGCGCCACCGCCTAGCTCACCTCCTCCTACTCCCTCTTCCGTTTCTACCACCGCCAGAGGGTGCGGCTGGGCAAAGCCTAGCCGGCACCTGTGGCGGCGGGGACTACCTCGCCTCCTTGTCTCTCTATTGGAGCGGGGCGACTAATGGGAAGGGACGTGGCGCTGCCGGGTGTCATGGAGAGGCCGCTCCGACGACGGCGTAGCGGAAGGCGGCCTCTTCTACGAGAAGACCAAAGGCGGATGGCGGTGGCGGCCTTCCTCTCCCACGGATCAGCCATTAGCTGCAGCGAGCGGGTTGGAGGCGATGCAGTTGACCGGTGAAAGCTGGGCTTCGGTCGAAGCCGGTGATGGTGGCATTCTTGGACGTTGTTTACCTTGTTGAAGGCGTCGTTGCTGCGAATTCTGCCTCATGCCTAAGGCTCCAGGGGAAACCTTGGATCTGGCATAGATCGGACGATGACGGTACTTTTGGTGTCGTTCACCCTCTTGAAGGCATTGTTTTGGAGCTCGAGATGCCTGGAGGAGGCCTTTTGGTGGTGCGGTATCTCATCTTCCGTGTCGACGGTGGTGAATCCCAGCTGCGTGGTGCAGCAAGGTCTCGGTGGCGGGCGTGCTAACGTCCTCGCGCATGGCGGTGGCACTGTCTGGTGCCGTGGTGACGTCTGCGATAGGACAAGAAAAGTTTATGCCGATCTTAACCATGAAGATTGTTCAGAGCCTCGACGGCAGTGACGGCTTCTGTGGCGTGCACATAGAGTGCTCGCTAAGAGTCAGCTAATCCGGATGTACGCTCTTGTCTTGCCTAGAGGGCGCTTCAGGTTATGCTGTTGTTTCTGGTCCCTAGCTGGTGGAGTGTCTTTGTTGTCTTTCCGGCAACAGAACGACCCCGTTGACACGATTTTCTCCATTGTTGAGTTTGTAAGTATTGTGTGGTGGCTTCGTGTTTAGTGATGTATATTCCTTGTTTTTCTTTATGGATTGATCTATGATAAAGCAATAAAGGCCGTATGTATCTTTTTGATGCATAGGTCGGGGGCGCACCGTCCATTTCGAAAAAAGCATATTGCTTGTGCTTAGCTGCGATTCTTACAAAATACAATATTACTTTTTGCACCACTTACCACGTTAAATTCTTCCCATTTTAGCACTAAACGTCGAGCTAAGAACGCAACACTAAGATTTTCAATTAAAATCTTTGGTGCAATAAAAAATGTGCCAAAAATCGATCGACGCGCGTAACTCTAACCTTAGTTCTCCCTATCTTTCATTCTCTCGTGTAACCAAGCATCAGTAGCAGCTTTCTTTCATTGGCCGGTCAAAAAAAGCTTTCTTTCATTGGAGCATGTCCAACAAAAACGCCTGATTTGACTATATAGTTCAACTTGTGAAGCTCTCATTAAATTTGCTTATCAGATTTGCATGTGCAGTAGTCATGAGAGTAGCTGTCCATAGTACTTTTCCATATGATCTTTGGACGGATGCACAAAAGACGTTCGCTACACTGAGGTGTTTAGAATTTTATACTGTATCAGTAATAGATTATCTTCGTGTGATTAGTAATCAATACGATTGATTGGTAATGATATCATGCATACATTTCCCTAAACAGTACGGAAGAAAATTATTGGCGTGACATAGATTAGCAGAACTTAACGAAATAAATTTAATTGTATTAGACTGTTTGGAAGAGAAAGCAGCAGTACCTAATGACAGGGTGAGTCCCGAAGAGCAGGATGTGAAGAAAACTAAAACATAAAGAGAGAGATCAGTCCAACCCACAGCAACCATCTTGGCTAGCCGTTTGGGCCAGACAAACGACCGTCCGTCCAACGCCGTCAATTTTTCTATTAATTGGAGAGAGTAACCGAAAACAAGAGGGGACACCAGCTGCAAGAGGGGCTTCCCCTGGGATTCTTTAGATGTGTGATGGAGGCATACAAGGCTGGCACCAGAATGGACACCAGCTGTGAAGTGTTCATGGTGAAAAGCTTTTGAGGAACCGTGATTTAGTTGAAGACTAAAAGAAGCAGGTGATGATACGTGTTGACGCGCGTGGGCTACTACACCAAATTTCTAGATATATTTGGTGTTGTAGGCGAGCTTGAGGGTGTGGAAGCAGAGGGTCGGGCAGCCCCCGATCATATTCCTCATCCTCCAGGAAGGATCTAGCTGGCGGTCATTGTAACGGCAGCGTCACTATTCCAGCATTGGGTAGGGACAGAGGGGAGAAGGGCATATGTGTACGTGGAGGAGGCCGGGATCCAGGGGGATTTCGGTGGTGGAGGGGAGTGGGCGTTGTGCTCTGTATGGGAGGCCATGCCCTAGTCGTTGGGATCCATGGAAGGTGTATCAGTTGAGCACTCGAGAGAGACGAGGGGACAGGGGGAGTGAGAAAACGCAGGAGCAAAGCGGAAAGAAAAAACCGAACAGTTAAGTTTACTTTGCGGTGGCAATTATGTAAATAATCAAAAAACATAGGGCAAATACATAGCGACCTACCAGACCATCAACACCATAAGACTTTTAATAGTAAAGATTTGTTGAATTAATATTAAAATATGTATTTTATTTTATTTTTATAGGCAGCCCATTGCTAATGGCCATCACCAAAAGGGGTGGCCCAAAGGGGCAAGGTGCCTAGGGAGGAGGGCCAGTCAGCCAGGGCTTTGTGGGCTTCCCATGTGGGGCCCACCTAGGGTCGGCATCTCCCTCTTGGTGGCCGGCAGTGTGGGACACCACACCGCCTGCCCCTTGGGTGGTGCCCCTCCCCTCCCACTATATATAGGGGGTCACCCTCTCTCCTTGGGATCACCCTATTCTCTCTTCTCTCTCATTTTCTTTGAGGATTTCTCCGTAATATTGGAGAGGACCTTAAGGGTTTTGAGTTTTCTACTTTCACAGTACCGTCGTGTGATCTTTGGTCCGCCATCTTCCTCTTTCGCTGCTCTGCTGGATCGGAGCCCAGGAGATGCCTCCTACATCAGAGGTGTGTAGTGCTTCGGAGGCACCACACTTGGTGTGCTTGGAGCTGCTCGTCTTAATCAACATACTCCTTCCTGCGTAAGGCATTCCTCGGTCTTAAAGGGTATGAATACCATCTTCCTTTTATGTTACTTATGTCTACATAGTATAGATCCTGGTATTAGTGTTCACATAGTTAGAATTTTTTGGTTTCTATTATGGAACCCTACATAGAGATCATGTGAAATCATCAGCCTTGTTTCATATATGGAGTTTTATAAAAAAATCTCCAGTCGAACTATCTAAGACTTCCATCATCTCATCTCGGACAACTAATAGGATCCCTCCGGATCTACCATGTGGCGGACATGATATCCACTTAAAGTCTACTCCACTAGAAAGGCGATTGAGTAGGGCTTGTGAGAAATCATGTCTACTAGTCTCAGAAAAACCTAGAAAATCTAACTTGTAATCTCTCACACAATCGACAAAGAGCAAATGTTTAGCCAAGTCACGAAGACCTCTGCTATTTGAAAACATGTCATTCATTGAGATACTATAGAAAGTTTGCATACACGGGGTCTCTTGCGAGACTTCTGGCTCTTCGATTTTCGACCATATGCTTTTAGCTCATACAAAGAGCCAAGACCAGTCTCATCGAAGCCCACCTCTGATACTTCACCAACTAAGTGAGAAAGGAATTGACTATCTACCATGGCATGCAACTCCTCCTCCTCCATCGGTGAAGTATCAGGAACACTAGAGAGCTTAGGAGTAACCGTTAGACGGTCAACCTCCATGTGCCTCGAAACATTAGAAGAAAAAGAACTTCATTTAAAGAATTACCCAAGCTAACAACAACATTGGCCAGTTTAGAAGTAGTAACTAGGGTAGAAAAAGAAAGAAATGACTTGGAAGGACTTGTTATACCAGTCGAATCAAAATTCTTCTCAGCCTTGTGACACATCGCCTTGACTAACGAATACTCATCTCTGGTAGACGCACCAGCAACATCAAACCCGTGACGAACACTCCGCCTGATCAGTGTAGTAGCCCCTGTGCAGTGGTAGGGAAACAACACCAGTTGTAGAAGAACATGGTGGTGAATGAGGCATGCCCAACCCCTCCTGGGTCAGGCCGCCTCCCTTTGCAGCAGGACCCTCCTGGTCCAACAGCGCCTCTGACCCCTCCCCGGTTAGAGAAGAGGAGAGCATAGCCCCCGGCTGCTCATGGGCCTCCATGGTCGCGTCCTGCAGCTCCACACGGACCTCCTTGGTGCAGCTGGCCAAAACTAGGCCTGGGGTGGAGTCCCGTTGGGCGTCCTCACACTCGACACTCGGCCCACCCAACATCGCCGAGGCCACCAGGTCCGGCACAGGCACGCCGGCCTACACCCCCTAGGCCACAACCTCCACAGCATGCGGTTCGCTAGGGGGACCCTACACCGCCGGAGGGATGCCCAACATCGCCTAGATTGGTGACCTGCCATCAACATCCGACCCCTCCTAGGCCGGCTTCCGTGAAGCCTCCGGATCCCTAACCTCATGAAGAACAGGTTGAGGTTGATTGCACGGAATCGACCAGCCCAAGGCGTGAGTCTGAGTGCATGCCGGAGACGCCGCACTTTCCTGACCCACAACCCTAGAAGCATCTCGAAGAGCGTCCTAAAGTTGGCTCTGCGACACACGCGGCAAAATCGAAGAGCTCCTGCCTCGCAATGGTGAGTCCAAAGGCAATGTTGCAACCGAATCCATGCCTCACTGGGTAGTAGGATTGGCGTTGAAAGGTGTTACCTCCATCACCACCTGCGACGCCTGCCTAGAGGAGGAAGGTGCCGAGCTCACTGGTCCCTGTGACGTAGAAGCAGACGTAGACACAATGCTTGAATCAGGAATAGGCTCAGAAGTATCCATCACATCATTAGAAGGCCTTCCGATGGCATCATCATCAGGGCCACCATCATCCTTCTTCCACAAAAAAGGAATAAACTTTGGTTCAGTAACATACCCATTTGGCTCCAATTGGAAGCGAAATTCATATCCTCTAAGCTTCACCACAACATCCGTCTGAATAAAGTAACCAAGAGCATCTTGCTACTTCAAGAAGACCATGGTGTCAAACATAGCCACAAGAATATGTACCACGCCATGCTTCCTCAGATAGAAAAAATCAACATCCAAAGTAGTCCCCATAAGACCACCAACCACCCAAAGCCCTAAAAAAGAGTGCAAAGAATGTGGCACCCCCTCAACATGCAATCATACCTTCTTAAGCTCGCATTTGTGGGGAATCTCCTACGACTTATAGATAGAAAAGAGAGTTGAGTGGTACTAAGGGGCACCAAAACCTAAATCCCATCCACTCTATCCAGATCCTCAAAAGACAGAAAACTCACTAAGAAAGCATTCTCTCCATAAGGCAAAGCTTCCCACTGCCAATGATCTCGAACAGACACCCTCCTAGCAATCTATCTCTGAACTACATCAGCAGATACTGATTCGCCCGACACTTGGACCAAAGCAATAGGAGTCTGATTTGCCTCCAAGTGATCACGAACCACACTACCAGGGAACTATATGAACAAAGTGCGGTCATTGCCAATACCAGCCATGTATGGGGTAAGTCTTGACTACTTAAGAACCGGGCATTAGAGAGTCATATGTGCAGAGTTATCACAAATATAGCAATAATGGACCACCTTACAATCTTTGGTTGCATGCGTATTCACCGCACACTTCCAACAACGCATCACCTTTTTATTATTTTTGCCACTAGCCTCGATCACCAGTGCTGAGTTGACCTGTGGAACCACCGAAGGTAGAGGGGAATACTACTCTACACATGTTGTTGACCCTGCTGGATATACGAATACTGCAATTGTTGACACTTTGGCTGAAAAGGTGGGTTGTACGGACCGTGACCATGCATTTGCGGAAACCCACCCTAGATCGCATTTGGCTGCTGGTGTTGGAATTGAGGAGTAGCCATATCCTGGTTCACCTGAGGCGGCTGCGGCTTCTTTTTCTTTTTCCTCTTCGGGACAGCCGTAGCTACCCCAACCCCAACAGCAAATAGCCAACACCCGTGAACCCTCCAACCTATGACATCGGAACTCCTCCTTGCTGACTCCTCCTTGAAGCCAACAAACCCTAGCATCGACATCGGTCCATGGTATGGCAGTTCGAGCGGCATCTAGTCTGGAGGGCTAGGGTAATATGCCGCTGGTGCATGTTGGGTCCGCAACATAGAAAACAAAAAATTTCCTACGATGAGAACTATACGCCAAGATCTATCTACTAGATACAGAGCAACGGGTGGACATACATCCATGTAGAACTTACCCTCGAAGACAACGAGTTTTGTTAACGAGTAGGAACTCGTGGTTGATGTAGTCGTACGCTTGCCGATCTCAAGATCGTGTGGAAGTCCGAGCGCCGCAAATCAGCAGCGCATCCGTCCTCGCACACACGTTCAAGCCACCGGACAACCTCCACCTCCTCGCTCCAGCGAATCAGCGGAAGCAGCAACTCCTTCCAGACGCAAAGCCACCGGGAACATGTATCTCGCTAATCCGAGGCCATGGGGAATATCTAGAGGGGGAGAGAGATCCTTCACGAGGAGGTGTGGTTTGTGAGAGGGGAGAGAGGGGCTTTATATAGGAGGGAGGGAGACCCCTCCCCTCCCATAGCCGGCGCATGAGGGGGGGACTCCTCCCCTCCTTCATTCATGTGGTGAACCTCCGCTCACATAAACATGGCCTCCACCCAAAATCCCACTCACATGTATTTAATTTCCACCAAATTAAATGCAACTCTCAATTAATAAAACTCTTTTATTTATTTTATTCAGAATTTTGTTAATTACTTTAATTAACAAACATTCACATAAAACCCCTTGCAACATTTCAATATCACATGCAGAACCACTTTCTGCAATTCCACCCGAAACAATTCCGGTTTCTATCGAAACAATTCCTGTTTCTATCGAAACATTTCCTACGCTTTGCAATCCTTTTGTCTGGAACATATGTGCTCCTAAATGGTGTCCGGCAACCCTTAAGTGTGTCACCCTATGGTTCACGAATAATGCAGACATGATTGAGACTCCTCTCAGATCAATAATCAGAAGCGGGACCTAGAGATCCATACTGACTCCTGCATATTCAACGATGACTTATGTGATCGTGAGAACCTTTAACGTCAGCAATTTAATCCCTTTGTCTCATGATATAATACATGTCCGAGATTCGATCATCGGTATCCAAATACCTAGTTTGATCTCGTTACCGACATGCACTCTTTTCTCGTTCCCGTGATATAACATTCTAGTGATCACATCACTTGCTTGCAAGCTATCTTAATGTGATATCACCGAGAGGGCCCAGAGTATATCTATCCGTCATCTGGCTTAACAAATTCCACTCTTGATCCATGAGCCTCAACATAACACCTTCATAGCACTGAACCCACCTTTATGGTCACCCTGTTACGGTGTGACATTTGATGTTATCAAGATACTCTTCCGGTGTTAGCAATTAACTTGATCTCATGGTCTAAGGACTAAGACTACTTTGTATAATGTTATAGCAATATAAACATAATGACTTGATCGTAATGCTATACTTCGAATGAATGTTCATCACATCATTTCAAAAATGATGTGACCTTGTTATTAACAACATCCAATGTCCATGATCAGGAAACTTTGATCATCTTGTTAATCAACAAGCTAGTCTATAAGAGAGGCATAACTAGGAACCCTTTTTGTTTATTAAACACACATGTATTGATGTTTCCTATCAATACAATTATAGCATGCAAAATAAACATCTATCATATACAAGGAATACAATAATAACAACTTTATTATTGCCTCTCAGGGCATATTTCCTTCAGTCTCCCTCTTGCACTAGAGACAATAATCTAGTTTACATAGTGATAAATCTAACACCCATGGAGTTCTGGTGTTGATCATGTTTTGCCCTAGGGAGTACTTTAGTCAACGGATCTGCTACATTCAGGTCCGTGTGCACTTTACAAATCTTTATATCTCCATCCTTGATATGCTCACGGATGGAGTGAAACCGGCGCTTAATATGCTTTGAATTCTTGTGAGACCTTGGTTCCTTGGCGTTGGCAATGGCTCCATTATTGTCACAATAGATCACCATTGGGTCCAACGCACTAGGAACCACACCTAGTTCCGTTATGAACTCCTTCATCCAAACCGCTTCCTGCGCTACTTCTGAAGCAGTAACATATTCCGCCTCCATCGTTGATCCAGTCACCATAGGTTGTTTGGCGCTCCTCCAACTAACTGCTGCTCCGTTCAAGAGAAATACGTATCTGGATTGAGACTTAGAGTCATCCGGATCAGTGTCAAAGCTAGCATCGACATAACACTTAGCGACTAGCTCTTCTTCACCTCCGTATACAAGAAACATATCCTTAGTTCTTCTCAAGTACTTAAGGATATTCTTGACCGCTATCCAGTGTTCCGAACCTGGATCAGATTGGTACCTACTAGTCAAACTAATAGCATGTGCCACATCCGGTCTTGTACATAGCATGGCATACATTATAGAGCCTATGGCTGAGGCATAGGGGATCTTATCCATTATCTCTCTTTCTTCCGCCGTAGCCGGACTTTGAGTCTTACTCAATGTCTTGCCTTGCAACATAGGTAAGTACCCCTTCTTACTTCCATCCATATTAAACTTCTTTAATATCTTATCAAGGTATGTACTCTGCGATAGCCCAATTAGGCGTCTTGATCTATCTCTATAGATTTTAATGCCTAATATATATGAAGCTTCACCAAGGTCCTTCATCGAAAATTTGCTGTTTAGATAACTTTTAACACTGTTTAAAATATCTATATCATTTCCAATCAATAATATGTCATCCACATATAATATCAGAAATGCCACATTGCTCCCACTCACTTTCTTGTAAATACAAGCCTCTCCATAAGTTTGGACAAATCCAAACTCTTTGATCACCTCATCAAAGCGGAGATTCCAACTCCGGGATGCTTGCTTCAGTCCATAGATGGATCGCTGAAGTTTGCACACCTTATCAGCATCCTTAGGATCGACAAAACCCTTAGGTTTTATCATATACAACTCTTCTTCAATATTACCATTGAGGAACGCAGTTTTGACATCCATCTGCCATATTTCATAATCGAAATATGCAGCAATTGCTAACATAATCCTAACCGACTTAAGAATCACTACGGGAGAGAATGTCTCATCGTAGTCAACTCCTTGAATTTGTCGAAACCCCTTTGTGACAAGTCGAGCCTTATAGATTGTTACATTACCATCAGCATCAGTTTTTCTTTTGAAAATCCATTTATTCTCAACGGCCTTTCGATCGTCAGGTAAGTGCACCAAGGTCCAAACCTGGTTTTCGTACATGGATTCCATCTCGGATTTCATCGCTTCTAGCCATTTGTTGGAATCAGGGCTCATCATCGCTTCTTCATATGTCGCAGGGTTATCTATTTCATGAATCATGAAATTCATAACAGGGTTGCCGTACAGTTCAGGAGCTGCACGTGTCCTGCTTGACCTGCGAGGTTCGGTAGTGTCCTCTTTCGGAGTTTCATGATCAATATCATTAGCTCTCTCTTCATTAGGTGAAGTCAACTCCGAAACAACTTCCGGTGCTGCGCTACTCGCCATTTCATGAAGAGAAGGTTCAATAACCTCTTCGAGTTCTACCTTCCGACTACTCACACCTTTCGCGAGAAACTCCTTCTCAAGAAAGGATCCATTCTTGGCAACAAAGACCTTGCCCTAGGATCTGTGATAGAAGGTACACCCAATCATTTCCTTAGGGTATCCTTTGAAGACGCATTTTTCCGCTTTGGGTTCAAGTTTATCTGGTTGAAGTTTCTTCACATAAACATCGCATCTCCAAACTTTAAGAAATGACAGCTTAGGTTTGTTTCCAAACCATAATTCATACGGTGTCTTTTCAACGGATTTAGATGGTGCCCTATTTAAAGTGAATGCAGCGGTTTCCAGTGCATAACCCCAAAAAGACAGTGGCAAGTCAGTCAGAGACATCATAGATCGAACCATATCCAATAAAGTACGATTACGACGTTCTGACACACCATTACGTTGTGGTTTTCCGGCAGGCGTGAGTTGTGAAACTATTCCACAGTCTTTCATATGTGTGCTAAACTCGTAACTAAGATACTCTCCTCCACGGTCGGACCGCAGAAATTTGATCTTTCTGTTACGATGATTTTCCACTTCATTCTGAAATTCTTTGAACTTTTCAAAGGTTTCAGACTTATGTTTCATCAAATAGATATACCCGTATCTACTCAAATCATCCGCGAAAGTAACAAAATAACGATATCCACCTCACACCGACACACTCATTGGTCCACACACATCAGTATGTATGATTTCCAATAAATCTGTCGCCCGTTCCATTGAACCGGAAAACGGCGTTGCCCATAAGGCATGGCTCACATGTATCAAATGATTCAAAATCAAGTGATTCCAAAAGTCCATCAGAATGGAGTTTCTTCATGTGTTTAACGCCAATATGACCTAGACGGCAGTGCCACATATATGCAGATATATCATTAGCAAGTTTAATCCTTTTAGCATCAACATTATGAATATGCATAATACTACTATCGAGATCCAACAGAAATAAACCATTCAACACAGGTGCATGACCATAAAAGATATTATTCATATAAATCGAACAACCATTGTTTTCAGACTTAAATGAATAACCACTTTGCATCACACATGATCCGGATACAATGTTCATGCTCAGTGCAGGCACCAAATAACAATTATTCAGGTTTATAACCAATCCCGACGGCATATGGAGAGGCAGCGTTCCGACGGCAATCACATCAACTCTTGATCCATTGCCGACCCGCATCGTGACCTCATCCCTTGCTAGTTGTCGCTTGTTCCGCAGCCCCTGAACCGAGTTACATATATTAGCAACCGATCCCGTATCAAATACCCAGGTGCTACTGTGAGTACTAGTCAAGTACACATCAATAACATGTATATCACATATACCTTTGTTTGCCTTGCCGACCTTCTTGTCCGCCAAATACTTGGGGCAGTTGCGCTTCCAATGGCCAGTCCCCTTGCAATAGTAGCACTCGGTGTTAGACTTAGGGCCAGCTCGGGGTTTCTTTTCAGGCACGGCAACATTTTGCCGCCCTTCTTTCCCTTCTGCTTGCCTTTCTTGTCCTTCTTGAAACCGGTGGTCTTATTGATCATCAACACTTGATGTTCTTTCCTAATTTCCACTTCCGCAGTCTTAAGCATTGACAGAAGGTCGGGAAGAGACTTCTTCATGCCCTGCATATTATAGTTCATCACGAAGCTCTTGTAGCTAGGTGGCAGAGATTGGAGAACACGATGTATGCCTAAGTCATTGGGGATCGTTATTCCCAAGGACACAAGCTTATCGGCGTACCCAGACATTTTGAGTACGGGCTCACTAACGGAGCTGTTCTCTTCCATCATGCAGCTAAAGAACTTTTCAGAAGCATTATGACTCTCTACGGCAGCATGGGTGTCAAAAATCATTTTCAATTCTCCCATGGTATCAAAGGCATTGCCATTTTCGAAACGTTTTCGAAGTTCTGGCTCTAGCCCATACAGTATGCCGTACTGAACTAAGTTGTGGTCCTCCTGACGAGTTATATAGACGTTCTTTTCCTCGTCAGGGGCATCAGGAGCTGGTGGGGGGCCTAGCGGCGCCTCTAGCACATATTGCTTTTGTGCAGCAGTGAGGAGAATCCTCAAATTCATAGCCCAGTTGGTGAAGTTGCTACCATTTGCAGCAAACTTCTCTTTCTCCATGAACACATTGAAATTAAAAGCAGGTGGTGCCATCTACAACAGAATTTGTAAAATATATTTAGACTAAGTTTATGATAGATTGAGTTCAACTAATCCAAATTACTAATGAACTCCCACTCAAAAACGACATCCCTCGTGTCCTTTTGGTGATTACATGAACCAAATCCACTACACCAAGTCCGATCATCACGTGAGTCGGTGTAGCTTCAAAGGCGGGCATCTATATGGGCATCATATCAACTATATGACCCATTCTTAACCTTTCGATCCGTGTTCCAAGGCCATGTCTGTACATGCTAGGCTCATCAAGTAAGAACCTTAGTATTCGCGTGTGTAAAACTGTCTTACACCCGTTGTATGAAAGCGTAGAGTCGAGACCACCCGATCATCACGTGATGCCTCAAAACACAATCCACAAAACGGTGCATACTTAAGGAAGAACACATTTTATCTTGATATCTAAATGAGGGATCATCTTATAATGCTACCAAAAGCGCCAAACTAGCAATATAAGATGCTAACATCTAATGTGTGAAGTGAGGTGATATGGTCCATGCATTTGATCTCTATCATTTGCATTGTGGTATGATCTCTATCATTCCTTCGTGTGTAAGGCCAAGGTCTATGGAACTTACACGTTAAGTGAGTTGTAAGAGTATCTATCATACATCTACTTACAAAAATACCATATCAAGACACTAGTCCAGCAACGATCTAAACTAGACGCCTCTAATTTATCAATTGCAAGTTTTACGTGGCTTAGGGCTTTCGGAGATAGAACCGGTCTTACCTACGAACATGAACCACAACGAGGATAACCAAGTTATTAGCAAATCGTTGTAAATCATATATTGACTATAGTAGGAGAGACAGACACCCGCTAGCCACTTATGCAAAACTAGTTGCATGTCAGTCGTGGAACCGGTCTCATGTACGATGACATGTAAAGTTGGTCTGGGCCGCTTCATCCCACTATGCCACCAATATCCAAAGTACATAGAAGATGCAATAACATGATCATCATCACCCACATATAAACATATGTGTACTACCCGTGCAAAGCACCTACGCATAGATCAGGCTCTGATACCACTGTTGGGTCCGCAGCATAGAAAACAAACAATTTCCTATGATGAGAACTATACGCCAAGATCTATCTACTAGATACAGAGCAATGGGTGGACATACATCCATGGAGAACTTACCCTCGAAGACAACGAGTTTTGTTAACGAGTAGGAACTCGTGGTTGATGTAGTCGTACGCTTGCCGATCTCAAGATCGTGTGGAAGTCCGAGCGCCGCAAATCAGCAGCGCATCCGTCCTCGCACACACGTTCAAGCCACCAGACAACCTCCACCTCCTCTCTCCAGCGAATCAGCGGAAGCAGCAACTCCTTTCAGACGCAAAGCCACCGGGAACATGTATCTCGCTAATCCGAGGCCATGGGGAATATCTAGAGGGGGAGAGAGATCCTTCACGAGGAGGTGTGGTTTGTGAGAGGGGAGAGAGGGGCTTTATATAGGAGGGAGGGAGACCCCTCCTCTCCCATATCCGGCGCATGAGGGGGGGACTCCTCCCCTCCTTCATTCATGTGGTGAACCTCCACTCACATAAACATGGCCTCCACCCAAAATCCCACTCACATGTATTTAATTTCCACCAAATTAAATGCAACTCTCAATTAATAAAACTCTTTTATTTATTTTATTCAGAAATTTGATAATTACTTTAATTAACAAACATTCACATAAAACCCCTTGCAACATTTCAATATCACATGCAGAACCACTTTCTGCAATTTCACCCGAAACAATTCCTGTTTCTATCAAAACAATTCCTGTTTCTATCGAAATATTTCCTACGCTTTGCAATCCTTTTGTCTGGAACATATGTGCTCGTAAATGGTGTCTGGTAACCCTTAAGTGTGTCACCCTACGGTTCGCGAATAATGCAGACATGATTGAGACTCCTCTCAGATCAATAATCAGAAGCGGGACCTGGAGATCCATACTGACTCTTGCATATTCAACGACGACTTCTGTGATCGTGAGAACCTTTAACGTCAGCAATTTAATCCCTTTGTCTCAGGATATAATACATGTCCGAGATTCGATCATCGGTATCCAAATACCTAGTTTGATCTTGTTACCGACATGCACTCTTTTCTCGTTCCCGTGATATAACATTCTAGTGATCACATCACTTGCTTGCAAGCTATCTTAATGTGATATCAACGAGAGGGCCCAGAGTAAATATATCCGTCATCTAGATTGACAAATTCCACTCTTGATCCATGAGCCTCAACATAACACCTTCATAGCACTGAACCCACCTTTATGGTCACCCTGTTACGGTGTGACGTTTGATGTTATCAAGATACTCTTCCGGTGTTAGCAATTAACATGATCTCATGGTCTAAGGACTAAGACTACTTTGTATAATGTTATAGCAATATAAACATAATGACTTCATCGTAATGCTATGCTTCGGATGAATGTTCATCACATCATTTCACAAATGTTGTGACCTTGTCATTAACAACATCAACTTTGATCATCTTGTTAATCAACAAGCTAGTGTATAAGAGAGGCATAACTAGGAACCCTTTTTGTTTATTAAACACGCATGTATTGATGTTTCCTATCAATACAATTATAGCATGCAAAATAAACATCTATCATATACAAGGAATACATAATAACAACTTTATTATTGCCTCTCAAGGCATACTTCCTTCAGTGCATCCCTAGACTGCATGGACACAAGCCTACCCTGCATGCGCGGCATCATCGGTGGCCCATGCAGGGGGGCACGAAGCGGCGACACCATCGAAGGCAAAACAACAGAGCCCCGTGGCGGCGGTGGCCCATATGGTCCATGGGGCGGCGACGTCGAGCCAGGCGCGAGAGTGGCAACATGTCCTCTAGGGTTTTGGTTTGCCATCCGAGGCGAGGCGACAATAGACGCAAAGGACCTGTCGAGCTTGGACGTCCATGTGGAGGAGCAAGACCACGGGATCATGGATGGGCGGGCGGTCTCGGTCTCCCGTGGTGTTGGCGGCGATGAAGGCGAAGTGGAAGATGGAAGATGGAATACGATCAGATCGAAGACTGGGGTCCGATATCCATACGTTCTGAAATATGCGAGCCACCACCTCCCAGGAATACTCCTCCGAATCTGCGATCGTAGACCCCACTAGACCTGACACGGGCCCACCCGAACCAGCCACGTCACCTGATTGTGGCACAACCAGATCTTCCTTGCGCTGAAACACCGCCTCGACCATCACACCTAGCACGGGCGGTGGCGACCTACATCGTGGGGGAAAATGACCCTTCCATGGCTTGACGCGTGCCCCTTGGCCAGCCTCAGTCCCGACGGAGAAGCAGCCGCCCCACAGGCCTCCACCGTGCCTCCCTGACTCCAAGGGGACGATGACCTACAGCGTTGGGCGCCCAACTCTAGGGAGAAAGCATCGCATGGGATGCCCTACTCCGGGGATAAAGCATCACATGGCAGTGACGTCGACCTCCTCTCCCAGAACCACGATGTTGGTGTGGGGAAACCAATCTCTTCCCAGAAGTCCTACTTGAGCTCAGCATCAGTCTTTTGATGATGGCACGCCACCATAGTCCAGCCTAGATCACCGATACATCCTCCAAGGCCTCAAGAGCCTCGCGCGCCGCAGCTCCCTCAGCCCCATCGGAGTTATAATCCCGAGGCAATGGAACCTCGATCTAGAAGACACCCCCGGCGAGGCAGCAGTCGGCGTTGACAACCCTCCCGGCGCCAGGGTGAGGCGCCTTTTAGGGCCCCTCATTTCACCTTTCTAGAGCCTAGCGCCACCCCCTGTAAGGCATTAATTATCACATAAGCAAAAAGCCCCATATATAAACATTAAAACTTCTTAAAAAAATTCATCTTATTGTACACAAATCCTATCTATTTGTAGTAAAGCCTCTACTTGGCTATCTAAATTAAGACATTTTCAAGAATAACATGGAAAAGATGAATTATCGGACAAAAGGTAGTGTTCAAACTAAGACGGCAATTATGTAACGGAGGGAATACATTGCATAATCTCACTTACCGGTTATCAATTGTAGGAGATACGGAGATAAGAAAAAAGAATTTAGTACATACATACCACCAATATCTAATTTGCATATTAGTTATAGAGTAGAATGCCAAATTCTAAGTTCACCGACGTTTGCAACATTGAATCAAAGAAGATGGATACATGTGTAATTATAGTATATAAAATATGTGAAGTATGATCCAAATTATATTAAGGAGGCTAACTTCTGACGGAGCAGAGCCAGGCCCATCAGATCGTTGATGACCTAGGTTACCACCGCTATATAAACCTCTTGTAAGCCACCGGCTGGGATAAGCTACATCTGAGAAAATCCTTAGTGTTTTGTAAACACTCCCTGTTATAGTGAAGTTTTGCTGGCTGGAGCCCATGGTTGTTCCCTCTATTTGTTGGAGAGGGTTTTCCACATTAAAAATCTGTGTCCCCCTTGCTACGATTTCTTTTTCGGTCTTTGTTATTTGCTTGTCGTAAATCTAACAAGTGGTACCAGAGCCCCAGGTTCTAATCTAGGATTTGTGACATGTTGCCATTGAAGTTCGATCTACCGCAGCTAGACTGCACCACAAGATTCTGCTTGTGGTAGGTGAAGATGCAGGCGATTCTCTCCCAAACTTCAGATCTGGATGAAGCATTGGAAGGATTCGGGAAAAGGATGCTAAGAGCTGGTCTGACAAATAGAAGCGGAAGGACCATAAGGCTTTGTCTTTGATTCAACTTCATCTGTCCAATAATATTTTGCAGGAAGTGTTGGCAGAGAAATCTGCTGCTGCTGTTTGGCTGAAACTGGAATCGATCTGCATGTCAAAGGATCTAACCAGTAATATGCATGTGAAGATGAAGTTGTTCTCGCATAGACTGCAAGAAGGTGGATCGGTAATGATTCACTTATCTATTTGCAGAGAAATTGTTTCTGATTTGCAACCTATGGAAGTAAAATATAATGAGGATCTAGCTTTATTACTCTTAAGCTCGCTGCCTAGTTCTTATACACACTTCCGTGATACAATATTGTTGAGCCGTGATGAACTAACCCTTGATGAAGTACAAGAGTCCCTCAAACCGAGGGAAAAGATGAAAACTATGGTGCAGGAAGATGGGTCGTCATCCAAGGCTGAAGCTCTGTAGGTTCATGGCAGGACCAAGCAAAGATTTAACAACTATGACAACCAAGATAAGAGAAAAGAAAGCAGAGGTCGTTTGAAGTCCAAGGGAAAGGACAAGTTCTGTAGGTATTGTAAGAAATCTAATCATGTTATTGATGATTGTTGGAAGCTGCAGAATAAGGAGAAAAGGAACGGAACCCTACCAACCTAAAGATAAGGATCAAGGTACTAGTAAGTCCGCTATTGTTTCTAGTGATAGTTCTGATGGTGAATGTTTAGCCATTTTTGCTGCTTGTGCTTCTTGTGATAATGAATGGTGTGGCGCCCCGCTAAAACCACTACTAGAAAATCGCTGTGTTTTGTGCATTGCATCATCATGACTGCATGCTCATGTCATCATGCCACATTGCATTTGAGCATCGTCATCATCATGCATCTGTTTGTCTGAAACTATTTTCGAAAAGTCTATTTTTGTTTTCTAAATACCCGCCTTTATTTCAAATCGAAACACCGGGCCTCTTCCGGGTATTTTGTTTTGTCTAAAAATAGTTTACAAAAGGGCTTTAAAATAAAAATAAATAATAAAACTATTTTTCGGACCGAGGAGGCAGCCCAACCGTTAGGCCAGGCCACCTACAACCCGGCCCAGCTAAACTGAACCTAGACCAGTCCACCCCAAACCCTAGCACCCCACCCTTCCTACCTACCGCCACATACTCCCTCCACCCTGCCGCCGCCACCCACCAGGTCCACCCACGCACGCACACACGCTGCAACGCGTGCAGCAAACCAACCCAGCCCGCCCTGACACGTTGCCCTGCTTGGCTTGGCCCCACCCCGCGTCTGCCGACCGTGACCACCTCGCATCGGATCCCTAGCCCCGGACGAAATCCCCCTCCACTGCACATCGCACGACAACCCAACCCCACCCCGCGTACGCCTACCTACTGCCTCGCTCGCATCGCAAGTCGCAACCGCTGAGCCCGCCGCTCCCGGCCGCTCTCGCCTGGCCCCACCCTAGCCTGTGCTGACAACCCCACCTCGGGAGCTCCGCCGAGGACCTAGCCCCACCACGCATCCCTCTCCCTCATCCCTTCCCACCTACCGCGAACCCCACGGTCTCCCTCTTCCTCGGCTCCCTCCGCCCGCGGTGCCTCCTTCCTCGGCCGCCACCGCGGCACCGCCGGGCACCCGGCCGCTGCAAGATCCCTTGCCGCCGCGTTGTCTCAGACCCCGTCACCAGCACCCTTCTAGCCGGCACCTAGGCCTCCGCCGCGCCCCGCCGGCCCTGCACCGATCTCTGCCAGCGTCTTCGCCCTGCCTCGGCGGAGCCTCCTGTAACAACCTCGGACCCTACGCTCTAAGTTCAAGCCTGGATGAACCAAAAGTGGTTAAAGAAGTACAGCGGGGGCCCAGGGGCCACCCACGTGTAGGCCCGTCGGCCGCCCTGACCACTTCCAAGAACATCAGGACAAGAGCAAGCGGCGTAGGCAACAGGCGAAGAGACCAAATACATACACAAGTGAGTATGTATGCAAGCTACCTTACAACAGTTCTCAGAGCCATACCATCTAAAAGAAATAGAAATATTGCAACGCCATACGGCAAGATCCAAATATCCTAGATAGAGATAATAGTGTAGGATAGCTCCTCATACATCAATCAACAGAGTATCAAGAGGAAGCGGGAAACAAGATCCGAGTACGAACGAGAAGAAAATCGGCATAAGCTGCCACATAAATAAGCACATCCCGCCCACAGATCTCACGGATCCCCATCCCCGGAATCTCTACACCGAGTGATCGTTGCCAACATCATCTGTCTCCTCCACCCAGTATCCATCTTCCGAATACACCTGTTCATCTGAATCAAACAATTTATCGTGTGAGACCCTAGGGGTACTCAGCAAGTCTTTATGCCTCTAAATGGGACATATACCTGGGTGACGCAATGGCAGCAGAAGATAATAGCTAACAAGTCTATAGATACTCGCTAACCATCCGCCTAACCAATGATAGACGAATGTCTGTTAATTAGAAACAATAGTTATAACATTATAAAGTAACAGATCCATCCTCCTTCTTGCTTACCAACGAGAAAGCGGACGAACAACCCATCTGTTGGCAGTTTTATTACTCATTCCATGAATATTGCATTGTTTACTAGTCAGATATTTCGTCAAATTAAAGTTGGTACTTTAGTTATACTTGTCTATGATCGAGAAACTGTGCTCCAAGTCGTCCATAACTGTGGACACGGCTTTCAGAAAAATTTACACTGCAGGGGTGCACAAATAGCAACACACACTCGATCAACCTCGGAAAAACCAACTCAAAACCCAACGAGGCATTCACGACAAAGCGATCACATGATTCTTAAAATATTTCAGGGGGCCACCCCATTAAGCTACCCACAACGAAGTTGGTCGCCTCCGAGACGGACCCAACGTTTGCGCCAATGGCTGTAAATGTCTGGGAACCCGAAAGTGTGACTGGGCTTGTCGATACCGCGAAAACACTCCGTAATTCCTAAACAATACAGGTGCTCCACGCACAATCTTAATAAAATTGTAACATGGCATAAGTATAGGATAGTAAATAAAACCCCAAACTAGTTTGTGGCCCCAAGAAATAGAAATGAATCAAGCTCTGGCTCAGGGGGGTCCATAAGGCCTCCCGGATGTGGATAGTGCGAATAGTCAAGGAACAGGAATCAAGTACTCGGGGTCCTACGGGACACAAGTGAGCATGAAAAACCAAATAACAGATATTGCTTACCGGTGCCTCTTTCATTAGTTATCCCATTACTACTCAGGTTAAGTTATTTAGGTACCTCGTTATCCATCAGACACTCACATACCCTACACATGCTGTTCTACGACTCGCATGGCTCAAACAACTCCTGTAGTAATGGCTCATAGGATGGAGGAACAAGCTTCGGTGGGGTTTAAAAGTAAAAGCTATGCAGTACTTGGGATTCAATTTAATGCAACCGCGACTCCATGATGCAAGAATAAGATAGAGACAATAGGTACTATATGTATGCAAGCATGTGGTAGTGCTTGTCTGGCAGCTCAGTTGAAGCGAGGGATGGATCTGGGTAGTACTCCTGGGAATCCTGGTAATTTCCCTGCTCGGCGTCTATTCGAAAGAAGAACCAAACAAACAAGGGCCAACATAAATTAAGTGCACAAGCATATGAATAAAATGCGACAAGCAAACAAGCATGCCATGATGAATGATGCACAATTTACATGGCAATAATGTAGCATGGCAAGGATGAGGTGTGGGGACAAGAATAACTCATTTTATTAATTATTTGGTCAAGTTTTATTGCCATAAACAGTTCTGATTTTTAATATTGATAAGATGCATGCTGCAAAACAGAACATGGAATGCATAAATAGAACAGGCTCGTCGCGCTGATCGATTTAGACATATTATTTGTCGAATTTGGAGATATAGAATTAATGTTATTAATTAATTAAGAAAAGGCATTTTTATTGCAATTAAGAAATCTCGAAAAGTTAATTTAGCCAAACATTATTTTGGAGGGCAGGTTTGAATTCCTCACATTTTCCTGATTCAAAAACATATATCATTTGCATTATTTGGATTTATTAATTAAAAGTTATTAATTCTGGATATAAATCATTTAAACAAATTCTAGAAAAGATTTTTATTAAACAGAAAAGAACCGAGACTTTTTACAATTAGAGGAAGCTAGCCACCGTCACCGACAAGTGGGGCCACGCTGAGCTGGCGGAAAATGACGCGCGATTGAGAGTTTCTCACCGCGGGGTCGTCTAGCCGGGCTGACAGACAGGTGGGGCCGACGTATCCGCGGGGCCATGCACGAGCGCGCGAACCGGGTGCAGCCACGTGGCCGAGACAGGGACGGCGGGTTGAGGAACCAAAAGCCGGGGTACCCTTTTATAAAAGAGCAACCGCGGCTGGCTGGTGGGCCTAGAAAGGACTGCGGGTTGAGAACTTTAAAGAACAAGGGGCCAACTGCAAAAAGAAAAGGAGGCCATGTTCCTCTTCTCCGTTCTCTGATGGAACTGACGGCACGGGGGAACTAGCGCGGCAGGGACTCGAACTCGCGATCTGGCGTGCGCGCGCGGGCGGCGGCGACCACTGGGGCGGGCTTGGTTTGATGCTGGGTAACAGCTGCGCGGCCAGAAGAGGTTACCGCGGCGCATCGTCGGAAGGACGACCGTGAGCGCGATGCACAGAGGGTGCTCGACAGATCGATCAACGCGTCCAGGAAGCAGCGATGAGCGTGAGGATGTCTGGGGGACGCAGGAGCTCACCGGGAGTGTGTTGGTGGTGGCGGATCGGCCTGGAGCGCAGCGGATCAGCGGCGTTGCAGGCGACCAGAGGCTAGGGTTTTCTTCGGCTCGACGGCGTGCAACGGGGTTGGCCGTCTCCTCCTCCTCGTCTCCGAGTATAGGCAGCTTCCTGGGGATCTCCTCGGTCTTCCTCGACACCTCAACACCACGCCCGCCTCCTCCTAGGTACTGTGACGAGTCGATGCCGACGGTGGCCGAACGGAGATGGAAGAGAGAGGGGGGTATCGGCAGGTGGTGATCTTGGTGGTGAGGGCGGCAATGGGCAATGCCCTGCGGGAGATCTGAGGCTACAAGGCAGAGGAGGGGGTAGATAAGGTCGAGGGCAGAGGGAGAGCACATGGGGCTCGGGTGTTAAAGGTGGTGGTCACGTTTTTCCCTTCTCCCTCCTCTCACATGCTGGCTCGGGTAGGTTGGGCCAGGGTTCGAGCAGCGGCTGGAACCAGAGGGGAGGAGCAGGTGTGGGCGATGGGGTACGCTTGGCAGCAAGGAAGAGAAGAACAGAGAGGGGAGGGCTCGGCTAGGGTAGCTAGGGCTGGTTTCGAGCATGAGGAAGGGTGGCCCGAGCCAGGTTAGGTTAGGGAGGCTCTTGGCCGAGCCAAACACCAGGGGTGGATCGGTTTGGGAGAGGAAAAGGTGAGGTGAGAGTAGCTAGGGTTTAGCTAGAAAAAGAGAGAGAGGAAAAATTAGCTAGGTTTAGAGAGAGTTTAGTTTAGAGCTTGTGCTTAGGTTAGGTTAGTTTGGGTTTAGGAGTTGATATGGAACATCAAAGGGAGTTGGAATTTCAAACAAAAGGAAGAACCAAAGGAACTAAAGAGAGAGAGGTGGGATGAGATGATCTTGCACGTGGCATTCTCTCATGCACATGATAATATTTGGTGAAAACTAAATATATATCCCATGTATGCTTGACAAAGAGAAAATCACTCAAAGAATTGCAAGGTGGAGGACCAGAGAAAGAATGCGCATTAATTTGGTTTATTTGTTTCAATTGGTTTGAAACAAACTCCACCCAAATATTCCAAAAGAAACCAAAAATAGCAGAGCAAGAGAGAGGCCTTGCATGGGCCATGCATGAAGAATAATTGCCGCATTCATTAGTTGTGAAAACAACTACATATACATATGCGCATCTATTACTATAACTACCTCGGTGAATTACGCTCTTAGTTACATGCCTGGATGAACGAAAGTGGTTAAAATAGTACGGTGGGGCCCGGGGCCACTCACGGTAGACCTTTCGGCCGTCCTAACCATTTTCAGATCATCGGGACAAGAACGAGCGGCGTAATCAGCAGGCGAAGGGATCAACTACATACACAAATGAGTATGTATGCAAGCCACATACAACAGTCCTCAGAGCCATTCCATCTAAAATAAATAGAAATTATTGCAACGCCATACGGCCAGATTCAAATATCCTAGATAGAGATAATATTTTAGGATAGCTCCTCATACATCAAACATCAGAGTATCAGGCAGAAGTGGAAGACAAGATCCGAGTACGGATAAGAAGCAAATCGGCATAAGATGCCACATGAATAAACACATCCCGCCCACAGATCTCATGGATCCCCGTTCCCGGAATCTCTACACTGAGTGATCGTTGCCAACATCATCTGTCTCCTCCACCCAGTATCCTTCTTTCGAATACACCTGTTCATCTAAATCAAACAATTTATCGTGTGAGACCCTAGTGGTACTCAGCAAGTCTTTATGCCGCTAAAGGGGACACAACCTGGGGTGACGCAATTGCAGCAGAAGATAATAACTAACAAGTCTAAAGATACTCGCTAACTATCCGCCTAACCAATGATAGACGGACGTCCGTGAATTAAGAACAACAGTTATAATAGTATAATTAACAGATCCATCCTCCTCCTCGCTTACCAACGAGGAAGCGGACGAACAACCCCCCATCCGTTGGCAGTTTTATTAACCATTCCATGAGTATTGCACTATTTACTAGTCAAGTACTTAGTCAATTTAAAAGCGGTACTTTAGTTAGACTTGTCTATGATCGAGAAACTATGCTCCAAGCCGTCCATCACCGCGGACACGGCTTTCAGAAAGATTTCCCCTGTAGGGGTGCACAAATAGCAACACACACTCGATCAACCTCGGACAAACCAACTCAAAACCCAACGAGGCATTCACGACAAAGCGATCACAGGATTCAGAAATATTTCAGGGGGCCACCCCATTAAGCTACCCGCAACGAAGCTAGCTGACTCTGAGATGGACTCAAGGTTTGTGTGGACGGCGGTAAACGACTGGGAACCCGAAATTGTGACTGGGCTTCTCGATACCGCGAAAACGTGTCATGATCCAAAACAGTACAGGTGCTCCTCGCACAATCTTAAATAAAGCAGTAACATGGCATAAGTACAGGATGGTAATAAAGCCCCAAACTAATTGTGGCCCCAAGAAATAAGAATGAATCAAGCTCTGGCTCAGGGGGGGTCCATAAGGCCTCCCGGATGTGGATGGTGCGAATAGTCAAGGAACAGGAATCAAGTACTCGGGGTCCTACGGGACACAAGTGAGCATGAAAAACCAAATAGCAGATATTGCTCACCGGTGCCTCTTTCATTAGTTATCCCATTACTACTCAGGTTATGTTGTTTAGGTACCTCGTTATTCATCAGACACTCACATACCCTACGCATGCTTTTCTACGACTCGCATGGCCCAAACAATTCCTGTAGTAATGGCTCATGGGATGGAGGAACAAGCTTCGGTGGGGTTTAAAAGTAAAGGCTATGCATTACTTGGGATTCAATTTAATGCAATCGCGACTCAATGATGCAAGAATAAGATAGAGGCAATAGGTACTATATGTATGCAAGCATGTGGTAGTGCTTGCCTGGCAGCTCAGTTGAAGCGAGAGATGGATCTGGGTAGTACTCCTGTGATTCCTGGTAATTCTCCTGCTAGGCGTCTATTCGAAGAAGAACCAAACAAACAAGGGCCAACATAAATAAGGTGCACAAGCATATGAATTAAAATGCGACAAGCAAACCAGCATGCCATGATGAATGATGCACAATTTACATGGCATTAAAGTAGCATGGCAAGGGTGAGGTGTGGGGTGCAAGAATAAAGAATTTTATAAATTATTTAACCAAGTTTTATTGCCATAAACAGTTCTGATTTTTAATAATGACATGATGCATGCTTCAATTCAGAACAACGACTGCATAGATAGAACTGGCTCGTCACGTTGATCAATTTAGACATATTACTTGTCAAATTTGGAGTTGTAGAATTAAAGTTATTAATTTATTAAGAAAAGGGCATTTATTTCTAATTTTAATCATCTCGAAATTTTAAAGTGCTCAAACATTATTTTGAATGGCATATTTAAAATCCTCACATTTTTCTGATTCAAAAACATATATCAATTGTATTATTTGGATTTGTAATTTAAAAGTTATTTAAAAACAAATTTGAATTTGAAATTTAAACATTTACTGAAAGCATTTTTATTTTAACAGAAATCGCCAGGACTTTTTACACCCAGAATATTTCAGCCCAAGCCACTAACGGATGGGGCCGGCGCAAACTGGGGCACACGCGCGCCGAAAAGGTTTTTCTCACCGCGGCGCTACCTAGCCACTTAGGGTGACAGGTGGGTCCGGTGGCTATGGGCCCACGTGACAGCGGCTGAGCACGCAGAGACTGACAGGTGGGGGCGTGCTGGAGCGCGGGTTGAGGCTACGAAAGTCGGGGTGCCTTTTTGTAAATATTACCCAGCGGCTGGCAGGTGGGCTCGCGCGTACTGCGGGTTGAGGCGGCAAAAGAAGTAGGGGGTATATGCAAAAATGGGGCCGCGTACTGTTGTTCTTCTCGGTGTTCTGACGAACCTGACGGCGACAGCACGCGTGCCGCAGAACGGGGACTCGAACCGGGGATCTGGGCGTGCGCGCGGAGGGCGAAGCCGCTGTGGTAGGTCGGGGTTGTTGTCAGGGAGTAGCTGGGCGGCTATGTGAGGCGTGACGCGGCACGGAGGTGGCAGATGCCAGCGGCCAATGGCGCACCGAGAGCGTTCGGTGAAACGCCTGCCGTGGCTAGGGTTTAAGAGCGAGGCGGAGGATGTCTAGGTGGGAGAGGGACTCACCGCGGGGTGGTTGCCGGTGGCGGATCGGGGCGGGACGCAGCAGAGCGACGACGAGGCTGGCGGTCGGCGACCTAGGGTTTCGTCAGGGTGGTGATGGTTCTGGTGGATCTGGTTCTCCTCCTCCTCGCTGGCGCATCCAGGGTGAAGCAGGTGAACCTCCTTGGTCTCCTCAACCACCTCCACGTCAACCACGATCGCTGGAACGAGGGAGCGGCGGCTGTACTGGCGGTGACCGGCGAGAGGAGATGGCCTCAGTGAAGAAGAAGAAGGGGAGAGGCAGGGCTCTGGGGTGGATCTAGCGATGCCAGGGCGCGTGAGGCGAGGGAGTACCTAGGGAAGGAGGATGGGGTGACGTGCGGGAGTGGGGTAGAGATAAAGGTGGCTCACCTTTTTCTCCTGCTTGTCGCGCGCACGAGCTGGGGCTCGGCTTGGCCAGGCAGGGCATGGCAGGTGGACCAGCATAGAGGGAGAAAGGCTCGGCTGGTGGGGGCCTCTGACAGAGAGAGAGCGAGGTAGAGAGAGAGAGAAGAAGAGGGTCGGGTGGATCTCGGTTAGGAGGGTAGATGGCCAGGGTTGGGGCTAGCTTCGGCATGGGTTGGAGGAAGAGGGGCTAGTGGGACCTGCTGGCAGGGAGAGGGATAGGCCCAGCCTCGGCATGGTGAGAGGAGGGAGGTGAGGTGAGGGTTAGGGTTTAGCTTAGAACTAGGGTTAGAGAGAAAATAGAGGAAACTAGGGTTAGGGAATTAGGGTTTAAAAGAGGGTGACATGATGGTGTTGGAGAGAGGGTAGGGTGTAGGGTTTAAACCACATGAGCATAAGCATGATCAAGCATGAGGGGTTGGTAAGGTGGTGAGGGGTTTTGGTATGCATGATCAAGTGAGAGAATGATGGACATGGGGATGGTTTTACAAGCTCATGCATGGCACCACACATGTGAGGTTGATGAGGTAGAGATGAAGAGAGAAAAAGATAAGATCTCACAAGAGAAAGGTTCCACTCAAAGCAATGAAAAACCAAAAGAAAAGAAATCGTGATGATGATGGTTGCATGGCCCATGCAAAACATTAAATGCCATGTTTAAATTCTTGTGAAAACAAAATAATTAATCATGGCATTTATGCAGGTGCATCCTCAAAAATATGGATTAAGGGCCAAGCTAAGGATTGAAGGAATGTTCCATGTGGAGTGAATGGAGATGACCATATTTGAATATATTTTGGACATGCTAGTGTGTATATTCCACTATGTGCATATTATCCTCAAAATATAACAACATGAACAACATTCCCATATCAATCCATATGGAAGCATGTAGAATGGAAAAGGATCCATTCCAAACAACATGAGCTAGAGATAAACTCAAATAGAATGCAATGCTCACATATGGTGGAATGGTAGAATGATGGGGTGGTGACAAGAAAGGTGGTGGAGTCAAAAAGATATGCCCCCAACTCAACTTGGGCATCAAGCATTAATGAAGATTCAAATACAATGTATCAAGAACCAAATAAAAGTAATAATGTGTATGAGAGAAGAACCAAATGGAAAAGGGTTTTATATGATGATCAAATGCAAGGTGGCATGATGACATGAGCATGATATAATTATGATGCAACAAATATCTGTAGGAAGTAGCCATTATATTACTAGACCAAGTAGCATTACCATTGTTAGACAATTGGGATGCTACAATTACCCCATGCACATCCATACTTGACTAAAGACCACAACATAAGCTACAAACTTGATAAAATATGGTAAGGGTGGATTTAAGCATAATTGAATATAATAGGCCATGCTAGTGTGTATGTCCCACTAGAAGATTATTTGGCAACAATTATATTTAAACAATGCTCAATTATTCCCAAAACAAACCATATGGAAGATAGAGCAAGTGAAATCAACCACATGCATGCAAAGGTGGCCATGTGGCTCTCCACATATCAACAATGTGAAAACAACATGAGGCATATATGGGAGCATGTGGAATTAGAAGTGGATCCATCCCAACCCCCATGAGCTAGAGGTAAACCCAAATAAAATGCAAAGCTCACATATAGTTGGATGGTGGAATTATGGGGTGGTGACAAGAAAAGGTGGTGGAGTTAAATAAAAGATATGCCCCCAACTCAACTTGGGCATGAAGCATTTATCAAGAACCAAATACAATATATCAAAAGGCAAAATACAATTAATAGTGCATATGAGGTAAGAACCAAATGAAGAAGGGTTTTATATGATGCTCAAATGCAAGGTGGCATGATGACATGAGCATGATATAATTATGATGCAACAATTATATGTAGGAAGTAGCATTTTATTATTAGACCATGTAGCATTACAGATGTTAGACAGATGGGATGCTACAACTCTCCCGCACTAAACAGGAATCTCGCCCCGAGATTCTAGGAAGAAGAAGAAGAAGACACGAATAGGGTAGGATACTTGGCACGGAGCTCATCCTCACGTTCCCAAGTGGCTTCATCAACGGAATGGCGCGACCACTGCACCTTGCAGAACTTTATAGACTTGTTGTGAGTCTTTCTTTCTGTGACTTCTAGGATTTTTGTGGGGTGTTCTTGATAAGATAGATCTTCTTGGAGATTGATGAGCTCGTGGTCCACGGTCCTGCCGGGATCCTTGAAGCACTTCTTGAGTTGAGAGATATGGAAAACATCATGGACCTTGAGTTTTTCAGGGAGCTCATGAGCATAAGCAACTTCTCCTCTTCTTCCACGAACTTTGAAAGGACCGATGTATCTAGGAGTCAGCTTTCCTTTGATACCAAACTGGTGCATGCCTCTCATGGGAGTGACACGAAGGTAAACGAGATCACCAGGGATAAACTCCATGTGTGTGTGCTTTCTGTCATAGTTGCTCTTCTGGCGACTTTGAGCAACCTTCAGGTTTTCAAGAATGATGTGGACCTTCTCCTCCGCCTGAGTTACAATGTCGTGGTCAAACAATGTTCTTTCACCTGCGCCCGACCAACCAATCGGAGTTCTGCATTTGCGTCCATAGAGAACCTCAAATGGTGCCATCTTTAGACTCTTCTAGAAGCTATTGTTGTAAGAGAACTCAGCATAAGGAAGGCATTCTTCCCACTTCATGCCGAAAGAGATGACGCAAGCACGGAGCATATCTTCCAGAATCTGATTGATCCTTTCAACTTGTCCTTGCGACTGAGGGTGGTAACATGTGCTGAAGTTCAACTTTGTTCCCAAAGCATTTTGGAAACTTTCCCAGAACTTGGAAGTGAAGATGCTTCCACGGTCTGAGCTGATCTCAATAGGAACCCCATACAGAGAGACAATTCTGTTGATATAGAGCTCAGCCAACTGAATTGCAGAAATTGTTTCCTTGACGGGAAAGAAGTGAGCTCCTTTAGAAAGCCTGTCGATGACAACAAAGATTGCATTGTTGCCCTTCCGTGACCTTGGAAACCCAGTTATGAAGTCCATCTCTAATTTCTCCCATTTCCATTCCGGAGGCGTCAATGGCTGTAGAAGACCAGAAGGTTTCTGATGGACAACTTTAACTCTGTGGCAGACATCACACTCGGAGACATACTTGGCACAATATCATTTCAATCCAGGCCACCAATATTGTGTTTTCAAGTCCATGTACATCTTTGTGCTACCAGGATGGATAGAAAGAACAAAATCATGAGCTTCTTTAAGAACTTTCTCTCTCAAACCCGGATGCTTCGGAACGAACATCCGGTGCTCAAAGAATAGAGTGCCTTGGTCGTCGACGTGGAAGGACTCATACTTCGGCAGCTGAATGTTGGAGATGATCTTTTTGGTGTAAGGATCACCAAGTTGAATGGAGCGAACTTTTTCTTCCAAGAGAGGGGTTGCCAGAAGATTCAGAAGATACCCTTGATCCACAATTTCAAGGTTGAGCTGGCCGAATTCCTCGCACAAGAGAGGCTATTGTTCTTCCACCATGAGGTTGTTGACATAAGCTTTTTGGCTAAGAGCATAGGCCATGACATTAGCTTTTCCAGGAGTGTAGTTGATGGTCAGATCGAAATCATTAATTGCTTCAATCCACCTCCTCTGACGAAGGTTGAGATCAGGTTGTGTGAAGATATACTTCAGACTCTTGTGATCCGAAAAGATCTCACAACGGTTGCCAAGCAAGTAGTGCCTCCATACTTTCAAAGCAAAGACAACTGCTGCGAGTTCGAGGTCATGTGTAGGATAGTTGATCTCATGCGTCTTCAACTGTCGAGAGGCATAAGCAACAACTTGTTTTTCTTGCATAAGGACCGCACCCAATCCTTGCAAGGAGGCATCACAGAATATTTGGAAAGGCTTTGATGTATCTGGGGGAATCAAGACTGGTGTGGAAGTGAGCTTCTCTTTGAGTGTTTCAAAGCTTGCTTGACATGCAGGATACCAAAGGTATTTCTTGCCTTTCTTGAGTAGATCGGTAAGAGGCTTCGCAATCTTCGAGAAGTTCTAAACGAAGCGACGGCAGTAACTAGCCAAACCAAGGAAACTCTAGACTTCTTTGGGTGGAAGCCACTCAACAATTGTCCGAACAGTTTCTGGGTTGACGACAATGCCCTTAGCAGAGATGACGTGACCAAGATAGGTGACTTCAGGAAGCCAAAATTCACACTTGGAGAACTTTGCATACAGCTGGTTCTCACGAAGCTTGTTTAGGACACACCGAAGGTGTTCTTCATGTTCTTCCTTTGACTTAGAATAGACAAGAAAGTCATCCAGATAGACCACGACAAACTTATCAAGATACTCCATGAAAACTGAGTTCATAAGCCTCGAGAAGGTGGCAGGTGCATTGGTGAGACCGAAAGACATGACCGTGTACTCATACAAGCCATAGCGGGTGGTGAAAGTTGTTTTAGGAACATCTTCCTTGCGAATCTTGATTTGATGATATCCACTTCTCAAGTCAAGCTTAGAGAATACCACAGCTCTAGCTAGTTGATCGAAGAGATCATTAATCCGCGAAAGGGGATATTTATTCTTGATGGTTTTAGCATTGAGAGCCCGATAGTCAACACAAAGTCTATCAGTGCGGTCTCGCTTCTTCACAAAGATGGTTGGGCTACCCCAAGAAGAAGTACTGTGCTGAATGAAACCCAACTTCTCTTTTTCATTAAGCTGACGTTTGAGTTCAGCCAACTCAGCAGGACCCATTTTATAAGGCCGCTTGGAGATAGGAGCAGTACTAGGTTCAAGCTCAATCACAAACTTGACCTCTCTGTCAAGAGGCATACCTAGTAACTCTTCAGGAAAAACATCTGGGAACTCACAGACCACTGGAACACTCTGAATAGCATCCATAGCATCATCATTCAGAGCCGCCAAAGAGAAAAGCTGAATTGCAGGAGTTAGACTTGGATAATAGACTATATGGCCTTCAGGAATTTTCAGAGAAACCGAGCATTCAGCACAATCAATCACAGCTGCATTTGCTGTTAACCAATCCATGCCCAAGATAAATTCAATGTCAGAATTGCCCAGAATAATTAAGGAAGCCGGGAACAAAGAGCCACCAATTAGAATTTGATTGCCATGACTGATTTTGGAAGATGCCATTGTTGCTCCGGGTGAAAGAACCATTAAACGTTTAGGGAGAGGATCCATAGGTAACCCATTCTCATCAGCAAAACTTGTAGAGACAAAAGAATGCGATGCACCAGAATCAAATAGAACTCGTGCAGGGACTGAGTTAATAGGAAGCATACCCATCACAACTCCAGGTGCATGTTCAGCTTGAGCGACGTTGACACAGTTGGCTCGAGCAACAGTGGACCCGGGCTTAGTGTTGATGTTGAGAGCCCGAGGTGGAGGTGCACGAACCATAGAAGAACTTGTTGCAGGTCTTGGAGGTGGTGGAGGAAGAGCTTTGTTGTTCATGGGACAACTCCAGTGTTGATGCCTAGTGTTCCCACAAGTGTAACAAGCACCAGGTGGACGTGGAGCAGCATAGCCAGGGACTCAACCAGGCGCTCCAGGGTAGTTGTGGTTGTAGCCCCTAGGAGCAGCGGTGAAGGAGTTTGGTGGCCTTGCCGCGTAGCTTAAAGGTCTTGGTGGAGCCAGTAGCGGCGGTGCGGTATTAGGAACCCATACACGGCGCTTAGAAGGAGCTGTCATAGCTGAAGAACTTGCTGCGTCACAGCTGTGTTTCTTGGACTCCTCGAACACTTGCCTACTGGCTTCTTCCTGTAGAGCTGTATGTTGGAGTTCTAGAAAAGACCCCGGCCTTGCATGAGTGATTGCATATTTGATAGATGCATTGAGCCCTTGCCTGAACCTCTTTTGCTTCTTCTTGTCATCAGAGATCTCATCGCCACCATACCGAGAAAGATTCATGAAGTTTCTGATATAGGTATTGACATTGTCATTGCCCTGCTTGAGGTTGAGAAACAACATCCTTCATCCTTTCCATGACAATTTCTGAAAGATATTGCTCTTTGAAAGCCCCAGTGAACTGCTCCCAACTAGGCTAAAAACCAGAGTGGTTTGCCTTCATGTAATTCTCCCACCATAGAGATGCGTCTCCCTTTAGAAGGTGAGTGGCACATTTTACCCATTCTTTCTCAGGTACATCAGCAGTCATCAACAACCTTGACATCTCACGAAGCCAATCATCAGCATCCAATGGCTGATCAGACACCTCAAAGTGGCGTGGGTTAAACTTCAGAAAGCCCTTGATGTCTCCACGCTTGGGAGGTGGAGGTAGCGGATCCAACTCATTCCTCCTGACACTTTCTTCAAAATGCTGCTGGTTCTGCTGCATTGTGCCCAAGGCATTAGCAATACTTGCCAACGCAGCCCCCAGTTCAGGTGGTATGTCCTCCTCAGTATGGCGTGGTGGTGCTATCCTGTGATTGATATAAGACTCAAGTTAGTACCATAATGGAGAATAATAATAATCCAAAATAGTACCAAAATGGAATTAACCAAGATTAAAGGATACAAATCACTAAGATGATATTAAAATATCAACAAAGTTCGAAGCACCTAGAAGATATTAAGCATATCACACACGACTGAACAAGGAGTGTGGTACACAAAGCTATCAAAGAAAAAATTTCCGCAAATTTTAGCATTAAAATACCACTATATGCGCAAAACCACTTAACTAATCAAGATTAGTAGCTCTACCAATTCAATATACAAGAGCGAATGATAAAAGTAGTTGTATGGTCGCGACTCCATCCCGCACTCAAATCATTACTCGGCACATGAATAAGTAAAACACATATCCCAACTCCCTTCCTTCTTAAGATGAACCTAAAGATTAGCAACTACGGAAACAAACAACCCAAACAAGATAGCGTTTGATAACAAAGAGTAAGACAGATCACGTCGGTTTACAACGAATCAGATAGATCGCGTCGGTTTACAAAAGCCTGTCGGTATGGAATGTACCAACAGTTGATAACCAAAAGGAAGATAGCGACAACAAGTTGGATGCAACAGATAGACAAGGAATTACACACACACACACACTCACACAACCTATGGTACTACGGAACCCCGAACACGTGAATCCTAGTTTGAATTTTAGAAGAGGATTGAAAATGTTACACTTCCTTACCAGAAAAGGGTGGGTGGGTGGGTAAGAAGAAAAGTGGAAGCAGTCCTACTCTCGCGTTTTTGTTTTTCCCTAGTATACATAACTATCCAAAATATTTGCTAGACTGACAATGACCATTTGCCTGAGACCCTGAAGGGCGGGATGGCTCTGATACAAATTGTAACAACCTCGGACCCTACGCTCTAAGTTCAAGCCTAGATGAACCAAAAGTGTTTAAAGAAGTACAGCGGGGGCCCAGGGGCCACCCACGTGTAGGCCCGTCGGCCGCCCTAACCACTTCCAATAACATCGGGACAAGAGCGAGCGGCGTAGGCAACAGGCGAAGAGATGAAATACATACACAAGTGAGTATGTATGTAAGCTACCTTACAACAGTTCTTAGAGCCATAACATCTAAAAGAAATAGAAATATTGCAACGCCATACGGCAAGATCCAAATATCCTAGATAGAGATAATAGTGTAGGATAGCTCCTCATACATCAATCAACAGAGTATCAAGCGGAAGCGGGAATCAAGATCCGAGTACGGACAAGAAGAAAATCGGCATAAGATGCCACATAAATAAGCACATCCCGCCCACAGATCTCACGGATCCCCATCCCCGGAATCTCTACACCGAGTGATCGTTGCCAACATCATCTATCTCCTCCACCCAGTATCCATCTTGCGAATACACCTGTTCATCTGAATCAAACAATTTATCGTGTGAGACCCTAGGGGTACTCTACAAGTCTTTATGCCTCTAAAGGGGACATATACCTGGGGTGACGCAATTGCAGCAAAAGATAATAGCTAACAAGTCTATAGATACTCGCTAACCATCCGCCTAACCTATGATAGACGGATGTCCGTTAATTAGAAACAGCGGTTATAATAGTATAAAGTAATAGATCCATCCTCCTTCTCGCTTACCAACGAGAAAGCGGACGAACAACCAATTTGTTGGCAGTTTTATTACTCATTCCATGAATATTGCACAATTTACTAGTCAGATATTTCGTCAAATTAAAGTCGGTACTTTAGTTATACTTGTCTATGATCGAGAAATTGTGCTCCAAGTCATCCAAAACCACGGACACGGCTTTCAGAAAGATTTAGCCTGCAGGGGTGCACAAATAGCAACACACACTCGATCAACCTCGGAAAAACCAACTCAAAATCCAACGAGGCATTCATGACAAAGCGATCACATGATTCATAAAATATTTCAGCGGGCCACCCCATTAAGCTACCCGCAACAAAGTTGGTCGGCTCCGAGACGGACCCAAGGTTTGCGCCAATGGCTGTAAACGTCTGGGAACCCAAAAGTGTGACTGGGCTTGTCGATACCGCGAAAACACTCCACAATTCCTAAACAGTACAGGTGCTCCACGCACAATCTTAATAAAACAGTAACATGGCATAAGTACAGGATAGTAAATAAAACCCCAAACTAGTTTGTGGCCCCAAGAAATAGAAATGAATCAAGCTCTGGCTCAGGGTGGTCCATAAGGCCTCCCGGATGTGGATAGTGCGAATAGTCAAGGAATAGGAATCAAGTACTCGGGGTCCTACGGGACACAAGTGAGCATGAAAAACCAAATAAAAGATATTGCTTACCGGTGCCTCTTTCATTAGTTATCCCATTACTACTCAGGTTAAGTTGTTTAGGTACCTCGTTATCCATTAGACACTCACATACCCTACACATGTTGTTCTACGACTCGCATGGCTCAAACAACTCCTGTAGTAATGGCTCATAGGATGGAGGAACAAGCTTCGGTGGGGTTTAAAAGTAAAAGCTATGCAGTACTTGGGATTCAATTTAATGCAACCACGACTCCATGATGCAAGAATAAGATAGAGGCAATAGGTACTATATGTATGCAAGCATGTGGTAGTGATTGCCTGGCAGCTCAATTGAAGCGAGGGATGGATCTAGGTAGTACTCCTGGGATTCCTGGTAATTCCCCTGCTCGGCGTCTATTCGAAAGAAGAACCAAACAAACAAGGGCCAACATAAATAAAGTGCACAAGAATATGAATAAAATACGATAAGCAAACAAGCATGCCATGATGAATGATGCACAATTTACATGGCAATAATGTAGCATGGCAAGGGTGAGGTGTGGGGACAAGAATAACTTATTTTATTAATTAGTTGGTCAAGTTTTATTGCCATAAACAGTTCTGATTTTTAATATTGACAAGATGCATGCTGCAAAACAGAACATGGAATGCATAAATAGAACAGGCTCGTCGCGCTGATCGATTTAGACATATTATTTGTCGAATTTGGAGATATAGAATTAATGTTATTAATTAATTAAGAAAAGGCATTTTTATTGCAATTAAGAAATTTCGAAAAGTTAATTTAGCCAAACATTATTTTGGAGGGCAGGTTTGAATTCCTCACATTTTCCTGATTCAAAAACATATATCATTTGCATTATTTCGATTTATTAATTAAAAGTTATTAATTCTGGATATAAATCATTTAAACAAATTCTGGAAAAGATTTTTATTAAATAGAAAAGAACCAAGACTTTTTAGACTCAGAGGAAACTAGCCACCGTCACTGACAAGTGGGGCCGCGCTGAGCTGGCGGAAAACGACGCGCGACAGAGCTTTTCTCACCGCGGGGTCGTCTAGCCGGGCGGACAGACAGGTGGGGCCGACGTATCCGCGAGGCCACGCACGGGCGCGCGAACCGGGCGCAGCCACGTGGCTGAGACAGGGACGGCGGGTTGAGGAACCAAAAGCCGGGGTACCTTTTTATAAAAGAGCAACCGCGGCTGGCAGGTGGGCCTGGAAAGGACTGCGGGTTGAGAACTTTAAAGAACAAGGGGCCAACTGCAAAAAGAAAAGGAGGCCCTGTTCCTCTTCTCCGTTCTCTGACGGAACTGACGGCACGGGGGAACTGGCGCGGCGGGGACTCGAACTCGCAATCTGGCGTGCGCGCGCGGGCGACGGCGACCACTGGGGCGGGCTTGGTTTGATGCTGGGTAACAGCTGCGCGGCCAGAAGAGGTTACCGCGGCGCATCGTCGGAAGTACGACCGTGAGCGCGATGCACAGAGGGCGCTCGACAGATCGATCAACGTGTCCAGGAAGCAGCAATGAGCGTGAGGATGTCTGGGGGACGCAGGAGCTCACCGGGAGTGTGTTGGTGGTGGCGGATCGGCCTGGAGCGCAGCGGATCAGCGGTGTTGCAGGCGACCCGAGGCTAGGGTTTTCTTCGGCTCGACGGCGTGCAACGGGGTTGGCCGTCTCCTCCTCCTCGTCTCCGGGTATAGGCAGCAACCTGGGGATCTCCTCGGTCTTCCTCGACACCTCAACACCACGCCCGCCTCCTCCTAGGTACTGTGGCGAGCCGATGCCGACTGTGGCCGAACGGAGATGGAAGAGAGAGGGGGGTATCGGCAGGTGGTGATCTTGGTGGTGAGGGCGGCGATGGGCAATGCCCTGGGGGAGATCTGAGTCTACAAGGCAGAGGAGGGGGTAGATAAGGTCGAGGGCAGAGGGAGAGCACATGGGGCTCGGGTGTTAAAGGTGGTGGTCACCTTTTTCCCTTCTCCCTCCTCTCACGTGCTGGCTCGGGTAGGTTGGGCCAGGGTTTGAGCAGCGGCTGGAACCAGAGGGGAGGAGCAGGTGTGGGCGGTGGGGTACGCTTGGCAGCAAGGAAGAGAAGAATAGAGAGGGGAGGGCTCGGCTAGGGTAGCTAGGGCTGGTGTCAAGCATGAGGAAGGGTGGCTCAGGCCAGGTTAGGTTAGGGAGGCTCTTGGCCGAGCCAAACACCAGGGGTGGATCGGTTTGGGAGAGGAAAAGGTGAGGTGAGAGTAGCTAGGGTTTAGCTAGAAAAAGAGAGAGAGGAAAAATTAGCTAGGTTTAGAGAGAGTTTAGTTTAGAGCTTGTGCTTAGGTTAGGTTAGTTTGGGTTTAGGAGTTGATATGGATAAGAGAGTTGGAATTTCAAACAAAAGGAAGAACCAAAGGAACCAAAGAGAGAGAGGTGGGAGGAGATGATCTTGCATGTGGCATTCTCTCATGCACATGATAATATTTGGTGAAAAATAAATATATATCCCATGTATGCTTGACAAAGAGAAAACCACTCAAAGAGTTGCAAGGTGGAGGACCAGAGAAAGAATAAGCATTTATTTGGTTTATTTGTTTCAATTGGTTTCAAACAAACTCCACCCAAATATTCCAAAAGAAACCAAAAATAGCAGAGTAAGAGAGAGGCCTTGCACGGGCCATGCATGAAGAATAATTGCCACATTCATGAGTTGTGAAAACAACTACATATACATATGGGCATCTATTACCCCCATGCACATCCATACTTGAATAAAGACCACAACGTAAGCTACAAACTTGATAAAATATGGTAAGGGTGGATTTAAGCATAATTGAATATAATAGGCCATGCTAGTGTGTATGTCCCACTAGAAGATCATTTGGCCACAATTATATTTAAACAATGCTCAATTATTCCCAAAACAAACCATATGGAAGATAGAGCAAGTGAAATCAACCACATGCATGCAAAGGTGGCCATGTGGCTCTCCACATATCAACAATGTGAAAACAACATGAGGCATATATGGGAGCATGTGGAATTAGAAGTGGATCCATCCCAACCCACATGAGCTAGAGGTAAACCCAAATAAAATGCAAAGCTCACATATAGTTGGATGGTGGAATTATGGGGTGGTGACAAGAAAATGTGGTGGAGTTAAATAAAAGATATGCCCCCAACTCAACTTGGGCATGAAGCATTTATCAAGAACCAAATACAATATAGCAAAAGGCAAAATACAATTAATAGTGCATATGAGGTAAGAACCAAATGAAGAAGGGTTTTATATGATGCTCAAATGCAAGGTGGCATGATGACATGAGCATGATATAATTATGACGCAACAATTATATGTAGGAAGTAGCATTTTATTATTAGACCATGTAGCATTACAGATGTTAGACAGATGGGGTGCTACACCTCGTCACGCCGCTGCTCCCGGCCGCCAAGCTCTGCCACCACTCGTCAAGCGCCACCCTCTCTGTTCCCGACCTACTAAGCTGCGCGCCGCCACCGCGGACGTCCTCCTCATCGCCCACCGAGTTCTGCGCAGCGCCGCCACGGCCCCACCTCGTGCTCTGCATCATCGCCGCACCCACAGAGCCTCGCCGAAGCCTCGATGGCGTCCTCTGCCACTGCTTTTCTTGGCCGCTTCCCCATCCTCGCCGCCCTCTGCACCCCGTCGTCAGCCGCCAGATCCCGAGCTCTGCTCGCCGCGGGATCCCTCCGCCCAGCTCGCCGCCCGTGCATGCTTCGCCCTGCTCGACCCTGAGCCCCCCGCGCGCGTCGCTGCCCGAGCCACGACCGTGACCTCTGTATGCTCGCAGGGACCCCTCTGCCACCTGAGCTAGCCCTAGCTATGTGAGTTCATATCACTATTCTGTGTTGTTATGATGCATTGGATGCTAGGGCCTTTCTAACTAGCTATGGTACGTTCTGATGCTGCTAGCTATGTTCGAGATGGTGTGGTATTGAAGCGCTGAGACGAGCTGCAGTTGATGATCTTCATGCGGCGTTGCGAGAAGGGTACTATGTGTTAGTCCTCCGGATGTGTTGTGACGTGGTGCAACCGCTGTTGTTATGGAGTATCGACCTCGAATACGAACCTCCTGCCGAACGAGAACAAGACGTTGTGCAAGGGCATCAGTGTCTTCAACAAGATCATCGTGACATTGCCAAGATCTCCTGAAGGCCCATAGACAGATGAGAACCTTCGGACATCTCCTTTGCGGATCCGAATATGCGAGGCCTCGAGTGCGCTGACATGGATCCGATGACCGGACCTGAAGACCGATCCTGCCAAGACCGAACCCCGAACCCCCAAGATCGTCCATACCCTAATGTGATTCCTTTTCCGAGACCCCTATTTTTATAATATAACATTACCACTTATTGCATATTAAATGATTCATACTTGCATGCATATTGTGTGGTTTGGGGGCATTATGCCGATTCACCTAAATTAAATATGGAGACTATATGCGGGGTTTTCTAGTCTTATAAGGACTCCATTTAAATTTGTGTAGCGAACTGATGCCATGTTTTGCCTTGTTAATACAACATTTAAATTGCGGGGTGGCTAAATAACTGGAACCTACTAATTAATTGTCGGGACCCCGAAAGGTTCATAGTTGTAAAGACTGATTTTCTGCATGGTGAACTAGAGGAGGAGATTTATATGGACTAACCTGAAAGGTTCATAGTTCCTGGAAAAGAGGATTTTGTGTGCAAATTGAAGAGATCGCTTTATGGTTTGAAGCAATCTCCAAGATAGTGGTACAAAAGGTTTGATTCATTTATGATCTCACAAGATTTTAAGAGGTCTCAGTTTGATAGTTGCATTTATATAAAATTTGTTAATGGACCACCTATATACTTGTTGTTATATGTTGATGACATGTTAATTGCTGCCAAGAGCATGAAAGAAACCACTACTTTGAAGGCACACCTAAGTAGTGAATTTGAGATAAAAGATCTTGGTGCTGCTAAGAAAATCTTAAGTATGGAAATTAAATGGGACATAAAATCTAGGTTGTTATTTCTAGTCAGCAAAGTTACGTTAGAAAAGTTCTCCAACATTTTAATATGCATGATGCAAAGTTTGTTAGTACTCTTGTTGCTCCTCACTTTAAATTGTTAGCATTCCAATGTCCTAGTTCTAATGAAGATTTTGAGTACATGTCACGAGTTCCTTATTATAGTGTTATTGGTTCCTTGATGTATGTCATGGTTTGTTTTCATCCTGATTTATCATATGCTATGAGTTTGGTGAGTTGTTACATGGCTAATCCTGGTAAAGAATATTGGAAAGTTGTTCAGTTGATTTTCAGGTACCTCCATGGCACATCCAATGCTTGCTTGAAGTTTGGCAAGACTGATGAGGGACTCGCAGGCTATGTGGATTCAGATTTTGCTGTTGATTTGGATAAGAGGAGATCCCTTACAGGTTATGTGTTCATGGTAGGTGGATGTGTTGTGAGTTGGAAGGCAACATTGCAGCCAATTGTTGCTCTATCTCCAACCGAAGCAAAATATATGACTATTGCTGAAGCTTGCAAAGAGTGTTTGGTTGAAAGGTTTGTATGTTGAGCTTTGTCAGGATGATTCTTGCATTAACCTGTTCTGTGACAGTCAAAGTGCTATTTACCTTAATAAGGATCAGATGTTCCATGAGAGAACAAAGCACATTGATATCAAGTAGCATTATGTTCGTAACGTTGTTGCATAAGGTACACTCAAGGTATGCAAGATAAGCACTCATGATAATCTTACTGATATGATGACAAAGCATGTTCCTATTGCTAAGTTTGAGCTATGCTCAAGCTTAGTTGGTATAACTGCTTAGCCCAAGTGGTTGTTGGCACCAAAAGTGTTTTCTTTGTTTGTTCAAGGAGATGATTGCTGTTGATGCTACGGGAACGAATTTGTCTCAAGGTGTAGTTTGTTGAAGTATGATCTAAATTCTATTAAGGTGGCTAACTTCTGACGGAACAGAGTGAGGCCCGTTGCCGGAGGCTTGGGCCGATAAGTACGGATCATTGATGACCTAGGTTACCACCGCTATATAAACCTCTTGTAAGCCGCCGGCTAGGATAAGTTGCATCTGAGAAAATCCTGGTGTTGTGTAAACACTCCCTGTTATAGTGAAGTTTCGCTAGCTGTCGCCCGTGGTTTTTTCCCTTCTTTGTTGGAGTGGGTTTTCCACATTAAATATGTGTCCTTGCTGCGATTTATTTTTCGATCTTTGTTATTTGCTTGTCGTAAATCTAACAAAATATGCAAAAAGTGAGAATTGGCATAAAATGAAATACCCAACAGAAGACCGAAACGTTCGCTCCCTCACCTCCCCGTGGGCAAAGGGCGAACCCCCGCGCCCTCCTCCCTCCGACGCCCTCCCTCTCCCTCTCTCCTACCGCCACCGCCGGCGTGGTCCTCTGGGTCTCTCCCATATGTGGCTGGTGGCTGCGGACGGCCTCTTCCCGCGTGCAGTTTTGGAGGACGGGGCCTCCCGAGACGGTGGAGCGAATCGGCTGATGACGGCCCAGCTCCGCGGCATGGTGTCTGCGATTGGGTGGTGAGTGGTGCGGCGGGGCAGCCGTTGGCTGCTGGGAGCTGCAGGTGCCTGCGCGGCCTGCTGATCGTCGGAGAGCGGTCGGCGGCGCCCTTCCTGTCCGGATCTGGGCCCAAAGGGGCCCCTTCTGGGCTTGGGCTGGTCACGTACGGCACTAGGCGGGTCCTCCCAGTGCACGAGTTTGCAAGGACTGGTCGGGTGTTGGAAGCTTTGGCAGTGCTTCTGCTGTAGTGTGGCGGTGGGACTTCACGAGCCCTCTCGGGCTCGGCCGGGCCAGCGGGCCTAGTTTGTCCTGCTTCTACACCCGATCGGCTACCGCCTCCCAGTGGTGGAGGTAGTTCCCTCCCGAGTGTGGCTATACCACTAACCCTCTCCAAGGTCCTTTTCTTCTTGGTTTTACCGACCCCGCGACGTGGACCACGGGGAGATGGCGGAGGTGATTACAAAACCGTGGTGGCGCGCGCTGGTGGGTGGGCTGATGGGCAGAGCGATCCGGAGGTCAGGAGAAAACCCTGCCGCCTCGGCACTGGCGCGGTGACGCCTATGGCTGTCACCTTCCTTCCTGAAGGGCACCGAGGGACCTCTTCCCCACCCTCTGTTGTGGACAGGGGGAACCATAGGACGTGTTCCGGGGATTACCCTCGGAATGATCCGGGCAACAACGTCGTCATCGTCGCTTCCCTTCTTGGAGGTGTTGCTTGGTACACGGCGCTTCGGAGCGATAGCAGCATGGTGAAATTTCGTCGGAGGGCGCAACGATGGAGGGTCATAGCCGTTTTCGTCGAACCGCCGTTTTAGGCATTGTTTTCTCTTTCTTTTCTTTTTGTTTCTCTGGGGCTCAGATTGTGTTGTTTTGCCCCAGTGATGGTATCCCTCTTGTATCGGTGGTTTCTGTATTAACATAGTGGGATAAAAGTCTAGTTCGAGGAAATACCCAACAAGTGAGCGTCGGTGGCAGGCTGACAACAATCTTTACACCACTAACAAAAGGACTCAAGGAGGTCGATGTGACCATATTGATGCCCTCGGTATCTTCAAACCTGAGTGTAGTTTCTTATAACTTGCCGCTTCTCTTGCATGAGCTGCATAGAAAATTTAGCTCGGCATTTATATCAAAACGTGGCTAGTATTAGAGTAAGGATAATAGTATTGCTTATAAGCCAAGTGCATGTCATCTATAGCTAACTTAGAGCTAACATGTACAATAGTGAGCTATAAAGATATACTATTTAGCACTATATGGTCCACCTTTTACTGTCTCAAAGTGCCTTGGAGCACATGTGAGAGTCCACTCTTCTTCTCTCCTCTTCTCTCTAATCCAACTAGGCAGAAAATAATAATTTAATCTTATAGCCAGCTGATTAGGACTTATTATACTTCTGTTATAAAGAAAACACAAAACATGCAACCAAATGACCTGAGGAATGCATACCAGAATAATCATATGCCAACACTCCTCGCGTCCTCTCACTCAATTCATCCGAGCAGGTCCATTCGAGCGGGCTCCACCCCGTGCACGCGCATGCCCCATCTCGCTGCCAACGCGCCCGGCAGATGTGACTCCTCAGCGTGCACGTCCGCGTAGGCGTGCATTTCATTGTCAATTGAACAGCGTAAGTTCGTTTACGCGAGGGCGTCCCCTTACCGGCGTTGCGCCTGCTTTGAATCCACTCGGCAACCTCGTAATCATCGAGAGTGGGAAGCGGGCCTTTCCTCCCAAAACGAATCTGAGAATGGAAATATAGAACCGTAAGGTTACGTGCAGGAAGTAAGCGAACGCGCGATTATTGGAGATTTAAGGGGACAGGAGAACGACGACGGCGATGGCAATTCCGTGCGCTCACCAGTAGAAAAAGAAAAAGGGCTTGTGGTCGGGTCATTAGTCCCGGTCATGGAGTCCGGACTAAGACTATCTCTAGCAGCGGCGTTAAAAATTGGCGCTGTATAAGTCGTTTGACGTGTGCTGTACCACGTTTGCCGCGCGCAATTCCGGTTATCAAAAGACAGAAGCGCTAAAATCAGGTTATAGCGCGCGCGGCAAAAAAAAAGCGAAATGACGGGCGCTGTAAATTTTCAGCGCGCGCGCAGGAACAACAAAATCACATACAAATGACAAAACAAAGATCAAACACACACAATAAATCAACAATAAATAGTTCAAATATTCATACAACATCAACACAAATGAATAGTTCAAAGTACCGATACAACAACAACACATACAACAATCATACAACAAATGTATCTCAAAAAACATACAACAATCATAGGAGAACATCAATTTCCTCCATTCCAAACCCACCACTCTGCCATGACATCCTTTTGGAGATCATCATGCACCTCATTAACTCGAATGGCATGGTAGGAGGTAAGGAACCGGGCTATCCTAACTTGCCTCCTTCGAATTCGGACGGGTTGTCCCACATACTCATAGTTGTAGTCGAGGCCATCCTCACCACGCTCATCCTCTATGATCATGTTATGCATGATCACACAAGCCATCATGATGTACCAAAGGATCTCTTGATCCCAAAACCAAGCCGGTCCACGCACAATTGCAAATTGAGCTTGCAATATCCCGAATGCTCTCTCCACATCTTTCCTTGCCGCTGCTTGTGCATTATGGAAATCGACTTCTCTCTTGCCTTCTGGATCCTTGACCGGCTTCACAAATGTCCTCCACCTTGGGTAGATGCCATCGGCAAGGAAGTAGCCATAGGTGTATGTTTTGTTGTTTGCCACAAACTGCACCGGTGGAGTTTCACCATTAGCTATCCTAGCCATGAGTGGTGACCGCTGGAGAACATTGATATCATTGCAAGATCCGGGCATCCCAAAAAAAGCATGCCAAATCCATGTCTCATAATCGGCCACGGCTTCAAGGTTGATGGTGGAATCCTTCTTGTGGCCTTTGAATTATCCATGCCAAGCCGCAGGACAATTCTTCTAACTCCAATGCATACAATCAATAGAGCCAAGCATTCCGGTGGACCCACGCCGCTTGTTTTGCTCCAATAGCCTTGTCGTGTCTTGAGCATTGGGGGATCTCAAGTACTCCTCCCCGAACACTCTCACGATAGCCACGGCAAAGCGGCGGACACAAAGAATAGCGATGCTCTCCCGCATTGCCAAGTGGTCATCAACCAAATCCGCCGGAATACCATATGCCATCATACGCAAGGCGGCGGTCACCTTTTGGTAGGTGCTATGCCCAAGCTCCCCGGCGGCATTCCTCCTTTGCTCAAAGAAACGATCAAACTCCATCACACTCTCGGCGATGTTCTTGAACAATCTTGTGCTCATCCTAAACCGGCGCCCGAAATAGCGCTCAGGGAAGATGGGCTTCTCGATGAAATAGCTTCTCATCAATTTGGCATTGCCTTCCAACCTCTCCCTCCACAATCTCTCTCGGCCAATCACGGAACCACCATGCTTCGGGCGCTTCATCCTAGCGCGAACGGCCAAAATGATAGCAAGATCTTCCTCTTCTTCCGCATCCCATTCATCATCGGACTCTTCCTTCGACCGGCGGCGCACCATCTACATAGGGTGGCTACATCTAAATAATATCCTAGAATGAGAAGGTATGGCAATGGAGGACACTACATACCTTGGTGGGGAGTAGCGCCGGTGGTGGCGCGGAAGTGACGGCAGCGGCGGTGGACGGCCGGGGCAGCGCCGGATCTGTGCTCGCGGAGCTCGAATCGGCGGGGAGTGGCGCCGGTGGTCGCGCGGAAGCGACAGGGGCGCGGCGGCGGTCGTCGATTAGCGGCGGGGGAAGCTTCGGCGCGGCGGCGGCAACAAGCGGCAGCGCTCTCGGCGCCGGCGGGATTTGGGAATGGGGAGAGCGGAAGCGCGGGCGCGAGGGGGGGGGATTTCAGCTCTGCGCGCGAGTGTGCGTTTCCAGCGCGCCGAACCAGTAGCCCCGGATGTGGCGCTCGCGATAGCGCATATACTGCACGCTGGAATTTTTTTTACCACGCGCGCTAGTTTGCAGTCGCTGCTGGAGCGCCGAAAACAAGGCTCCGCGCGCTTAACAAGAGGTTTATTGGGCGCGCGCAATTTTTAGCGCCGCTGCTGGAGATGCTCTAATGGTCCGAAACTGTTTGTTCTGGTCTGTATGAGACCATTTGTTCCGGTTTAAAATACATACCAGGACTAATGAGACTGGTCCTTGCTGCGCGGTCCTGACACACTTATTAGTCCTGGTTTGTATCTTAAACCGGGACAAATGGATTGGCCATATATATGTAGTTTTTGCTAGATTTGTCAGGATTGGTACAAACTGGGACAAATGTTTTGGTACAAACCGGGACAAATAGATTGACACTCTTATCTTTTCATGTGAGAAGGTGTGGTATAGTTTGTGCTAGGTTTTTTTCTCTAATGCACTAGAAGTGCTTGATGAAATGTCTGATATATATATATATATAGTTTGTGTTAGTTTTTTTCTCTTATGCACTAGAGGTGCTTGATAAAATGTCCGTGAGAGTGATGCCACTTGAGTTCACCCAAGACAAACATGATACGAGGTCCCGAGCCACACTTAGGGTTTGTCCTCTTTGTTTCGAAATGTCCTAAAAATTAGTAACTATTTTCTCGTTTAGATCGCGCGGTACTAATTTTATAATCGTGATTGCGTTTGATATATATAGTTGTATGTGCAGACAAGCCATCCATGGATGTACGGTGACCGACGCTCTAACGCTTACAGAGAAGGCGTGCGTTTTTTCGCCTTGTGGCCGAGGTGAACAAGCGGCGGGATGGTTTTATGTGTTGTCCATGTGTTGACCCTCGGAATGAGCAGGCTCGCACTTCCTCAAGAGTCATTCAGACCACCTGCTTCGGTCCGGTTTCATGTTCAGTTATAATGTTTGGACCAAGCACGAAGAAAGAGGGGTTATGATGAAAGACGGCGATAAAGAATAGAACGATGATGACAACTACCAATCTATGTTCCCTGAATACGTTGATACCACAATGGAAGACAATAAAGAAGATGGAGGTGAAGAACGGGAACTAGATGATCCCGCTGATGATCTTGGTCGGGTCATTTCTGATGCAAAATGAGACCGCGACACATAAAAGAAGAGGTTGTGGTTCGAGCAGATGTTATATGACCATAACAAATTGTTGTATCCAACTTATGAAGATGGTCAAGCTGGGTAGCACACTAGAATTGCTGAAGTGGGAGGCAAAGACCAGTGCGACTGACTCGGGATTTAAAAAGTTGCTGGTAATAATGAAGAAGCTGCTTCCAAGAAAGAACGAATTACCCCCCAGTACGTACGAAGCAAAGAAGCTTGTCTGCCCTTTAGGATTAGATGTGCAGAAGATACACGCATTCCCTAATGACTGCATCCTCTACCACAGTGAGAATTACGAGAATATGGATAAATGTCTGGTATGCACTGCATTGCGATATAAGATTAGAAAATATGACTCTGGTGATGTTGAGGGCGACCCACCCAAGAAGAGGGTTCCTGCCAAGGTGATGTGGTATGATCCTATAATACCACGTTTGAAACGTTTGTTGAGAAACAAATAACATGCCAAGTTGTTGCGATGCCACATGCAAGATCGTAAGAAAGACGGGATGTTGAGGCACCCTGCTGATGGTCGGCAGTGGGAAAAAATCGAGAGAGACTTCCCAGACTTTGCTGCTGACACAAGGAACTTATTGTTTGGTCTAAGTACAGATGACATCAATCCTTTTGGTGAGCAGAGCTACAGTCACAGCACCTGGCCCTCGACTCTATGTATCTAAAACCTTACTCCTTGGTTATGCATGAAGCGGAAGTTCATTATGATGCCAGTGCTCATCCAAGGCCCGAAGCAACCCGACAACGACATTGATGTGTACCTAAGGCCATTAGTTAATAAACTTTTATAGTTGTGGGCCAAAACAGGTGTACGTGTGTAGGATGAACACAAATAGCAGGAATTTGACCTACAAGCGTTGTTGTTCGTAACCATCAATGATTGGTCTGCTCTTAGTAACATTTCAGGACAGACGAACAAATGATACAATGCATGCATGCACTGTTTAGATGAGACTAAAAGTATATATCTGGATAAATATAGGAATCATGCGTACCCGTATAATCGTCGTTTTCTTCCGCCCAATCATCCCTTAAGGAAGAAAGGCAAGCATTTCAATGGTAAGGCAGAAACCCGAACGAAGCCTGACATGGGTATACCCTACAGGTACTCGAGCTTGGTATATACAGTCTAAATACGTAAAGGCCCACGGTGTCGCCAAGGCACAAATGAAGGACTCGAGTAACCTACGGACTCTCGATTGTGTAACATCCCAAAACTTCGATCCAAGCTTATCAAGATCTAAATCATCAAATTTGGGGTTAACAAAAACTTTTCCAAATTAAAACTAAAAGCATTCATGTGTTTGTGCATTTAAAATAGGAATTGATTTGAATTGCCATGGTTCTGTGATTCTTTGATTGTAAAATGATTCTTAGGTGATTTAAACATCATCCACATTATTCCTAAACTTTTCCTAAAGAAAATCAAGTAAAAAAGAATTAAAAAGGAGGAATGGTCATTTTGGCCATTTTAATCCACTACACTAGTTGGAGTGTTCCTAGCACTCATTTTTTAATAGAAACAATTCATGATCTTTGCACCCCTTTCTAGTACACATTATGAGGTACCAGGGCCCACCTTTTGATCTGCTAAAAACATTCTTTTACTTATTGTAATTGGCATGTGAAAATTGAATCCAATGCATATGCATAGATTACCCCTATTTCAAAAACCATCTATTTGAGCTCCACTTTCAAAACCCTTGCAACCAGAGACTACCTAGCACTAGTGGAGAACACCCAAAAATTTTGAACTCAAAATTCCAAAGTTTTTCTCTTTTGGCCATTTCATCAAACACTTTCTGGGCAAGATCAAAGTGGCCTAACTATCACTGTTTTGGGCTTGATCTTGTCTAGCAAATTGGAGTGCTTTGATCACTCTTGTCTCCCTCAAGCCTAACCAGACCAACACTAGCACATCCCCTACCTCCTAGCTGCACTGCATTGCCATGCCGAGCCACTCCTCGCCGGCCAACCATGCACTCGCAGCAGCAGACCGCTTCCCCCTCTCTCGCCATGTCTACAAGCTAGCCAGTGGTCCACCGCCACCGTCCAACCAGCCCTAGCCCAGAGACAGAGAGCAGAGCAGCCAAGAACCGCCGCGCCCAGAGCTGGTCGACCATGCCGACGCCGCCCGCAGAGCACGCTGTGTCCCCGCGTGCACAGACCGCCCCTCAGCCGCAGCCCGTGCCTACCGCTCTGCCATGATCTAGGGAACACCCCAGACATCCCCGCTGGCCGCCCAATGCACCCCAGGCACTGCTCGCCGTCAGACCCGCCGCCTCTGCCGCCTAGAGCGCGTGATGCGCCCGACCAGCACAAAGCTCGCCCTGCCGCCCATTTAAGCCTTAGCGCACCGCCAGGAGACAGGCCACCGCCCCCTACCTCGAGCCACGCTGCTAGCCCCCTGTGCCGCCCTCGCCGGAGTCGCCTGCGCACACCGTTCGGCCTCACCGTCGGGCCTATATAAACCGGCCTCCCCAGCACCATTTCTCCACACCCACTCACTCCCCACCTCTCACTGATCCTTTCACCCCTCTCGCCGACGCTGCTCGAGCTCTGCCTCGCCGGAATTGGAGCCGGAGCCGTCGCAGCAGGAGGAGAAGGGCGCCTGCGATTTAGGGCACCCCAAGCTCCGCCGCAACCGCGCCTCGCCTCGCCGTCGTCTTCCAGTTCATTTGCCCGCCTCGCCGTCGCTGGAGCCCTGGTATGTCGCCAGTAGACCCCCACCGAGCCGCTAGGGAAAACTCTCGCCGGCGACCTGTTCGTCGTCGACGACAACCCTCGACCGTAGATCCCACTTCTAATCCTACGGCCCACAGGACGTGTACCGTTTCACGTGTTAAGTGCCGCTGATAAGCGGGACCCCCTGTCAGCTGAGCCCCGCGCCGTGGAGCGCCACTGGGCCGGCCCATGTTCTTTCCCGCGCTAGCCCAGCCATTCAAAATTAAATTTTTCTTTTTAAGTTGCATCTAGTTTCTGTCCACTAGTTTAAAATTCAATTCTGGGAGTTTTAAAAATCCAAATTGCTTGAAACCAATTTTGCCTGAAAGGTATTGAAATGATCTATCCAAGCTCGTTGGATTTAATGCAATTAGAGTTATATATCTCTCCTAGTAAAAAATAACAAAACAGAAGCTTTTGCAAATTGCAACATTTTTATAAAATCAACTAAGTTAGATTTTGAGTTGTTTCCAGCTCTCAAAAATCACATTTCATCATATCTATCTAAATATGTAATAATATTAAGGTTTACATACAGTGAATTTGGACTAGTACCAAAATAATGCTATACAGGCATTTCTAGTCACTTTAAATCATTAAATAATAAACTTAAACCAAAGTAATATTGATCCAACCTTTAAATCTCATTCCCACATGTTAGAATATGTGGTGATGACATGTGTCAAGATGATCCCATATTTTAAGTGGTGAATATTAAATCTTAGTTAATTTTTCAATGAGTAGAAATTACTTTTCTAAATTTAAAAGGATGAAACTATTGAATTAAACTTGTGATGCTTGTGATAAGGATAGATCATCAAATGTGTGTCTTAGAATGCTATTTAGCCTAGTTAAGTATTGTTTGGTGATTGTGTACTCCGTATGTATTTATAGACGATAGTACCGACCAAGCTTTCGAGGAGGAGGAGTTCTACCAAGAAGAAGAAGATGAAGAAAACTTCAACTATTGCACTACCCAAGGCTAGCTACTATTAGCAAGCTAGCACCATCCAAGTGCAAACCACCATTAACAATGCAAGCTAGCACTTGCAAGTTTAGTGCGTAGCAAGCTAGGATCAAACTAGATGGTTTAGCAAAGATGCCTTAGACATGCTTTGATCACCCCCCCTTTGACTATTAGTACCCCAAGTCTTATTTACAGGTTTTACCTCCTTTAGCTTACACAAAGTTCTTTACTTTTTTTGAAGGTAGCATAAAAAGTATAAAACTTGACCTATTTAGAAACCTTTTGATGTCACTCTATGGCATGAGATTGAACCCATCTTTTCCATCTTAGTGAACACTCTTAACTTATTAGTTTAGAATAGATCAAAACTTGAGTCACTTTAGATGGGAACACTTGGTGAAAATGAATTATGAAAACCTTGGAATGATGAGTCATTCTATTGAAATGTTTTGACATGTGTTGAGAAACACAAATGGTTGATGATGATGAAAATGTTGAGGCATGAGCCTTAACCCTTTTATAAAACTGATGGTTCGATTCGGATGCGATACCATTCCAAATTTACCGTACAACCACACTACCTGAATTGGGTAAGGCTTAGCTAAAAATTTATATGCATTAGTATTAGTTCCCTCGTGGGAGAGGTTTGAGCTGAGGCTACCTCTCATGATGTCCACCTATGCAGTGCCCAAGATGACAGATGGTCATGGTTGGGAGGCCATGCTCATAGGAGAAGTGCTTATACTAGGGTGTGTAAAGGGAAGGTTATGTTTGATTATCTGCATACTAAGTATGATGATTCAGGGTTATCGCTGATAGATGTATCGAATCTTGTGGTGAAAGTGTACCACCTCTGCTCAGTGTCAAACTATTCGAATAGCCGCGTCCGCGGTTATGGACAGTTGGAATGGCCATACTGTTTCGTTGTCAGATGTTTTCTAAATAACTTGAAATGAATGATGAATCTTGACTTGACCACAACAGGGTTGTGTTTATGACAATAGCTTCCCAACTTAAGTGATTCTAGAATTTTACTTTATCTTTCTTTGCTTCAGAACTCAGCTTAGGTTTCAAACTTAACTTTATAGTTAAACATAGAGTTAGCACTTTAACTTTAGAATTATCCTACTTGTTAGTGGTAGTTTGCGAGTACTTAAAGAGTACTCATGGCTTTTGTCCCCGGCTATTATCATGGCCAGACTATGAAGGAGATTATCAAGATGATGGCCAGCAGGACGGCTATGATAACTAGGACTATCTGCCTTTGTCAGCAATGCATGTGCCCCTGAAGATGGACCCCACCGCTACACTTATATTTTATTTCTGCTGCTTGTTGTATTAAGACTGGATCATGAGATCCTTATTTGTGTAAGACCTTATGTATGGTTTGTAATGGATGATGTACTATGATATCCAATCCGTTATGTCTCGCAAAAATGGTAATCCTGGGATTGCAAGGTATGGAATAACGGGCATCTGGGATTAAAAATCCGGGTGTTGACAAGTTGGTATCAAAGCCATCCTGACCATAGGAGACCCTAGTTAGAATGGGCATTCAAACAAAAACTTAGTTTCCAAACCAAAGTGAGTATTTATGAAAAACTATCTCCTCTCTTACCCTTGTGAATTCTTTCTTTCTCAAAAATTCATGTTCCTCAAAATTCTTACACTACTACTTAAAAATTGACACACTTGATCACTTCACTAACTTCCTCATCCTTAATTCTTGTAGATGGAGACTCAGTTCAGAAGTTTTACAAGTTGGGAAATGGAGGTCAGCTGATCTTCGAGAGGGATCTGGACTCACTGTCAGAGTTACTAGGACGCCCGCACCCGGAGTTTCTTGGAGCTCAACTTCCAGGACCACCAGGAGGAGACCTAAAGTGGCTAGTCACCGCAGATCTTAGAGGAAGCATTGAAGCACCAACTTCTAGGAGAATTCAGTTCTCCGTGAGAGAGAACAACTGGCTAGATGGATTAGCTAGGGCAATGCCTGAAGCTCTCGCACGTCTATGTGCCCTCAGCGTGAACAAGATCCAAGGAACTCGTTTTGCCCACTATGCAAGACGTGACTTCATGGGAATGACAATGGAGATGCCAACTCACCTAGAGTTGAGCCGTCAAGTGGAGAACCTTGACTTCCTGCTTCATGACAGATAGCAGGAACTAGAGAATGCCATAGAGTTAGCCAACCAGAACCGTGCCATTGCCGACCAGAAGGCCCAGACTTTCACACTGCTCGTCCAGTACCACCAGTCTCTTCGTCGCCAGCGTGCCAAGAAGGATCGCACCATCGCCGGTCTTCGCAAGAAGGTGGCCGACCTCGAGAAGACCGTCAAGGAGCAGGAAGCTCAGCTTGCCGCCAAGGAAGAAGAAGATGAGGGTGAAGACATCCAAGGAGACATGGATTCTTACCTCAGCAATGATGATGATTTTCTGGCGGAGGATGCCGTGGACTTCTACACTGACGATGATGACTCTGACTTCATCGACGATGAGTAGAGGCACTAGAGCATTGTTGTAGCATGATATGTATCAGTATCATTGTATCGTAGCTTGCAGAATGGTTCTTCAAACCATCTGTTTTCCCCTTTGATTGTTGTGGTGTGTGTTGTATCGTGTGCTTGCTTGCATGAACGAAACTGAAGTTAGTTGAAAAACCTGAGTCTAACTCAAAGTTTTAGCTTTGAAAACCCAAAACCATGAAACGTAGAATTTCCCTCTTACCTCTATATCCATCTCAATCTTCAGATGACTCGTGGAAACCAAGGAGGGAGCAGCTCGTCGCAAGACCCAATGCTGCAGATCTTTCAGAATCTGATCACAAACCGTGAAGCAAGCAGGGCGGAGTGCCAAGCCAACTTAGCAACATTGCAACAGATCGCCCAGATGGCTCTCAACAACCAAGGGCATGGAAAACAGGATCACCAGGGATCCAAACTCAAAAAGTTTCAGAATACCAATCCCCCAATCTTTAGCACTTCTGAAAACCCATTAGATGCTGATGACTGGTTACAGACCATGGAAAACAACCTCGAAGTTGCAGGAGTTGATGAAAATGAGAAAGTTCTCTTCGCCACCCACTATCTGGCGGGAGATGCCAGAGCTTGGTGGAATAGCATCCGCAATATGAACCATGGCCAAGTGATGACATGGGAAGCATTCAAAGTCAAGTTCAGCCGTACCCACGTGCCGCAAGGTCTAGTCAACAGAATGAGAGATGAGTTCCGCAAATTAAAGCAAGGAAGAATGACTGTGGTGGAGTACCATGAAAGATTCCTGTCACTTGCCAGATATGCACCTGAGAGATCAACACGGAGGCCAAGAAGAAGGAGAGATTCTTGAACGGACTGCATGATGAGATGCAGACTATCCTCGTCAACATCCGTTTCCAGGATCTCGAAGAGCTAGTTGACTCTGCCATTCAGATGGAAGGGAAGATTAACCAAGCAAACGACAACTGCAAGCGTCGTATGATGCAGCAGTCTAGATCCAGTAGTCACCAGAAGTACCGTCCCAACCCTTCACCCGGATATGCACCAAGGAACAACCGACCCCCAATGTCTCGCCCAAGCTACCCCAACCGTAGCGGAGGCAATGTGAAGTCTGGAGGAAACAATCACAACTCCGGTAATGCCAACAATTTCAACGGTGCACCTCCCAAGAACAACAGCAACAACAACAACACTGCACCTAGAACTGGCAGCAATGCTGTGCCTGTCGCAGTCAAGGACAAGTCCCAGATCACTTGTTTCGAGTGTGGAGTGAACGGTCACTACTCCAATGAGTGTCCCAAGAAGACTGCAGCCAATGCCAATGTGAATGCCCCAGTTCAGCAGCAGCGTCGTGTTCAGCCAGGAAGGAGATTTGAGATTTGCCCTAGGTAACCCTCACAACCGCAATGGCCGTCTCTTCCACATGAACGCAGAAGAAGCCCAGGAAGCGCCAGATGTAGTGCTGGGTATTTTTTCTGTCAACTCAGTTTTAGCAAGAGTATCGTTTGATTCTGGAGCATCGCATTCATTTGTCACCGAAGAATTTGCATGCACTAGTAAGATTCGCCCAACCAACCTGAAGCATGTCATGATAGTTCAAATCCCCGGTTCAACAACCAAAGCTAGAAAAATTTGCAAAGCTGTACCTATCAGAATACATGGGATAGATTTTTATGCCAACCTAATTGTACTTGGAACCAAAGGATTGGAAGTAGTACTAGCTATGGACTAGATGTCAAGGCATAAAGGACTGATAGACTGTGCTAAGAAAGCCATCACCATGACCAGTAGTTCTGGAGTCACAGTAGAACATATCTCTGAAACCTTACCCCATCAATTCAAGTGCAACAAGAGTATAACCTTGCCTACCATTCACTAAGTCAGAGTAGTCTGTGAATACCCCGACGTATTCCCAGATGAATTGCAAGGTATGCTCCCGGATAGGGATATTGAGTTCATTATCGAACTAATCCCCGAAACCGGACCCATAGCACAGAGACCCTATAGCATGAACCCCTTAGAGTTAGTGGAACTAAAGAAGCAGTTGGATGCCATGTTAGAGAAAGGCTTGATTCAACCAAGCGCATCGCCATGGAGATCACCAGTGTTATTCGTCGACAAGAAAGATGGAGGCAACCGTCTGTGCACAGATTACAGAAAATTGAATTACGTCACCATCAAAAACAAGTACCCTTTTTCAAAGATAGAGGATCTATTTGATCAGTTGACTGGAGCCCAGGTATTCTCAAAGATTGATCTTAGGACTGGTTATCACCAACTTAAGATTCGTGCAACAGATATTCCGAAGACTGCCTTTACTACTCGCTATGGTTTATACGACTATACGGTTATGTCTTTTGGATTAACCAATGATCCTGCTTATTTCATGAATCTCATGAATAAGATCTTTATGAACTTCCTAGATAAGTTTGTAGTTGTGTTCATCGACGACATTCTTATCTACTCCAAGTCAGAAGAAGAGCATGAGCAACATCTGAGAATTATCCTAGAAACCCTGAGAGAGCATCCGTTATATGCCAAGTTCAGCAAGTGTGAGTTTTGGCTGAAGGAAGTAGGCTTCCTGGGACATATTGTGTCTGCCAGAGGAGTCTCTGTTGATCCCGCCAAGATCAAAGATGTCGAAGAATGGGAAGCCCCAACCACTCAAACCCAAGTCCGTGCATTTCTCGGATTAGCGGGATATTACCGCAAGTTCATAGAAGGATTCTCGAGCATAGCCCGACCCATGACCCAATTGTTGAAGAAGGACAAGAAGTTTGAATGGACAGACAAGTGTGAAGCCAGTTTCCAGGAGATGAAGAAGAGATTGATATCAGCCCCAATATTGGTCATGCCAGACATCAAGAAGCCATTTGATGTGTATTGTGACGCATCCAAGATTGGTCTCGGATGTGTGTTGATGCAAGAAGGCAAAGTTATCGCGTATCTGTCTCGACAACTGAAGCAGCATGAGCAGAACTATCCGACCCATGATCTTGAGCTTGCAGCGGTGGTTCTAGCATTGAAGACATGGCATCATTATCTGATGGGTAATCGCTGTGAGATTTACTCAGATCACAAGATCTTAAAATATATCTTCACTCAGAAGGAGCTAAATATGAGGCAAAGGAGATGGATAGAGTTAATGAAGGACTATGACCTTGACATTCATTATCACCCCGGCAAAGCCAATGTGGTAGCGGATGCTCTTAGAAGATTGCCGCGTAGGCTAAACACCATGATCAAGGAGAAGCAACCAAGTTTGTATGAAGAGTTGGAGCAATTCAGGACTGAATTAGTGAGCAAAGGATTCTTAGCTAGCATTGAACTTCAACCCACTTTGATTAGCCAAATCAAGGAAGCCTAGAAGGGGAATGAAAGTATCGATGGAATGAAACATCGTATTGGTACAGGAAAGGTACCTGGATTCACTAAAGACGAAGAAGGTGTACTGTGGTACAAAGGTCGCATCTGTGTGCCAGCAGATTCGGAGCTGAAGGAAGTTATCATGAAGGAAGCTCATGATACTCTTTATTCTTTCCACCCTGGAGGAACAAAGATGTATCATGATTTGAAGGAGCAATTTTGGTGGAACAAGATGAAGAGAGAGATTGGAAGCTACATCGCCAAGTGTGACATCTGTCAAAGAGTCAAGGCAGAGCATCAGAGACCTGCAGGACTGTTGCAACCATTGCAGGTTCCGGAATGGAAATGGGATTCCGTCGGAATGGACTTTATCACCGGTTTACCTACTTCTAGTAGGGGAAATGACTCAATCTGGGTCATAGTTGATAGACTGTCCAAGGTAGCCCACTTTATACCTGTCAAGACAACTTACTAGAGTGCGAAGCTAGCAGAACTGTACATCGCTAGAATTGTTAGTCTACATGGAACCCCTAAGACCATAGTATCAGATCGAGGAACCCAGTTTACCTCAAGATTTTGGCAGAAAGTTCAGGAAGGATTAGCAACCAAGTTGAACTTCAGCACAGCGTATCATCCGCAAACTGATGGACAGACTGAGAGAGTCAACCAGATCCTAGAGGATATGCTTAGAGCTTGTGTGTTGGAATACGGATTAAAATGGGAAGACTGCCTGCCTTTCGCAGAATTCTCATATAACAACAGTTATCAAGCTAGTTTGCAGATGGCACCCTTTGAATTCCTATATGGAAGAAAGTGTCGTACCCCTTTGAATTGGTCGCAAGTAGGAGAGAGTCAGATCTTTGGACCCGACATTCTCCGAGAAGCAGAAGAGAAAGTTCACAAAGTCCGTGAGCACCTCAAGACCGCCCAATCCAGGCAGAAGAGTTATGCTGACAAAAGAAGGAGAGACCTGACTTTCAATGTCGGAGATTTTGTGTATCTCAAGGTTTCACCATTGAAGGGGACTCAATGCTTTAGTCTGAAAGGAAAGTTAGCCAACAGATATATCGGGCCCTTCAAGATTCTGAGCCGTTGAGGAGAAGTATCGTATCAACTGGAACTGCCTGAAGAGATGTCAGCCATCCACAATGTGTTCCATATCTCGTTACTTTGCAAATGTTTGGAAGTGCCCGAGAAGACCGAAGTTTTCAAGAACATCGATCACAGAGCGGTGGAAATCAACAATGACTTGACCTATAGAGAAGTACCCATCCGTATCTTGGAAGAAGCCTACAGAACCACCAGGACCAGGAGTATCAAGTTTCTCAAGATTCAGTGGAGCAACCATACCGAGGAGGAAGCCACTTGGGAGCGAGAAGATTACATCAGGACAGAGTACCCAGATCTCTTTAGTTCCTAGTTTTCTTTGTAAATCTCGGGACGAGATTTTGTTTAAGGGGGGAAGGTTTGTAACATCCCAAAACTTCAATCCAAGCTTATCAAGATCTAAATCATCAAATTTGGGGTTAACAAAAACTTTTCCAAATTAAAAATGAAAGCATTCATGTGTTTGCATTTAAAATAGGAATTGATTTGAATTGCCATGGTTCTGTGATTCTTTAGTTGTAAAATGATTCTTAGGTGATTTAAACATTATCTACATCATTCCTAAACTTTTCCTAAAGAAAATCAAGTCAAAAAGAATTAAAAAGGAGGAATGGTCATTTTGGCCATTTTAATCCACTACACTACTTTGAGTGTTCCTAGCACTCATTTCTTAACAGAAACAATTCATGATCTTTGCACCCCTTGATAGTACACATTATGAGGTACCAAGGCCCACCTTTTGATCTGCTAAAAACATTCTTTTACTTATTTTAATTGGCATGTGAAAATTGAATCCAATGCATATGCATAGATCACCCCTATTTCAAAAACCATCTATTTGAGCTCCACTTTCAAAACCCTTGCAACCAGAGACTACCTAGCACTAGTGGAGAACACCCAAACATTTTGAACTCAAAATTCCAAAGTCTTTCTCTTTCTGCCATTTCATCTAACACTTTGTGGGCAAGATCAAAGTGGCCTAACTATCACTGTTTTGGGCTTGATCTTGTCTAGCAAATTGGAGTGCTTTGATCACTCTTGTCTCCCTCAAGCCTAACCAGACCAACACCAGCACATCCCCTACCTCCTAGCTGCACTGCATTGCCATGCCGAGCCACTCCTCGCCGGCCAACCATGCACTCGTAGCAGCAGACCGCTTCCCCCTCTCTCGCCATGTCTACAAGCTAGCCAGTGGTCCACCGCCACTATCCAACCAGCCCCAGCCTAGAGATAGAGAGCAGAACGGCCAGGAACCGCCGCGCCCGGAGCTGGTCGACCATGCCGACGCCGCCCGCAGAGCATGCTCTGTCGCCGCGTGCACAGACCGCCCCTCTGCCGCAGCTCGGGCCTACCGCTCCGCCATGACCCAGGGAACACCCAGACATCCCTGCTAGCCGCCCAATGCACCCCAGCCACCGCTCGCCGTCGGACCCGCCGCCTCTACCGCCCAGAGCGTGTGACGCGCCCGACTAGCACAAAGCTCGCCCTGCCATGCATTTAAGCCTCAGCACACCGCCAGGAGACAGGCCACCGCCCCTACCTCGTTCCACGCCGCTAGCCCCCTATGCCGCCCTTGCCGGAGTCGCCTGTCCACACCGTTCGGTCTCACCGTCGGGCCTATATAAACCGGCCTCCCCAACACTATTTCTCCACACCCACTCACTCCCCACCTCTCACTTATCCTTTCACCCCTCTCGCCGACGCCGCTCGAGCTCTGCCTTGCCGGAATTGGAGCCAGAGCCGCCACAACAGGAGGAGAAGGGCGCCTACGATTTAGGGCACCCCAAGCTCTACCGCAACCGCGCCTCACCTCGCCGTCGTCTTCCAGTTCATTTGCCCGCCTCACCATCATCACTGGAGCCCTGGTACGTCGCCGGTAGACCCCCACCGAGCCGCTAGGGCAAACTCTTGCCGGCGACTTGTTCGTCGTCGACGGCAACCCTCGACCGTAGATCCCACTTCTAATCCTACGGCCCACAGCGCGTGTACCGTTTCGCGTGTTAAGTGCCGCTGACAAGCGGGACCCCCTGTCAGCTGAGCCCCGCGCCGCGGAGCGCCATTAGGCCGGCCCATGTTCTTTCCCGCGCTAGCCCAGCCATTCAAAATTTGATTTTTCTTTTTAAGTTGCATCTAGTTTCTGTCCACTAGTTTGAAATTCAATTCTTGGAGTTTTACAAATCCAAATTGCTTGAAACCAATTTTGCCTGAAAGGTATTGGAATGATCTATCCAAGCCGGTTGGATTTAATGCAATTAGAGTTATAGATCTCTCCTAGTAAAAAATAACAAAACAGAAGCTTTTGTAACTTGCAACATTTTTATAAAATCAACTAAGTTTGCTTCTGAGTTGTTTCCAACTCTCAAAAATCACATTTCATCATATCTATCTAAATATGTAATAATATTAAGGTTTACATACAGTGACTTTGGACTAGTACCAAAATAATGCTATATAGGCATTTCTAGTCACTTTAAATCATTAAATAATAAACTTAAACCAAAGTAATATTGATCCAACCTTTATATCTCATTCCCACGTGTTAGAATATGTGGTGATGACATGTGTCAAGATGATCCCATATTTTAAGTGATGACATGTGTCAAGATGATCCCATATTGTGTACTCCGTATGTATTTATAGACGATAGTACCGACCAAGCTTTCGAGGAGGAGGAGTTCTACCAAGAAGAAGAAGATGAAGAAAACTTCAACCACTGCACTACCCAAGGCAAGCTACTATTAGAAAGCTAGCACGATCCAAGTGCAAACCACCATTAACAATGCAAGCTAACACTTGCAAGTTTAGTGCTTAGCAAGCTAGGATCAAACTAGATGGTTTAGCAAAGATGCCTTAGGCATGCTTTGATCACCCCCCGTTTGACTATTAGTACCCCATGTCTTATTTACAAGTTTTACCTCCTTTAGCTTACACAAAGTTCTTTACTTGTTTTGAAGGTAGCATAAAAAGTATAAAAGTTGACCTATTTAGAAACCTTTAGATGTCATTCTATGGCATGAGATTGAACCCATCTTTTCCATCTTAGTGAACACTCTTAACTTAGTAGTTTAGAATAGATCAAAAACTTGAGTCACTTTAGATGAGAACACTTGGTGAAAATGAATTATGAAAACCTTGGAATGACGAGTCATTCTACTGAAATGTTTGGACATGTGTTGAGAAACACAAATGGTTGATGATGATGAAAATGTTGAGGCATGATCCTTAACCCTTTTCTAAAACTGATGGTTGGATTCGGATGTGATACCATTCCAAATTTACCGTAAAACCACACTACCTGAATTGGGTAAGGCTTAGCTGGAAATTTATATGCATTAGTATTATTTCCCTCGCGGGAGAGGTTTGAGCTGAGGCTACCTCTCATGATGTCCACCTATGCAGTGCCCAAGATGACAGATAGTCATGGTTGGGAGGCCATGCTCATAGGAGAGGTGCTTATACTAGGGTGTGTAAAGGGAAGGTTATGTTTGATTATCTACATACTAAGTATGATCATTCAGGGTTATCCCTGACAGATGTATAGAATCTTGTGGTGAAAGTGTACCACCTCTACATAGTGTCAAACTATATGAATAGCCGCGTCCGCGGTTATGGATAGATGGAATGGCCATACTATTTCGTTGTCAGATGTTTTCTAAATAACTTGAAATGAATGATGAATCTTGACTTGAGCACAATAGGGTTGTGTTTATGACAATAGCTTCCCAACTTAAGTGATTCTAGAATTTTACTTTATCTTTCTTTGCTTGAGAACTCAGCTTAGGTTTCAAACTTAACTTTATAGTTAAACATAGAGTTAGCACTTTAACTTTAGAATTATCCTACTTGTTAGTGGTAGTTTGCGAGTACTTAAAGAGTACTCATGGCTTTTGTCCCCGACTATTATCATGGCCAGACTATGAAGGAGATTATCAAGATGATGGCCAGCAGGACGTCTATGATAACTAGGACTATCTGCCTTTGTCAGCAATGCCTGTGCCCCTGAAGATGGACCCCACCGCTACGCTTATATTTTGTTTCTGCTGCTTGTTGTATTAAGACTGGATCATGAGATCCTTATTTGTGTAAGACCTTATGTATGGTTTGTAATGGATGATGTACTATGATATCCAATCCGTTATGTCTCGCAAAAATGGTAATCCTGGGATTGCAAGGTATGGAATAACGGGCATCTGGGATTAAAAATCCGGGTGTTGACAAGTTGGTATCAAAGCCATCCTGACCATAGGAGACCCTAGTTAGAATGGGCATTCAAACAAAAACTTAGTTTCCAAACCAAAGTGAGTATTTATGAAAAACTATCTCCTCTCTTACCCTTGTGAATTCTTTCTTTCTCAAAAATTCATGTTCCTCAAAATTCTTACACTACTACTTAAAAATTGACACACTTGATCACTTCACTAACTTCCGCATCCTTAATTCTTGTAGATGGAGTCTCAGTTCAGAAGTTTTACAAGTTGGGAAATGGAGGTCAGCTGATCTTCGAGAGGGATCTGGACTCACTGTCAGAGTTACTAGGACGCCCGCACCCGGAGTTTCTTGGAGCTCAACTTCCAGGACCACCAGGAGGAGACCTAAAGTGGCTAGTCACCACAGATCTTAGAGGAAGCATTGAAGCACCAACTTCTAGGAGAATTCAGTTCTCCGTGAGAGAGAACAACTGGCTAGATGGATTAGCTAGGGCAATGCCTGAAGCTCTCGCACGTCTATGTGCCCTTAGCGTCAACAAGATCCAAGGAACTCGTTTTGCCCACTATGCAAGACGTGACTTCATGGGAATGACAATGGAGATGGCAACTCACCTAGAGTTGAGCCGTCAAGTGGAGAACCTTGACTTCCTGCTTCGTGACAGATAGCAGGAACTAGAGAATGCCAGAGAGTTAGCCAACCAGAACCGTGCCATTGCCGACCAGAAGGCCCAGACTTTCACCCTGCTCGTCTAGTACCACCAGTCTCTTCGTCGCCAGCGTGCCAAGAAGGATCGCACCATCGCCGGTCTTCGCAAGAAGGTGGCCGACCTCGAGAAGACCGTCAAGGAGCAGGAAGCTCAGCTTGCCGCCAAGGAAGAAGAAGATGAGGGTGAAGACATCCAAGGAGACATGGATTCTTACCTCAGCAATGATGATGATTTTCTGGCGGAGGATGCCGTGGACTTCTACACTGACGATGATGACTCCGACTTCATCGACGATGAGTAGAGGCACTAGAGCATTGTTGTAGCATGATATGTATCGGTATCATTGTATCGTAGCTTGCAGAATGGTTCTTCAAACCATCTGTTTTCCCCTTTGATTGTTGTGGTGTGTGTTGTATCGTGTGCTTGCTTGCATGAACGAAACTGAAGTTAGTTGAAAAACCCGAGTCTAACTCAAAGTTTAATTTTGAAAACCCAAAACCATGAAATGTAGAATTTCCCTCTTACCTCTATATCCATCTCAATCTTCAGATGACTCGTGGAAACCAAGGAGGGAGCAGCTCGTCGCAAGACCCAATTGTGCAGATCTTGCAGAATCTGATCACAGACCGTGAAGCAATCTGCAGCTTAGGTTTCAAACTTAACTTTATAGGTAAACATAGAGTTAGCACTTTAACTTTAGAATTATCCTACTTGTTAGTGGTAGTTTGCGAGTACTTAAAGAGTACTCATGGCTTTTGTCCCTCGCTATTATCATGGCCAGACTATGAAGGAGATTATCAAGATGATGGCCAGCAGGACGGCTATGATAACTAGGACTATCTTCCTTCGTCAGCATTGCCTGTGCCCCTGAAGATGGACCCCACCGATACAATTATCTTTTATTTCTGCTGCTCGTTGTATTAAGACTGGATCATGAGATCCTTATTTGTGTAAGACCTTATGTATGGTTTGTAGTGGATGATGTACTGTGATATCCAATCCGTTATGTCTCACAAAAATGGTAATCCTGGCATTGCGAGGTATGGCATAACGGGCATCTAGGATTAAAAATCCGGGTGTTGACAGATTGCTTGAAGAATAAGAAGAAGCTAAAGATAGAAAGTTTAAAGGGGAAAACCCTAACTTGTAACCGACTCGACCTGCTACCCGAGACCTAGCCTACCTATTTAAAGGCTAGGAGGGGTGGCGAGGAGGACACACGCAACCCTAGTTTCCACAACCCTCGCCAGATTGCATCTGCGCACCATTGTAATCTTCGATTCCTTTGATAATTCCACGAGCAGACAAGCAGGAGTAGGGACTTCTACGAGGCCTGAACCTGGGTAAATCTTTGTCCCCTGTGTGCTTGTTTGCTAGCCGATAGATGTCTCCAGCGCTCCCTCCTTCTCCAAAACCCAAGTCCATAACAATGGGCATTGATAAGTTAAACCCTCGTCAATTGGCATCATCGGTGGGAATTGGGAGTGCTGATGTTGCGGCTTCTTCGGCCCCATCAACCGTGATCTACAACTCTGCAACAGCAGAGATCCGCCAGCTCTTCGGCGCGTTCGACTTCACCGTCCACACGCCGGGCACTCGCCCGGCCTTCGAATCGGTGGGCGACGGAATCAGCCTGGTGATAGGGAGCTTCCGCTTCCAAGTCGGTCAGATGGGCATGCTTCGCATGCCTAATCAGCCGACGGCACCGTCTATTGCCCCAGCATCATGGTTCCACGATCGATCGGCACCCTCAGTGAGCTCAACGCCCCGACAACAGTCGAAAACACGGTCAGCGACAGTAGTCGCGACTCTGATCTAAGCGATCTGGCCACTGAAGATTGAACCTATGGTTTCGGATCTGAGAGTTGTGGAAGCAGCAGCTTCCCCAATCACTTCATGTGCGCCATCATCAACGTAGGAGATACCTCTGCCAACCGTGACAACGGTGGCAATCGCGGTAATGGAACCGACCCGCCTAACGGCGGCAACGGTGGCAATGGCGGCAACGGTGGCAATCGCACCCCCGTCAACAATGGAGGAGCAGTCGAAGCTCCAACCATATTAAACGAACAAACTGGCGAACGCGTCGTGATTAGGCTCAACGAGCAAGAATGGACTCGCTGCCGTGAGGCCCTACGAGGCGCTCCTTTACCCTTCGGATCCCCGCAAGAACTGCTGATGGGCTATCACTGGCTCCTGAAGGAAGAATTCAAGCGCCAACTACAAACAATCGTGCAACTCGAGGCACGCAAAAAGGCAGAAGACGAGTCGAGCCTTCGTCGTGCTGGGCTCTCCTCCCACGGAGGATCCTCCTCAAAGGGCAATGAGTACCTCGCCAAGAAGAGGCAATCTCGGATGGCCCATCTCACCGAGCAAGAGCGCATAGAGGCTGCAAAGGTCCTCGACTTCAGCTCTATGACAGTCGACACACGGGGCAATGTGGTCCCCAAGACGCCGCAGGCTGCAGTGATAGCGGCCACCATAGACCTCCTTAACAACCAGCCGCCAGCTGGAGATCCCCGAGCCGCATGCATCGATCTAAGATCGCGTGCCTAGGATTAATCGAGGCCGCCCTCGACAAGGAGCCAACACCAGAACCGAAAAAGGACAAAGCGCTAGCAAAGCGTTACTCCTCGCCCTCATCTAGCAACGACAATCACGACCTGTCTCGACGCCGCCACTCACGGCGACACGACCGTGACTATGATGCGCGTGACGACCTCACGCAGCGCAAGATCGACAAATCAAGGGCACGACGTGCTCGGTCGACTGACTCGGAAGAGGAAGATGTGGAGCTCTGCCGTGCCAGATGCTTTAGCAGATCCATTAGGCAGAAGCGAATGCCTAAGGGGTTTAAACTCCCGTTGGAGAACCCGAAGTTTGAGGGCCTACAGGACCCAAAGTTCTGGCTGGAGGACCACATCTCCTCCGTCAGGCTCAACGGAGGCAGTCGAAGCACGACCATGCAATGCTTGCAGCTACAGCTGCAGGGCACCGCCCGAGCATGGCTCAACAACCTTCCACGCGGATCCATTCACAGTTGGGACGAGCTGGTTTACAGCTTCGTGCGCAACTTTAAGGGCACATACAAGCAGCCCGCATCAATCGAAGAGCTGAGATGCTGCCAACAAAGATCTGGCGAATCGCTGCGCTGCTACATCCAAAGGTGGTCCATCATCAAGAACTCTATAGAGAACATCTCGGAGGATCGCGTGATTGATGCATTCAACGGCGGCGTCCGCCGCTTAGAACTAAGGGAGGAGCTGGGCCACTCAAAGCCCAAAACCATCTAACACCTGATGGAGATCGCAAATCGGTGGGCCGATGGAGAAGATTCGGTGAAGAATCGCGCTCACTCCGAAGAGGAGGCGGAACTCGAACGCAGACGCGATCGCCGAGGCAAGCGTCACATGCGCATCTACAATGACCGCGACGATGTAAACATGGTCACGGCTGGCTACGCCGACAGACGCGATGATAACCACAACAGCGGATACCGTAACGGCGGATACCGCGACTCCGGGAAAACCACGCAAGTGTGGCAACGCCGCAATCGCGATGAGGCACCCGCGAAATCCACTGAGGACAAACTCTCCGGACCATGTATGATACACTTCTACATCGACAAGCATGATGGCAAGAAGAAGTCCAGCCACCTCTGATGACCCACAAGTATAGGGGGTGTATCGTAGTATTTTCGAGGGAATTGAAACCCAATTTATTGATTCGACACAAGGGGAGCCAAAGAATATTTATAAGCCTTAACATCTGAGTTGTCAATTCAGCTGCACCTGGAAACAATCTTGCTCACAGCAGTTTATCAGTAGCAACAGTTTTGTAGTAGGAATAGTAAAGTAACAATAGTAGTAAAGCAAAGACAGTAGTAACAAAAGCAGTAATAGTGGAATTCGAGTGCGGTAGGCATAGGGATGGATGGACGGGCGTTGCATGGACAAGACAATTCACATAGCAATCAGAACATAGGGCAATTGCAGATAAACAAGATAAAGCACCCAAGTACTAGACAATCCTAGGCATGTGTACGTGCTCGCAATGAGAACTTGCACAAGATCTTTTGTCCTGCCAGCCCGTTTGCAACGGGGCCTCTAGGGAACTACTGGCAATTAAGGTGCTCCTTTTAATAGAGCACCGGAGCAAAGCATTAACATTCCGTGAACACATGTGATCCTCACATCAAAGCCATTCCCTTCCGGTTATCCCGATTTCTGTCACTTCGGGGCCATAGGTTCCGGACAATAACGTATGTATACAACTTGTAGATAAGACCAGAAACAATACTATCATAATGAATCAATAATAAGTTCAGATCTGAAATCATGGCACTCCGACCCTGTGACAAGCATTAAGCACCACAAGTCGCAAAAAAGTCATAAATCACTAATAAAAGATACTAGGCACCATGCCCTAACATTCTGATGCCATTACATGAACGATCTCATCCAATCCCTACCATCCCCATAGCCTACAGCGGGGGATTACTCACTCATAGATGGGGGAAACATGGATGGTCAATAGAGAAGCGATGGTGATGACGATGGCGATGATCTCCTCCAATTCCCCGTCCTGGCAGGGTGCCGGAACGGAGTTTTTGGTGCTGTTTCGTGGAATCTGGTGGTGGCGGCGGAGCAGAACTCCTTCTGGAAAAACATCGAACCCCCCGAAGTTTTTATGTCAGGAGGCTTCTTATAGGCGAAGAGGGAGACCGAGGGCGTGCCTGGTGCCACCACACCATGCCCTGGTGCGGCCAGGCCCAGCCCACGCCTGTTGGGGGGGTGGCCAGCCCCTGGCCCTCCTCCGTCTTGTATTCTGGCTCCGGGAGTCTTCTGGAAAAATAGTCACTTTGGCTTTTGTCCCGTCCAATTCCGAGAATATTCATTTTCTGACTTTCCTGGAACCGAAAACAGGAGAAAACAGGCAGCTGGCACTGAGGCTCTTGTTAATAGGTTAGTCCAAGAAATCATATAAAAAGGACACCAAAGTGTGGAAAAAACACAAGAAAGTGGATAAAACCAAGCATGGAGCATCCAAAATTATAGATACATTTGCAATGTATCAACCTCCTCAAGGATTGCCGCGAGTTCCTCAAGCTACATGAGGGATTGGTTCGGATGAACCGCAATGCAGTCGAAAGAGGCTACGGAGCCACTCAAGGTGCCGTGGCGCATGGCGCTCCGCCACCACCACCTAGGCCACCCCCGAATGTAGCTGCACCAGACCAGCACCACGGAGGCGAACCGTACCCACGAGCCATGGGCACCATGATGATCCAAAAGGGATGCCCCTCCAATCGGGTGCAGAAGGCCATCACTCGCCAAGTCAACTTGGCCACACACTCGCCGCCATCTACCACCGAGTACCTTAGTGGAAACGAGTCATGCATTACCTTCGACAAACGCGACCATCCGCCTCAGGTACCCCGTCCAGGCCATTGCCCTCTCGTACTCGAGGCACAAATCGGAGGCTTCGACATGAGCTGCGTCTTCACGGATGGCGGAAGCGGCATCAACCTTATATTCGCGAGTACCTTGCGAGCAATGAGGATCCCTCAAACTTGCCTGGAGGCCTCGGACACAATATTCCACGACATCGTCCTAGGGAAAGGCGTATACCCCTAGGCATAATCAACCTCGACGTCATCTTTGGCATGCCTAAGAACTTCCGGCGCGAGCGCATCGACTTTGAGGTCGTTGACTGGCCCTCACAGTACCACTACATCCTCGGGTGCGTCGCGTTCGCTAGGTTCATGGCAGTGCCACACTACGCCGACTTGCAGATGAAAATGCCAGGTCTGAATGGCGTGATCATGATCAACGGGAGATTCGAGAGATCCGACAGTTGCGATAGGGAATTCAACAGAATTTCCCAGTCCTTCGGCATGCAGGAAGAACTCGCAAGGCTGAAAGAGTCGACAGACAATAGTCTGCCCTCCTGAGCCGGCCAAGCTCGCCCGATCTATACTTCGACTCATCGGTGCACACAAAGAAAGTGCAGGTCCACCCATCGGATCCCGCCAAGACGGCCCTCGTCGCCAACAACTTGAGTCCCGCATAGTAACTCGTGATCGTCGAATTCCTCCGTGAGCACTGGGAAATTTTCACCTGGTGTCCTGCGGACATGCCAGGAGTTCCTAGGGAATTCGCCGAGCACACACTCAACGTCAACCCTGACGCAAGGCTAGTCAAGCAAACAATTCAGCGATTGTCTGAGCCACGAGCGCAAGTAGTTGGAATGGAGATCAACAGACTCCTCGACGCCAAATTCATACGCGAGATCAAGGAAAGCACTTGGCTCGCCAACACGGTGCTGGTACCAAAAAAGGACACGGATATCCTACGGATGTGCGTGGACTTCACCTCTCTGAATAAGCACTGCCCAAAGGATCACTTCCCGTTGCCACGCATCGACCAGATCATCGACTCCACCGCGGGATGCAAGCGCCTCTACTTCCTTGACGCCTACTCAGGCTATAATTAGATTCGAATGAAGGAGGAAGACCAAGAGAAAACAACGTTTACAACACCCTTTGGTGTGTTCTGCTACAACACAATGCGCTTCGGGCTAAAGAACACGGGAGCCACCTACCAGCAGTGCATGCCGGCTTGCCTCAAGGAACAACTGGGTCGCAACATTCAAGTCTATGTTGACGACATAGTAATCAAGACCAAGGAGGAAGCCTCCCTAATTGACGATTTGCGCGAAACCTTCGCCAACCTTGACCGCTACCGGATCAAGCTCAATCCGGACAAATGCGCCTTCAGCATGCCATTTGGGAAACTACTCGGGTACCTCATCTCCACGAGGGGAATCGAGGCAAACCCGAAGAAAATAAAAGCCATACTGGCCATGGAGAAGCCGAAAAACATAAGGGGCGTTCAGCAGCTGGCCGGGCAAATCGCAGCCCTCAGTCGATTCATCAGTCGGATGGGTGAAAAGGCGCTGCCCTTCTACCAACTCCTCCGCAAAGCTGAAAAATTCGAGTGGACCAATGAAGCGCAAGAAGCATTCGAAGACCTCAACCGCCTGCTATCCACTTCGCCAGTACTGGTGACCCCACGAGAAAAGGAACCACTGTTGCTATATATCTCCGCCACCAACCAGGTGGTCAGCACTGTGCTCGTCGTCGAGTGAGCCGAGGAAAACAAGGTCCACGGGGTACAACGCCCAGTATACTACCTCAGCAAGGTCCTCACGCCAACAAAACAGCGGTACCCGCACTACCAGAAGCTGGCGTATGGTGTCTTCATGACCGCCCGACGACTACGCCATCTTCCAGGAATACCCAATCGTGGTGGTCAACGATGCCCCGTTGGGGCATATCCTCAATAACTCCGACGCCACGGGACGAGTCGCGCTTTGGGGAATAGAATTGTCTCCACGAGACATCACATACGAAAAGCGCGATGCAATCAAGTCGCAAGTTCTCCCTGACTTCCTCGTGCACTGGATGGAGAACCAGTTCCCAGACAAACAATATATGTCCTACCTCTGGACAATGCACTTCGATGTGTCCAAGCAGAAGGACGGAGCAGGCGCATGTGTCATACTGACATCACCTCAAGGGGACAAGCTCAAGTATATCCTGCGAATGCAGTTCACAGCCTCCAACAACGAGGCTGAATACGAGGCCCTGTTGCATGGGATGAGGATGGCAAAATCCTGTGGCGCCAAGAGGCTCATCATATAGGGCGACTCCAAGGTTGTTGTCAACCAAACAATGCATGAGTGCGACGCACTGAATGACAACATGATCGCGTATCGCGACCTCTACGACACACTCGAAGGAGACTTCAACGGTTGCGAGCTGCGACATGTAGGTCGCGAAAGCAACGAAGAGGCGGATGCACTTGCCAACATAGGCTCTACCTGCGCCCCCATACCACCCGGGGTATTTCTCGAGCGCATCTGTGAACGCTCCATCAAGCCAAAGGCCGCAGAGAAGAAAACAAGCGCAGCAACAGACTCGGGGGCTACGCCACCCAATGAGCTAATGGCACTCGATGACTTGGAGCTGGACACATGACTCGAAGGGCCAATGAGGGTCATGATGATTGAGCAATCTTGGACGCAACCGTACATCACGTACCTCCTCAGCAAAAGGCTACCGGACGATCCGACTAATGCACGGCACATCGCGCAGTGATCCAAGGCATTCGCTATTATCAACGGTGAACTGTATAAACACAACATCACAGGAGTACTCGAGCGATGCGTCTCCACGGCCGATGGAAGATCTGTTCTCCTCGACATCCATGAGGGGACCTGCGGGCACCACGCCGGCAGTCGTGCCCTCGTCGCCAAAGCTCTACGAGCTGGATTCTATTGGCCTACGACCATGCGCGATGCCAAGGACATCGTCCAAAAATGCAACGCTTGTCAACGATTCACGAACAAGCCGCACGCACCTGGCGCAGAGCTCCGGCCAATTTCATTAGCCTGGCCCTTCACGCAATGGGGACTCGACATGGTTGGCAAACTCCCAAGGTCCTCACGAGGAGGCTACGTCTACCTCTTGGCCGCAGTCGACAAATTCACCAAGTGGATTGAGGCCACGCCAGTGACCAACCAATCAGGACACAGCGCAGTCAAGTTCTTCAAATCCATCGTCTACCGCTTCGGAGTACCGCACAACATCATCACCGACAATGGGACGAACTTCACATCCAAGGAGTTCCAAAAATTCTGCGAGAACCTGGGGATCAACATTAGCTATGCCTCGGTAGCGCATCCACAGACCAACGGTCAGGTGGAAAAAGAAAACGGGCTCGTCTACGGCGGCAAAGAAGCGACTCCTCCGGCCACTCGAACAAGCCGCGGGTTGCTGGCCAGACGAACTGCAATCCGTACTTTGGAGCCTACGCACAACTCCAAACAGTGCCACGGGCTACACGCCATTCTTTATGGTGCACAGAGCCAAGGCAGTGCTACCCGCCGAGGTACAGTACAAGGCACTACGCGTGGTCGCTTACAGCGAACAAGAGTCATCCCTCGCACTCGAAGACTCCGTCGACGTCCTTGACGAGGCAAGAGAAATCGCCGCGGAAAGATCAACGATCTACCAGCAGAACCTATGCAACTACCACAGGAGGAGGCTACACCCCAGATCCTTCGTCGAAGGCGACCTGGTCCTGCGACTGAAGCAGCAGGGGCATCTCAAGCTCGAGTCCCCCTGGGAAGGACCGTACGTGATTACAAAAGTAATCCCAGGTAGCGCCTATCGCCTTCAAGATTTAGAGACAGGAGTCGCATACTCCAACCCCGGAACGTCGCAAAGCTGCGACGCTTCTACCCCTAGTCGCTTTTTTACTTTTTACATTGCAAATGAGGCTACTCAGCCAAGGCTACTTAGCCACACATTGTACCTCGCACTGTCCTTCGAATAAATAAAGCTAAGTGCCCCAAAACTCTGTGTTCTCTTTTATTTTTCCCAATTTATCTACTCGGGGGCTGCGCCACCCTATATACATATGTTCTACGAACCAAAACGCGATATCCTGAGTAGCTGGCACATCAATCGAAACCCTTGACACAACATCAACCCAGCTGCAATGCACCTGACAGGTTGACAAGGGACTGAGATAAGAGCATGGCCAGGCTAACGAAAAGGACTCGCATAGTGCAACGCACTTCATGCTAACAAAGCTCTTTATACATATCCGACAATAAATAAAATAAAACATTTATACGAACCTTACAACATGAGTACACTTATGTGCAGGATGCAAACTAAGATACTACTGCAGCAAGAGAACGTTGGTTTGTTCCTCAAAGAAGTCGACGATCTCTTCTACTGGGCGATCCACATCCTGGTAGTGTGGCACCATATTCCAGGCAGAACCTGCTGGTGGCGCAGGCGGCCCAGCTGCAATTGCCGCAACATCTACGTCAGGCTTGTGCAGTCGCACCAATGATAGAGCAGCCTTGGCACCAGCCACCAACTGTTGCCTCACACACTCGTGAATCGCGGTCAGATCTTGAGACATGGCAAGGAGGGCCAGCAGTCTTGATGGAGTAACATCCAGCGGAAACATCGTCTAATAAATGTTCTTCAAACATGATTGCGACTTCTTCAGAAAGTGCAGCACTCACGATGCGCGATCCTGCAGGGTCGCCAGCGCAATCGCACGATCATGATCTACCCAGAAGTACCCACTCTCTTGAAGTTGCTCCTGGGTAAGATCATGCATACAAATGGCAATTCTATCCTTCTCATCCCGCGGATGACGCGTGCTGACAACTACAAGAAGCAGCAACAATAGCATAAGTACAATGCACCATCGCGAGTGACTACAAGGAAAAGATAAGAGCAAGCAAACTAACACTTGAATTGGTCGCCCAGCTGCGTCACCTCGCCAAGCAGATACTTCTCTCGGGCGGTGGCTTTCTCTGCCTTCGACTTCCATACATCCGCGTTACCACGGAGCATGGGCAACTCACGCTCCAGCTGCTTCACGCAGTCACGCAGTCGCGAAAGCAGCGACAGTTCATCTACCCTGGAGCGCGGTGGTGCCAAAGTATCATCAAGAGGTGGCGTGTCCTGAGTTTCCCTCAAAGGATCACTTGATGAACCCTACGACAAGTCAAGATAGAAACAAATAAGACGACCAAATCAACACAAAGGCAAAAGATTCAAGTGCATTCAAGACAAGCAAAAGTATCAGCAGATACACTCGCCAGCAGGCATGTTCTTAACAAAGGACATAAACTAGTTAACTATTACAAAGCTACTAAGGAGCGATTGGCTTCTTCGACTTCGAAGGCTTCGGGGGCTTCATCGAGTCCGTGGCAGTGTCAGATGCCACTGACTTTCCGCCATCCCCTGATGCCGCAGCTTTCGCCGCCTTCTTGGCGCGTTGCAACCCCTCAGAATACTTCGCAACAGTGTTTATCAGCTGATGCCCATATTTGCCACAGGCAGTCGCGAAAGGAGCGAAGACTACCTGCTGGCCGTCCGCGCTAACATGCATCGCCTTCGACACCGCGGCAGGATCAATCTCGACTCCGTGGGCCTGCACCATGGCAAGCGACATGGACGCGCCGTCCGTGCGGAGTGAGTTCTTGAAGCTGGAAGGCACACCCCCGGCGAGTGCCTCCACCATCTCATCTATTTTCTCGACTAGCTCTGCCTTGGGCATCAGCTCCTCCTGGAGGCGACTGAGAGCACCCTTGGCCTTGGAGAGCGTATCCCGAACGGCGGCGCTGCGGTCTTCGACTGTCGATAGTGCACCCGCCAGAGCATCATCGCGACAAAGGGCTTGCGGGTCGAAGCTCAAATCGCCAACATCTGTACATAAATCCACACATGGACAAAGCATCAGTGCCAACGGCAAAAAGTCGAGCAGGAAAGGATAACGATATCCAAACCAAAGTACCTGAGAGGGCCTTGGCGATTGAGGAAAGCTGTTCTTCGAACAACTTCTCCCTAGATGCTAAGGAGGCACGTAGCTCCTCTTCACGCCTTTGCGCCTCGTCACGTGCCGCGATTGCCTCATCGCGACCCTTCACAGCCGCGACGAGGGTTTTCTCCATGGTGGCAGTGTTGCGCAGGAGGGTGTTATGTTCAGCTACAAACACAAAAAGGGATTAACTATCAGTTGACCATATAAAAAGGAGAAGAAGAAGAAGAAGAAGAAGAAGAAGAAGAAGTGCAGGACACTCACTCTCAACCATGCGATGACGCGTCTCCAGCATCGCATGCTGGCGGCCCATCGCAAGCACTTGCACCGCCAAGTGCGCGGCCTCCTTCACAAGGAGCTATCGCATAACAAAGGATCAGCAGCAGCCATCAATTGCAGCATCAAAAAGAAGAAAAGTCTACACTTACGTGATCCTCCAATGACTCCGAAGTCGTTTGGTGCGCAGTTATCCAGGCAACCATTCGATGCTCCCCTGCATGAGGAGAACTGGAAGAGTTGTGCCCAGAGTGGGCCGCCAATGGAGGTGAAGGATCACGCTCGACCTCTTTCTTGGCCTTTGATGTCGCGACTCCTGATTCTGTCAAAATTGGATGTCGCTAGAAGATGACGACGCCTCTTAACTGCAAGACAAAATTCACATCAAGAAAGGACAAACCCAGAGATGAGCCAACAAGGGAAAAACAGAGAAGAACAAGTAAACTAGAAAACTTACCAGTCAAACTTGTCAAAGTCAAAAGTGGCCTCCCCTGACTCCGACGAGGACTCCTTGGGCAATCGCATCTTCTTGCGAGAAGATGGGGCCACGGCGCTCACAGGAATGGCAGGTATCGGCGACTCCACACTAACACCTGTACCTTCCGGAGTCGAAGGAGACGATGCATCGGAATCCTCGCTGCGCGAACGCTTGCGAGTATCCGGACTACCGGACTCGGGGGCTTCCTCCTCCACATCAGAGGGGACGGTCGACTCCGACTCGTCCTCTTCCAAGGCTTCGCGAGGGATAATCCCCTCAGGAAGAGGGGGCATACAAGGTGACACCATCCAATCATGCATATAGACAACAAATTGAACAAAAAGCAAGTAAACAATAGAGAAGCAATCGACAAATTTAGCTACTACATAGCACAACTATACCTCGAGAGGAGGGTTAGTAGCATCAAATGGAGGAACAACTGGCTCACTAGGGAGCATATACTTGACGATGTACTTGGTGACCAGTCAAACCCTCTTGTCCACCTCACTCGCGGACATGCCATCAGCAGACACGCGAGTGGCATCATCAGCGCCAGCCCACTGAAACATGGGGTGGACTCTGGTCTGCAGGGGCTGGATGCGACGACGCAGCCACGTGCGAATGAGAGCACAACCTCCGTCCTCTTTTCCTATGCGACTCTCGAGGTCACAGACGTGCTTGTACAGCACATCTGTCTTCGTGGACTCGCCAGGCATGACTACATTCTTCTAGGAACGCATCCTCTTGCACGGCATCGCGGGATCGAAGAGTGCGAGTCCGAAGTGCTCACCATTAGCCTTCTCATCGCGGATGTAGAACCATTTGTCCCTCCACCCTTGGACGGACGCCGTGAGCTTGATGTCGAAATAGGTGGCAGATTGGTCGACGTGGATTCCACAGCCACCTACATCGTAGACTAAAGAGCCAGATGCAGATTGGCGCTTCAACTTGAAGAGGCGCTTGAAGAGGCCGAAGTGCGGCTCGATTCCGAGCCAGCACTCGTAGAGGGTGATGAAGCAAGAGATATGGCGGATAGAGTTCGGGGACAGCTGATGGAGCTGAAGCCCATAGAAACAAAGGAGGCCCCTAAAAAAGGGGTGAAGGGGCAAGGAGAGACCACGAATGATGAATGCTAAAAACATCACTCGAAAACCAGCGGGAGGAGAAGGAATTGTCTCACCGCCGGGGACGCGCGCGTCGGCGACTGCGGCGGACAGTACTCCGTCTTGGCGAATAAGACGGAGATTAGATGACTTGATGATGGAGGGGCGCCACACACCATTCGTGACGCGGGTGCCTGTGGCCTTCTTCTTCTCGCCGGCGGCGGTGCTGGTGCCCGCAGCGACGAAGCCGCCTTTCTTCTTCGCCACAGCAGTGGTGGCTGCGGAATCGGCCGCAGCACCTCCCTTCTTCTTCCCCATTGCGTGGCGGCGATGCGACCGAACGAAGTAGCTTGGAAACGAGCGGAGCTGGTCCAGCGTTGTGGACGAGACGAGAACAGAGAAAGCATAGGAATAGCGGCAATGTAGATGAAAGAAAAGGATGAATGAGAGGAGATGAGAAATTACCGTTGCAGCGCCGCTACTTAACCCCTGGAAGATGCAATCCAACGGCTCAAAAAAACCCTACTGGACGCGTGGCAAACATCATGCTAGACACGTGGAGGATTGGAAGCGCGAACCGTCCCTCCACTACTCCCATTACGCGCGGAAATCGAGGAGGCGCAGTTAAAATAAAAGATTACGCACGCCTAGTCAAATCAAAGTCAGAGAGTGGGACCCAATGTTCGTCACGTCCCGTCAAACTCGCTCACGCGGGCAACTGAGGTCATGAAATCGCCAGCACTGACGTCATCAAAGCTACGCAGCAGAAGACTTCGACTACTTTAGTCCTTGCTCGAGTCTTCGACTGCACCAAGCACTCGGGGGCTACTCCCATAGGGAGCGCTGGTCACGCACCCTATGATATTTCTTCTTGTTTTTCAGGAACATGGACTATCAAAGCCAAACCCCACCACTCGAAACATGGTTCGACTATGGACATGGGTTACTCCCATAGGGAGCACCGGAAACAAATTCGACTGAAACAAGCAAACAAAAGACGACAGCAGTCGAGAAAGTTCTTTAGTCCCAGCCTGAGTGTTCAACTCAACCAGGCACTCGGGGGCTACTCCCATAGGGAGCACTGGTCGCGCACCCTATGATTATTGTACAAAAAACTGTGTGTTGATAACATCCACACTCAAAGCTCATGGTGACACCGCCTCATAATTTTTCCCTACAAAGAGACTACGTCTCCCGGGTCACCCGAATTGTCTCCGCGATGATAAAATTCAGATGTCGCGCTTACAGCGTGAAGGTAAGACCTGAATAAGGCTTGGAAACGCATTAGCTGCGCACTACACGAAATGTATCCGTGCCTACAGGTACGATGAACATGCCTTGACGGACGCGTCGAGTGCTCACACCCATATAACTGGAATTCGACTCCTGTAAGACCTCCGCGGCTTGAGTCGAATTACACCAGCACTTCTCCAGATTCGATTCCGGTGACTCGAGTTCGAGTAGATTGTGTTGTTTCACCCTAAGGTGGTTAACTGATACCGATACTTCGGTTATATCAGGCACGCACATCAACAATCCCTATGACACAAACAAAGTAGTCGAACATATATTCATTCATGCACTCGAAAGACTTCAAAAAGGCCCCAGTCGAATCTGCGATTCCACTGGACACTCGGGGGCTACTGACATGGGTATACCCTACAGGTACTCGAGCTTGGTATATACGGTCTAAATACGTAAAGTCCCACGGTGTCGGCAAGGCCCAAATGAAGGACTCGAGTAACCTACGGACTCTCAATTGCTTGAAGAACAAGAAGAAGCTAAAGATAGAAAGTTTGAAGGGGAAAACCCTAACTTGTAACCGACTCGACCTGCTACCCGAGACCTAGCCTACCTGTATAAAGGCTAGGAGGGGGCGGCGAGGAGGACACACGCAACCCTAGTTTCCAAAACCCTTGCCAGATTGCATCTGCACACGATTGTAATCTCTGATTCCTTTAATAATTCCACGAGCAGACAAGCAGGAGTAGGGACCTCTATGAGGCCTGAACCTGGGTAAATCGTTGTCCCCTGTGTGCTTGTTTGCTAGATGATAGATGTCTCCAGCGCTCCCTCCTTCTCCAAAACCCAAGTCCATAACAATGGGCATTGATGAGTTAAACCCTCGTCAAAGCCTGTCCCCCGTACTGATGCTGATGTATTTAGTATGGTCAAGGATTTAAACGTAATCTTTGTAAAGGATCCTGACCTATTCCGAAAGATGTCGACGGACACGCACCCATGTGGAAGAAGAAATCTATATTTTGGGAGCTACCCTATTGGGAAATGCATGAGGCCCGCTCTACAATCGACATGATGCACCCGATGAAGAATCTTTGCGTGAATATTCTATGCTTCTTGGGCTTGTATGGGAATTCAAAAGATACCCCGGCAACACGGGAGGACCAACAACATCATAAAGGACGAGACGACATGCATCCATGGCAGTTTCAAGGGCTTTCCAGCTACGCTCTTACCAAAGAAAATAAGTGAATCTTTTTTGAAGTCCTTATCAGTATCAAGGTCCTGTCTGGCTTCTCGCCAAATATAAAGGGAATAGTAAATATAAAAGAGAAAAAATCCAACACCTAAAGTCTCATGACTGCCATGTGCTTATGATGCAATTGCTTCCGGTTGCATTGAGGGGAATTCTACTAGAAAATGTTCGACTAGCCATTGTGAAGTTATGTGCATTCCTCAATGCAATTTCTCAGAAGGTAATCGATCAAGAAAGTATATCAGGGTTACAGATTGATGTGGTCCAATGTATGGTGAGCTTCTAGTTGTTGTTCCCGCCATCCTTTTTGAATATTATGACGCACCTCCTAGTTCACCTAGTCGAAGAGATTAGAATTCTCGGTCCTATGTTTCTACACAATATTTTCCCCTTCAAGAGGTTCATGAGAGTCTTAAAGAAATATGTTAATAACCATGCTAGGCCATAAGGAAGCATCTCCAAGGGATATGGATCAGAGGAGGTCATTGAGTTTTGTGTTGACTTTCTTACTGACCTTAAGCCGATTGGTGTTCCTGAATCTCTGTATGAGGGGAGGCTGACTAGAAAAGGCACACTAGGAAGGAAATCAATGGTATGTAGGGACGTGCATTCTTTCACTCAAGCACACTACATAGTTCTACACAATTCCATCGTGGTGGCTCCGTATATCGAGAAACATAAGAACATTCTACGCTCCGAAAACCCGCAGAAGCCTGGCTCATGGATTAAAGGGAAACACGAGAAGAATTTTAGCAGTTGGTTGCAGACACATCTCATGAATAACACCACTATTGGAGATCAGTTGTACTTATTGTTCAGGTTACCATCTTCGACTATATCTACTTTCCAAGGGTACAAGATAAATGGGAATACATTTTACATGATTGCCCAAGATAAAAAGAGCACTAATCAAAACAATGGTGTCCGCTTTGATGCAATAGATGACAATGGGCAAAAGGACACATATTATGGGTACATAGAGGAGATATGAGAACTTGACTATGGACCTACTTTTAAGGTCCCTTTGTTTTGGTGCAAATGGGTCAAGCTGACAGGAGGCGGAGTACATGTAGACCAAAAGTACGGCATGACAATAGTGGATCTCAACAATCTTGCGTACATGGACGAACCATTCGTCCTAGCCAACAATGTGGCTTGGGTTTTCTATGTGAAGGACATGTCTACCAAACCGAGAAAAAGGAAAGATAAACAAAAGAATACATAATAAGATGAGCCAAAGCGCCACATAGTTCTTTCAGGGAAAAAGAAACATCGTGGGAGTGGGTGACAAGACAGACATTTCAGAAGATTACAATAAGTTTCATGAAATTCCGCCCTTCAAAGTGAAAACTGACCCAAGCATCTTGTTAAATGATGAAGATTCTCCATGGCTACGGTACAAAAGAAAACCACAACACTAGATAGGGTTGTTGGTGATGTGTAATAATTTATTAAACCTTTTATGTAATAAATCTATGCAACGTTGTTCTAAAGATATGGGATGAGCCTCGTTAAAACTTGCATTGGATCACTACACATAACATTGTTCTGAAGAAACATCATATCGTGAGTACAAAAATGATTTTTCCAAAAAAAGGATTTACATTGTTCGGACCATTTTTAAATTTCTTATGCCTGTTTCAAAATATCTTTAGTCCCAGTTGAAGAAACCAACCAGGACTTAAGGAGTTGCGGCAGGCTGGAGCCAATGTGAGCATGTTTCGTCCCGGTTGAAGAAACCAACCGGGACTTAAGGGGTGAGTGTTGACACTATGACAAGGGTGAGTGTCTACATTATGTCGTGAGTGTCGGCACTATGTTGTGATGCTTAATCTATAAATTTGCATCCTTGTGAAGTTATAAACTATAAACAAGATGGTGTGTGAGAGCAGGGACAACACTACGGCTAGTTTGAGGGAGATGCCGGCGGAGCCTAGTTCTCCGGCATCTCCAACAAACTGGCCATATATGCACTCCCTAATATGTGAAATTAGTTATCTCCCAGGCGTATTGATCTAGTTAGAGAAGTTATATACTACAAGATGGTGTGCGAGAGCAGGGACAACACTACGGCCAACTTGAGGGAGATGTCCGCGGAGCCTAGTCCTCCGGCATCTCCAACAAGTTGGCCGTAGATGTACTCCCTAATATGTGAAATTAGTTAGCTCCCCGGCACAAGAATAGAACAACATCTCATAGTTCGATAAAGTTGTAGAGAGAAAAACAGTAGCTAGTAGGAAACGATCCATTAGTCCCGGTTTCCTAACTGGGACTATGAAATCGGGACTAAAGGCCCCCCTTTAGTCCAGTCTAGCCACAAACCAGGACTAACACTCAAGACATTTATTGTTATTAAAAAACCAGGACTACGGAATCAAGACTAAAGCCCCCTTTAGTCATACTTATGTCTAGTACTATGGTACACAACTTCAGTGTCGCCTTCGTCTTCGTCATCATCGCCGTCGACGTCGCTAGGCGCACGCGGCTGGATCCTAAGCCTAGCTAGGGCATATTCCGGGGGTACCTGCCACTCCGGCCTCGGATTCACGACACGCAGGGGAGGGGGCTCCTGGATGACGACGCTGCTACGCCCACAAACTTCACCACCGCCACCCTTCTTGTGGCTTTGTGGAGGTTCAAAGTGCGTGTACCATAGGATAGGATGATCTCCCTGGGTGATGTAGCGCATCACGCCGACAATAGTCTGGTTTGCCCACCGCAGGTAGCGACTGGCTTCGTTGTGGTTCACTGGGGGTGAGCCATCACCCTGGTATCTGGCGAGCCCCCTTTCTCGCAAGTTAGCGAAGAAGGTATTCCAGGTGTCGTAGTTGTTGGGATCCCAATGGGATCCATCCCCTGCTCCCGCGTGAGCTAGAGGTAGAAGTGGTTCGTGATGTCCGCCTGGCGGGCATAACCTTGAGGCACAGGAGGGACAGGAACTCCTCTAGCACTCAACATCCAGTCGGTAGGAAGCCGGTAGTATGGCGGGCATGGGTAGCTGGAGGCCCACAGCGCCTCGGTCTCCTCGAGGGTTAGAATGGCCAAGTATGCGGTGTCCATTATTGGGAGAGGGGAAGTTGTGGATGTGTGGATGGCCATGGCGGACGACCTAGATATAGAGGGAAAAGGTGGGAAAATATGGCAGGAAGTGGAGGGAAATGGTGGGAAAGCATGACGCATGGCTTGACAGCTCTGTGAAAGGCAAGAAATATCTTAAGTCCCGTTTTTGGCTCCAACCGAGACTAAAGGCCCCCGAAATATATTAAGTCCTAGCTACTAGTTTTAATAGTTAGACTAAATAATTTAGAAAACAGAAAATGGTTTTGGATTACTTATTCAGATTCAAGCATTTTTTTATGTTGAAAGTTTAGTGAGATTCAAAAATAAGCAAAATATAATAGTAAATGCATTTTTAAATTGAAAATGGCAAAATGGTCAATAGTTTGACTAGTTAAACTAATTATTTTATAAAACAAAAAATGGATTTGGATTACTTATTCAAATTCAAGCACTTTTTATGTTGAAAGTTTTCTCAAATTCATAAGTATGAAAAACCTGTATAATTCAAATGTTTAAAAATATAATAGTATGTAAATTTAAATTTTGGCGCTAGTTTCGGCCCAGCGCGCGAAATTTTGGGCATTTTGTCCCGCCCAACATACTAGCTAGGATTAAAGGTTGTGCAGCCCGCGCCAGCCCAAAAAGCGACCCCCTTTAGCCCCGGTGCATTGCACTAGCCGGGACTAATGACCCCCCTTTGTCCCGGCTGGTGCCACGCACCGGGACTAAAGGAGGGGTATTTATATGTGGATTCTTCCCCCGATCGAATCCACCGACCGGGACTTGGAGGCCATCGATGAACACAACGCCACCAAGCTACTAAAATTAAACGCCGGCCGCCACCGCCACCACGTCGGCCGCCACCGTTTGAATCCAATAGGATTTATTGCATAGAAATATTTGTATAGAAATAGTTGTATAGAAATATTGTATAGAAATATTTGTGTTGTAATTGAAATATTAAATAGAAATATTGTATAGAAATATTATTGCATAGAAATATTTTAGGAAAATAGGAAATTAAATACAAATTATTGCATAGAAATATTTGTATAGAAATATTTGTATAGAAATATTTGTGTTGCAATTGAAATATTAAATATAAATATTATATAGTAATATTATTGAATAGAAATATTTGTATAGGAAATATTTTTTGGAAAATAGGAAATTAAATAGGATTTATTGCATAGAAATATTTGTATAGAAATATTACATAGAAATATTTGTGTTGCAATTGAAATATTGTCTAGTAATATTGTATAGAAATATTAGTGCATAGAAATATTTGTATAGAAATATTTGTTTTGTAGTTGAAATATTGTATACAAATATTATTGCATAAAAATATTGTATTGAAATAGCAATATTGTATAGAAATATAGTATAGAAATATGGATCTCGCATTTTTTTACTATGTTCAAATATTGTGTGCATTTTGAAATAATATTGTGTGCATCTCGCATTTTGCAGAAACTACGGATCCACCTAGTCCAATCCACAAAGATCTAGCAGAAGAAGAAATTCTCGAGGATATAATTGATGGCTATGAAATGTAGCCATCTACATCCACATTTAAACTGGATATTATCCATATTTTTAATGAAATATCTCTCTAAACCCTACCACTAATGCTTAATGATCAAAGGGGTATGCAATCCTTTTTTTCTATTTTTCCCTGCAAAGATAATGACGTTTAATGATGGGAATCACAACATTAAATTTAAAGATACGAGATTTCCAACAACCCAAAAAAACCAGGGGTCGTGAAGTGGATGCTAAAGCTTTAACGACCAACTCTATGACCAGAATTTTATTCCCACCATATAGTTCCAGCCATATAGTTTCCATCGGCGCTTCTAGGTCAAACAAGACAACTTTCTTGAAGGGACCCCTATATAAAGAGGCTTCGGGCGACGAGAAACAGGCCGCCCCCAAAACGCTAGAAACCTGCATCCACAACACCGAAGAGCCACCGGAGGAATAGACTTAGATCTAATCTCCAAACCCTTCTCCACCACCATAGCCATATTACACCACTTGTAATAGTAGATCTCATCTTCGATTGCGACATTGTAAGACTATTTGCTATCAATCTCATGATTTCCATTGCAATGTTTATGATTGTTGATTTCATGTCTATGCATGAGTAATTCTCTTTGGGCTAAGGGCTTCGGCCTACCCATGCTACCCATCGAAGGTATGAACCATTTTTCTAGCGCCGTTATCAGGGAAGCAATAGCTACCCTGGTGAGGTAAGTAGGAACCTTGCTAGCTTTACTTATTATTTTTAATTTTGTTAGTTTTCTTTCAATCTTTATTTGAAAAACCAAAAAAATTAGTTAGTCTTTAAATTCTTGTTTTTACTATCACAAGTCTTTGTTTAAGAAAACCCAAAAACATAGGAAATATGGCTAAAAAGAAGCTTGGGGAGTTTGGAACTCCCAAAAATTATTATTTGCATACTCCTATTACCCAGCCAACAATTAGAGCTGATGATTATGAAATTGAGCCCCACTATTTAAGTTTGGTTCAACAAAAATCAATTTGGAGGCTCTGCTGTTGAGGACGCAGGTATGCACTTGAACACTTTCACTGAAATATGTGATATGATGCGCATAAAATATGTTGACCCCGATGCGGTCAAATTGCGCTTATTTCCTTTCTCTCTTAGAGGAAGAGAAAAATAATGGTTGCTATCTTTGCCTAGAAATACTATTGCATCATGGGTGGAGTGTACTTTATTTATGACTAAATTTTTCCACTTGCAAAGACTATGCAACTAAGATCTAATATTACTAGTTTTAGATAGGAAGAGCTTGAGCCACTAGAGCTTGCATGGGAGAGGATGAAAGACTGCATGAGAAACTGTCCTAGTCATGAGATGGAAGATTGGTTAATTCTCCATTTATTTTATAATGCTCTTAACCTTGTGTCTAAGCCTATGCTTGATACTGCAACTGGAGGAACATTTATAGGCAAACATATTACCGAAGCAAAGAAGCTGCTAGACAATATGCAAGACAACCATGCCTAGTGGCATGTGGATAGATCAAACACGAAGAAGGTGAACTCCGTCTCACCACAACAAAATGAAGAACTCAATGCTAAGCTGGATGAGCTCATATTAGCCATAAAAGGGAAGGAAAACCAGGTAAGAGCTATCCCAGGATCAAATATTGAAGAAATAGACTTTATAACTTGTAATGATTATAACCCTGCTAGGAAGAAGAATCATAATCCTAATTTTTAGAAACATTATTCTAGTCCTGTAGGTAACTCTAATAATATGGGAACAAGTAATGGTAGTCTCCAAGAAACACTTAAGTCCTTTATAGACTCACAAAATGAGAAAACCAATATCCTTGTTAAAATAATAGAGAATCATGATGCTATGATTGGTAAATTATCTAACCAAGCTATAAGTTTAAGGAATGATTTGCAGGTCCTCCAAGAAAGAACAAGGATTATTGAGGCACAGATAGGTAAGATAACCGAGAGTCAAACTCTCATTATAGCTAAATTTGCAGGTAAAGCTGAGCCCAATCATGTTGAGGAGCTCAAGATGATGAGAATCCAAAGGAAGGAGCCTAAAAAACTTGATTATAGTAATGCTCCTTCACCGAATTACACCATTGAAGATCTTGTAAAAAGGATCAATATTAAGATTCTGGTAAGTGAAGGAAATGAGGAATCTATGTATCAACACTACGTTAATCAGATAGCAATAAAGGTACATGAGCTTGAGGAAGAATAGAAGAAAATTCCTAAAAAATTACCTGTGAAGCTTGATGATATATTTGAGCCTACTATTAAGATTAAAATTGGGACCAATTAGAAAGATTCACTTTGTGATCTAGGTGCAAGCATTTGAACAATTTGAAAAAGTCTTTTAACAAGTTAAATCTTGGCTCCTTTGAAATCACCGAGTTAAAATTATATCTAGCAGATTCTACGTACAAACAAGCTATATGGATTAAAGAAATACTTTAGTATATATTAAAGGTTGTCCTGCTGTTATTGATTTTGTTATTGTTGACATATCTGAAGATGCTAGTTGTCAACACCCAGATTTTTAATCCCAGATGCCTATTATGCCATACCTCGCAATCTCAGGATTACAATTTTTGCGAGACATAATAGATTGGATATCACAGTACATCATCCATTAAAAACCATAATAAGGTATTACACGAATAAAGGATCTCATGATCCAGTCTTAATACGATAAGCAGCGAAATAAATAATAAGCGTAGCGGTGGGGTCCATCTTCAGGGGCACAGGCAATGCTGACGATGGAAGATAGTCCTAGTTATCATAGCCGTCCTGCTGTCCTTCATCTTGGTAGTCTCCTTCATAGTCTGTCCATAGGAATAGCTAGGGACAAAAGCCATGAGTACTCTTTAAGTACTCACAAACTACCACTAACAAGTAAGGTAGTTCTCGTAGGATTGCTAACTCTAAGTTTATTTATAAAACTAAGTTTGAAACCTAAGCTGAGTTCAGAAGCAAAGAAACATAAAATAAAGTTTGAAATCACCTAAGTGGGAACTTAATTGTCATAGTCACAACTCTGCTGTGGTCAAGTCATGTCACAATTCATTTCATAAGTTGTTTTGAAAACATCTGACAATGGAACAGTATGGCCACTCCAACTGTCCATAACCGCGGACGCGGCTATTCGAATAGTTTGACACTCTGCAGAGGTGGTACACTTTCACCACAAGATTCGATACATATGTCAGGGATAACTCTGAATCATCATACTTAGTATGCAGATAATCAAACATAACCTTTCCTTTACACACCCTAGTATAAGCACCTCTCCTATGAGTATGGCCTCCCAACCATGACCATCTGTCATCTTGGGGACTGCATAGGTGAACAACATTGAGAGGTAGCCTTAGCTCAAACCTCTCCCGCGAGGGAACTAATACTAATGCATATAAACTTCCGGCTAAGCCTTACCCAATTCTGGTATTGTGGTTGTACGGTAAAGTTGGAATGCTATCGCATCCGAACCCAACCATCAGTTTTGTAAAAGGGTTAAGGCTCATGCCTCAACATTTTCATCATCATCATAAACCATTTGTGTTTCTCAACACATGTCAAAACATCTCAATAGAATGACTCATGATTCCAAGGTTTTCATAATTCATTTTTACCAAGTATTCCCATCTAAAGTGACTTAAGTTCTAGTTTAGCTCTAAACTACTAGGTTAAGAGTGTTCACTAATATGGGATGCTAAGATCAATCTCATGTCATAGAATGACATTTAAATCTCACTAGATAAGTCAAGTTTTATACTTTTTATGCTACCTTCAAAACAAGTAAGGGACTTTGGTAAAGTAAGGAAGTAAAGCATGGAAATAAAACTTGGGGTAGGTAGTAATTAAAGTGGTATAACCAAAGCATGCCTAATGCATCTTGCTTAGGTTATCTAGTTTAATTCTATCTTGCTAACAATAGCTTGCCTTGGTTGGTGCAGTGGTTGAAGTTTTCTTCCTCCTCCTCTTGGTAGAACTCCTCCTCCTCGAAAGCTTGGTCGGTACTATCGTCTATAAATACATACAAAATACACAATCACCACAATACTTAACTAGTCTACTTAGCACACTAAGGAACACATTGGATGATCTATTATCATCACAAGCAACACAAGGTTGAATTAACTAGCTTTATTCTTTTTATTTGAGAAAAGTAATTTCTACTCATTGAAAATAACAAAGATTTAATATTCTCCAACTAAAATATGTGATCATGTGGACACATGTCATCACCACATATTCTAACATATTGGAATGTGATTTAAAGGTTGGATCACATTTTAATAAGCTTAAGTTTAATAATTAATGATTTAAACTGACTAGAAATGCCTATATAGCATTATTTTGGTACTTGTCCAAAGTCACTACATGCAAACCTTAATATTATTACATATTCAGATAGGTATGGTTAAATGTGATTTTTGAGAGTTGGAATCAACTCAAAAGCTATTATGGTTGATTTTAGAAAAATGTTTGAATGTGAAAAAGCTTATGTCTTGTTATTTTTACTAGGAGAGATCTCTAACTCTAAATGATTTAAATCCAGCGAGCTTGGATAGAGAGTTTCAGTAGATTTCCAAAAAAATTGGAATAACTCAATTTGGTTTAGTGAGTCTTCCTGAAATGATTTTTAAACTAAGGGACAAAATTGGTTCTAAATCTAAATAGAAAAACCTATATTTGAATTACTGGGTCACAGCAGGAAAGTAAATGGGCCGGCCTAGTGGTGCTCCGCGGCGCAGAGGGCTGCTGACAGGGGGGTCCCACCTATTAGTGACTCTTTAAACGCGAAGCGGTACGGGACGATATGGGCGCTACGATTAAAACCTAGATCAACGGTCCATAGTCGTCGTCGACGACGGACTCATCGCCGGCGAGACCGAACCCTAAACGGACGGTGGGGGTCTACTGGGGGTGTACCAGGGCTCCAGCTAGTGCGGCGAGGCTGGCGATCGAACTGGACGGCGACGACAGGCTCAGGCGAGGTTGCGACAGGTGCTGAGGTGGACAGAATCGACGGCAGCGTCTCCTCCTCTGCTGCGGCTGCCTCCAGTGAAATTTCGGTGGCCTTCTTCTCAAGATGCCCCGGCGAGAGGTGGGGAAGGACTAGGGGTGAGAGGGGAGTGTGAGGAATTTGTGCTGGGAAGGCCTGCTTATATAGGCGCGACGAGGGGACCGACGGGTGTGGGCAGGCATCTCCGGCGAGGGCGGTATAGAGGGCTACCGGCGTGGGCGAGGTAGGCGGACGGTGGGCGGTCTATTGGCGGTGCTCTATGGCTTAATGGAGACGCTAGGGCGGTGGCATTTGGTCGGGGGCTTCCTGCGCTCTGGGGACAAAGGCGGTGCTCGACGGCGATCACAGCGACTGTGGGTCACGCGGCGGTGCACGACCATGTCTGGCAGGGTGTGGGTGTTGAGGTGGAGCGGCGTGCGCGATATGGTGTTGAGGCGCGGTCTGCTGCGTGCTGGCGGCGATCGCGCTCTTGCGTGCGTTGCGCATGGCACGGAGAGAAAAGGGCGGCGGGGTGCTGAGGTGGTCCCGAGGCTGGGGTTGATCAAGGGGTGGACCATGGGCGGCGGTAGGGTTGGCCGGAGCTAGGGGACATGCTGGATTGGCGCGGCTTGGTCCCTGGCATGGTGCCCGCGTCTAGCCGGCGGTGACCTCATTTGGGCGGCGCTACACTGGTGCTGCGGGGAAGGGGGAGGCTGGTTGATGGCTTGGTTGGACTCAGGGGCGACAGAGGAGAGTAGAGAGGGTCAAATGGGGGACAAGGGCTTAACTAGCAATAGTGTTAGTTAGGCAGTTTGATCTCTGCCTGCCACCTGTTCGACACAATGGCCGCATGAGAAAAAGTTTGGAATTTTTGGGAGATTTTTGGTGGATGCTTTGATCTGATGCTTGGTAGACCGTGGTTGCTAGTATTTGTTAAATGGAATTCATTCGAGTGGTTTTTGAGAAAGTGGGATCTATACATATGAACTACATTCAATTTTCAATTGTCATTTAAATTTAATGTTTGAAAGTTTTTGGGATGAATCAAAGTGGGCCTTGGTACATCACTACTTGTACTAGCAAGGGGTTCAAAGATCCACAATTGTTTATGTTAAGATCTGAGTTCTAGGAATAGCCAAAGTGGGCTAGATGATTAAAATGGCAAATGTGACCATTTGTTTATTTTATTCTTTTTGATTTCTTTTTCTTTGGGATTTGTTTGGGAATGATCTAGATGATGTTTAATTCACCTTAGAATCATTTTACAACCAATGGATCACTCAAACATGGCAATTCAAAACAACTCCTATTTTAAATGCACACACATATGAATGCTTAATCATTTTAAATGGAAAATTTTTTGTTAACCCTAAATTGGGTAGTTTTGATCTTGATTAACTTTGGATTAAGTTTTGGGATGTTACAAACCTTCTCGCCTTAAATAAAATCTCGTCCCGAGATTTACGAAAGAAAACTAGAAACTAAAGAGATCTGGAAACTCTGTCCTAATGTAATCTTCTCGCTCCCAAGTGGCTTCTTCTTCGGTATGGTTGCTCCATTGAATCTTGATAAATTCGATACTCCGGATCCTGGTGGTTCTGTAAGCTTCTTCCAAGATACGTATGGACAATTCATGATACGTCAGATCCTTGTTGATCTCAACAGCTCGGTGATCGATGTTCTTGATACTTCAGTCTTCTCTACCACTTCTAGGCATTTGTGAAGTAGCAAGATATGGAACACATTGTGGATGGTTGACATCTCCTCTGGCAGTTCTAGTTGATACAATACTTCTCATCGGCGGTTCAGAATCTTGAAGGGTCCGATATATCTGGGGGCTAACTTTCCTTTCAGACTAAAGCGTTGTGTTCCCTTCAATGGCAAAACCTTGAGATACACAAAATCTCTAACATTGAAAGTCAGGTCTCTCCTTCTCTTGTCAGCATAACTCTTCTGTCTGGATTGAGTCTGGACGTTCTCACGGACTTTGTGAACTTTCTCTTCAGCTTCTCGGAGAATGTCGGGTCCAAAAATCTGACTCTCTCCTACTTGCGACCAATTCAAAGGGGTACGACACTTTCTTTCGTATAGGAACTCAAATGGGGCCATTGGCAAACTGGCTTGATAACTGTTGTTGTATGAGAATTCTGCGAAAGGCGGACAGTCTTCCCATTTTGATCCATGCTCCAAAACATAAGCTCTCAACATATCTTCTAAGATCTGGTTGACTCTCTCAGTCTGTCCATCAGTTTGTGGGTGATAAGTGGTGCTGAAGTTCAATTTGGTTCCCAATCCTTCTTGAACTTTCTACCAAAATCTCGAGGTAAATTGGGTTCCTCGATCTAATACTATGGTCTTGGGGGTTCTATGCAGACTAACAATTCTAGCAATGTACAACTCTGCTAGCTTCAAACTTTGGTAAGTTGTCTTGATAGGTATAAAATGAGCTACCTTGGACAGTCTATCAACGATGACCTAGGTTGAGTCATTTCCCCTACTAGAAGTAGGAAAACCGGTGATAAAGTCCATTCCAACGGAATCCCATTTCCATTCCAGAATCTGCAATGGTTGCAACAGTCCTGCGGGTCTCTGATGCTCTGCTTTGACTCTTTGACATATGTCACACTTGGCGATGTAACTTCTGATTTCTCTCTTCATCTTGTGCCACCAAAATTGCTCTTTCAAATCTTGATACATCTTCGTTCCTCTGGGGTGGATAGAATAAAGAGTATCATGAGCTTCCTGCATGATAACTTGCTTCAGCTCCAAATCTCCTGGCACACAAATACGTCCTTGTACCACAAAACTCCTTCATCTTCGGTGAATCCAGGTACATTTCATGTACCAATACGACGTTTGATTCCGTCGATACTTTCATTTCCCTTCTGGGCTTCCTTGATTTGGCTAATCAAAGTGGGTTGAAGTTCAATGCTAGCTAGAAATCATTTGCTAAGTAGCTCAGTTCTAAATTTCTCCAACTCCTCATACAAACTGGGTTGCTTTTCCTTGATCATGGTGTATAGCCTACACGGCAATCTGCTAAGAGCATCCGCTACCATGTTGGCTTTGCCTGGGTGATAGTGAATGTCAAGGTCATAATCCTTGATTAACTCTATCCATCTCCTTTGCCTCATATTCAGCTCCTTCTGAGTGAAAATATAGTTCAAGCTCTTGTGATCTGAGTAAATCTCACAGTGATTTCCCATAAGATAATGACACCATGTCTTTAATGCCAAGACTACGGCTGCTAATTCAAGATCATGGGTCGGATAGTTCTGCTCATGCTGCTTCAGTTGTCAAGACAGATAAGCAATGACTTTGCCTTCTAGCATCAATACACATCCGAGACCAATCTTCGATGCATCACAATACACATCAAACAACTTCTTGATATTGGGCATGATCAATATTAGGGCTGAAATCAATCTCTTCTTCAGTTCTTGGAAACTGGCTTCACATTTGTCGGTCCATTCAAACTTCTTGTCCTTCTTCAACAATTGGGTCATGGGTCTAGCGATGCTCGAAAATCCTTCGAAGAACTTGCGGTAATATCACGCTAATCCGAGAAATGCACGGACTTGGGTTTGAGTGGTTGGAGCTTCCCATGCTTTGACATCTCTGATCTTGGTGGGATCAACAGAGACTCCTCCAGCAGACACAATATGTCCTAGGAATCCTACTTCTTTCAGCCAAAACTCACATTTGCTAAACTTGGCATATAACCGATGCTCACTTAGGGTTTCTAGGATGATTATCAGGTGTTTCTCATGCTCTTCTTCTGACTTGGAGTAGATAAGGATATCGTCGATAAACACAACGACAAACTTATCTAGGAAATTCATAAAGATCTTATTCATGAGATTCATGAAATAAGAAGGGGCATTGGTTAATCCAAAAGACATGACCATATACTCGTATAAACCATAACGAGTAGTAAAGGCGGTCTTCAGAATATTCGTTGCACGAATCTTAAGTTGGTGATAACCAGTCCTAAGATCAATCTTTGAGAATACCTGGGCACCAGTCAACTGTCAAATAGATCCTCTATCTTTGTCAAGGGGTACTTGTTTTTGATGGTGACGTCATTCAGCTTTCTGTAATCGGTGCACAAACGGTTGTCTCCATCTTTCTTGTCGATGAATAACACTGGTGATCTCCATGCGATGCACTTGGTTGAATCAAGCCTGTTGCTAACATAGCATCCAACTTCTTCTTCAATTCTACTAAATCTGAGGGGTTCATGCTATATGGTCTCTGGGCTATTGGTCCGGTTCCAGGGATTAGTTCAATAATGAACTCAATATCCCTATCCGGGGGCATACCGGGCAATTCATCTGGGAATATGTTGGGGTATTCATAGACTACTCTAACTTGGTCTATGCTGGGTAGGGCTAGACTCTTATTGCACTTGAATTGACGGGCTAAGGTTTCAGATATATGCTCTACTATTACTCCAGAGCTACTGGTCATGGTGATGTCTTTCTTAGCACAATCAATCAATCCTTTATGCTTTGACATCCAATACATTCCTAGTACTACTTCCAATCCTTTGGTTCCAAGTACTATTAGATTAGCATAAAAATCTATCCCATGTATTCTGATAGGCACAACTTTGCAAATTTTTCTAGCTTTTGTAGTTGAACCGGGAATTTGAACTATCATGACATGCTTCAAGTTGGTTGGGTGAATCTTACTAGTGCATGCAAATTCTTTGGTGACAAATGAGTGCGATGCTCCAGAATCAAACAAAACTCTTGCTAAAACTGAGTTGACAGAAAACATACCCAGCACTACATCTGACGCTTCTTGGGCTTCTTCGGCGTTGATGTGGAAGAGACGGACGTTGCGGTTGTGAGGGTTCCCCGGGGCAAATCTTCTTCCTGGTTGATGATACGTCCATTTTGCATCACTATTCTATGTCTTAATTCACTATTATTCATTGATATATTTCATTTTGAGAGGTGATACTTATGTTATATCATCTGTTTTTGCATGGTTGATGACTTTTGGAGCATGAACCGCTGCAGTCAGGATTCTGATGGAAAAGGTGCTGTTTGGAGGCAAAATTCAGGAAGATTAGAAAATCCGGGAAAATATACGGAAAATCCTATTTTTCCAGAAGACTAAGGATGCCAGAAGACGGAGAGGAGGTGGGCCACAGGGGGCCCACACCAGCCCATGGCGCGGGCAGCCCTAGGCTGTGCCAAGAGGTGGTGTGGCCACCCTAGCTCACGCCAACCTCTCCCCTCTGGCGTATATCATCCTCCCGAAACCCTAAGACTCGGGGAGCGACCACAGAAAGATTCCGCCGCCTCTGCGGGGTGGAAAACACCGAGAGAGAAAGATCTCTCTGGCAGACAGATTTCTACCGGGGGAATTCCTTCCCGGAGAGGGGAGATCATTGCCATCAACACCACCATCAAGCTAGACTTCATTGGGATCATCATCATCATCACCACCACCATCATCACCATCAGCACCCTCATCACCATCTCCATATTGTTGTAACAATTGAGTTGAATCTTGCATTAGTTCATAGGAGAAACTTTCCCGGTGTTGATTACTCTTCGTAGTTGATGCTATTGAGTGAACCATTGAATTATTGTTTATGTTCAGATTGTTATACATCATTATTCCATCTCTGATCATGATCCATATGATGTCTTGTGAGTATTTCGTTTTGTTCTTGAGGATATGGGAGAAGTCTTGTTGTTAGTAGTGGAATTGTGTTGAGAAAGATTCAATAGTTTGATATTTAAGTTGTGGTGTACTTCTTCTAGTGGTGTTATGTGAACGTCGACTACATGAAACTTCACCTATATGGGCCTAGGGGAATGCATTGTGTATTTGGCTACTAATCGTAGGGGTTTCCGGAGTGACAGAAACCTGAACCCCCGTTAGGAAACCATTGCACAAGGGACGTTAGGGTCTTAGAGTTTAACGTTGTGGTTAGGTTTCTACCTTAATTAATTTCTTGTACTTACGGATGTTTGCAAGGGGTATAATCACGAGTATGTATTAGTCTTGGATGGGGCAGTACATTAGCACAGGTTCACCCACAGAACACTTAGCAAGCTAAAGAAGATTAATCAACTATATGAAGCGAAAGCACTTGACAGTCTTCCCATGTGTCCTCGAGAACGTTTGGTCATCTTAAGTAATACAACCGGCTTGTCCTTTGCTGCATAAAGGATTGGGCCACTTGCTGCATTTATTCCTACTATCTTTTATTTACTCGTACTTTGTTTACTTGCTTTATTGAAAACCCCTAAAAATCCGTTTGCTAAGAATTTGCAGAGAATTCCTGATCCATACCACTAGCCAGCACCTTCTTCTCCTCGTTGGGTTCGACACTCTTACTTATCGAAAATACTGCGATACAGCCCCTATACTTGTGGGTCATCAAGACTATTTTCTGGCGCCGTTGCCGGGGAGTGAAGCGCTATTGGAGAGTGGAACTGGTAAAGGAAACTTCTACTGTGAGTATTGTTTACTTCTGCTAGTTGCTTTATTTTCGTTATGGATAATTCGCCGAGTTTCTTATTGGTAATGCTACTACCACTGCTAAGGTAGTAGATAAGCCACCACCTGCTGAGAATGATGTTTTCAAAATACCTACAAGAATTATTGATCGTGTTATGGATAACTACTATGTTGGGGATGGAACTATCCATCCCGGTGATCATTTACTGTTTATACACGAATTATGCGGGTTGTTCAAGTGTGCAGGTATTACTACATATCAAGGTAAGAAGAAGTTATTCTCATTATTACTGAAAGGAAGAGCTGAGGAATGGTATAAGCTGCTAAAGAATGGTCAAGCTCTGGAATGGGAGGAAATAGTGCCTCTCTTTTATTCAAAGTTTTATCCTCCTAGTGAGATTCATAAAGATCAGAGTCAAATATACAACTTTTGGCCTCTTGATGGGGAGAGTACAACTCTAGCTTGGGGGAGATTCAAGTTACTAATGCTCAAATGTCCCATTCATGAGCTCCCCAACAATATTATTATCAATAACTTTTATGCAAGGCTCCCTCTACATGATAAGGATTTATTGGATGCTTCTTGTGCTAGATCATTCACTTGTATGGAATAAGAAGCTAAATGGGATCTTCTGGACCGTATTCAAGACAATGCTGAAGCATGGGAGAATGACAAAGGTAGAAAGTCAGGTATAAATTATGATTATGAATGCATTGAATCTTTTATGGGAACTGATGACTTTCAAAATATTAGTAATGCTTATGGTCTTGATTTGCAAGTTATTACGAATTGCTTTAGAGCTTTTGCTTCTTATATTGAAATTCCAAAAAGGGGATGGAATAAGTACCATGCGCCTTATAAAGATATTGTTGACTGTGTTCCTATTGGGAGCACTGAGTGTTGCTTTATTGATCATATCTTACCTGAGCCTTATATCGAGAAGATTCCCTTCCCGGATAAGGTAAAGGATCATCCTATGATAACTAATGTAATCACTAAAAGTGAAAATAGAACCGTAAAACCTGATGAACAAATAAACGTTGAACCTGTGGTAGCAATTGTGAAAGACCTTGTCACTAAAAACATAGAAGATGGACACATAGTCTTTTGTGAGGATGCTTCTTATATTGTTTCACATCCTAATAGAACTAAAAAAGCTAGTGTTCCTGTGCTTTCTGTTAGAATCGGTGATCATTGCTATTATGGTTTATGTGATATTGGTGCAAGTTCCAGTGCTATTCCTTATGAGCTTTACAGAGAAATTATGCATGAAATCAGTCCCTGCGAATTGGAAGAGATTGATGTGGTTATTCACCTTGCTAATAGAGAGACCATCTGTCCAATTGGTATTGTACGAGACGTGGAAGTTCTTTGTGGTAGATTACGTATCCTACTGATTTTCTAGTACTTGGTTCAGCTGCTAGTAAAACTTATCCTATCATTTTTGGTAGACCTTTCTTGAGTACTCGTGGAGCTATTATTGATTGAAAGAGGGAGAAAATCTTGACTAAGTTTGATGGAGAATCTTATGAGTTTAATTTTTCAAAATTTGCTGAAGAGCCTTGCGAAGAGGAAACCCATAATGAGGATTTTAGAGTTGAACAACTTTCTTCTATCTCTCTTGCTCCTAACAATGCTTTGCAGCAATTTATGGAAGATCACGAAAGTGAGATCTTCATGGAATAAAGGAATGAGATTGACGAGATCCTCCGTCGTCAACCCAAGATGCTGAAGCATGACTTTCTTGTAGAAGACTTGGGTACCACGTTGCCGCCTAAAAAGGATCCGGTTTTCGATCTAAAACCTCTCCCTAATGATCTTAAATATGCTTATATTGATGATAAAAAGATATATCCTGTTATTAGCTCTAAACTTTCAGGAAAGGAGGAAGAAAGGTTGTTGGAGGTTTTGAAGAAACATCTAGGAGCTATGGGCTATACTCTAGATGATTTAAAAGGGATTTCACCTACTATATGTCAGCATTCTATTAACATAGAACCAGATGCGAAGCCAGTAGTGGAGCACCAACGACATTTAAATCCTAAGATGAAGGAAGTGGTAAGGAATGAGGTATTGAAACTCCTTCATGCTGGTATTATTTACCCTATTACTGATAGTGAATGGGTCAGTCCTGTTCATTGTGTTCCTAAAAAGGGAGGTATTACCGTAGTTTCCAATGATAATGATGAGCTTATTCCTCAAAGAATAGTAGTAGGCTATAGGATGTGCATCGATTTTAGGAAAGTTAATAAAGTTACTAAGAAAGATCACTACCCGCTTCCTTTTATTGATCAAATGCTGGAAAGGTTGTCTAAAAAGACCCATTTTTGTTTTCTTGATGGTTACTCTGGTTTCTCTCAAATTGCTGTTAAACAACAAGATCAACAAAAAACTACTTTTACTTGCCCTTATGGAACTTATGCTTATAGACGTATGCCTTTTGGTTTATGTAATGCTCCTGCTACTTTTCAGAGATGCATGTCTGCTATCTTTCATGGTTTTTGTCAGGAAATTGTATAAGTGTTCATGTATGACTTTTCTGTCTATGGAACTTCTTTTGATAATTGTCTACACAACCTTGCTAAAGTTTTGCAGAGATGTGAAGAAACTAATCTTGTTCTTAATTTGGAGAAATGCCACTTCATGGTTAATGAAGGGATTGTTCTTGGGCATGAAGTTTCTAAAAGAGGCATAGAAGTTGATAGAGCTAAGGTTGAGGCAATTGAAAAGATGCCATGTCCAAGAGACATCAAAGGTATTCGTAGTACCCTTGGTCATGCTGGTTTCTATAGGAGGTTTATTAAAGACTTTTCTAGGATATCAAAACCCCTCACTAATCTTCTTCAAAGAAGATATACCCTTTGTTTTAGATGATGATTATAAGGAAGCTTTTGAAACTCTTAAGAAGGCTTTAACTACAGCCCCTATTGTTCAACCACCAGATTGGAGTTTACGCTTTGAAATAATGTGTGATGCTAGTGATTTTGCTGTAGGGGCTGTCCTTGGGAAACGTATTGATAAAAATTTAAACGTTATCCATTATGCTAGTAAGACTCTAGACACTGCTCAAAGGAATTATGCTACTACTGAAAAGGAATTTCTAGCTGTTGTTTTTGCTTGTGATAAGTTTAGGCCCTATATTGTAGACTCAAAAGTCACCATTCATACTGACCATGCTGCTATTAAATACCTTATGACGAAGAAGGACGCTAATCCTAGGCTTATTAGATGGGTGCTGCTTTTACAAGAGTTTGATCTACATATATTAGATAGGAAGGGTGCTGAAAACCCTATAGCTGATAATTTATTTCGTTTGGAAAACATCTCTTTTGACCCTATGCCTGTTAATGATAGTTTCCCAAATGAACAGTTAGCTGCAGTAGGAGTGAGCTCGCAGGGGAGCCCTTGGTACGCTGATTATGCTAACTTTATTGTCTCCAAGTATTTGCCTCCAACTTTTACAGCTGAGTATGATTTGAGGCATTATTTTTGGGATGACCCACATCAAGCTGGACTTCATCGGGATCATCATCATCATCATCACCACCATCATCACCATCAGCACCCTCATCACCATCTCCATATTGCTGTAACAATTGAGTTGAATCTTGCATTAGTTCATAGGGGAAACTTTCCCGATGTTGATTACTCTTCGTACTTGATGCTATTGAGCGAACCATTGAAAGTTCTTCTATGATTTGAGGCATTATTTTTGGGATGACCCACACTTATACAAAGAAGGAGTGGATGGTATTATGCGAAGATGTGTTCCAGAATATGAACAAAAGGAGATATTGCGTAAATGTCATGGTAGTGCTTATGGAGGACATCATGCAGGAGATAGAACTACACAAAAGGTGCTACAATCAGGTTTCTACTGGCCTACCATTTTTAAAGATGCAAGAAAATTTGTTTTATCTTGTGATGAATGTCAGCGTGTTGGTAATATTTCTAGACGCAATGAAATGCCTATGAACTACTCTCTAGTTATTGAACCTTTTGATTGTTGGGGATTCGACTTTATGGGTCCTTTCCCTCCTTCGAAAGGTTACACTCATATTCTTGTTGTCGTTGATTATGTTACTAAGTGGGTAGAATCCATTCCTACAAAGAGTGCTGATGGGGAGACTTCTCTAAAAATGCTTAAGGATGTTATCTTTCCTAGGTTTGGGGTGCCTAGGTATCTCATGACTGATGGGGGTTCTCATTACATTCATGGTGGTTTTAGGAAGACCCTTGCTAAATATGATGTTAATCATAGAATTGCTTCAGCTTATCACCCCCAAACTAGCGGGCAAGTAGAGTTATCAAATAGAGAAATTAAATCTATCTTGCAAAAGACTGTTAATAGGTCTAGAAAAGACTGGGCTAAGAAGTTGAATGATGCTTTATGGGCTTATAGAACTTCTTACAAAAATCCTATGGGAACGTCTCCTTATACAATGGTTTATGGGAAAGCTTGTCACCTACCCTTAGAATTAGAACACAAAGCTTACTGGGCAGTTAAAGAACTAAATAGAGATTGTAAGCTCACTAGTGAGAGAAGATTATTTGATTTAAGTTCTTTAGATGAATGGAGGAGTGAAGCCTATGAAAATGCTAGGCTCTTTAAGGAAAAAGTTAAAAGATGGCATGACAAGCAAATACTTAAGAGAGAATTTCATGTTGGTGAGAAAGTTCTATTGTATAGGTCTCGTCCCAGATTTTTTGCAGGAAAGATACTATCAAAATGGGAAGGACCTTTCATCATTGAAGAAGCATACCATTCAGGAGCAATAAAAATTTCTTCTCTAAAAGATAATACTACCCAAGTAGTGAATGGACAGCGACTCAAACACTATATTGCTGGAGATTCTTACAATGAAGATGTTGATGCCTTTCAAGTTATAACTCCGGAGAAATTCATCGAGGACCAAATTCAGAGACCTGCAGAGTCTGTTTTCAAATAGGTAACAGATCTAATAAGAAAAGTTCCGCGAAAATACAATCCAACTATATTTTTGCAGTTTTCGGTCTATAAAGAAAGTTACGAAGCGAAAAAGGGACGGAACCGGAGCCAGGGTGGCTCACACCACCCTGTGGCGTGGGCCCACCCCTGGCCGCGCCACTAGGTGGTGAGTTCACCCCAGATTCTGCCTCCGACTCGTTTTCTCCTAGTACCTTCCTTTTGATGTGAAACTTCGTAATATATAATCCCCCGGAGCCCCCGAGGTTCGTATATCATGTTTTTGTCGTGTTTTTGTTTTGATCTGTTTCTACCAGGACATAATCTTTCAAAGTTTAGAAGCACAATGGTGTCCACCAAGGATAAAGGAAAGGAGCCAATGGAGGAAGACCTCCAAGACCCCGGGCAGGAGAAGGAGATCAAGAGTGAAGGTGAAAAGGAGCAAGGCCAACGTCCGCACACCGGCACTACCATTGCAAGCATTGGAGTGGTGACGAAACCTGTCAGGGTTAGAAGGACTGCGCGGATGCAGACTGGGGGGAAAGCTCCCCGTCACAGTTTGGCTCCACGGTCACTTCCTCCACACACCAAGAATCCCTTCCATACCTTTATCCATAACCATGCAGGAAAAGAAGACTCCAACATGGAAGAATGGAAAAAGAATTACAAGAGCTGGGATCCACAAACTGAAATGATTATGAGCCGTATTGAGCACAATTCGGAGTTGATTCGTACTCTAACCTTCGAGATTGAGGACTTGGGGAAATTGATCAAAGAGCTCATCGAGAGGATACCACCACCACCAAAGGAGTAATTCATCATCAAGTTTGGCATCCCCTTGGTTTGTTCCAAGCTTGGGGGAGTGACGCGGTATCACATCACTATCTTCTATCTTTTTACCTCGTTAGTAGAGTCATATCATGAATAGAGGAGTTATTATGTAGTATGGTTTGCATTATGGAAGTGTCCCCTCTCTCGTTAGATATGTATCCCTTGGTGTGAGTTGCCGTTATGGAATATTAAAGAGAAGTTCTATCATTCACTCTTTTTCATAGCTTATATTATTTTCAATTCGTAGTTATATGATTGATCTTGTTGTTAGTATTGGTATCACTTTGGGATCATTGAGTTAATTTAGTTGGTTTTGGCAAACCTGGCTCGGTCAGTAGCAACACTATTTTTGAGAGTTGAATGAAAAAGATAGAAGTACTCTAGAGAAAAATAATTTCATCATCTTTCTTTCATGATTTTCTCATAAGTCTGGTATTCTCTAGTTAAGATCTTTTGTGCTTCCGAGGAAGATTACATGCTTGTTTTTATCACTTTTATGTTTGTTTGTTTCCTTCAACTCTTGTACTTGCGACACAACATTGCTAGCCAAAAACCTGTACTGAGAGGGTACTCTTCTCGTGCATCCACCTCCTTTAAACCAAAACCTTTGCCATTTGTGTCCACCATACCTACCTAGTAGCATTATTGCTATTCCAAGTAAATTCCTGTTTTATCTACCTCCCAAAAATTAGTGATTAAAGCTCTCACGAACTTGATGGCACACTTTACTTTCTTGCATTTAATAAACTTGAACCATTGGGTCCTTCTTTGTTGCATATATGCTTGCACTATATGAGTTGAAGTTATCAGAACCATGTATCATGGGGACCGCTTTCAACACTTCATTTGGTACTTTGTACCTAGTTGATATCATGTTCTTTTGCTTATGTATCCCGGCGGTGTGAAATAAAAGTGGAACTTGTAAGATCATGGAGTTTCTATGTGTGTTAGAGAAACGCCTGGGCCGCTAGCCTAAGCCATGCCTAATCATGGTGGAAACTTGCAACATAACTATAGTGAGCATTCTATGAAGCATCCTCAATAAAAACCTATGCAAATAGCAAATAAAAAGATCGATGAGATGCTCACTGTCTGCTTGCCTTGTCATTTTGATTATGGGATAGCTCCTGTGTCATGTGCAAGGGGTACCCCGTTGGCGGTTCTCAATGATATGCATGTATTTACAATGACAAGAGCTTGCTCGTGACTGATGTTGAGTAGCATGAGGATCGGTACTCATAAGTAAGGGGCATGAGATTTCAACTTATAACTTGTCAAGCATATCCTCTTAGTTGTGTCACTTTAACTTTAACCACCAAAAGATGCCTATGATAGGGGCAATGAGAGCTGAAAGCTAGTAATATCATAATTTTTGGGAGCTCTTTATGAGACTTGCAATCCCTGCTTCCCTCTTTGAAGGGCCTTTCTTTTACTTTGTAGTTGAGTCAGTAAACCTATCCCCTTCTATCTCAGCAAGTATTTTGAGTTGATGTGTTTCATTCATTCATATGGTGATTTATTCAATCATGTTTCTTATGTTCCTTGTTTTGCACATTGCTCTTATCTTGATGTTTACTACTTTGAAAGCTTTCATCGAAAAAGCTATTTGTGAACTCCAGCAAATTATCAACTATTTTTCGACCAAGAGCTAAGTTTGCCATTACCAATTGTGATTCACTTCATGTATCTTTATTGTGTTTCCTTTACTCATTACAAGTTGAGTTATATAATAGTGAGTTGTCTTCTATTATGACCTATGTATTTGATGAATGTGATGCTTCTTCTCCGTATTCTTGTATCGACTGTTCACTCCATAAACCTGATGCCATGTTTATTGAGCTCAGTTTCGCTTGGGGACAAGCGAAGTCTAAGCTTGGGGGGAGTTGATACGTCCATTTTGCATCACTATTCTATGTCTTAATTCACTATTATTCATTGATATATTTCATATTGAGATGTGATACTTATGTTATTTCATATGTTTTGCATGCTTGATGACTTTTGGAGCATGGACCGCTGCAGTCAGGATTCTGATGGAAAAGGTGCTGTTTGGAGGCAAAATTCGCGAAGATCAGAAAATCCGCGAAAATATACGGAAAATCCTATTTTTCAGAAGACTAAGGATGCCAGAAGACGGAGTGGAGATGGGCCACAGGGGGCCCACACCACCCCATGGCGCGGTAGCCCTAGGCCGCGCCAGGAGGTGGTGTGGCCACCCTGGCCACTCCAGCCTCTCCCCTCTGGCGTATATCATCCTCCCAAAACCCTAAGACTCGGGGAGTGACCATAGAAAGATTCTGCCGCCTCTGCGGGGTGGAAAACACCGAGAGAGAAAGATCTCTCCGGCAGATAGATTTCTGTCGGGGGAATTCCTTCCCGGAGAGGGGAGATCGTCGCCATCAAGACCACCATCAAGATGGACTTCATCGGGATCATCATCATCATCATCACCACCATCATCACCATCAGCACCCTCATCACATCTCCATATTGCTGTAACAATCATCATCACCACTTTCCCGATGTTGATTACTCTTCCTACTTGATGCTATTGAGCGAACCATTGAATTATTGTTTATGTTCAGATTGTTATACATCATTATTCCATCTCTAATCATGATCCATATGATGTCTTGTGAGTAGTTTGTTTTGTTCTTGAGGACATGGGAGAAGTCTTGTTGTTAGTAGTGGAATTGTGTTGAGAAAGATTCAATAGTTTGATATTTAAGTTGTGGTGTACTTCTTCTAGTGGTGTCATGTGAACGTCGACTACATGACACTTCACCTATATGGGCCTAGGGGAATGCATTGTGTATTTGGCTACTAATCGTAGGGGTTGCCGGAGTGATAGAAACCTGAACCCCCGTTAGGAAACCATTGCACAAGGGACGTAAGGGTCTTAGAGTTTAACGCTGTGGTTAGGTTTCTACCTTAATTACTTTCTTGTACTTACAGATGTTTGCAAGGGGTATAATCACAAGTATGTATTAGTCTTGGATGGGGCGGTACATTAGCACAGGTTCACCCACACAACACTTAGCAAGCTAAAGAAGATTAATCAACTATATGAAGCGAAAGCACTTGACAGTCTTCCCATGTGTCCTCGAGAACGTTTGGTCATCTTAAGTAATACAATCGGCCTGTCCTTTGCTGCATAAAGGATTGGGGCACTTGCTGCATTTATTCCTTATTTCTTTTATTTACTTGTACTTTGTTTATTTGCTTTATCGAAAACCCCTGAAAATCCGTTTGCTAAGTATTTGCAGAGAATTCCTGATCCATACCACTAGCTACCACCTTCTGCTCCTCGTTGGGTTCTACACTCTTACTTATCAAAAATACTGCGATACACCTCCTATACTTGTGGGCCATCTGTTGAACACGACGCTGCTATTGAGCTGGGACATTCACATTGGCAGTGGCGGCAATCTTCTTGGGGCACTCATTGGAATAGTGACCCTTCACTCTACACTCGAAACAAGTGATCTGAGACTTGTCTTTAGCTGCGACGGGCACATCATTGCTTCCAGTTCTGGGTGCAGTGTTGTTGTTGTTTTTGTTGCTCTTGGAAGGTGTATGGTTGAAATTGCTGGCGTTGCCGGGGTTATTGTTGTTTCCTCCGGACTTCACATTGCCTCCGCTACGGTTGGGGTAGCTTGGGCGAGACATTGGGGGTCGGTTGTTCCTCGGTGCATACCCATGCAGACGGGTTGGGAAGGTACTTTTGGTGACTGTTGGATCCATCTTGGTGCATCATACGACGTTTGCGGTTGTCATTTGCCTGGTTAATCTTCCCTTCCATCTGAATGGTAGAGTCACCTAGCTCTTCGAGATCCTCGAAGCGGATGTTGATGAAAACTGTTCAGGAATCCTCCTTGTTCTTGGCCTCCATGTTGATCTCATCAGGTGCATACCTGGCAAGCGACAGTAATCTGTCATAGTACTCCACTACAGTCATTCTGCCTTGCTTCAACTCTCTGAATTCATCCCTCATTCTGGTTACTAGTCCCTGCGGCACGTGGGTGCGGCTAAACTTGATTTTGAAGGCTTCCCATGTCATCACTTGACCATGGTTCATCATGCGGATGTTGTTCCACCAGGCTCTTGCATCTCCTGCCAAGTAGTGGGTGGCAAAGAGAACTTTCTCGTTGTCATCAACTCTGGCTACATCCAAATTGTTCTCCATTGTCTGTAACCAGTCATCGGCATCTAGTGGGTTCTCCTAAGTGCTAAAGATTAGGGGATTGCTATTCTGGAAGTTTTTCAGCTTGGATCCTTGATGATCCTGATTTCCATGCCCTTGGTTGTTTTGGGCCATCTGGGCGATCTGCTACAGTGTTGCTAAGTTGGCCTGGCATTCTGCACTTCTTGCTTCACGATCTGCAGCTAGCATCTGCATAATCTGCAGCATTGGGTCTTGCAATGAGCTACACCCTCCGGGGTTTCCACGAGTCATCTGAAGATTGAGGTAGATAAAGGGGTAAGAGGGAAAGTTCTAAGGTTCATGGTTTTGGTTTCAAGGCTGAAACTTTGAGTTTGACTCAGGTTTTGCAAATAACTTCTTTTCATTCATTCAAACAAGCACACGATACAAACACACACACACCACAACACCAAAGGAAAACATATGGTTTTAAGAACCATTCTGCAAGCTACGATACATTGGGACCGATACTCCTCCTGCTACGATAGTGCTCTAGTGCATCTACTCATCATCGATGAAGTCGGAGTCATCATCATCTGTGTGTAGGTCCACGGCATCCTCCTCCAGGAAGTCATCATCATTGCTGAGATAAGAGTCCATATCTCCCTGGATGTCTTCACCTTCCTCTTCTTCTTCCTTTGCTGCAAGCTGAGCTTCTTGCTCCTTGATGGTCTTCTCGAGGTCGGCCACCTTCTTGCGAAGACGGTCGATAGTGCGATCCTTCTTTTCACGCTGGCAGCGAAGAGACAGACGGTCCTTGTCAAGCAGTGAGAAAGTCTAGGCCTTCTGGGCGGCAATGGCAAGGTTGTGGTTGGAAAACTCCCTAGCATTGTCCAATTCCTTATGTCGGTCATACAGCAGGAAGTCAAGGTTCTCCACTTGACGCTTCAGCTCCCGGTGACTTGGCATGTCCATTGGCATTCCCATGAAGTCACGCCTTGCATAGTGAACAAAGCAGGTTCGTTCAATTTGGTTGACACTCAGGGCACACAGACGTGCGAGAGCTTCATGCATTGCCCTGGCTAATCCATCTAGCCAGTTGTTCTCTCTTACGGAGAACTGAATTCTCCCGGACGTTGGTGCTTCTATACTTCCTTGAAGATCAGCGGTGACTAGCCATTGTAAATCTCCTCCTGGGGGTCCAGGAAGTTGAGCTCCAAGAATCTCCGGGTGCGGGCGTCCCAAGTACTCCGATAGTGCGTCAAGATCCCTCTCGAAGATCAGATGGCATCCGTTGCCCAACTGGTAGAACTTGCTGAACTGAGTCTACATCTATAATAAATAAGGATGAGGAAGTTAGTAAAGTGATCAAGTGTGCCATATTTTATGTAGTAATGTAAGAATTGGAGGAACATGGATTTTTGAGAGAGAATGAATTCCCAAGGGTAAGAGAGGAAATAGTTTTTCATAAATACTCACTTTTGTTTTGAAACTATGTTTTTGTTCGGATGTCCATTCTAACTAGGGTCTCCTATGGTCAGGATGGCTCTGATGCCAACTTGTCAACACCCGGATTTTTAATCCCAGATGCCTATTATGTCATACCTCACAATCCCAGGATTACCATTTTTGCGAGACATAACAAATTGGATATCACAGTACATCATCCATTACAAACCATAATAAGGTATTACACGAATAAAGGATCTCATGATCTAGTCTTAATACAACAAGTAGCGAAATAAATAATAAGCGTAGTGGTGGGTTCCATCTTCAGGGGCACAGGCAATGCTGACGATGGAAGATAGTCCTAGTTATCATAGTCGTCCTGCTGTCCTTCATCTTGGTAGTCTCCTTCATAGTCTGGCCATAGGAATAGCCAGGGACAAAAGCCATGAGTACTCTTTAAGTACTCGCAAACTATCACTAACAAGTAAGGTAGTTCTATTAGGATTGCTAACTCTAAGTTTATTTATAAAACTAAGTTTGAAACCTAAGCTGAGTTCAGAAGCAAAGAAAGATAAAATAAAGTTTGAAATCACCTAAATGGGAACTTAATTGTCATAGTCACAACTCTGTTGTGGTCAAGTCATGTCACAATTCATTTCATAAGTTGTTTTGAAAACATCTGACAATGGAATAGTATGGCCACTCCAACTGTCCATAACCGCGGACGCGGCTATTCGAATAGTTTGACACTCTGCAGAGGTGGTACACTTTCACCACAAGATTCGATACATCTGTCAGGGATAAACCTGAATCATCATACTTAGTATGCAGATAATCAAACATAACCTTTCCTTTACACACCCTAGTATAAGAACCTCTCATATGTGTATGGCCTCCCAACCATGACTATCTATCATCTTGGGCACTGCATAGGTGGACAACATTGAGAGGTAGCCTCAACTCAAACCTCTCCCGCGAGGGAACTAATACTAATGCATATAAACTTCTGCCTAAGCCTTACCCAATTCAGGTATTGTGGTTGTACGGTAAAATTGGAATGGTATCGCTTCCGAACCCAACCATCAGTTTTGTAAAAGGGTTAAGGCTCTTGCCTCAACATTTTCATCATCATCATAAACCATTTGTGTTTCTCAACACATGTCAAAACATCTCAATAGAATGACTCATGATTCCAAGGTTTTTATAATTCATTTTTACCAAGTATTCCCATCTAAAGTGACTTAAGTTCTAGTTTAGCTCTAAACTACTAGGTTAAGAGTGTTCACTAATATGGGATGCTAAGATCAATCTCATGCCATAGAATGACATCTAAATCTCACTAGATAGGTCAAGTTGTATACTTTTTATGCTACCTTCAAAACAAGTAAGGGACTTTGGTGAAGTAAGGAAGTAAAGCTTGGAAATAAAACTTCGGGTAGGTAGTAATTAAAGTGGTATAACCAAATCATGCCTAATGCATCTTGCTTAGGTTATCTAGTTTAATTCTATCTTTCTAACAATAGCTTGCCTTGGTTGGTGTAGTGGTTGAAGTTTTCTTCCTCCTCATCTTGGTAGAACTCCTACTCCTCGAAAGCTTGGTCAGTACTATCGTCTATAAATACATACGAAATACACAATCACCAAACAATACTTAACTAGTCTACTTAGCACACTAAGGCACGCATTGGATGATCTAGATTCAAGGTTGAATTAACTAGCTTCATTCTTTTTACAAGGTTGAATTAACTAGCTTCATTCTTTTTATTTGAGAAAAGTAATTTCTACTCATTGAAAATAACTAAGATTTAATATTCTCCAACTAAAATATGGCCTCATGTGGACACATGTAATCAGCACATATTCTAACATATGGGAATGTGATTTAAAGGTTGGATCACATTTTAATAAGTTTAAGTTTAATAATTAATGATTGAAAGTGACTAGAAATGCCTATATAACATTATTTTGGTACTAGTCCAAAGTCACTGCATGCAAACCTTAATATTATTACATATTCAGATAGGTATGGTTAAATGTGATTTTTGAGAGTTGGAATCAACTCAAAAGATATTATGGTTGATTTTAGAAAAATGTTTGAATGTGAAAAAGCTTCTGTCTTGTTATTTTTACTAGGATAGATCTCTAACTCTAAATGGTTTAAATCCAACGGGCTTGGATAGAGAGTTTCAGTCGCTTTCCAACAAAATTGGAATCACTCAATTTGGTTCAGTGAATCTTCCTGAAATGATTTTTAAACTAAGGAACATAATTGGTTCTAAATCTAAATAGAAAAACCTATATTTGAATTACTGGGTCAGCGCGGGAAAGTAAATGGGCCGGCCCAGTGGTGCTCCGCGGCGCAGAGGGCTGCTGACAGGGGGGCCCACCTATTAGTGACTGTTTAGACTCGAAGCGGTACCGGACGATCTGGGTGCTACGATTAAAACCTAGATCAAAGGTCCACAATCGTCATCGACAACAGACTCGTCGCCGGCGAGACCGAACCCTAAACGGACGGTGGAGGTCTACTGGGGCTGTACCAGGGCTCTAGCTAGTGCGGCGAGGCGGGTGATCGAACTGGACGGCGACGGCGGGCTGAGGCGAGGTTGCAGCAGGACTGAGGTGGACGGAATCGACGGTAGCGTCTCCTCCTCTGCTGTGACTGCGTCCGATGAAATTCCGGCGGCCTGCTGCTCGAGCTGCTCCGGCGTGAGGTGGGGAAGGACTGGGAGTGAGAGGGGAGTGTGAGAGTGTGAGAAATTCATGCTGGGGAGGCATACTTATATAGGCGTGACGAGGGAAGCGACGGGTGTGGGAAGGCGTCTCCGGCGAGGGCGGTACAGAGGGCTACCGGCGTGGGCGAGGTAGGCGGTCTTCTAGGGGCAGTGGCATTTGGTCGGGGGCTTCCTGCGCTCTGGGAGACAGAGGCAGTGCTCGACGGCGATCACGACGACTGTGGGTCGCACGGCGGTGCACGACCGTGTCTGGCGGGGTGTGGGTGTCGAGACGGAGCTGCGGGGTGTGGGTGTCGAGATGATATGGTGTCGAGGCGCGGTCTGCTGCGTGCTGGCAGCAATCGCACTCCGGCGTGCGCTGCGGACGGCGTAGAGAGAAAAGGGAGGCGGGGTGCTGAGGTGGTCCAGGGGCTGGGGTTGATCGAGGGGTGGACCGTGGGCGGCGGTAGGGTTGGGCGGAGCTAGGGGACATGCTGGATTGGCACAGCTTGGTCCCTGGCGTGCTGCCCGCATCTGGCTAGTGGTGACCTCATTTGGGCGGCGCTGCAATGGTGCTGCGGGGAAGGGGGAGGCTAGTTGATGGCTTGGTTGGACTTAGAGGGGACAGAGGAGAGTAGAGAGGGTCAAATGGGGGACAAGGGCTTAACTAGCAATAGTGTTAGTTAGGCAGTTTGATCTCTGCCTGCCACCTGTTCGACACAATGGCCGCATGAGAAAAAGTTTGGAATTTTGGGGAGATTTTTGGTGGATGCTTTGATCTGATGCTTGGTAGAATATGGTTGCTAGTATTTGTTAAATGGAATTCATTTGAGTGGTTTTTGAGAAAGTGGGATCTATACATATGAACTACATTCAATTTTCAATTGTCATTTAAATTTAGTGTTTGAAAGTTTTTGGGATGAAACAAAGTGGGCCTTGGTACATCACTACTTTTACTAGCAAGGGGTGCAAAGATCTACAATTGTTTCTGTTAAGATTCGAGTTCTAGGAATAGCCAAAGTGGGTTAGATGATTAAAATGGAAAAAGTGACCATTTGGTTATTTTATTCTTTTTTATTTCTTTTTCTTTGGTATTTGTTTGGGAATGATCTAGATGATGTTTAATTCACCTTAGAATCATTTTACAACCAATGGATCACTCAAACATGGCAATTCAAGACAACTCCTAATTTAAATGCACACACATATGAATGCTTAATCATTTTAAATGGAAAAGTTTTTGTTAACCCTAAATTGGGTAGTTTTGATCTTGATTAACTTTGGATTATGTTTTGGGATGTTACACTAGTGATCCTATTATATTATGTTGTCCATTCTTAAGAACTATTAAGCCTTTGATTAATCTACATGAAGGGAACGTGAAGCTTCAATTGCCTTCATGGGATCCTATGGTTGTTCATTTTCCCAGGATGAAGAAAGCCAAGCATGATGAAAAGGAGGCCATCACTTTGATGGCCAACTATTTTGGAGTGGGTGTTCCACTCATCTGGCCTAAGTGAGCATCATCGAGGTCAAGTAAAAGAGCGCTTCATGGGAGGCAACCCATGTGAAATAAAGGTTTGAGAAAAGTTTCTAAGTTTTATGTTTAATAAAGAGTTCTAGAAAGCTCTAGTTGAGGAGAAGAAGTTCGGTAGTACTAAAAATCCTGCTTTATACATGCTGATGTTGGTCGACAATTTTTACTATAATTTTTCTATCAAAAACAAGGTGTTTCACTAAGTTTCGGGATAATAAAGAAGTCTTGAAGAAATAGAATTTTTTTGATGTCTAAAAAAGGTTTAGCGACCAACTATAGAGTGGGAATAAAAAATCCAGCCGTATAGTTTGGCTGTATAGATATCTTTGCCATCGACAAACTTTCTTTCTTAGGTACTGAAAGTTTAACAACCAACTATACGACGGGAAGAAAAATCCGAGCTGTATAGTTTCGGCCATATAGTTATCATTGCTTTTGTAAATGTTCTTTTCCAGGATACAGAAGGTTTGACGACCAACTATATGGCGGGGATAAAAATCCCGTCCATATAGTTCTGGCTGTATAGTTGCGCCGCTAGGAGGAAACCCTAAATTTTTGATATCAGACCAACTATACGGCGGGAACAAATTGTTCCGACCGTATAGTTTGGCCATATAGATGTGTCCGAACACAAAATCTCCCCGGGAAGGTACCCCCAACACCAAAACTTCAATCCTTTTTTCTCTTCTACCTCCAAACTCTCTCAAAACCTCAAGAGATCTTCATCTCTACTTAATTTCGTTCGATTTCCTCGCACACAAATGATCTATGGTATGTTTCTCCTCCAATCCTCCAATTACTTTTTGCAATTCATTCTCGATCTATTATCATTATCAATATAGGGTGAGACCTAGTATAAACTAATTGCCATGATTCTTTTGTCTAGATTATTATTTTGAGGGGACTCTTTAGTGTGCTAAGATGAGGAATATGTTTTGCTTATTATTGTTGGATCAAACAGTTTTAATTTTGTCTTTCCTTATTATTTTAGATGATGAACACAAGGATCCAAACTCGTGCTTGTGCCGCCGCTAGTTCTTCTCCAGCTCCCGCTCAATAACGCAAGGGGATACAGTTCAGGGATGAGCTCCAACGTGATCGCTTCAACAAGATCAAGAACGAAGAAGTGAAGACAACAACGTGGGATTTCCCCATTATATTGAATCAACTTGGTATTTCTAATGACTTCAATTTACTTTACAATAGAGTTGGCTTGAAATTTTTTGTATTCAATGATGTGCCTACTTATCGCCGGTTAACTCTTGAGTTTCTAAGTTCTTTGCAAAGCACCGTTAAAGCATGGCATGGAGAGGACATGATTTCTTTCTGACTTATGAACAACAATTATGCTTTATCACTAGATGAATGGTGTGCATGTTTTAATTTTCCAAACAATAAGGCTAATGCCTTACGCGCATCCTTTACTGGCATAGACCCTTCCTTGGAACTTTATTATAATGGAATGAGTTTTACTTCTAGAGTAAGCAAGGGGAAGAATATTAAATATCCCGCAATTCGCTATTTGTTCTACGTTATTGTTAACACCTTGCGGGCATGAAATGAGTTCACGAGACTCAATGAGGAGGACATCTTAGTCCTCACAAAAGCTGCTTTCATCAACATCGACTTGTCACTCAACTTGGGCGCAATTCTTGTGCGCTACGTGGAGTACCAACCTCCCAAAGCCAAGGACCAGTCATAGGTGGAGGCGTCATCACCGTGCTTGCCATTGCCCTAGGCATCGACCTAGGTGAGTTGCAACAAGTGCTGGGTGAGCGACATGTTAGTTTCTCTATTTTAAAAGCTTGTGGAATGCTCACTAGGAGACGTGGTGTTTATTACTTACATATTTCTGGAGCTACGCGTCTCTACCCCGCTCCTTTGCCTAATGGTCTTTTCTCTATTGAGGAAGGATGTTTGCTATATGACTTGTAGGTTAAGATACACCAACCCGAGGAGGAGATTCTGGATGAGGATGAGGACCAAGAAGAGGAGCAAGAAGTTCCTTATCAAGAGGAGTAGCCACCAAATCGGTTCACTACATACCAAGTCTTCCAAGAACTTGGAGGAACTGTGCAGAGGATGCATAACCTCTCCTTGAACCTCCGAGAAACAACTAGTCATTTATCAACTCAATTTGCAAATTGGAGTTACGACTTTTTCCCGCCACCATAATTATTTGAAGGGCTTGCAAAAACCTAAGCTTGGGGATGTTTTGAGGTTATTTGACGTTCATTTGTTTTTATTTATTTCGAGGTTATGTTTTTAATTCGAGTTTATAAGCACTCGTGTTGGTTTCCCTAACACTTTATCTTCAGTTATTTCTATTTTTTTTCGAGACTTTCTAGCCGAGCTTTGCCACTAATTTTCTATTCTTTAATTCACTGTCTTAAAAACAACAAAAATATTTTTCCATTTATCTCTATTATCCTTGTGGCTTTCACATATTTGCAGGAGAGTGACCGGCTTCGAGTTTCCAAGAAACAAATCAAAAGGAAAAAGAGAAGTGGAACCAATCATGAGAGGTATGCCTTAAGACTCCCCACTTTTGAAGTTTGAGAAACCCATTTAGTAGTAAATGTTAAGATATTATATTGGTGGAGTGAGTCTTTATATTGTAGTAAAATTTTATTTGGATGGGTATTTAGTTGGGTACGTTTAGTTCCATCTCTTGGAGTTAACCAAGTCTTGCCTAAAAATTTGCTAAATAATTGTAATAAGAAAAAGTCTCACAATTGAAGGCTTGGGTGTTGTAGTGTTTAGTCTTGAAGGTTTATTTCTAGAGACACTCAACACCATAGAAAATAATGGTTGACTTGATAGCTCTCTTAAAAAGGATTTATTCAATTGAATTAATGTTTAGCTGTTTCTGTGAGCATGCCAAAGTTTGACTTGTGTATCATAAGAATGATATACCTTTGTGCATGTCAAATTCATGGGATGCCAACAACTCCGCTAGCCTACGAACGATCTTCATGGAGGAAACTCCTAGATTTCGGGTATGAGTTGATTAAACATATGTAGCAGCAATGCTATAATGGGTAAGAATCTTGGCATTCTCGGGTAGCTAAGTTCACGATGGAATCACTCCTCTGGCTGATATGAGTAATCATTGTGCAAAAGGAACAAAAACCTTGGTGATGCCACGAGTGTCCATCACAACCCGATAAACTAATTAAATTTTTTGGCACGCTCTCAGTTACTTAAGAACTTAAATTCTTGAAGGACAATGAACAAAAAAGTAGTGCCTGAAAAGTCTTGACTTATTGATGTGGGAGAATTGAGATACTCTAGTGTATATGTTTTTCATGACGAACTCTCACACTCTCAATTTTACATGATTATACTTTATTGTTCAAAGGCAAGCCTATGAGTTGATTACATGACATGGAATAGGTTTACTCATTTGAATCATCCATGTTAACAATAATTTTGCTACGCTATAAGGATACATAGAAACCCGTATGATATGCTTGCCATTACGCTATCTATGCTGAAGTTTTCCAGATTAATAAAATGGAGGAAACATGAGACTACCAATCATGAGTAAGATCATCATCTCGTTATTTCAGTTTAAATGCTGAGTTCCATTTTGATTTTGTTATTCTTGCTCGAGGACGATCAAGTTTAAGCTTGGTGAGGTTGATGGCTGTGAAGTATAGCCATCTACATCCACATTTAAACTGGATATTATTCATATTTTTGATGAAATATCTCTCTAAACCCTGCCACTAATGCGTAATGATCAAAGGGGTATGTAATCCTTTCTTTCTATTTTTCCCTACACAGATAATGATGTTTGATGATGAAAGTCAAGCAGTGGACTCTTAAGAAGATGGCCGAACTATTTAAGAATTGGAAGAAAGCATCATGGCTAAAGTATTAGAAGGACAAGACTGCTCCAAAATTTGAAGGCTATCTAACGAAGCAACAACCTCACTGGGCTGCATTTGTGAAGTACAAGGAGTCAGAACCAGCTTACAAAATGTCAAAACAAACAAGATAAATGCTGCGAAAAAGAAATATCACCATCACCTAGGGCCAGGAGGTTACACGACTGCCATGCAAAAATGGGATAAAAAGAGGAAGAGTTGCTTGATAAAGGGGTCACTCCAGAACCAATACGCGAAGAATGGGATTTGAGGGCAAGAAATTGGTTCCTTTGGCATGGGAGTGAGTATGACGATAATACAGGGGACCTTGTTTGCAGTGACGAGATTAGGATACCCAGGAAGACATGGCTGACAGTGGTGAAAGAAATTAAAGAGGGGAAGACAAAGTTCCATCCTGATAGAGAGAAAGACTTGCTGACAAAGGTCCTCGGGAATAAAGAACACGGAGGACGAGTACGAGGCCTTGGCCCTAGTTATACATGGGAGATTAGGTTTCCCAATGAGAAATATAGTTATATAAGTCGAGAGAGAGGAAAGAAGCGATGGGAGGAGGAGGAGAGCGACAGGATTAATGAGTTGCTAGGAAGAATTGAAAAGAATCAGCAGCAGATTGACGAACTTAGAGGAGTAGTGCGCCTGCAAGATCCTGCACTTGATATTACCACTATCCCATCTCAGTGGAGAAGCAGCGTGGCTGAATCGGAGGTCCCTTCTGACAATGCACGGATGATAAATGGCGGTCCCGGCTACCCCGTGGATGGAATCAAGGAGCCGATATCTTGTGAGCTCCATCAGAAGGTGAAGTACATATCTGTGAAGGTGGCGGTTGGATGTGCTTTACCTTGTCCACCTGACGCACGCTGGCATGGCCGTGAGATTCCAGCTGGCTATGCTAAAGTTGAGGTGGATGAAATCGCAACAGGTGGGACTCAATGGAGCTTGACATCCCTGGACCTAAAGGTGAGAGGACACTCGGAGAAGTACTGGGTGGTATCATTCTATGGGACAAGAACAACATCAAGCTTCCAGGCTCGACGCCAAGGCCAACACCGCCTCCGAGTCGTCGCATGTCACCTTCACCTCCATCACGTCCAAGAAGCCCACCCCATGACTACAACCACCACAGTGCGAGTCCATCTCGATCTCCCGCCATAGGGTCAACCGTCTTCGCAACCTGCTAAGGACAATACGCGGAAGCATGCCCCGTCGATGAGTACTAACCGACGAAGCAGCCCAAAATGACAAATGTTGCCCCTCCCAAGAGTATCTCACAAGAATCTTCCCATCAGGCCTTACGATCATACTGATGAGGAAAACATAGCGATCGAAAAGGCCTAATGTGATGCACAGTTGCAAAAGAAGAAACCCAAGCCCGCCCCGGTATACACCAAGAAGCAGAAAGCATATGCACTTGCTTTTTTGAACACAAAACCGCAGTATGAGTTGCACCATAAGCCAGATGACTATGTACGCACACTTCAGAAGGAAGTGAAGAAGAGAAAATCAAGTAGAAGTACAAGCAGGAGGAAATCAAGTAAAAGTGCAAACAAACCAAGTGCAAACAATACTAGCGGGAGCAAAGCAAGCGGGAAAAGAAGGGACGTTCCCTAGCTTGGGAAATAGGCCAAACAATCGATCCCACCCCTCAAGACGTTATCCTATGACGTTCCTCGGCAGGATATGGAAGAAGCTGTGAAGCTTGTGGCCGCTATGAATGTGACTGTTCAAGAATTGCTATATTCCCAAGACAACAAGTTACCCATGGTTGTTGTAGTCCCTAGATATGTCCTAGGGACGCCTCTGGTCAGCAAAGAGAAGTTTCAATAACTGCCAACACAAATGTGGAGCTTACATAAATGGTACTTGAGAGCCGTAAAGGACAACAAAATAATGATCGTGGCGAAAGTCCCACATGAGTACTACTCCCGAGCCGACGAGGTCCATGTTGACTTTTCAGAACTCTTCTAGTTGTACAATTTCGATGCCCTCGACAAATCTCTCATGAGTTGCTATTTTTTGTAAGTTGTTGAATTCATTGTCTACATATAAGTTGTTTAGTTCATTCCATGTACTTATCCTCACTATATCCTTTTGTAATCAATTATTGTGCAGAATGAAGATCTAGGAATGTAAAAAAAAGTCACTCTATAGTGTTGGGTTTATTGACCTAGATAAAGTACATATAATGGCGCTAACGGATAAACCCGAGGAGATGCAGGAAAACCTTCTAAGGTTTCTAACGGAGCAAAATTTCTGTGACCACATACTGTTTCCTTAAAATTTCAAGTGCGGGTCTTACTCTGTTGTACAAATTCACTTTTGCTTTCTCGATATTAAGTGTAATTGATGAGTTACTAATGTATATATAAACATGTGCAAGTTCCACTAGATTCTGCTAAACATTCAACTTCATAAGGGAATAGTTGAAGTCACGGACCCATTAAAGAGACACCTGGAAGAGTTTAGGGAAATGCATGACATGCTCCATAGGTAATTTTTGCGCTATATCGGTCTCTTTCGTTGATTTCCTGAGATATCAGGTAATAAATAACTCACTCATTCATTTTCTTTTCCGGATAGGGTTTGGAACCTGTTCAAGAGTGAGGTTACCGGTTCTTTTAGTGAGAGGCTGACGTTTAAGATGGTGTCAGTTAGTAGTCCATGATATGTCTATGCATCTCTTTACTTCTAGTTTCAATACAGTTATGATGCTAGATTATTATTTTGATTGAATTCTATTCTTGTAATGTGCGCGAGGCAGCCTCTAGGGACGAATATATGTGGATTCTATGTTTGCGAGTTCATTCGCACGTCTACCACTGAGCGCAAATATATAGAGTCAATGTAAGCAATACATTCACAACATTAGTTTATTACCGTCACTTTTCGTTATCATGATTGATATTCATATTGATATCCTTTTCTTATATAGTTCGAGAGCATGCGGGATCAGCTCCTACCAGAGCAATGCATACTAGGAATTGCATAAGAACTGGCGGGATTTTTGTTGAAAGAGATGGTAGATGACGCTGGAGAATTTAGTCTGAATAGGCACTACCGATGACCCCCGACCATGTAATCGAATAGATGGGCTCTAGTCTCGGTAATTGTGATCTCCATGTAAGTATCATGTATATATTTGTATGCTCGATCTTAAGACAAGTTATCTTATATATGCACTAATGTGTATGGTATGTGATAGTGTAGAAATATTCGAAAACTATTTTGAAATAAAAAAATAAAAAAATAAAACAATACAAAATGAATTCTCTTCCGTGACAGAGAAAGTGCCTAAAATGCTGCCATGGCAGGAACCATTTGTCCCGGTCCGTAATAGGAACTGGGACTAATGGGGAACCCTGCGCACGCAGCGGCGGTCACGTGGACGCCCATTGGCCCTGGCTGGTAACCGTGCTAGGACTAATGCATGGGCCTTTAGTACCGCTTCTCCAGTCCCAGTTCCAAAACCGGGACAAAAGCCCCTTACGGGCCGGGACTAAAGGTCCGTTCTCTACTAGTGGCTGGTGCATTGAGGAGTCGGGATGTGATTAACCTTGTTTGCTTTCCATGTTTGTCAGTTCCTTGATTGGTACTTTCTTTCCAATTTTGTTGATAACGTGTGAATTTTCGTGGGATCCCTAAATCGATGGTAAATAATATACTTCCCAAAGTGTTGGTAACCAAAAATTTGAATGTTTGGTGGAGGGAAGTGGGTGATCCAAGGGCCACAAGTCTCCCAACGTTTGATGGTTGTATGTAACGATCTAGATGCTCCCAATGTTTGATGGACAAAGTGAACCACCAACTCCCATTTAATAATAAAGAGATATTACTCCAGTTATGGACACTATTACCGCTACAATCTGCAGGGCCACCATGTTGACGACGAACACCCTTGTCTAGAATGCTTGGGCGTCACTAACTATAAGTTTTTTGCTTCTCTCGTACTCCAAAACTAGGTTGATGAATGACCATCTTCAGTATAGCGGTTGGAAGAACTGTGGTAGATGTGTACTTTATAAGCAAGTGTAAGAATCAGTGACTCGTATTCTCTTCCTTTGCTGGTACTCCTTTCGGATTTGGGACGTGATCCGCAAAATTGGATGGGATTCCAAAAAGATCCAACCAAATAAATATATCAGTGGGTATGCAAAGCGTGACTGCTGGTCGCTATCCTTCACTATGGCCTCCCCCATAATGTCGTCACCTCAATCAGAGTAACATCCATCGATAGTCACTTAATTTGTCGAGCAGGATCAGTTCAATCATTGTACATCGGGAATACAATTTTACGGTCACTGAATGCGCATGGAAGTTCATCTGCGATCACCGATTGCTGATGGAGTGTTGTATTTGATGACGTAGCACTTGCATGGACCCCATCTGTCAGTCACTAACCATCCATGGAGGCTATTTTCGAATAATAAAAAAAATAGTGGATAAATTGAAAAAAGGAAAAGAAAAAAGATTACCATCCTACGTCATCCTCCACCCCTCCTCCGCACCACCTGACCGGCGAGCCCCTGGTCGGCGCCGCCACCATGGCATGACATGCCCGATTGGTGGTTGTTTGAAGTGAAGGTGAAGAATCAACACATCACCATGCTGAATTCATAGACTATATTTAAGCAAGGAATTTGATTACAAGGAAAACTATGGCCTGACCCTCAACAGAGGTGGCTAGGGTTTACCCAATTAAAATGCAGATGTCCAGATTCTCTCCGATTTGAGGTTAAATAAGCGACAACAAGTGAAGAAAAATAATGAAGCATCTGGGTGCCAGTTGTAAAGGCAATTCAAAAGTGACCTCTCGAGGAAGGAAAGTCATCTGATTGGCCATCAAAAGAGCAAGTTCGAAGCCAAAGCATATGAAGAGCTAACTGAAGGTTGCTATCAGCATTGAAGGAGCCTGACAATTCCCGCATTCTCAAGAGAAGGCTTTACTCAAGGACTTTAGGAGGGAAAAACCTTTTGGATGAAGCTGGAGTCCTCCCATGTAGCATTTTCTGGTGGAAGATTGGGCCATTTAATCAGCCAACACACCACTAGGATACTTATATCTCCCTGCACTCTAGGAATCAATTTTGTATCAAGGACTTATTCAGGTGCAACCAATATGTTTCCCTAGTTTGGGGTTAGGAATAGCTTTAGATCCAATCTGCTTCTTTAGTTGGCTCATATGAAAGGTATGGTGCATCTTGCACCCTTCAGGTTGTAGCAGCTTATATGATGTATAACCTACTTTTGCTAGTAATTTGAAAGGTCCAAGTACTTTGAGTGTAACTTTAGACATCTCTGTAATCTCAAGGATGTGTGTCTATAAGGCTTTAATTTCAGATAAACCATGTTATCAAGGAAATCTTCCGGTGTTAGTGATTAACATGATCTCATGGTCTAAGGACTAAGAATACTTCATATGTGTTTGATGTAGCACTATAAAATTAATGACTAGAACATATTGCTAAATCTACTTTGGGTGTATGTTCATCATATCATTCTTATAAATCTACTTATTAACAACATCCAATGTTCATGATCAGGAAACCTTGATCATCTATTAATCAACGAGCTAGTTGAATGAAAGGCGTTACTAGGAACTTTGTTTTGTTTATTAAACACACATGTATTAACATTTCCAAATAATACAATTCTAGCATGAGAAATAAACATTTGTCATAAACATGGAATAAGATAACAACCATTTTATTATTGCCACTCGGGCATATTCCCTTCAGTCTCCCACTTGCACTAGAGTCAATAATCTAGTTAAAACTTGTGCATTCAACACCTATGGCTTTCTGGTGTTTGTTCATATGCATTGCTTGTGGTAAACCTAATCTCCAAATCTAACGCTTTTAGGTCCGTGTGTATTTGCATGTCTTTGCGTCTCTATGCATCACTCTTTCTCAAATGAGATGGTATTGTATAAATTTGGTCCTTTGGTGAGACCTCAGTTCCCTAGAGTTAAATCATGTAGATACTATTGTTGTACAATATATCTTCATAGTGTTATCCCGCTTGAAACTACACCTAGTTTGATTAACAAACTTCTTGACACAAATGCCCTCCTTTGCTGCTACTAAAGAAGTCATATACTCAACCTTTATTGTAGTATCTGTCACAATGTCCTTAACTTCTGAACTCATCCAAATCCATCATGGAACTTTCTTCCATTACATTCTTCCACCTTAACCTATAGCCTAAATTGAGATAAACTTAATTTGTATCTTGCGAGAAAACTAGTAGCAATGTAGCACTTTACAATGAAATATCCTTCTAGTATCAATGTAACACATTATAATAAACTATATTTCTAGCATGAATGCAACACTTTACAATGAACTATTTGTCACCTCTACATATAGAATATATTCTTAGTTCTTCCAAAGCTCATAAGAATATCCTTACTATCATCCAATGATCATTTTATGAGTCATCCTGGTATATTCTCATAATGTTTAGAGCATAGGACATGTCTGGATATGCACATATCACGGTATGATTGATTAAGATGTTCATGTGATTTTACTCACCAAGTTTCAAAACACTTGAATCTCGTTTCACTCCACCAACTGTCAATACACTTGAATCTTGATTCAACCTTTTCCATACGGCAAGAACCTTTCTCGTTGTTTCCATATTGAAATCATTCAATATTTCATCTATGTACATTTTACACAACGATATTAGTGTCTCAACCTATCCATATAGACTTTGATGTCTAATATTCTGCTTTTGCCTAGGTCTTTCATCAAAATCTTAATTTTAATGAAATGCTTAACCAATGTCAATAAAAGATACATCATTTATAATCAACAACATGTCTTCTACATAATGTATTAGAAATATGTCTCAACGCTCCCACTTAATTTCTTACAAATGCAAGCATCTTTATCATCTTTGATCAAACAAAACATTTTAATAGTTTTATCACGGTGAAGATTCCAACTCCACGATGCTTACTTCAAGCAATGAAGTTTGCATGCATTTTTAACATCGTTTGAATTAACAAAACCATTCGGGTTGTGTCACATACACGTTCTAGGTAACCATTCTATTAGAAGAATGTTGTTTTGTTTGTTCAACTAGCATATACAACAATTGACATATGTAGTGGATTCTAAACTAATCCGTCTAGACTAAATATTGCTAAGAAAGATCGAGTCTTCTCGTAGCCAACTCCTTGAAAATTGTTGCAAACTCTTTTTCGACATGTCAACTATTTCATAGATGTGAAAAATCCATGTATGTTTTTTATAGATGCAAATAGGGTTGATAGGCTTCATGCCTTCCAGAGGGTCTTCCAAGTTCAGTAACCTGGTTTCTCGTCTACGGAACTATCAAGGATTTTATGGCTTCTAGCCATTTGACGGAGTCAGGGCCCATCATCTCTTATTTGCATATAATCGGTTCATCAATGCCAAACAATTTTTCAATCTCAAATCTTACTATTTGAATTGTATACCCGACCTACGTGGTTCAATTAGGAACTCAGATCTTCGTGACCATAACCTTTGAGGAATGGGAGCCATGAGCTTTGTAGATGCTCCGACACACTTTCCGATGCTACGCTACTCAACAAATGATGCTTAGGTTTATCAAACTAATCAAAATTCCACCGTCCTCCCACTTAAATTTTCACAAAAATTCCTTCTCAGGAAACTTGATGTTTGAAGTGACAAACACTTTTGTCTTCTTTGTTATGGAGGAATACCCAAAAATTTCTTTTGGATAACCTACAAAAACTTATTTATCTGACTTTGGTTGTAAAATTTTTGCTTATGCCTAGCATACCAAAATTTAAGAAAAGACAACTTGGGTTTTATCCCAAGTCATAACTCATATGAAGTCAATTCAATGGATCATGATGGCGTTCTTTTAAGTGTAAAAGAGGTAGTGTCTAAAGCTTAATCTTCAAGGTATAATGACAGTTTTATAAATGACACCTTTGATCTTACCATGTCAAACAAGGTTTGATTATATTTCTTGAACACTCCATACTCCTATGGTATTTCGGTAAATGCAAATCAATGGAACGATTCCTAAAATTTTAGGTGTTTGATAAAATTTGTAACTCAAATATCTTCCTTTATGATCCAATCATAAATTCTTTATTTTCTATTAAAATGATATTCCACTTCATCTTGAAAGTCTTTTAACATGTTTCAAATATTTCATACTTCTTCCTTAGTATACACATGTGTCTACTCGAATTTCGGAGAAAGTATATGAAGTTGAAATCCATTGCTCATGACCACACATAATGGACTTTATACATCAACATGCATGATGTCCAATAGGTTATTCATTTGTTTTTCATTGGCCTTTTAACGGAGTTTTAATTATCCCTAGGAAAGTATCACAAGTGTCAATTGATCAAAATCAAAAGACTCGAAAAATTCATCAACGTGGAGTTTCTTCATGTTTTCTTTCTAATATAATTTAATCGGCAATGCCACTCACAAGTGATATTATAATCATTATTTTTGCAACATTTTAGCATTAGTGTTATGGATGTGATTTCTCCAACTATACTTGTAAGAGTTCATCCATCTTCTATGGAATACGATAATTATTTGAATAACCATTATTATCATAATAACAGAACAAAATAATAATTATTAAATCAAATCTTGAAGGCTAGGTTCGATGCCAAAGAGAAACACAATAACATTTTATTTGTTTCTAATGAACATCATCCCAAATTTTGTTGCTAGTTACTTAGGATATTGTAATTCACGAATTGTGTTGTCCTATATGACACTTCACACCAACCAATCCGGTATCCAATACCCAAGAACCACATTGTTTAACAAGTAAAGAATACACCCATAACCATGTATATCATCTATATACCTAAGCTGGACATTTCTAGTCTTTTCTTTTATGCCAAATATTTCCTAGATTCCCTTTCAACATCTCCTTTCATTTTTGAAGAATCTATAAATATTAATAGTGGTGCCATACAGATCACACATAGTCCAAAGCATTTTATTCAAACACTGTTACGCTTGGACTTGCACTTTGATGTGTATCACCATCATCAAATGTTTGGCGTTCTTCCAAAATCCATTCTTTTGTAATCCTTTAGTGTAGTAAACATTTTACCTACATCTATTTATTCATCCTATCACGACAACTTTCATGATCAAGCTACTATAGCTTATAAGGACGAATTGCGAATATAATATTAGTTCCTAGAAACCGTTTGGGAGACCAGGACACTTAGCGTCTCCAACCTTCTCAAATTATCATACAATATGAGAATATGTATCTTACTAAAAGTATATTCTATCATATTGCAACCAAGTATTGTTTTCAGACACAATATATTCCATGCATGATGGTTTTCGAAAAAATTCTTTCAGCTCCTAGATAACCTAGATACTAAAACAACTTTTGAATATCAAGCATCATGCATGCAAGCTTGATATTTAGATACTAACATTGGAACTATTATCCTTGATTTAATACTACTATTAAACTTTATGGAGTAAGTGGAGTTTGCTGAAAGTTTGAAATAGGACTTTAAACTTTAGATTGACACTCAAAACAATACCATACCAATTCGTAAATTAAATATCCAGAATTCTATAGTTCTATTATCTCAATTAAAATTAAGAGCAAGGTAGTAAACAAATGCCAGTGACTACAACAAACTATAAAAAATCACTTTGATTTAGTTTATGATAAATTCACTAATACTTTAATCATATTACTATGTGAACTCCCACTCAAAAACAACATCCCTCGAGTCGTTTTGCTGATTACATGAACCAAATTCACTACACCAAGACCGATCATCACATGAATTGGTGCAGCTACAAAGGCGAGCGTCAATATGATCATCATATCAACTTTATGACTCATGCTTTACCTTTTGGTTGGTTTTCCGAGGCCATGTCTATACATGCTAGGATTTCTAAGCAAGAACCTTAGTATTCTCTTGTGTAAATCTATATTACACCCGTTGTATGCGAATGTAGATTCTATCACACCCGATCATCACGTGGTGCTTCGAAATGATGAACTTTCTTACCAGTGCATACTAAAGGAGGAAGGCATTTTTTATCTTGATATTTAGTAAGAGAGATCATCTTATAATGCTACCTCAAGTTCTAAGCTAGAGATACACATAAATAAGATGCATACAAGGGATAAACATCACATGCATAAATAATGTGATATGATATGGTCCTTTATTACACTTCGATCTCCATATTGTGCTCCATGGTATGATCACCATTATTCCGCCGACATGGCTTCATGTTCCATGATGCCACCACCTTGGTTGTTCTCCACTAATTAAAATTACATGGAATTTCCATTTCTGACACATAGGCCTTTAAAAAGAATAAAACAACCATATGGTTCCAGCTGGTTGTGATCACTTACAAATGATAGCATTGCATACAAATTTGTAACATATGACCATATCACATCACATGCCCTGCAAAAACAAGTTAGATGCCTCTAATTTCTTTTGCATATTTCATGTGGCTTTGGGCTTAAGAAGAATCGTTCATCCTATGAATTTAAAACCACTATGGTGATAAAAAAATTATTAACAACCCGTTGTAAACTATGTCTTAGCAATAGTAGGAGAGATAGACATCCGCTAGCCACTTATATAATACGAGTTGTATGTCAAGCGTGGAACAAGTCTCATGTGCAAGGACATGTAAAGCTAGTCCAGCCCATTTCATCCCATGATGCCACTAAGATCCAATATACACAAAAATTTGCAATAACATGATCATTAATGCCCACAACCATATGTGTTATACTCGTACAAAACATCTAAGCATAGATATGGCTCTGATGCCACTGGAGGGTTCGCAATAGAGAAAACAATTTTTTCTATGATAAGAATGCCAATTGCGCCAAGATCTAATCTAGTAGATGCTAGTAACGAGTAAGAGGGTAACAAGAAAAACTAACCCTAGAAGACCGAAAGCCTTTTATGAAAACTGATTTCGTTATTGATGTAGTCGATCACTTGCCGATCTGAAGATCAAGCTGTAGAGCACTACAAACCAGTAGCGCATCCATCCTCGGGCACACATCCGGCTCCTGACAACGTCCGCGCCTCCACTCCAGTAGAGCAGTAGAAGAAGTAGATAAATCTTATTTCAAAAATCTAATAGAACATGTACCTCGCTAATCCGAGGGCATGGAGAAATACTAGAGGGGTAAGATAACCTTCATGAGGAGGTGGTGCAAATGGAGAGGAGGAGGAGGACTCCTTTTATAGGGGATGGGCAGCCCAAGGGGGCATGGCTCTAGCCACGGGAGGATGCCCCCACCTCTCCCTCATTCATGTGGTGGACTGTCCACTCACATAATGTCCACTTCCAATCACATGCATTTATTACCCATTAGCATAAATGCATTTTTATATTGAAATGAAAATCCTTTTATTAACTTTATTTAGAATTCTGTTAATTACTTTAACTAAAAAACATTGACATAAAACCCCTTGCATTGTTTCGATATTACATCTGAAAACATTTTTAGTGATTTGACCTGAAACAGTTCCGGTGATCATGAAACAATTTTAGCTCTAACAGATTTATTCTTGGATATGTTTTATCTACCACTTAGTGTTAGAGAACCTTAAGTGTATCACCCTACGGTTTGCTAATAATGTAAACATGATAGAGACACTTCTCATATCAATAATCATAAGCGGGGCCTGGAGATCTGTACTGACTCTTGCACATTCAACGATAACTCTTGTGATCGTGTGAATCATCAACATTGTATCCAATTCCTTTTGTCTCATCATACTTTACTTGTCCGAGATCCGATCACACGTATCAACCATACCCTAGTTTGATCTTGTTCTTGACAAGTACTCTTTACACGTTCTGTGATACAACATCCATGTGACCTAGTCATATGCTTGCAAGCGGTGTTGATGTGATATCACCGTGAGGACCTAGAGTATATCTATCCATCATTAGGATAGAAAAATCCCACTCTTGATCCATGAGCCTCTACATAACACTTTTGGAATACCTGAACCCACCTTTATAGTCACCCTGTTACGGTGCGACATTTGATGTTATCAAGGCACTCTTCCAGTGTTAGTGATTGACATGATCTCATGGTCTAAGGACTCAGAATACTTTGTATGTGTTTGATGTAGCAATGTAAGCTTAATGGCTAGATCATATTGCTAAATCTACTTTGGGTGTATGTTCATCATATCATTCTTCTAATGGTATGATCTTGTTATTAACAACATCCAATGTTCATGATCAAGAAACCTTGATCATCTATTAATAAATGATCTAGTTGAATGAGATGCATTACTAGGAATTTTGGTTTGTTTATTAAACACACATGTATTATCATTTCAGACTAATACAATTCTAGCATGAGAAATAAACATTTATCATAAACATAGAATAAGATAATAACCATTTTATTAGTGCCTATCGGGCATATTCCATGCACTCTTCATAAGCGAAGAAGGAAGAGTTCAACAGGAGAACAATGTGCACGCAAAATAGAGGCAGATGAAATTGAATTTGGGAAACTGTAACTAAGAGCAAGGACAACACCCTTATCGTTCCACTCCTGAGTTCATGGTCAATGACAAAGGGCGTTGTTGGTGATCTCTTCACTACCTCAACCGGGAAAAGGGAGAGAAGAAGACCGGTCCTGGAGGCAGGTCAATCACAGATTAGGGGCACTTAGCAGCATGCTGGAGAAAGAAGCCCTCTTGGGGGGTGACTACAATATCGGGATAATTCTTGGGAAGAAACAGTACTTGTCACCACCAGGAGATTGGCATGCTAGGACGTTGTTCGCCACCACAACACTTCCATCCTGAATCTCTCTAAGACGACAGAGGATTGCCCTCTTGTCTAGAGGTACGACGATTGGCAGAACTCCTCCGGACGAACGGTGAGATCTTTTCATCCTCTCTACGTCCTGGGTCCACCTGGTTCCTTCCACCGGAGAGAGCTGTCACCTCCAGCAATGACTACAACACGGATCTCTAGCCCTGGCGCTTATAGATGCCGAGGCATGGCCCTAATCGCCCCGCTCACGCTGGCGCGACAAAAATTGCCACCAGGGATAACTTTGTTGGGGAAAGTGCATTTGTGGCGGATTTTTTGGCTCAGCACAACATGATCCGCCGACCTAGCGCTTCTGCGGCGAGGTAGAGGATGTGCCTCATTATATTACTGAAGACGATGGAACTTTAATGCCATGTAACTATGAATTATTTGCCGTGTTACACCTTCTAGCATGAGTAAAAATTAATTACCTTAAAAATTACTGATTTAGGTTGCTAATAAGCCATTGCAATTCGACAAATCAAAAATTACCGTAACATTAAGATATAATTACATTTCTGTTACTGTGACGGGCCGGTCCTCCTTCGCGTGTCTCACTCCGACAGCGGCACTAGCGCGGTCGTTAGCCTCCGTGCGCCTCACTCCGATAGCTACAGTGGCGCGACCGCTAGCCTCCGCGTGCCTCACTCCGAAGGCTGCAACGACACGACTGCTATCCTCCTAGCGCCTCGCTCTGATGGCTGCCGCGACATGGATTTGAAAGAGACAATAAATCCATTAGAGAAACCACAAGATTCTATATCGTGGGGAATACCAAGAACAAGATCGATTAGATGAAGATACCCTATACTGCAAGGATTCCAGCAGGGAGGCTGCGCCAAATAGGTCGCAAATATGCAGCCTATAAGTCTTTAGCTTCTTAGGCATCACAACATATAAAAGGGCCCTGAGTAGTTTGTGAGATCTAGAGTTTTTGAGAGTTGCTAATTTGTTCAGATAGTGGGAGAGCGGCACCATACGAAAGGAGATTAGTGGAATACGGGGACTAAGGGGACCTTGTATTATATAGAAACGGGGGTTAGTGATATCTAGGGTTTGTTAGTTGGGCTGTAGAAGTAGTGTGGCCAACCACGTGGGCCGAATTGCACAAAAGGCCCATACATAAAAGGAAATGCTCAGGTGGGCAGTGATGGGCTGCACCTGTTAGCTATCCAATTAATGGCGCTTGCATTGGATAGCATACCGAGAGAATGCCACCTTTGCCCAAGTGTGGCATGAAAAATCGCCGCTCTTATGTGCCACGTACCACGACACCAAAATCCTCCGGTACCCTATGTACCACGGCATCTAATTGGCCACCACGACAAAATGGTGCCACGATAGCTCATCTACCGTGTAATCAACTTTTTCTGGTTCTTTTGGATTTTGCCACCCAAAAAATCCACCCGGTATGGGGGGTATTTTTGTAGTGAATGGAGAAGATACTCGGAGGCAAGGATTTTTCCGGTAAAGCAATGGGGAAGAGTTGGAAGGGATGCTGGTCTGAGCGGTAGTATTTATGGCATAACAATCCTGGAGGGTCAAGACTCACGAAGTCAAGTCTACGAGAACAGATCGTCAAGTCGGAGAGACTTTGTTTAAATACAAGGTCCTAAGATGTAACTGTGTCACCAAAGGCAAATGACTTACACCATGTTCACATAAGGTCGCATCCCATCAGTCAACATCATGGGCAGGAATCTCATTATGATCACCACCTTCAATTTCGCCGGACAGAATAGATTCCCACACGGTAGAGAAAGCTCTAGGAAGCAACGGTTACCAGAAAGACCCCCTCAACCGGTTCAGATCCAGGTCCTCACGACCACAAAAAGATCATCTCAGCAGTCCTTCTTAGGTCTCCGGAGAAGTTGAACCAGCTATCAGCGTCACTTATTACATCATCCTGAACCAGATCTAAACCCCGCTATTACCTCACTGTGTCAGATGGGTTCACAGAAAGGTTCCAACATGATAAGGGATGAATTTACATATACCTCCTCGACCTCTTGGTTCGGTACTCCACGTCATATATGAAATCTCTCCCTCAGACCTCCTCTGGTCATCAAGGTACTCACACCTCTACACAAAAGGATCATTTTCTTCCCTTTTTATTAACCCTTTTGCAGGATCTTGTCGTAAGCCCATTACCCTGGGGCATCTAAGATGGGAAGGCTCATCAGACCTACTCTAAGGACGGGCACATAGAAATGTCTGCGTGATCGAGACGACAACACATGTAGGAGACCTTGCACCAAGACCTCTCGCCTCAAGACTAAGAAGAAGTCATTGATCCCACTAGGTGGAGGTTGGACATGAGCTAAAAAGCAACTCTTCTCAAGGAAGGCCATCTTATTAAAGGTAATGGTTGGGGGCTTGTCAGTGATGGCTGAACTTAGGCATGTATCTTACACGGGCCTAAACTCATGATTCCTTCCCATGCGTACCTCTACGATCAAGGACCTAGAGGCCTTCATCTAGAAGATCTCAACTGACCTGACCAGTGGGGCTGCAAGACGCACATTCAGGGGAGATCGAAGATCAAGATTACTTGCAAGACAAGATGAATACCTAGCATGATCAAGAAAGACTTCACCGCCATCAACACTAATAAAGAATATGCACCTGAAGAAGGACACACCGTAGACTCCTGAGTCTGCATCCTTTTTCCTTATTCATAGCTCTAGCATCATCTCTCGCTCAGTCTAATTATAAACCCACCGAGACTTCTTGTAAACACCTTGTACGATCTCCCGATTACCCTATGAATAAAGTCTGAGAAAATCCTTTCCATTACACATATACCTTTTTTTTGTCTTTGAGAGATCCAAACATGTTGACCTGACCTGATTTCTGAATAAATGAACTCTCTTTCATCCTTCGGAAGTGACACTGCGAGGGGATCGTGAAAACTATACTTCTTCACGCCCCCTAGGGCACAGTTATGAAACATAACGTGAAATAATAGTGCACAAATATTAACTACGAAGCAGGCCGCGAGATGGTAGCATGCAGATGCAATGAGTGGCTACTAGCGCACGTCCGAGTATCTATTTTAAGTAGCCACAATTAGACTATTAGCACTGCATGCCTGATGCGCATGTTGAAAATTTTAACGGCGAATCAGAGAAACCAAAAAAAATCCGCAAAGCTTAACACGAAAGATAAAGAGGATAGTATCAAGAGGATAGCCCAACAGAAGAGAATAAAAGGAACACCCATCTCAACCGAAACAACACCGAAAACACACAGCAAAAGTTAAAGAGGACAACCCAACACATAAAAACATAAGGTACACACAATTCTTTTATAGTACAATCTCTTTTACATAAGAACATAATTAAAAGTGACCAGACTACGGTTTTGAGAAGACGAAGACAAATTCATCTAAAGTATATATAAGAACAAAATCAAAAGCGAGCAAGAAGACAAAACCAGATTCATCTAAAGCTCCGACTTTGAAGAGGGTCTATCTTAACAAGACAGAGACGTTGCCATCGGTGGCGCCTTCCCGTGTAGTCATCAATGAAGACAAGAGGTGAAGGCATTATCACTCCACGAAGAGGACATGAAATCTCGCCGACAGTTGATCTCTTGTTCCTAGCACACGATAGGCACACAACAAAGCCAACTAAGCCCACGGCTAGGCCTTTCGGAATAACCATGTTCGATGATAACAAAACATGCCGTTTAGCGAACTCGTTCATGATGTAATCTTCTTTTCATCTGCAAAGTATATCGTATAGATCAAAGCATGGTATTCACTTGGAAAGAACCACAAAGACAATATTCTACTGATAGTGTTGTTATCCGGACGTGTGCATGTGGAGAAGTCGTGCTGCCATGATGCGTTAGGATTTTGGAAGATGTTATATGTTGATCCAAATTCTACAAAGTAAAGGCCAACTTTTGATGGAGCGGAGCGAGGCCTGTCGCCGGAGGCTTGGGCCTATTCTGTGCCGACCAACTGCGTCGCCTAGAATACTACCGGCGGGAGCTGACCGGACATGCACACATCGTAAAGCATGGCCATGGCGTCTGGCCAGGTTCGTGCCCGAACAACGATGCTCTCTCCATCCAAGTATATGGAGGGGGAATTGTTGTCAGGTCAGAACCAACGCACCGTGTTTTCTTTCCTCTAGGTCTCGCCCGTGAGCAGCTATAGTGTCCTCTCCGGTTGTGTTCGCCAGACAGACGCATGTAGCCGAGCATGAGAGAGGGACAAAGTAACGTTGTTTTTTCCGTAGGGCGAGCGCGAGGACATCACTTTATAAGGGTGGCCTTAGCGGAAAAAAACATAGGCGACATCATGGGAGGCTTAGCAGAAAACCGATGACCGTCGTGTGCGAGACATGGCGTAGACCACGATTCGTGCATCCTATCACCGTGTGTGAGAGTCGTTTTGCTGGCGAACGAGACCCATCACAGGATTTCGGCGACGACGAGGGTTTCCACCGCCACCTAAGTCCTCGAATGCGAGAACACACGAAACTCAAGGATTTCCGCTGCCTCCCCATCTCCTAGCTGCGATAAGGAGCGATCGACAAGGATTTCCGCTGCTAGCTCAGCTGCCACCCGCGGCGACCGTGGGCCTTCGCGGCCACGTTAGCTACCGAAGGGCCTCACCACCCGGCGGGTGCAGAGTGCCGGTCTCACTTAAACTGCCTCTCGCGTATAGCCTTCCTGCTCACGGGCACCGGCATGGGCCAGGGACGACACTCGGCCCACCATCCAGTGGTGCTTGGCAGGAAACGGCGCGCGACCTCTCCACGATAGGAAACCCGAGGCGGAGAGGCCCACCTCCTAGGGAGAGCCGGGCTCCACGGAAATGTCGTCGCATGTACTCTCCGTCAGCCATCTCACGGCCAGAAAGAATCAGGAAGACGTGGATAGCAGATTTGGCACAAACTTTCATACACTATTATTGATTTCGATAACATAGTGCTTGTCTCTAAATTTTGTATGTGTAAGTGTGTGTTCCAAGTATAGTTATGCATACTAATCATGAGAACTAGTTGATACCCCGCGTGTTGCAGCGGGATTCTTAGTTGACATTAAGAAAAATTGTATAAGCCACAAATGGAATGCCAAAATCGGATTCGTAAATTCTGAAGGGGTACTTTATGGAACGATAGTGGAGTAGGCTTTCTGAGTCTATGGAAAGAGCGTATATTAAGTATTAGACTTATTAGATTACCAAGAGTACAGATTTATTATTTAAGAGTGTCAATTTAATTATCTAACATTACACCCTATAGAATAGGTTGGATAATAAAGAAAATAAAATGTTGAGAATTTTAAAAAGAATTATTAAATATTCAATTTATTGAAAATATAACTAAGACAAACCCATGTTAAATATTGCACTTATTAGGAAAACTAAGTAAAAACCTCACCTAAAATACCACTTATTGTCTAATCTGTCGTTGGATTGTAATAACATGTCCTACAAAGGTATACCTGAAATTAATTTAGGAAAACTTAATATCATGATATTTTTTTTCAAAATGGGGTAAGTACCCCGGTCTCTGCATCAATCAATGCATGCAGCCTTACTTTATTATATTATTAAACAACGTTATTTATTAAAATTCACTGGTCACACAAGTTTGAAACAAAAATCAGCCACTTGAAGATCTCTCGAAGAAACATGAAAGCTCAAACTATGCAAGCTCAATTGTAGCCACCGGCCTCCACCCAAATCGGTTGAAAATAACCAATGCAACCCATTCTAGTTGGTTGCATCCAACCTCCATTGCCTGCCGCTGGTCCACATGTTGTAGCAGGGACCAAGTACGTATCCAATGCGTAGCTCTGGGGATAACCTGAAAAAAGATGATTTTGATGTTCTGTTAAAGATTAAGTTGTTCCTTATTAACCAAATCGCCCAAAGAAAAGCACAAGCACCCACTCAGATTTGTACTTTTAAAGATCTAAAAACTCCATTTAGCCATGTTTCCAAACAGATTATCAATGCTGATAGGTGGAGATATACTAAAGGTCATATGTATGAAACGCTAGATCCGTTTGGCCATAGGACAATCAAACAATAGATGTTGTATTGTCTCCTCTTCGGCACAAAAGCAACATCTAGAGCACCCATCCCAATTTTGTTTCCTTAGATTATCCTTAGTAAGAACTACTCCACGATGCATGAACCACATAAAAATTCTTATCTTTAATGGTACTTTTATTCTCCATATATATTTCCTTAGAAAAGGTGTGTGCCCGTTTAAACAATCTAAGTACATTGATTTGACCGTGAAAGTATGTGACTCTGTTAAATCCCATTTGAACACATCCTCAGAGTTTAAAAGATTTACATTCAAAATCCTTTCCACTAAATGTAACCAACTAGTCCATCTAGTCCCAGTGAGTGCTCTTCTAAATTGAATATTCAGGGGATTACTATTTAGCACCTGAGCTACTGTATCCTCCTGTCTTTAAACAATATTAAAAAGAGATGGATATTGGTTAGCTAGTGATGAATCACGAATCCAATTATCTTTCCAAAATCCGATTTCTTTTCGATTACCTAATTCAAAGTGACCTCTCCTGAATAAGTCATCTTTGAGGCGCATTAAACTCTTCCAAAAAGGAGAGTCAGAGGTCTCACCTAAGATTGTGTTAAAGGTTTGGACAGTAAATATTTTTTATGAATCAGTTCATGCAAAACTCCCTCACCAGTTATTATTTTATGGAATTATTTACTTAGTAAGCATTTATTCTTTAAATCTAGTACTTCAATTCCTGAACCTTCATGATCTCTAGGCCTACAATTGATGTTCCATCTAGTCAACCTGTATTAACTTTTGTCCCCGTCATAATCCCAAAAGAAACGTGACCTGAAGTAATCCAATCTTTTATGTACCCCTTTGGGTATCCGAAAGAAAGATAACATGAACATCGGTAGGCTTGTGAGTACTGAATTATAAGTATAAGCTTATCACCATAAGATAAAAGCTTTCCAACCCAACTCGCTAACTTACTTTCAAACCTGTCTTCAATTGGTTTCCATTCACCATTTTTTAGTTTTCTAAAATGGACAGGGATACTCAAATATTTGAATGGGAAAGTTCCTAATTCGCATCCAAATAAGTTTCTATACTTGTCTCCCTCCTCTTTTGCCTTGCCGAAACATAAAATTTCACTTTTGCGAAAATTATTTTTCAGCCTAGATAGTTGTTCGAAGACGTTTAGGATAATTTTCATATTCATTGCCTTATGTAAATCATGTTCCATGAATAAAATAGTATCGTCCGTGTATTGGAGAATGGATACTCCTCCATCTACAAGGTGCGGAATTAAACCCCCTAGTTGTCCATCTTCTTTTACTCTAGCAATCAAGATGGCAAGCAGGTCAGCTATAATATTTCCTTATGGGTTTGAAAACACTGTCCAATGTCATTATTTACTCTAATTCCAACGCTCCCCTTACTAATGTATTGCTCAATCCAATGACACCATTTTGAGTGAAAACCTTTCATTCGCAACACTTGTTGTAAGAATGACCACTTGACTTTATCATACGCTTTCTCAAAGTCAATTTTCAAAATTACCCCATCAAGTTTTTTTGAATGCAATTCGTGGATGGTTTCATGCAGCACTAAAACTCCCTCCAAGATATGTCTGCCTGGCATAAAAGCTGTCTGAGTTGGCCGCACCACCTTGTGTGCGATGTTTGTTAATCTATTTGATCCTACCTTTGTAAAAAATATGAAGCTAACGTTGAGTAGGCAAATCGGTCTGTACTGTTGAATTTGAATAGCATTCTCTTTCTTTGGTAATAAAATGATGGTGCCAAAATTTAAGTGAAACATGGGTAGCTTTCTCTATTGGAAGTTATCAAACATGGCCATCATGTCATACTTAATGATATTCTAGAATGTTTGATATAATTTGGCCGGAGAACCATCAGGACCTAGAGCCTTATTACTTTCCATTTGCATGATAGCCTCACATACCTCTTTCTCTGTGAAGTCGGTAGTGAGCAACTCATTTTCCTCTACAGATGATTTAGGAATATGATTAATCACAGATTCTACTAGAGAGAAATTATTCTGATCTGGTTTCCCAAATAGCGTCTTATAATAGTTGGTAATATAATTGACAAGATTATCATGTCCAGTTATTGTCCCTTCCTCTTGCTCAAGTTGAAAAATTAATTTTCGACGGTGTTTGCCATTAGCAATAAGATGAAAATATTTTGTATTATTCCCTCCCTCCTGCACATGCTTAACTTTTGCTCTCTGAGCCCACTTGGACTCCTCGTCTCTTCTTAATTTTGTTAGCTCATCATTTGCCTTTGCCAATTCGTTCCTTTCATTTATGTGTAAATTATTTGATTCCGCTTTGGTATCAAGTTTATCTATGATTTTAATTAATTGATCTCTTTTTGTTTATACATTCCGCTTTGTTGTTTTGCTCAACCGCTTAAGAACTGTCTAAGGTGACGAATCTTGAATTGCCAAATTTCTAATAGCAAGAGCATGGTGTTTCCTTCGACCATTCAACTGCCACTATATCGAAGAAATTATCCTGTCTAAGCCATGAAAGTTCAAACAAAAACCGTGCCATATTACCAAGGTGAGCCTGTTCACCTGAGTCTAACAACAGTGGAGTATGATCAGACCCCGATCTAGTTAATGCATGGATATTGACTAGCGGATATTTTTGTTCCCATAAAATACTAGCCAAAACCCTGTCTAACTTTTTATACATTGGCGTTTCTCTGTGATTCGCCCACGTAAATTGACGACCCGGAAGTGCAATTTCTCTTAAATTAAGACTTTCAATAATAGTGTTAAACATGAATGACCATCTTGGATTAAAACTACTATTATTTTTCTTTTCTCGTCTTCTAAGAAGATTGAAATCCCCTCCTACTAAAATTGGTAGAGTTTGATCTTCACAAACTCTTACCAACTCAGCCAAAAAATCCGACTTTTGAGCATCATGTGCAGCTCCATAAACCGAATCCAGAAGCCATTCAAAATTATCGGATCTATTGGCCAAATGAAACTTAATGCATCTATCTCCAGCTGTGACTTGCTTAAAAATCAATGTTTGACTATTGAAACCAACCAACATACCACCGGATCTAGCTAAAGGTGGCAGGCAATACCATATAATATCACACCCCCTGAAAGATGTGATAAAATGGTGTTGTGAAATTATCCCGACCTGTTTCAGAAATGGTAAAGAAATCTATCCAGTGTTTTCTGAAAATTTCTCTAACTACTAGATGCTTGGCACTATCAGCAAACCCACCACTATTCCAAAAAACCCCTGTCATTGAGATTTCTTTTTTAGCCTAGAACTTTCTCTAACCGTCGATTGATCACGATCTCTTTTTTTATGTTGCCTCTTCCGTTTCTCATATTGTGGAGAAACAGTTTTTAGTTCGGAATCATCTAGCTGTTCCTCAAACAAGAAGTCTTCACTTAAAGAAATAGCTTCATTCATAGCAAGACTACTCAAGTTATCTTTTTCACACCGATCTTTTTCTTCATTTTTCTTAAGCATGACTAGAGTTATCTGTAGATCAATTTGCTTGATTAAATTAACATACGAGTTAATTTGGCTTGGAGAGTTCCCTAATGACACCCCCCACTTTAATACTTTAGAAGCAAAGACATCATTAGGAACAGATGTAAACGAAAAGCTTGATATAAAATCCGCACCTGATGCCGAGAGGTTGTCTTTCTCCTGAGCGCGGCACTGAGCCTGCTCCATTTGAGGTACGTCAACGTCAGGCTGTGCACGGATACGGTCACTGGACCTTGCCCCTGTCCCAGCCTCGAAAGGAATTCCACCATAAGCCACCAGGTCTTCCTGGGAGTATCTACCCCCCAGGAAAGCGCCCGTGCCAACCTTCTTGTGCATAGAAGGAACAGATGTAGGTGTCTTTAACCTGGGAGAAGTAACCTTGATGCTCCTGGTTCGAGGCGATGTAGTCATTACCGGTGAGCTAACCCCAGACATAACGGTAACCTCCTCCACCTTCGCCATCCTAGAAACCGACTTGCCATCATCAGCCATTTCACCCGCATCAACACGAACAGAAGAAGGTGGTCTAGTATATATGTCAGCCTCAGAAACAACATCCCCCTGATCACCCATTTGTTCAGCCATCGCTGCCGCGGCAGCCAAAGATGGTATAAAATGATCGGCGGTAGACAGAAATCCTGCCGCGGCAGCAGAGCTGCCCTCTACTGTCGCTGCCGAGTCTGCCACGGCAGAGATAGTAGGCATAAAATGATCAATATCGTGATTAAACTGAAGGTAAACGAATCAAATATCTGTTGGGCATAAATCACACATCCACCGATATGTATAGATTTACGTTCAAAAAAACCCCCGATATGTATAGATTATACATAAAAATACGTCAATGATTGCTGCCATATAAGCTAGCTTAGGCTAGCTAGCAGCGTAACAGGGCATGATCCATTACAGAAACGTAGAGATGATACCTGATTTCCATTTAGTTAACCATACTTGTATGTGATGCATATCTACAAACATCTCTATATGTCATACTATTCACATTCACATATAATAGAGAAAAGAAAATCAGCAAGTGATAGCATGCCGGCAACCAACACATAAACAATATCACAATTGTGCGGAAATCTAGTTATCCTAATATATATCAAACCTGATTGTGAAAATGAAAGTGGTCAAGATAAGTAACAGGATTTTGGGTTAGGCATCGTTCTAGAAATTCTTACCATCATCCACCGTCTAGTTTGAACAGGAACAACAACGTATCATGCAGCTTGTAGTTGCTGAAAAAATTCATTTTTCTTTGATGTTGCACTCAAATACTCACTCTATCGCAAAATTAACTAACTCAACTTCATCTAAATAAGAATGTAATCTATACAATAAAATGCATCTAAATACATCCGTATATATAGATAGAGCCAAGTCGGTTAATTTAAGACCGAGGGAGTAGCAAATTAGGTGCAGACGGAAAACACCTGGAATCTGACACATGAAAAAATTGAACGGGCACAGCAAGAATCCATGGTAATAACTGGCAGAGCTAGCGGATTGGATTGTGGGTAATATGAAAAGAAGGTGCACCCGTCGAGCGATGCAGATTCACCGAGCAGGCGGTGACAGCGCGGCGCAACGGTGACGACCGCGACAGTGAGTGTTCTAGTTTTGTCTGGTCCAAGAGGCATGGCACTGACAGGATATGGGAGTAGATGACAGGGGAAAATCACGTTGTTTTCCATAAACCACAACACCACATACATATGGCATGATCCAGAATTTGCAACAACGGTAGACGCCGATCTGCCCAGTTATGAGCTCCATGAGCTGTCACTTGGTTGACTTGGCGAGGAGGTGCCATCATGTTTTTTTTGAACGGTGGACGGGTGAGCACCTGACAGATATTGCTGTATTAAATATCGCTGGAGTTAAAAAAAGGCCTAGGAAGTAAAGAAAATTACACCGAGGCCCTGAAATTAGCACAGAGGACCCAGAAGAAAACTTGAAAAGCGATCAAGTCCTTCATCCTACTTCTCCTCTAGATCGACGACGAAGCTCCGGCGCCAGCCTGCAGCAGCGCCACCGGGAACACCACATGGGGCGAAGCGCAGGGGAAGCCGACACATGGAGCCGAGCAGCGGCGGAGCGGCAGCCCTACTTCCATTGAGTCCGACACGATGACGGGACAACTACCGCCAAAAATCGCCGGAGAGAAACTCCAGATATGAATCCGCTGCCGCGGGTAACCGAATCCTGCTCTCAGAGCCACCACCATGGTCACTAGAACAAGTACGAGGGGAATACCTGTCGCGACATGAACAACCCTGACACCTAGACGTGGAAGAAGAGGACGATGCAACACTCCGCAACCCCCTCGCCTCCACGGCCGACCAGGAAGGAGAAGCACAACACGCCATCCGCCACCACGCCTTTCTCCCCCTCCACCATGACCGGCTGAGAAAGGCGCCGCAACTTCAACTCCCCCGCCAGATGCTCCTAGACCTTTTATTGGGAGTCGTCGGCAAAAGATCTTCCCTCCCCTTCTGGCTCCGACCACGAGAGTGCCTTCAGAAGGTAGATCCGCCCCAGGAAGCACCAGATCTCGGTCGGCGACCTGGAGCCAACTCCGGGCAAAACAAACCAAACAGCAGCAAAACCGCCACAAAACCTACCGACTAAACAACCCTAATTGCTCCAGCACCTCCCCTCCACCACCTCCGGCCGGCATCGCTGCCGGAGGGTCTCGGGATCAGCCCAACAACACTGGGCTCTTCCCGGGTTACTGTTCACAAAAGAGAGGGGGGAGAGGAAGAGGGAGCGTTTGAGGTGCCACCATGTTGATTGCTTACTTCCGATCTCCGAAGGGGAAGAAAGGTGTTATGCCCATTAATGTCGAAGTCGTGCAGATGTACACAAAAAGTCCTACGGTGAATACACCTAGCCAAGATCTATCTATGCATATGTACAGTAAAGAGCAGGGATTCAATGTTAATACCTTTGAAGACTGGACACGGTTAACGTTCCATGGGGAACGTGGATGGCGTAGTCATACTCGCCTGATCTCAAGGTCGCGAAGCTCCTCGAAAGTCACCCTTGTCCTTGTCCGACGTATCCAAGCTCAGAGTCGTGTCGAGGTCTAAGCTCAAAGCTCCAAGCAAAAGCACCACAAGTGGGAGTGCCTCGTGTCCTTATACACATACGGTGTAGAGACGTCTCCCAGACTCCAGTCTAGCAAACCACCAGAAGAACATTGATTCAGACCGAGTCCAGCAGCACGATGGCGTGCGTATGGTGGAGAATCCCCTATCCTCGTATGCAATTCCAATATTGGGAACCACACATGAGGGAGAGGGAGAGAGAGAAAGAGTAAGGCAATGGCCAACTCATGGGATGGATTTGGGGAGACGGGTGATCATCTTTATATAGGTTGAAGGGAGGTACTACCTCCCTCAAAGTCGGGTGGGACTAATCAAGGGAGGAGGTGGAGGAGGCGATGACGGCCAGCCCCACAAGGGAACAACATGGTGGAGAGCCCACTTGGTGGCTGGCAGCCCCCTTGACCATCCCTAGGGCATGCGGCCCCTCCCGGGCCTCCTCCGGTGAGGACAGATAAGGTGTGCTGCCCCCAAAGTCCAGTTTAAGTAATATTTTTAATATTAATTCATTTAATTAATATTAAATATGTGTATTATTTAATAGGGATTTCTATTTTTGTGCCCCTGGTTCGTTAGTTGTACTCAGTTTTCTCCAACCGCTTAACTTTTCCTCACTTTTTCCCTCCCTCTATTCTGAAACCCTCGCAGGCGCTTGGACGGAGGGATGCGATAAGGTCAAAGGCTTGACCGTTACATGCTGACCGGTGGGACAACATTGGGGGGGTCATGTGTATAGCGTTATGTTACGTGGCCTCGACCGTTACATGTTGACGGGTGGGCCCATGTTGGGACGGGTCTTGCATACATGGTAAAGGGTGGGGGCGTGTTGGGACGGGTCTTGCATATGTGGTGCACGGTGAGGCCGCATGGAGACACGTCGGACCGGCCATTCTCGCTCACCCAAAGCATTCGCTTCTCCCGAGCCTGGAACAGCTCCCACATCGCCCCTCTGCTGTCCCGCCGTCGTGCCCTCCTACCTTATGTCGTCTTCGACCGCCGAGCTTACCCCTCCCCCTAGACGCTGATCCCACTCCACCTTTGGCTCTGCTACCGCCACCACTAGATCTACCCCTTTTGCGGAACAATATGCAACGCTGACTGGTGTACCGGTCCTCCCGTCCAGTGCGGAGAAGATTGGGTGGAAGGGATCTAATGCATGGATTCATCTGGGTAAGCATCGTTTACCTTTGTAGATTGATTATAGGCAGTAATTGAGAGCGAATTGCTGGTGCTCAACTAACTGCCTTGTTTTTGGAATAGGATTGATCCGACGCTAGTATTTCGGCTGGTGGTTAAACTAGATACTAGCGTAATTCGTGGTTGTGAATAGTATCTCTCTGGATTTTACTTCCCAGCGGTGGCTCTCATAGATTTGGAAGATAAAATCTATTATAAATTCCCCTAGAGCAATGGCGATTCAGTTGATTTGTAATATTTCAACTTTAGTGAGCAAAATTGCTCCCACTAACTAGCGAAGCTGATCTGGTAATGCTTTTCTCTTTGGATGCTACCGAACGTTTTGGTCGAATTCATCTCCATGTGCAACCTAAAGTTGAACATACGGGAAAGAGGGTTTAAGCATCATCTGGTGGTCACGCATCATGTGTCTCTGCTCTCTGCTAATAGTGTGTGCCCCGTGCTCCTTGTAGGTCCACATAAGTACCATCTGTTCGCACTGCGAGTGTGAGCTAAATTGCTCGTGCGACCGATGTGGAGGACGAAGTAGAGCCTGACGAGGGAGCGCCTCCACTAGATGATGAGGATGAGTAGATGTTTCCTGAATTGGTAGATAGATTCAGTAAACAGGCACTAGAGGATCAATACACGGAGGAAATGGCCCATGGTGCCAGATTTGATGACACTGATGACAAAGAGAACAAGGAGAACAATGAAAGTCTCATTTTAGCCGAGTACGATGGTGAGGACTTGCCAATAGTTGAGTAGGACTGGAATGATCCTAAGATTATAGAAGGCACTGTATTTCAAACGATGCGGGATGATACGTTTCTAACGTATCCATAACTTTTGATGTTTCAAACGATGCTTGGTTTTATCTACTTTCTTATGTTTTATCCACACTTTGGAGTACTTTTTATACACTTTCTTGGACTAACCTATTAACAAGATGCCACAGTGCCAGTTGCCTGTTTTCTGCTGTTTTTGGTTCCACAAAGTCAGAAAATGAATATTCTCGGAATTGGACGGGACAAAAGCCAAAGTCAATCTTTTACCGAGGGGAACACGGAGCCAGAAGACGAGACGAAGAGGGGCCAGGGGCCAGCCACACCATAGGGTGGCGCGGGTCCCTTGGCCGTGCCACCAGGTGGTGTGGGCCGCTCCGGCCTCCACCGACATTGCCCTTTCGCCTATAAGAAGCCTCTGACGCAGAAACCCTAAATCGAATAGCCTCCAGCCACAAAAAGTTTCCCAGCGCCGCCGCCAACGAAGGGGAGATTCGGGGGACAGAAAGTCTCAGTTCTGGCACCCTGCGGAGAAGGGGAAGTGCCCTCGGAAGCCATCTCCATCGATCTCCACCACCATCTCCATCGCTGTTGCTGACTCCCATGACGAAGAGGGAGTAGTTCTCTCTCGAGGCTAAGGGTTCTACCGGTAGCTATGTGTTCATCTCTCTCTATGCATGATCATATTGTGATCATGAGCTTTGTAATCAAGTAGATCTACCTTGATACTTAAGTGCTTTAATAGATCTCTGCTCTCCCCACGTGTGTGAAGTTAACAGTGTGCAAACCGTGTGGCACTTGGGCTAGAGATTACAAATACTTGTTATGAGTTATATTTCGAGTTGGATGTCTCTATGAAATTGTGGTGTTTGTTGGAACCATCTGACAGTGTGGGGTTATCAAGATGGGAAAGCGAACTTTGAGGAGTGCTGTTATAGCCCTACCATGGATTAGAGTGTGCAACCGGAGAGTAGTTCAGAGTAGTATCATAAAGAGACGATATTTATATGAGAGTGTTCACTAGTGAAAGTATGATCCCTAGGCCTTGTTTCTAAGTATTGAAACTTCGTTTGCAACTAGATATGTTACATGTTTGCTTGCTGCCATCTTTATTTCAGTTTGCCTTTAGTCTCTTCCATGCCATCAAGCTATTTTCTGGCACCATTACCACTTATAATTATCCATACCACTCGTATTTCACTAACTCTTCGCCGAACTAGTGCACCTATACACCTGACAAGTGAATTGGGTGTGTTGAGAACACAAGAGACTTCTTGTATCTTGATTGCAGGGTTGCTTGAGAGGAATACCTTTGACCACTTCCTCCCGGAGTTCGATAAACCTTGGGTGATCCACTTAAGGGAAAACTTGCTACTGTTCTACAAACCTCTAGACTTGGAGGCCCAACAACTGTCTACAAGAATAGAAGTGCATAGACATCAAGCTATTTTCTAGCGCTGTTGCCGGGGAGGTAAGGTAAAAGGTACTCACATCCTTTGGTTTGAGTGCTCAAAGTTATTTCCTTTAGATTTTGCAATTTTGTCTTTTTGTTTCTTGTTTTGACTAGTTAGGCTTACTGGAAAACAACAACAAAATTAGAGAGCTTTATAGTATTTATCTTGAGTTAGGGCATGAAGTGTCTGAAGAGAAAATTAAAAAACCTATGGAACTTTATTTACATGCTAATAGCAATGTTGTTAGTATGAATTCTTTGGACACCATTATTGCCAATGCTATGGAAAAGTCTAAGCTTGGGGAAGCTAGTTTTTATGAAAATGATCTTTTTAGTTCCCTAGCTTTGGAAGATAGCTATTCTATTGCTTATGATGATACCAAACCTCCAATATATGATCATTACAATGATGAATATGATATTTTTAGTCCACCTACTATTGAGGAGGAAATTAATTATGACTACAACATGCCTCCTATATTTGATGATTATGGTGATGAGAATAATAATGATAGCTATTTTGTTGAATTTGCTCCCACCATAATTAATAAGAATGACTATGCTTATGTGGAGAGTAATAATTATTATATGCATGTGGCTCATGATAAGAATGTTTTATGTGATAGTTATATTGTTAATTTTATTCATGATGCTACTGAAAGTTATTATGAGAGAGGGAAATATGGTCTATGTATCACAACAATATTACGTGTCCCCTCTTTATGTTGAAAGTCTTGAAGTTGCATTTATTTTCCTTTCCTATGCTTGTTGCTTTGTGCTTTCATGACTTTTTTATTTACAAGATTCCTATGCATAGGAAGTGGGTTAGACTTAAATGTGTTTTGAATTTGCTTCTTGATGCTCTCTTTTACTTCAATTCATATTTCTTATGTGAGCATCTTCTTAAACTATCATGCCTAACTTAAAGGCGTTAAAGAAAAGTACTTACTGGGAGATAACCCAAAAGTTTTAGATGAGTCTTGGAAGTTATTGCTTCAGTAATAACCTCTCCTTATCCTTTTTTTGTGCCAAGAGTAACCTCTAATGAGAGAGAAGTAATCCTTGGGAAAGCTGCTGTCCCGAAACAGATTTTTGTGCTTCGCTATAAAAATTCATGTAAAATCTCTGTACGTCAGTTTGAGCTGTAATTGCTTGTGCTTCTGACCCAGGTTGTTATAAAACTTCCGTTAGTTAAACACTTTTCGATTTGAGGAACAGAAGGTCTTCGAAAAAAATGGTTTTTACCTGCTGGTCTGTTTTGACAGATTTCTGCTATTATTTGTATTTGCTTCTTGTTGATTCCTTTTTGAGTTATTTTTGGGGAATTGAGATTTTTGAGGGAAGTGCTACAGTATCTTGTGTTTAAATGGAAGTTTTATTGGTGTTGAAACTGAACCCAAAGACTTATTATCTTGAGTGCACTAATGTTGCTAATAAAGAAAGTCTGAAGTTTTGTATGAAGGAAAAATTTTAGGTGTATGGAGAGAATGATGTAATGAGATGAACAATGGACTAAAGATCAAGCTTGTGGATGCCCAAGGCATCCCCTTCTTCATCAATAAAAATCTCAGGTTTCTTCCAAACACTTCGTTATTATTGTTTCATGCACAATTGTGTTGTTCTTGGAGCGTCTTCGTTTTTGTTTTTGGTTTTCGTTTGCTTGGTCTTCTTAGTTTGGTTGAATAAATTGGTTGGACCCCCTCTTCCATACATTAGTTTTCAAATAGTTTGGTTTGGATTGGAAAAGAGTAGGAAAAGTTCATGCTTAAGTGGTAAAGAGAGCTTGTTTTTGACAGTGGCTTATGCTTTGTCATGCCATGCTTGATATTGTTTTGGATTTATGATTAGTGATCTTTGCTGTAGCATGACATGTTATAAATAATGGAGATTTCTTAATGTGCCTTGGGAGAATCATGCGTTGTTTTAGCATAATAAAGCATAGTATTGTGGTATTCTCCTTTGATGCTTTATTTGGGATTGACTTGCGCATGCTCACACCATGTTATGACTATCCCAAGTCATCATAGCCTCTATGATCATTTAGTTTTCGACTTGTAATATCACTTTATGCTTTAATTAATGATGTTTTGTCGCTTTGCATGATTATGGCCATTATTGATCTCTTAGTTGGTCGTTCCCAGTCTTTTGCTAGCCTCCATAACAAGTATGAGTTCCACTCATGCATCTAACTCCAAATAAAACCAAGTTATTCCAAATAGTCCACCATACCTACCTATTAGCATTTGCTATTCCAAGTACATTCATGTTTTTATCTACCTTCCGAATTAAACTTGTTATGAGAAAACTAGTGATTAAAGATCTCACGAACTTGATGGCACACTTTACTTTCTTGCACTTAATAAACTTGAACCATTGTGTCATCTATATTGTATATGCTTGCACTTCTACGTTGGGAATTAGCAGAACCATGTTGTCATGGGGAACGCTTTCAACATTGCACTTGTACTTTGTACCTAGTTGATATCATTCTCTTTTGTTTATGGATGTCGTCGGTGTGAAATGAAAGGGGAGCTTGTAAGTCCATGGAGTTATGTATATGTGTTTGGGAAACGCCTGGGCCGCCGGTCTAAGCCATGCTGTCATGGTGGAAACCTGCAGCGGAACTATAATGAGCTGTCTATGAAGCATTCTTCTTATAAAAAAAGAGATAGAGATTGAAAAAAGAGAAAAAGAAAAGAAAAAAAGAGATATGAGAAAAGTGGAAAGTGAGAAAAAAGCACCATTTTCTCATGGTAAATAAGAAGATTGCTGAGATGCTAGGTTGTCTGCTTGCCTTGTCATTTTGATATGGGGATCCTTCTGTATCATCGGGCAAGGGGTACCCCGTTGGTGGTTCTCTATGATACACATGTACTTATGACAAGAACTTACCTGTGACTAAACTTGAGTAGCATGAGGAGCGACCCTCGTATTCAAGGGACATGAGATTTCCAACTTATACTTTGTCAAGCATATACTCCATAGTTTGTTCACTTTAACCTTAATCACTTCAAGATGCTTATGATAGGGGCAATGAGAGCTAAAAGCTAATAAGTACCATAATTTTTGGAAGCTCTTTATGAAACTTGAATCTCTGCTTCCTTCTGTGAAGTCCTTTCTTTTACTTTTATATTGAGTCTCCATCTTCTATCTTTATGCACGTATTGAGAGAGCATAGTGGCCATTCTTAGTTCTATGTGCATTGTCCCAAGACTTGTTGATTGATGCATAACTTTGATATTGCTTGTTCTTAAATTATATGTATCTAGTCACCCTTATAAACTTTGAAGGTGTCCCATGCATTTAAATTTGCTACTCTATGAGGGACAAGCTGAATGCCACTATTGTATGTTTTGTTTATGTGAAACAAACAAACGTCTTGCAAAGCATTGTTATTCATGAATCTTTTGTTTGTGCCTTTTTCATGTTACAACATAGTTGCTATGTCTTATTGTTAGAACATTATCTTTCATGCTATGTTAAAGTACTACGATCCCAGCTATCAATGTTTTACAAATACCTTGATCAAGATTGTGATGGTGCATGTCACCTCAAAAATTATTGTTTTCTTTTTATCACTTACCTACTCGAGGACGAGCAGGAGTTAAGCTTGGGGATGTTGATACATTGCTAACGTATCCATAATTTTTGATGTTCTATGCTTGGTTTTTATCTATTTTCTTATGTTTTGTCCACACTTTAGAGTACTTTTTATACACTTTCTTGGACTAACCTATTAACAAGATTCCATAGTGCCAGTTGCCTGTTTTCTGCTGTTTTTGGTTCCAGAAAGTCAGAAAATGAATATTCTTGGAATTGGACGAGACAAAAGCCAAAGTCAATATTTCACCGAGGGGAACACGGAGCCAAAAGACGAGACGGAGAGGGGCCAGGGGCCGGCCACACCATAGGGTGGCGCGGGTCCCCCTGGCCGCGCCACTAGGTGGTGTGGGCCCCTCCGGCCTCCACCGACCTTGCCCTTTTGCCTATAAGAAGCCTTCGATGCAGAAACCCTAAATCTAACAGCCTCCAGCCATGAAAAGTTCCGCAGCGCCGCCGCCACCGAAGGGGAGATTCAGGAGATAGAAAGTCTCTATTTTGGCACCCTGCCAGGACGGGGAAGTGCCCCCAGAAGCCATCTCCATCGATCTCCACCACCATCTCCATCGCCGTTGCTGACTCCCATGATGAGGAGGGTGTAGTTCTCTCTCGAGGCTAAGGGTTCTACCGATAGTTATGTGTTCATCTCTCTCTCTATGCATGATCATATTGTGATCATGAGCTTTGTAATCAAGTAGATCTACCTTGCTACTTAAGTGCTTTAATAGATCTCTGCTCTCCCCACGTGTGTGAAGTTAACAGTGTGCACACCGTGTGGAACTTAGCCTAGATATTACAAATACTTGTTATGAGTTATATTTGGAGTTGGATGTCTCTATGAAATTGTGGTGTTTGTTGGAACCATCTAGCGCTCAAGGTGACAATGTGGGGTTATCTAGATGGGGAAAGCAAACTTCGAGGAGTGTTGTTATAGCCCTACCATGGATTAGAATGTGCAACCGGAGAGTAGTTCAGAGTAGTATCATAAAGAAAAGATATTTATATGAGAGTGTTCACTAGTGAAAGTATGATCCCTAAGCCTTGTTTCTAAGCAATGAAACTTCGTTTGCAACTAGATCTGTTACATGTTTGCTTGCTGCCATCTTTATTTTAGTTTGCCTTTAGTCTCTTCCACGCCATCAAGCTATTTTCTGGCACCATTACCACTTATAATTATCCATACCACTCGTATTTCACTATATCTTCACCGAACTAGTGCACCTATACACCTGACAAGTGAATTGGGTGTGTTGGGGACACAAGAGACTTCTTGTATCTTGATTGCATGGTTGCTTGAGAGGGATACCTTTGACCACTTCCTCCCTGAGTTCGATAAACCTTGGGTGATCCACTTAAGGGAAAACTTGCTGTTGTTCTACAAACCTCTGCACTTGGAGGCCTAACAACTGTCTACAAGAATAGAAGTGCGTAGACATCATGGGACTATCGTAATTCCCTTACTACATATTGTATCGACACCAATAATGATTATGATGTTATGAAGATTGAGCCAGCAAGGTTCACTGTGAAGTGCCCATATAAGAGGTGTAGGTGGAGGATGCATGCATCCACTATACTCAGGAGCAGTTTGGTTCAGGTATTACAACCAGTTGTGTATTTTAGATCATTGTGTAGATTTTGTTAACTGTACCTAACATTTTCATTATGTTTTGGATAAAAAGTAACCGGTTCAAACATTCTTGTCCACCTCAAGTGGTACAGCCAAAGGACAAAACAAAACTAGCAAAGATTAGGTGGTTGGCAGATGCAATCATGGATTGGATGAGTGCGAACCCATCAGTTGGTGCAACATTGCTCATAAAAGAAGTTTCTCAAAAGTTTAATATTACAGTACCTTACATGAGGATGTTCTATGCAAAGGAAATGACTCTTGATAGGATCAATGGTCCATGTAATGAAAGTTTTTAGTTGCTTTACGGCTTCAAAGATGAAGTGGAGATGGCTTGTCCAGATAGTGTTGTATAGATAGACATGCATAAAGTTCAGTACAAAATAAGAGGGAAGACAAAGGAGAAGGAGTGCTTTAGAAGGGATTTTTTGTTTCAAAGATTCCTGGCAAGGGTATCTAGATGGTTGTAGGACTTATTTGGCTGTGGATGCAACAACTCTTCATGGCAGATTTAAAGGACACCTACTAGCTGCTACTGCAATTGATGGCCACAATTGAATGTTCCCTGTTGCTTTTGGAGTTTTGGAGATTGAGCCAGAGGAAACTTGGACATGGTTTCTGGAGAATTTGCGCGACCTTATAGGTCATCCACTAGGACTTACTATCCACACGGACGCTTGCAAAGGTTTGGAGAAAGCTGTAGAAGCAGTATTCCCCAGAGTGGAGCATAGGGAATGCATGCGACACTTAGTGTACAATTTTACAAAGAAATTCAAGGCTAAAGTTTATACTAACAACCTATGGCCAACTTCATACACATGTAGTTTGAGGAAGCATCTGTATCATTTGGAAGTGTTGTATAAACAAAAACCTTCGGTGAAGGAGTACTTGGATGCACATCATGGAATGGTGTGTTCAAGAGGCCAATTTAGACTATGTAACAAGTAACCTTGTAGAGAGTTTCAATGCAAAGGGCAAGTCATTGAAAGGGCTTATGTTGTGGCAAATATTTGATAAGATTAGGCATATAATCATGATAAATATCGATTTGCGTCAAAGAATTGCATGAAAAGTATATGCTGGCATCTCATCCTCCCATCTTTGATTAAGGCTTTACATGCCAGGGCAAAACAATTGAAGATGAAATGCATTAGCAGGGGAATGGAGGCTGAGGTAACGTACACTGATAGTAAACATAGGCAATGGAGGTATCCAGTGAGTTTGGTTGACAGGACATGCCATTGTAGGCAATGGCAACTCCGTGGGAAACCCTGCATACATGCATTGTTTTTCATAGGTGTTCTAGGAGGTGAAGAGGGTAAAGTTGATCAGTACGTGTTGGAGTATTTCTCCGTTGCCAAATTTAGGGCAGCATATGCTTAGAATGTTCTGGCCTTTTGGAAAATGACCAATGGATGGAAGTGGATCCAGGCTTCAAGCTATACCCTCCAATTTTTACTAGATCAGCAGGTAGGACAAGGAAGAATATGATGAGAGCTAGTGTAGAGGGTGGTGCACCACCTCGAGGACGTAAGTGCAAACGTTATGGGATCCTAGGGCACATTGCTAGGCTTTGTAAAAATACAGTGGACCCAACTTATGGAATGGATGATCAGGTGGGAGCAGCAAATGCAGATGAGAATGAAGTATTTGAACGGGAGGAGAATGAAGCAATGGATATATTGCAGATTAAACCAACGGGTCGAGAGTAGATTGAACCAAATGCAGATGAGATTGAACCAAATGCAGGGGAGATTGAACCAATGGATCGAGAGGAGTTTGAACAAATGGATCAAGAGGAGAATAAAGTAATTTATTCATTGGAAGTAGTGTTCAAAAGTAAAGGAATTACACAAGAGGATATTGAAAAAATGATGCCAATACATTTTGCACTGTATGAAACAATGGATCGAAACGTGATTGAACCAATTGTACGACCGATTGATGTACATGATTCATTGGACACAGAGAAAAAGAACAAAGGAAACAAACGAAAAAAGCTGATGGTGGACTCCGCGAATATTGCAGCTAGGATCACCCGGAGCAAGATGGTGAACCCAGCGAAAAACACTAGTAGCAAGAAAAAAATGAATTTGAATTTGTATGATGAATATGAACTACTGTCAATGTTTGTATTGAATTCAAACTAGTGTGACGCTCCAATGTTTGTATGTTGGATAATCCCATAATGTATGTGTTATTGCAAGTTTCTATGGTCACCACCTAGTTGCTTAGCACTACTCAGTTTTGCCCTCGACATGTGGTCAACACATGGGGTTTAGCTAGTTCATGGCTTAAACCATAGCAAACATTGATCAATTGATCCAAAATTTGACACACTTGTGTATCTTGGATTGATTTACCATATGAAGTTGGGAAAATTTGATTTACTTGTAATCATCCACTTTTTTGTTTTTCTAAGTGATTAAATTCAAAAAATGATTTTAGGGTTAGTTTAATTTTAAAAAAGTCAAAACATAGTGCAATATTCGCATGGAGTCTTGTTATGTTACCTACAACCTAGCATGAATAATAAAAGAAAAGGAAATAAAGAGAAATGGACTTATCCCCTAAACCACTTCTTAAACCCTTCTTGGAATGATCTACTAGCTATGGAGATGAATGGCTTTCTACTCAATCAACCTCCAAAATAACATATACAAAAACATACTTTGTCTAAATGAGGCCAAATTTGGAACACTTGTGTATCTTTGAGTTGCAAACAATATAATGTCGGCCAAGATGGATTATTTTGTTCAAATAACACATTTTCCATTTGTTATGCCAAAAGCTTGAATTTCCCTTAATCATTCTTTATCTGAGTGCCCTTGTTTTCCTTAGCTCTAATCATTTTTCCCCTCCCGCTAAAGTTTTCCTCAGTTTTCCCGTCCCGCTAAAGTTTTCCTCACTTTTCCATCTCTCATGTCTCAGTTTGGCTGTGCTCTGATTGGTCGAGTTGTATATCACACGGATTTTGGCCAACCACCATTGGATACATCATGATCCAACATGATGGAGGTATCTCTCTCCCGATGGGTGCACCTAACCTTGTATGGAGAGGAGTGCCCAAAAAGAGGCTGGATGTCTCTCCCTGTCGCACGTATACCAGCTGCATCAACTAGCGCTCAGTTTGGCTGCACTCTGATTGGTCGAGATGTATGTCACACGGATCTTGGCCAACCACCATTGGATGCATCATGATCCGACAGGCTGGAGATCTCTCTCTCCCCGTTGGGCGCACATACCCTCTACGAAGAGGAGATCCCGATGGGCTGGATGTTTCTCACCCCTTTCCCTGTTGCACATATACCAGCTGCATCTTCCTCCCTCCTATAGACGTACGGCGGCATGGATATAAGCGTCAAGGTCCGAACGGCGTGTGGCGGCGCGGATCTAAGCGTGGCGGTCCGAACAACATGCAGCGGCACAGACCTAAGTGTGGCGGTCGGCACAGCTGCAGTGGCGCGAACCTAAGCATGGGGGTCGGAATGGCTTGCGGCGGCACGAATCTAAGCATGGAGGCTGGAACGGTGTGCGGCGGTGAGGATCTAAGCATCCGAAATTTCTGCCTCTCTCTGTCTCACTTCCGTTCACATCCTCAGATTTGTTGCTGATGAAAGATACTGATGGAAGCCATCATCCGCAACATCAGTGCGATGGTAGTGGTTCCAACGGTGGTCATCAATGAAATACATTAATTTCCTCCGGATGTACTTCTTGGAGTACACATACGGAGGAAAGGGTGGCTAGCTCACCGTCCACTTAAAATTGTGATAAATTTGCGCCCAATTTGAACCAAAATTCTGTGACTTAAAATATATGTATGATTTGAATAAATTTGATATGTATTTGAGCCATGAGACCGGTGGATATGCTCTAAAGATGATTCATAAGTAGTGGTACTTTCTTTGACAGTCTCTAGTGGGCTTGTATAAATTTGATCGAAATATGTATGATTTGAATCAAAATTGATATGTATTTGAGATGTGAGGATGGTGGATATGCTCTAAAGCTGATTCATAAGTAGTATTAGATTCATCCGTATCTTGACGAATTTGAGTCAACTAACTTGGATCGGAGTACTTTCTTTGACAATCTTAGCAACTAATTTGGAACGAGAATGGATGCTGTCGCCAACGCTACAAGTCAACATGGCAGCCACGATGGAAGCGACAGAATGGTCAAAATTGATAGGGCCCCCAACTTGACCCTCTAGGTATTTGGCATGCCAATTATAGGTAGCTAGATCCAATGGAAAGCAACTCGAGCCCTACAATGCATTCTCTCGACAACTTTGGGACCTCTAGATCCAATGGTAAGCAACTCGAGCCCCGTAATGCATTCTCTCGACAACTTTGGGACCACAAAGTGACTAAATTACTAGGAACTCACAACCATCCATTGAATAACAATTATACTCTCTAAATTAGCAATCTATTCAACTAATCATTATACACACCACCCTTCACCACAACCGCATACTGTAACTGCTAGGACGGGGATGACAACTACTAAAACTGCCCACATGAATCTACTATTCTCCTTCCCCTTCACTTGAAGTTCATGTTTTAGATTTTCTACCAACTGATCAGATACAGCAAGATCAGCCTCAAGGGTCAACTTCTCTTTGCGATTAATCTCCGAATTCTTCTTTTCTTCCTCAATAGTATGCTTCATCTTGAATATCAACAGGTTTTTACAGGCTAATTCATCACCTAAATTGGCAACCATCTCCTCCAAATCCATCCTCTAGATAGACCACTGGGTTGATTCATCTTGATATGCAATGTACCATGGATCATCAGCCTGCATAGAACACTGTAACAATCCCAAAACAAAACCCAATTGAAATCAGTCCGACAGGCTATGGCGGGACTTCAAATTCAACAGTAGTACAAACAGAAGGATCTACATGCACTTCCGACATGGTAGGAGAAGGAGAATGTGGCCATGACATGATCAATTCCCCACCCTTGCTGGTGTACCCGCTACGACCAGACATTGAGGACTAATTTGCACCTACAATATCGAGGAAATTATGGGAACCGAATCGATTAGGGTGGGCGGAGCAGGAGCGAAGGTCTTACCAAGAACTACTAGCAATTGCTGCGACTATTCGTCAAGCTATGGTGGCTGAACGAAATCCTGGTCGTCGTGGGCGGTGGACCTGCCTACGGTCGGTACTGCCTCAACATACAATGCATGTGGACAAAACAGGTGCTGAAGCCATGGTTGAGGTGCAGCACGGCAGTCCGTCTGCCGCCACCGTAGGAACCTAGTGAGAGAATCTCCCTAGGGCTGATTGTTCCTGTTATTGTTGTTGTTGTTGTTATTATTGTTGTTGTTCTGGGTAGCAATGAACTGGGTCATCACTTGTGCAATTCAGTCTGGGCGGTCACAATCTGAGCAATCTCATTAGGAACTCGACGGGGAGGCATCTGTTGGGATAACATAGATGAGTTATAGATAGAAAGGCTAGAGAAGTCCTCACAATCAATTGACACACAAGAAACAGTTAAGCCAAAAAATAAATTATGTTTTATAAGTATTATTTTACTGGCGTTCCATCCACAAAATACTATTATTTTGATTAAAATTTGTTTGGGGGTGAATCTATAATCTCGAACTACAGCAGTGTTCACGAACTTTTCGGGGAATCTTAAGCACATCAGGAATTTTTTCTGATTTATGTGCTTATAATAAAGAAAAAGTACGAATCAGATCCTAAAATATGAGCTCAATCCGAGTTACCAGTAAAATATGAAAAATCGCACAGTACCACAGGCCAGGCAGAAAACTGCAGCAGTAATACCACACATTTTTAATCAAAACGTCCATTAGAACATTATAAAATCTCACAAAATTATTCTGAAACTTTAGGGTATCAAATATTATAACCAAAACATAATAAATCAATTAGCACACAAGTTTTTGCAATGATCGATTGCTAGATCTAACCGAAATCCTATCAAACTATATGGTGGACATCATCTAACTATTCTTTAATCTCGCACTTTCTCGCACACCTATTTATCTACAAGTTTTGAACAATATGAGACTAGAAAAGAAATATCAAGGATTACAAGAATCTAATAAGTACAAAATTACGAGTTCATCCATAGCAAGAGTCTTTCTTCCATATTTTAAAAGAGAAGAGTATGGGATTGAAGTGATAAGAAGATGCTAGAAAGAATTGTAAGATAAGAGTAGATAAAATGAAATAGTCTTTATAATTAATATGGTTTTCCAATTCCAATCCTGGGTCATGATCCTACTGTCAACCTGGCTCTGATGCCATCTTGTAACACCCTCGCCTGATAAGGCTGAGTTCCTATTTATAGTGCCAATCCCTGGATCGGTTCACTGGCACACACAGTACAGATGAGTACCAAAGAATATAACAGTGCATCATTATTACATCGAATGATCCAGAATTGCATTTATCACATAATGCTAAGCTCATAGTCTATCTCAAATAGTTCAATAGCAAACGGAAGCATAAAGAGATAATAGGCTCCATATTCAATTGTGCCACAAGCGAAAGAATGTTGAGTGGAGTACCACAACCTAGTCGATCACTCAGAATCTGAATATCCTGCAACATAAAACATAACAGCCCCGAAGGGTCAATACTTGGAATGTATGGCAAGTAGGGCTAAGTAAGGAGACAATATACCTATCATCTATATGCTTATTTGGCTATTGGAGATTTGGCTAGCTTGCATTTTCAAATAACTTTGTCCTACTTGCATAAATTATATTTGATTTTCTTTGAAAAGATCTTATTTAAGTTAACCATCAACATTAAAACAATTAGAAAATTGGAATGAACGAGAAACTTGTCATAAGCTCAATATCAAGCAACTCAATTGTCCATAGCCGAAGATACGAATAAGTACTTAGATTGGACACCCTGTAGGGGTTTGTACACTTTACCCGCTCGTAGCACCACACTCATAATGTGTGATGATAGGGAGAAGTCCAAGAAGAGACCGTTTGAGAAGTAGCTCCCCAAACCCGACACGCATGGTTCCAACCTACCAAAATTCTACATATCTAGCTACATGGGTTTGAATCACCACAACCTACTAAGTCCAACCAACCACTCATTACTTACTGGCACATGGTTGTACACGTAAGCTACCAAATAAAGAAGCCAATTATTTTCTCTAGATACCTGGGTGCCTTTCCGCATTGATACCACCAAAAAATGTCAATCCCGTGACACCCAGGGGATTCATTGATTAAGTTTTTTTAGTTTTTGTAAACCAATACTTTAGAAACAACTTCCAAGTGATGTAACCCATCCCTAGTTATCATAAAAAAGCTAAGAACATCTAACAACTTTGGCTCAACTACAAGAGATCCCTACCACATAGTCTGAGATATAACATAGCACTAGTAGGCCCTATTCATGCATCTACAAAATACACCACATATGCAAGAAAATTAGTAGGACAATATTGATACATTGCAAATGTATCTATAATTTTTGATATTCCATGCTTGGTTTTATCCACTTTATTGTGTTCTGTTCTAACTTTGGAGTACTTTTCATATGATTTCTTGGACTAACCTATTAACAAGAGCCATAGTGCCAGCTACCTGTTTTCTGCTGTTTTTGGTTTCAGGGAAGTCAGAAAATGAATATTCTCGGAATTGGACGGGACAGAAGCCAAAGTGCCTATTTTTTAGAAGACATCAAGTGCCAGAATACGAGACGGAGAGGGGCCAGAGGCCGGCCACACCACCTGGCCGCGCGGCCAGGCCTGGCCCGTGGCAGGGGGTGGTGTGGCCGCTTCCGGCACCCCCTCAGCCTCTCCTTCCGCCTATATTTTTACCTCGAGACGAAAACCCTAAGCGCCCGATCAAAAATCCACGAAAGGATCTGTAGCCGCCGTCATCTCCATCCCTAGATCGGGAGGGATCTGAAGCTCTTCCTGGCACCCTGCTGGAGAGGGGAATTCACCATGGAGGCCTTCTTCATCACCATGCAAGCCTCCGGTGTGATGCGTGAGTAGTTCATCCTTGAACTACGGATCCATGTAGTAGCTAGATGGCTGGTTCTCCTCCTTTGTGCTTTCATGTTTAGATCTTGTGAGCTTCGTTCATGATCAAGATCATCTATTTGTAATTCTGCATGTTGTGTTTGTGGGGATCCGATGGATATTGAGATGCTATTTCAGATTATTATTGATTTTGTCATGTCTTTGTTATTTGTGATCTTACATGCTTTCCGTTGTTAGTAGCTATCTTGGCCAAGTAGATGCTAGCAGCTCCAAGAGTTAGTATTTATGCTCGATAGTAGGTTCATTCCTCTGGTAATCTGGGGAAGTGACAGAAATCTCTAAGGTACTAGATGTGTTGTTGCTACTAGGGAGAAAACAACAATCCTTTGTTCGTAGAACAATCGTATTTTTCTTTACATGCAGTACGTAAAGAAATAATTTGTTGCTTGCAACTTAATACTAGAGGGGGTTCGGATGATAAACTGAAGGTGGATTATTAGTCATAGATGCCGTTGGATGGCGGTCTATGTATAATGTTGTAATGCCCAATCAAGTCTCAAAGGAGTCAAGATGATTAGTATATGCATGTATTTCTTTCTCGATGTTTGCTAATTGCCCCGCTATAATTTATTCACCCAGCATGTTATCTATCTAAGAAGAGCCACCTCTAGTGAACTATGGATCCCGGTCCTTTTCTTTTACATACAATCTACAAACTGTTTACTTCTTTGTGTTTACTTTCTGCAAACTTTTACTTCTTTCCATTCGATACGTTTAATCCTTTGTTTTCCGCAAAACACAGTGAGATTGACAACCTCATCGCAAGTTGGGGACAAAGTTATGTGGTTGTGTTCTGCAGGTCTCCACGTTGTTACTAGCACCGGTAGTGCACCCTGCCAAATCTCAGCTAGTAACACCTTTGGGGTGTTTCCTTGCTCCTACTGGTTCGATTAAACCTTGGTTTCATAACTGAGGAAAACTTGCTACTGTGCTCATCATACCTTCCTCTTGGGGTTTCCAACGAGCTCTACATCAACCACGCACCAGCACTTTTCTAGGCGCCGTGCATTGAGCCATCAAATATCATGAACAAAATAGCATCTACTTGCCTTGGTAGTTGTTTGGATTGTTTAAACACTTGTTGCAATCATAGACGTTACACTCCTCGCAATCGATCGATCAAACAATTGCATACAACATAAACAATTCATACTCAAATATAAACAAATACACAAATGCATGCATGACAATTTAATCAAGACTTCAGTAGAAATTGGATGTTCTCTAATCATTATAACTACTGATAACATGCATGGAAGACCTTTAATTCAACAAAACCATATATTAGGAATTGTTGATCTAATTAATAGGCTTTTAAGCACAATATTAAGCCTCTGCTATAAACAATGTTGTTAAGCCTTGACAAAATTACTACCGGATAGATAACGTGATTCAGAGCCAGGGGCAACAAGAATAACGCAAAAAGTACTTACTGATATTTTTCTAGAATTAATATACTACAAAATATCTTTTAATAAAATCAAAAATATGCGTACTGTAGAGTTTCAATTTTACTTTAGAATCAAATATACACAATTTTGTGATTCCAACGGTATATTATTTGCTATTTTTGGATATGTAGATCTTTTATATTAAAATTACAAGTTTAACACTTTCAAATATAAGGGAATATTCCCAGGGTATATTCCACGTGACATGGCGCGTTCTGGTTCGCCGGTACCCTTTTGGCCAAGGGTCAGATGGTGGTCGTCGGATCTTGTGATGATCATACGGTGGAGGGCGTCCGAGGCGAGACTCACTGGCGATGATGTCACAGCGGCGGCACACGGCTGCTGGAGCTCCGGTGGACGTGCTCGTCGGTGTTCCGGTGGTCTTGGGAGATAGCAGGGCGGATGAAGTCGTTCAGTGGATCGCGGTGGTTCTTCTCGTCTCCCCGGCTACCCCTTCTCCTTGCTCACGTGGCCCTGGCGGCCAGTTCCTTCCTTGGCGCCGGTAGATCTCCGGCGGGAAAAATGGTGAGGCGGCATGGTCTACCAAGGAGGACACAAATATAGCAAAAGGGAAGCTTGGGGTGGTCCTAGGCAACGACGGCGTGCACCTCCATAGGCGGCGGCGGCGGAGCTCCCTCGCGGCGTGAATTTGGCAGCCTAACAACGTTGTCCGGTGATGGGGAAGGGTTTTCGATATGGGGGATTTGTCTTATAAGTGGGGCGGGTTTGGATAGGTCTCGTAGGCGATTTCCTCGATCGGCGTCGAGTTCGTTCGAACAAACTCCGGCCGGCAGAAACTCAGAATCCTGAGGTGGTGTTCTCGCTGACAGGTGGGATCCACCTGTCGGCGAGAGAGGTGAGAGTGCGCGACGAGATGGGCTGGCAGCTGCGTGGGCTGCAGCGGTTGCGATCGGCCGGCTCAGTGGTCGCGGCTGCTGCGTGTTGTGCAGGGAGAGGGTGTGCGGCAGCTAGGCGGATGGCACAGGTGGGCTGGGCTGGTCGAGGGCTGAGAGCGGTGTAGGCCAGCGGGGTGGTTTGGCTGGTAGGTAGGTTAGTCTCTTTTTTCGGTTCTTTTATTTTTCCATTTTCTATTTATTTCTTTCCCTCATATCTTCCTTGTATGAACTCCAAATAAGTCCAAACTTGTTTTCCTATTTTTCTAAATCCAAGTGGAATATATTAGATTATTATTTAGCAGCGTTTGTTGTGTTAGAAATGATGGGTTCTATAAACCTTACTTAATTCCCTTTAGGAACAACATAGCACATAGAATTTTGGGGTTTTAAGTTCTTTATTTCAATTTGAATTTGAATATTATACATGATGCAATACAATGCACATGAATGACATGTAAATGCAATGTTTTTTTAGTCTCAATTTCTAAAATCTTGAGATGTGATAGCCCTCTAGGGCATATCTCCTTCGGTCTGTCCCAAAATAGGATCTTGTTTTCTTTGCTCTGTACTGCCACCAGTTGCAGAGAGACGTGGAAAACTAAAAGCTAGTGGGCTGAGCTTTGATGGGAGAGACGATCGATTGACGATTTATTGTTGCTACTTGAAGCACTACTGAGAATCTCCGTGGGCACCGTTGGGATTAATATCGATGATTCATCGGTAATAAAAATGCATGACAATCGGGTATAGGATTCCAAGAATTGGCACTAGAGAAGTATGGGAGTGCAACATCATAGTCAGTTACAAAGCGAGAGGTAAGCTGTGACAATAAGGAAAAGTGAAAAGGAAAAACGGGGCAGCTTCCAGTGAATTAAGAAAATACGACATTTCTCTTATAATGTGGGGATCACAACTAATTTACACCCAGATTTGCAATTCAATATCCAGGATAATTAAGATGATGTGGCTTCACCAGAATTGAGCTTGCTTCTTACTAGGGAAGTATTTTATATATATTATAGATTATAGATTTGCATAACATCTATTGTCCGGCCTGCCCATTTTAACGGGGTAACTTGGAACTACATGTAATTAAGGTGTACCACTACAAGAAAAGTGTCCATCCGCAACGACTTGATCCATCAGTCGTCATAGAAGGCGCGTCTTCCGTGAAGAATTTCTCGGCTAATGGAAATTTTTTTTCCGGTTTCGCGCCCATGTACTACGAGAAAACCGCTAAAAACATGGAGGAAGCTCGCCCTGCGTGTGGCAGAAGCAAGATTTTCGGTTCCTCGCACGATGTTGACTCGCCGAAGTCTTTTGAGGCGTGTGGGTCCCAGACATCATTGTGTATAGTTGATCATACTTTTCGATCGCGCCTCCCTGATTTGAACTCGATAATGTTGCTCGATGTGTCTGTCGTTTAGTCAAGGTACTGGGTCCCACATGTCAGGCTCTCATTAGAAGAATTGTGTGTATGATAATTTTTTTCCTTTGCTTGCGCTACACTTTTCCGAAGTTGATAGCGTTACTCGATGCATCTACCGTTTAATCAGGCAGTTGGGACCCAAATGTCATCCTCTCATTAGAAGAAACATGTGTATGATTGAATTGTTTCTTTGCTCGCGCTATCCTATTCCGAACTTGATAGCGCTGCTCGATGTTCCTACCTTTTAATCACGTTGCTGGGCCCCACATGTCATCCTCTCATTACAAGAAACGTGTGTATGATGAATTTTTTGCCCTCGGTCGTGTTTCGAACTTGCTAGTGTTGCTTGCTGCATCAGCCGTTTATTTAGGATGGTGGGTTTCATATGTCAGTCTCACATTAGAAGAATCGTGGGTATGATGGAATTTTTTGTTCTCCAGAGCTACCCTGTTCTGAACTAGATAGCGTTGCTCGACGAATCTATCATTTGCTCGCGCTGCTGGGTCCTCCATTTCAGCCTCTCATTACAAGAAATGTGTGCATGCTGAACTTATTTCTCGCTCGCGCGTCCCTATTTCGTACTGACAAGATTGCTCGATGCAGCATCTGTATAAGGTCGCGCCACTGAATCCCACAGATCAGCCTCTCTGTAAATGAAGCATGCGTATGATGGACTTCTTTTGGCCGGGTCCGCTGTTTTGACGTTGGCAACTTGCTGGGTCCTATATGTCAACCTCCTTTGTGCAAGAAATGTGTCTATGATGGGTCCCATATGACAACCTCTATTTGAAAGAAACGTGTGTATGTTGGACTATTTTTTGGGTCCTAGATATCAGCCTCGTAGTACAAAAAATGCTCATCAAGGCCAAATTAAAAAGATTCTGAGCTAACTCGGGGAGGATGCCCTATTCATCATGGCTTATATTTCATGGGCTCACTCCTATGATCGGTGGCCATAAGACCACGAAAAGGCCGAATTAAAAGGTTTTGAGCTATACTTGGACTGATAGGCTAATTTTATGGGTTATGCTTGGGACAGCTGGATTCGAAATATCAGCTTCTTTGTAAGTGCAACGTGTGTATGGTGGACTTTTTTTCAGCCGCGTCCATTGTTTTCATCGTAGCAGCCATGTATGGTCTTACTGCTGGGGCCCTTATGTCAGCCTTCCTAGTATGTTCTGGCTTGTGGGTCTCCGATGTAGCCTTGTATGTTCGGTCTGGTGGGTCCTCGATGCCAGCCTCTCTGTACAAGTATTTAAACTTTTTTTCAAACCCGCCCAAAAAAAACTCGAGGGACGCTGCAGGCTGGTGGGTCCGTGATGTCCGCCTCTCCATAATGCAATATTGTTTGAAGAAAAAGGTAACCCCAAGACACACACACATGCACATGCAGGCGATCTGAACAAAACACCTTCAAATCAAATAAACATAAGTGTGTTGTCACTACAACAAAGATATTTATAAAAAAATATCATAGGATGAATTAAAAAGTGGTTGGCTATTCTACATAGGATGCTCTATGTGGGTTATACTCCATAGGCTATTCTCCATGTGCTTCTTTCTTAAATTTGACTAGGATATGCGCAGCAGTCCTCTGACTCCTAAAAGGCCGAATTAATATGTTCTCAGCTATGCTCCATGGGCTTCTTAGTCAAATTTTACTGGGATATGGTCAGCAGTCCCCTGTCCCCAAAAAAACTGAATTAAAATGTTCTAGGCTAAAGAGGGGCTGAATGAGCTGTTAGATTTCTTCTCCTGGTTAATTAAAACTGCATTGTGATGTGCTCGGCCGGATTCGAAACAAAGACCTCAAAGAGGAAGGGGAAAATGATAATTCTTTTTTGGCAGATATTCATGTCAAACTTCACTACTACAAAATAAGATAGAAAAATTATCAACAGATTCGAAGTTTATATTTAACAACACTTGACCAATGTTGCAGCATTTTAAAAGTGACCAATTCAACAACACAGACACTGAAATACAATAGTAGTACATAGAGAACCAGTTGTTGTTTCAGCTCTAAAAACCTTGTCGCGCGATCAGTTTTCCCTTTTCACCAAACACACTCGGCCATTGGAGTAAGGAAAACTGATGATCAAGTCTGCTTTGAGTACCTTATTCTCACATCAATGCCTGTGTGACCCCATATGCAACCCAAAATGCCCAAATCTCATCTAGATTGTGACAAGGTCATGTTTCAAATGAAAAACAAGACTATCTACAGCCCTTGATTTAAACAAGTACTAGTACATCAGTATTTCCACAAAATGCTTTAGTAATAGCAACGACCAAACATTTGAGAGATTCAATAGCTTCTTGAAATTGAATAGTAGTACAGAGAGAAACAGTTCTTGTTCCAGCTCAAAAAACCTTGATGCACGATCAGTTTGGCCTGTTCTCCGAAGAGACTCGATCATTGGAGCAAGCAAAACCGACGATTAAGTCTGCTTCCATGTGAGTACCTCCTCCTTACGTTAATGCCTGTGTGACTGCCATAGCAACCCAAAATGCCAAATACTCATCTAGATAATTGTGAAAATGCTAAGTTTCAAAAGAAAAGCAAGACAATCTGATGATTTCATCTAAACAAGTACCAGTACATCACAGTTCATTCTAAAAAATAATATACTAATAATAATAATAGTACATTTGACAGATTCAGTAGCATTTGAAAGATTCAACAATACAGAATAAGATCGTAAAAATATCAAACAGGTTCCCAGTTCATATTCAGCGGCACTTGATAGAGGCAGCAAAGAATTTGAAAGTGACCGGTTGGTAGTACATAGACAGTGACAAAAATAATTGATAGATTCAACAATGCGGATATTGAAATTCAATAGATATAGGAACACTTGATTCAAAAGGAAAAAGAGACCGTATTCTGCACTCGGCCGGTCGATCTGAACAAGTACCGAACAAAACTTTTGACTGGTTTAGTAGCATTTGAAATATTCAGAAGTACATAATAAGAAATAAAATTATTGATAGATTCCCAGTTCACATTCAGGGACACTTGGACATATTCAGCAACATTTCAATGTGACAGATTCAGTTTGTCCTTTTCTCTGAACACTCGTCATTGGAAAAAACAAAACTAGCGATCAAGTCTACTTTTGTGTGCATGCCTCCTTCTCACATCAATGCATGTGTGTGACCTCCATAGGAAACTCAAAATGCCCGAAACCTCGTCTAGATTATGAGTTTATGAAAATGCCAAGTTACAAAAGAAAGGCAAGACCAGCTTCTGCACTTGATCTAAACAAGTACCAGTACATCTGTATTAGTTCTATAAAATACTTAGTTACTAGCAACGAAAGAACAAAGGCAATGCAGTAGCATCTCCTTCCCTTGATCTAAATAAGTATCATATATAGTACAAAATATTCCAAAATACAATAACTACTACTATACTAGTACAAAATATTCCAAAATAGTTCAACAAGGCCAATACCAACTAAGCTATCCTATTACATAGTATTATGATTACTTATAGTAGTTTGGTTCCAATCGCGGGCATTGGCAAAGCTCGTGATGAACCATAATGGAGTCTCCGAAGATTTCCATGCAATGTTGGTTGATAAACCAACAACTCCTTCTTCGGTATTTCGACTGAAGCAACATATTTTAGGAAACGGCGTATATCCAAGTCCTATTGCATGATGGGAGGTGTAGCCGCAGTTGCTTCTCGTCAGATATCCTGGGGAAACATCGGCACTACCTACTGCAATGTTAATCGGATAGTTCAATAAAAGGGAATATGCTCCCAGGTCAGTAGTCGCTATCCATGGCTTAGGTGGATACAAGTAAGAAGTGCCCTTTGAATACACCTTGCAGCCAAAACCAGTAGCATAGGTGCCATAAGTGTGACCGCAACAATCAAAACTATGATGAGCAACAAGATTGCCATTACCATAATAAGTACTGCCATATAAATCCTCGTCAGTAACACCGTTGGTATGGATAATAAGAAGGCGAGATTCATCTGCAGATATTTCTAAGAACCATAAACCAAGTTCATGCTCGTCATCATCTATGGCATCAAGGTTTCCCTCCTCGAGATGCACGCCAGGTAGTGACGGGAGCAAAATAGGACCTTGAAAAAGAAATGACAGCCAAATTAGCAAACACTAGTTTACATCCATTAAAACTGAAGTTAGTGTCTAGAACAGAAATGGATCAAACTTACCAACATATAGATGATTCTAGACATAAACACTGCCACTCTTAGTGGCTGCAAACACCAGACCCTTGTGGATAAGTGCAATGTTGTATCTGAAATAGCACTAGAACAGGTTCTCAAGAACTGCTCATGTATACTCATCGCCTTCAAGGGTAGAAATTGAGTAGTCGAAGATAGCGACAAGAGAGAAATCTAAATAATCTGGCACAACTGTGGGAGCTTGGCAAATAGCAATCTTCCGGAGGAGAATAGGGCGATCATTATGCATGAACATAAATAGATCATTGGTGAGTACAAACTCATTGACTTGTGGGAGAGGAACGCGTTGATGAGTATACACGTTGACAAGATCCCACTTGCACTCAGACCCAACAATGGCGATCCAATCTTCATTGGCACCTAACCACTTCTTACCCATACAATTCAGTAACACAAAATTGGTGGAAAACCTGTCGAGCGACATCAGCTTGCATGTAGTGCCCTTGCCCTTGAAGTACTCGTTGCATTCCCATGGTTTCTTAGTTGGGTGAGAATGAAGGAAATAGGGGAGGACAAAAGGATGAGAAGCATGTAAAGTTGCACTATATTTTGCTGAGTCAATAAGATGTTTGGACGAACCAGTGAGGCTTGCGGTCATGATAACATTGCATCTGGTTATGAGTTCTTCAAGCGGGTCTTTGGCAAAAACGTCCTGGAATAGAACAAAATCGTCACTATCCTTGCTCAGTCCTACTATCGCAAGTGAGGTGATGGAAGTTGGGACGGTGGCTTGATTTGGTTTTCTGGAAAAGAGGGAAGATCAATGGTGATAGGCAGGACGAGGAGAAGAACAAACACTTGCATACTATGCTGTTAACAGGATCAGAAAGCGGTATTGTCGAGGAGAAGAACGATGACTTTTGGCGTAGAGGTAGGGTAATGGGAACTAGGGATAAAACATATAGGAGAGGTTGAATAAAATGAAAACAGACGCATGTTCCTCTTCTCCGGTTCCCTTCAGAATAGTACTACTCTGCTCCAGTTCCCTCCATAATAAATATTTCTTGTAAAATAAAAATGGAGTACTAGTGAGTAGAATGTAGGGGTAGCTGTAGGAGTAGCGCTCCACCTGTAATAATAATTTCTCCCGTTCTCAAGCTCTTTTGTGGTACTAGTTTCCAACAAGAAACTGTTGTGTAATTTCTAGTCAAATTGATGGTCGTCCCAATTTATAAGAAAGATTTCCATATATACGGATTGAAACAAAATATGTGGTGCAATTCCGATGCGTTTTTTGTACTAATAGTTACTTCACAAAAAAATACATTTTTTTGCACCTGGGAAGTTAATATTCTATTTTTTGTACATAAAGGATCCAACCATACACTAGAAACATTGTTTACCATTCCACGATGAACCCATCTACAAAATATGGACACATTATCATAAACTACAAAATAGATATGGAATTTGGCCTCGGTCATGTTGCTTGAAACCCATGAATGTTAATACATATAGTGGGCCATATTGCGAAACATGGTTTTTGAAAGGATGCCAAAAAATTGTCCTTATTTTGAAAACAATCAAACAAAAAATAATGAGTACTAATAACAAAAGAATTCACACGTTGTTCTCCTGCATGTACTACTTTCCGTGAAGATAAACATGAGTTTTGAAAACTGTTTAAGATAAACGTGAGTATGAACATTCTTGGATTTCAAGCCGAATGACCAAGGTCAAGGCCACATCTATATCATACTTTATGCTGATGATCCCGTATCCAAGAATTTGCATGCCGAACAATTTGGCCATATTTTGAAAGCAAGCGAAGAGAAAGTAGTATGAAGAGTAGGGCTCGATCATCTACTCTCTGGAGAAGGAGCCAAACCCAACTGTTTTCCTTGCTTAATTTTAGGGTCCTTTGTGCTAGATGTTTTGACGTTGGTGTAATTTTCCCTTTTTAGGTCCTTGAAGCAAGTAGTACTCTCTCCTTCCCAAATTAGGACGCATATTACTTTTGGTCAATGTCAATTTTAAGAAGCTTTGACTAAGTATATGATATTAACTTAATGTTATTAGAATCATCATGAACTATATTTTCATATTATATGAATTTTTCATTAGAAAAGTTAATATGTTTTTACATATAGTTGGTCGAACTTTATAAAAGATTGACTTTGACCAAACCTAATATGCGTCCTAATTTGGGAAAGAGGAAGTAGTATGAAGAGTTTCGCTTGATCAGCTGCACTCTCGAGAATGATCGGTACTTGACTATTTTCCTTACTTAATTTTATGGTCCTTTGTGCTAAATGTATGGACCTCAATGTAATTTTCCATTTTTTAGGTCCTTGATGTAAAATGTACTCCCTCTACCGTGTAAAATTTTCACTAGAGTACAAGTAAATGCGGTAGATTGCTCTTATAGTTTTTCAAAAATCTTTCGAAGCTAACTAGGAATTCAGTATAGCAAAACCATCAAGAGTTCTAAAAAATTAAGTTCTTAGCTATGCAAGAACTTGGCATGGTGATGTTCCCATATTTGGTCCATGGGTGCTTCGATCTTGGCATGGTGAACAATAACACTACTAATGGGAGTTTCCAACTTATAAGAACATAAAAGTTCAATTTTCGAAGTAACGGGAATGGTCAACATGTGTACATCATACTTTATATGTGCCGATTAACCCATATCCAAGAATTTGCATGCCAGCAGATTTGGCTTTATTTTGAAAACAATCGTAGAGAAAGTAGTATGAAGATTGTGGCTCGATCAACTCCTATCCCGAGAAGGAGCTGAACCCGACTATAAAATTTTCCCTTTTTTAGGTTCTTAATGTAAAATGTACTCTCACCACCCATGTAACACTTTAACCTAAAAGCAAGTGGTGAAATTTAAATGAATTTAAGTTTAGTTGTTAATGAGTATGAATATTCTTGGATTTCAAGTCGAATGAGCACAAGGTCAAGGACATATATCTACATCATACGTTATGTTGATGATCCCATATCCTAGAATTCGCATGCCGATAGATTTGGCTATATTTTGAAAACATTTCCGAGATCTCCTCTCGTCAAGTATGAAGAGTATGGCTCGATCAGCTTCTCTCTCAAGAAGGAGTCATACCCGACTATTTTCCTTGCTCGATTTTAGGGTCCTTTATGCTAAATGTATGGACCTCAATGTAATTTTCCCTTTTTAGGTCATTGATGTAAAATGTACTCCCACCATCCTTTTAAAATTTTAACCAAAAAGTGTAAGTGGTGATATTTGAATGAATTTAAGCTTAGTTGTCAATGAGTATGAACATTCATGGATTTCAAGCTGAACGACCAAGGCCAACGCCATCCCCACGTCATACTTTATGCTGATGACCCCATGTCCAAGAATTCGAATGTCGATAGATTTGGACATATTTTGAAAACAATCAAAGAGGAAGTAGTATGAAGAGTATGTCGTGATCATCTTCTCTCTCGAGAAGGAGCCGTACATGATTGTTTTCCTTGCTTAATTTTAGGGGGTGGTGCTAAATGTCTAGACCTCGATGTAATTTCCCCTTTTTAGGTCCTTGATGTAAAATGTACTTCCATTGCTCGTGTAAAATTCTAGCCTAAAAGTGTTAGTGGTGAAATTTAGATGATTTTAAGCTTATTTGTCAACAAGTATGAACATTTTTGGATTTTAAGCCGAACGAAAATCAAGGCCATATCAACAACATACTTTATACTGATGATACCATATCAGAGAATTTGCATGGCAACAGATTTGGCCATATTTTCAAAACAATCAAAGAGGAAGTAGTATGAAGAGTTTGGCTTAGATCAGCTGATCTCTCAAGAACGAGCCGAACCATAAAGTTTTCCCCTTTTTAGATCAACTGATCAGCTAAATGTATGGAACTCGATGTAATTTCCCCTTTTTAGGTCCTTGATGTAAAATGTACTCCCATCGACCATGTAAAATTCTAAACTAAAAGTAAGTGGTGAAATTTAAATGAACTTAAGCATAGTTTACAACGAGTATGCACCATTCTTGGATTTCAAGACAAACAACCAAGGTCAAGGCCATATCCACATCATACTTTATGCTGATGATCCCATATCTAAGAATTTGCATGGCGACATATTTGGCCATGTTTTTAAAACAACCGAAGACTAAGTAGTATGAAACGTATGGCTCGACCAACTGCTCTCTCGAGAAGAAGCCAAACCCCGACTATTTTTCTTGTTAGTTTTAGGGTCCTTTGTGCTAAATTTATGGACCTCGATGTAATTTTCCCTTTTTTAGGTCCTTGATGTAAAATGTACTCCCACTGACCGTGTAAAATTCTAACCTAAAAGTAAGTGGTGAAATTTAAACGAAATTAAGCCTAGTTGTCAACGAGTATGAACATTCTTGTGTTTCAAGCCGAACGACCACAAGCTCAAGGCCATATCTCTATATCATACGTTATGCTGATTATCCCATATCCAAGAATTTGCATCGCGGCAGATTTGGGCATATTCTGAAAACAATCGCAGAGGAAGTAGTATGAAAAGTATGGCTCGATTAGCTGCTCTCTAAAGAAGGAGCCGAACCCGATTATTTTCTTTGCTCAATTTTAGGGTACTTTATGCTAAATGTATGAACCTCAATGTAATTTACCATTTTTTAGGTCCCGGATGTAAAATATACTCCCACCGACCACCTAGAATTCTAAACTAAAGGAAAGCGGTGAAATTTAAATGAATTTAAGCTTAATTGTCAATGAGTATGAACATTCTTCCATTTTAAGACGAACAACCACAAGGTCAACGCCATATCTCTACATCATACTTTATGATGATGATCCCATATCTAAGGATTTGCATGGTGACAGATTTGGCTATATTGTGAAAAAATCAAACTAGAAGTAGTATGAAGAGTATGGCTCAATCCGTTGCTCTCTCGAGAAGGAGCCAAACCCGACTATTTTTTTGCTCAATTTTACGGTTCTTTATGCTAAATGTATGGACCTTGATGTATTTTTCACTTTTTTCAGGTCCTTGATGTAAAATGTACTCCGATTGCCCATGTAAACTTCGGACCTATAAAGAAATGGTGAAATTTAAATGAATTTAAGCTTAGTAGTCAAGGAGTATGAACATTCTTGGACTTCAAGTTGAACGACCAAGGTCAAGGCCATAACCAGATCATACTTTATGCTGATGATCCCATATCCAACAATTTACATTGTGATAGATTTGGCTATATTTTGAAAAAAATCAAAGAGGAAGTAGTATGAAGAGTATGACTCGATCAGCTGCTCTCTCGAGAAGGAGCCAAACCAGACTATGTTCTTTGCTCAATTTTAGGGTCCTTTATGCTAATATATGGACCTCGATGTAATTTTGGATTTTTTGAGGTCCTCGATGAAAATGTACTCTGATCGTCCGTATAAAATTCTAACCTAAAAGTAAGTAGTGAAATTTAAATGAATTTAAGCTTAGTTGTCAAGGATCATGAACATTCTTGGACTTCAAGTCGTGCGACCAAGGTCAATGCCATACGCACATCATACTTTATGCTGATGATCACATATCCAAGAATTTGCATGGCGATAGATTTGGCCATATTTTGAGAACAATCAAAGAGGAAGTAGTATTGACATAGGTATGATTACTCGGGTCCATATGATTTGCTACCTAGGACCTGTAGAGAAGATTACCACCCATGAATAGTCAAGATGTGGATCCAAAAGAGCAACCGACAAAGATTATAGTTATAGTAGGAAAGTGAAACAAAGACCAAACTAGAGTTGGTATTATAATCATGTAACCTATCCGCATACAGCTTTGAGACCCGACGTATTATATATAGGACGGGAGAAGCATAGGCGAGAGTACCAAACAATCCCAAGTGATTTGTAACCAGGCAATCTCTCATAATATTCAGGCGACTTTGATCCCATTATTTCATGACTTCCGACAAAATCCCCAGCATTCTATTTTCTGCAAAACCCTAAATCCTTTTTTATGTACATTTCCGAGATCTCCCCTCATCAAGTATGAAGAGTATTTCTTGATCATCTTCTCCCTCGATAAGGAGCCATACCCGACTGTTTTCCTTGCTTAATTTTAGGGGGGTTTGTGCTGAATGTATGGACCTCGATGTAATTTTCCCCCTTTTAAGGTCCTTATTGTAAAATGTTCTCCCATCGCTCGTGTAAAATTCTAACCTGAATGTAAGTGGTGAAATTTAAATGAATTTCATCTTAGTTGTCAAAGAGTATGAACATTCTTGGATTTCAAGCCGAAGGACCAAGGTCAAGGCCCTATCCACATCATACTTTATGCTCATGATCCCGTATCCAAGAATTTGAATGCCGACATATTTGCCTATATTTTTAAAACAATCAAAGAGGAAGTAGTATGAAGAGTATGGCTGGATCAGCTAGTCTCTTGAGAAGGAGTCGAACCCGACTATTTTTCTTGCTTAGTTTTAGGGTCCTTTGTGCTAAATGTATGAATCTCGATGTAATTTTCCATTTTTTATGTGCATGTAAAATGTACTCCCACCGATCGTCTAAAATTCTAATCTAACAGTAAGTGGTGAAATTTAAACGAATTTAAGCTTAGTTGTCAACGAGTATGAACCATTTTTGCATTTCAAGCCGAACGACCAAGGTCAAGGACATATCTACATCATACTTTATGTTGATGATCACATATCCAAGAATTTGCATGCCGACAAATTTTTGGCCATAATTTGAAAACAATCGAAGAGGAAATAGTATTAAAGTATGGCTCGATAAGCTGATCTCTCGAGAAGGAGTCATACCCGACTGTTTTCCTTGCAAAATTTTAGCGGGGTTGTGCTAAATGTAGTTTTCACTTTTTTGAGGTCCTTGATGTAAAATATACTCTGACCGACCATGTAAAATGCTAACCTAGAAGTAAGTGGTGAAATTTAAATGAATTTGAGCTTAGTTTTCAACGAGTATGAACTATTATTGCATTGCAAGATGAACGACCAAGGTCAAGGCCATATCTACATCATATTTTATGCTGATGATCTCGTATCCAAGAATTTGCATGTCGATAAATTTTGCCATATTTTAAAAACAATCGAAGATGAAGTAGTATAAAAAGCATGGCTCGATCAGCTACTCTCTCGAGAAGGAGACAAACCCGACTATTTTCCTTGCTTAATTTTAGGTTTTTGCGCTAAATGTATGGACCTCAACGTAATTCCTCCCTTTTTTGGTTCTTGTTGTAAAATGTACTCCCACCACCCGTGTAAAATTATAACCTAAAAGTAAGTGGTCTAATTTAAATGAATTTCAGCTTAGTTGGCAACGACTATGAACATTCTTGGATTTCAAGCCGAATGACCATAGTCAAGGCCATATCCACATCATATACTTTATGTTGATGATCCCATATCCAAGAATTTGAATGCCAATAGATTTGGCTATATTTTGAAAACAATTGAAGAGTAAGTAGTATGAAGAGTATGGCTCGATCAGCTGCTCTCTCGAGATGGAGCCGAACCCGACTATTTTTCTTTCTTAGTTTTAGGGTCCCTTGTGCTAAATGTATGGACCTCAATGTAATTTTCCCATTTTTAGGTCCTTGATGTAAAACGTACTACCACCGATCGTGTAAAATTCTAACCTAAAAGTATGTGGTTAAATTTAAATGAATTTAATCTTAGTTGTCAAGGAGTATGAACATTCTTGGATTTCAAGCAAAATGACCACAAGGTCAAGGCCATATCTCTACATCATACTTTATGCTGATGATCCCATATCCAAGAATTTGCTTGCCGACAAATTTGGCCATATTTTGAAAACAATCGAAGATATTAAAAACAAAAAGAATCAATTTTAATATTCTAAGTGACAGGAATTTATTTTTTGAAAAGCAAGTAAAGAAGAATTTATTTCCTTTTTTCTATTAAAAAAAGAAAGAAGAGACTATGAGAAGAAAGGGCAATGAGAGAGCTACGAAGAGGAGGATTTGAAGGCGGTGCGATGTCAGCATAAAGCTAGGATGGGTTCCTAACATGAGGTACATGCTATAGTGAGTAGAGTAAATTTCAAGACCTTTATAATATATATGCACGTAAAACAAATTGTGTTTTCTCTCTCCGTCACTCCCTCATCACCATCCACACCCCGGTCGGCTGATCTCTCCTTCGTCCACAACGTGGCGCTACGCACGCACGTCGACCGACGATCTTCCTTGTGCTGGTGGCTCCGTGTCTGTGTCTAGCGTGTTCGTCAGCTGCATTGGTGGGAACCATTTTGGTCCTTGGCGACAGAAAGTATTACTTCTACAATAGAGTGGCGATTCAAACCTTCCCAGTTTCGAAATTTTCACTTCCTTCACAAACATCCGTGGGGAAGGATATTCAAAAGATCGCCATTTGCAATACTACTAGTACTACAGGGTACAGTGAGTAGTACCAAAAGAAACTTTTTTCTGACGATAGTACCCGAGGGGAAGGATATTCAAAAGATCGCCATTTGCAATACTACTAGTACTACAGGGTATAGTGAGTAGTACCAAAAGAAACTTTTTTTGACGATAGTACCAAAAGAAACTTCATTCAACCATTAACATAATAGCATGAGTTTACATATATAGGACTCATTGCTGAATTAGTGCAGGTCCGGCACCTCCTAGAACCTAGCCCACGCCGCTAGTGGTAGCTCGTTAAGCATAAACAACAATGTCAGCTCCAGCGACACAGCTGGCTCCTTACTCATAGGCACCTCCGGATAAGGCGGTGACACCTCCCGAGCCATGAACGGCTCCGGGAGGACACAATTTATGAAGTTGTCGTTGTTGGGCAACTGGTCCTAGTAGTTGGTGAAAATATTGGCGCCAGTGAATACCACCATCTCACAGCCGCAGTGGAAGGCCTGGCCTTAAAGGAGACGGGCATCCCCGAAGTTTACGAACTTGACCATCAACACCCCGTCCGGATTTTCATGGACGCCGTACATATGCTACTTGCGACGACGGTACCTGGCGCCGAGGAAGGCGCACGCTAGCTGCCACGGTCTTCTCCGTGGGGAGAAGGCCCATACGTGAAGGGCATTGTCCTCCTGTGCAGCGATGTCGGGGTCTTTGCACTCCGGTACGGCGGGTGGAAATCGAAAGGTGGCCATGGATGACATACGGGGATGGAGATGGTGGCTGGAAGTGGGGGATTGGATATGGTTTGGTGCGGGGAAGGGGAGAGAATACATAGGAATGAGGTGATCTAATATTAATGTGGCAGATTGCCATAGCGATGGGACAATCATTGTCGTTGATAAACCTGATGCGTATGGAAAATATCGATGATGATGACTACGGTAAGCGATGGGACGGAACGCTGAATCTGCTCCCCGCGCTCGATGGCCCAGTCATAATTTTGTGGCATGTCCAAGGCGACCGCGACCTCCCCTATCTGTGGGCCCTACGTGCATGACTGAGTTCACGGGTTAAAACAAAATCATAAAGTGAGGTCTTTCCTATTAAAATATTGTGGTTATGATAGAGGGAAGCTAATTTAAAGTTGCTCCTGGAGATAAGAAAAATTTATGAGAAGATTTTTTTAGGGAAGGCCCCTACATACACAGATTGGTGACAAAATGTAGGGGTGTTGCTGGACTTACTCTAAAGACTGTCAATAGAATCTTCTACATGCTGCTCTCAAAGAAAATAATCTTCTAGATTCTATGATGGAAAATAAGATCCGATGGTTTTTAATGTTTGGGTCCACGAGTCTTGATGCAATGGTCAAAGTTCAAAGTTATTCCTACACTATATAGTGGTAACATTAATAATAGGTAATGGTCAAAATACTATAAATTTGATCAATATGTATAAAGTATGGGTATATTAGGTTCTTGTATTTGTATCATGTAGAACTCAACATTGATTAGCTATACCTAATATACTTGAAAATTTTGGTAACATGGTGTAGAGAAACAAGGGAGAAGATTCTAGAATGATGGAGAAGTGCATTTTGAGGTTTGTGAATAGTGTCTGATGTGCTAAATACTATATTTTAGATGCTAGAATGGAAAAGAAGATCCAACAGCTAGCAATGTTGGGATTCACAAGTATTGATCCAATGCTCAATATTCAAAGTTATTCATTGAGCATTGGATCAAGACTCGCGAATCCCTACATTGCCAGTCATTGGATCTTCTTCTCGATTCCAACATCTAGAAGTTCGATAGTATTAATTGATAGTCTTTCTTATCTTATCTTTTCTTACCACTATATAGTGTACAAATAACTTTGAATATTGACCATTGGATAGACTCGCGAATCCCAACATTGCCAGCCGTTGGATCTTCTTTCCATTTTATAGCATCGAGAAGATGCTATTGATAGTCTTTCTTTTATCTTATCTTACCACTATTATATATAGTGTACGGATAACTTTGAATATTGATCGTTGAATTATGTCCTGCGAATACCAACATTGTTGCTAGCTGTTTGATCCTCTTGTCCATTCCATCATCTAGAAGATACTATTGATAGCCTCTGTTATCTTATCTTAGCACTATATAATGTATGAACTTTGAATATTGACCGTTGGATCAAGACTCGTGAATCCAAAAATTTCTAGCCATTGGATCTTCTTTTCCAATCTAGCATCTACTATTCATCTTTCTTACCTTATCTTACCACTATATAGTTTATGAATAACTTTGAATATCGACCATTGGATCGATCAAGATTCGTGAATCCCAACATTGATAGCCATTGGATCTTCTTTTCCATTCTAGCATCTTTAAGATACTATTGATAGACTTTCTTATCCTATCTTACCACTATATAGTGTACGAATAACTTTGAATATTGATCGTTGGATCAAGACTCGCGAATCCCAACATTTTAATCTGTTGGATCTTCTTTTCCATTCTAGCATCTAGAAGATTCTATTGATAATCTTCAGCACAATGAATGTTATGCACAAACCTCAAAACACACTTATCCATCACTCTATAATCTTCTCCCTCGTTTCTCTAGACTATGTTACTAGAATTTTCAGGTATTAGATAGCTAATAATCATTGACTTCTACATGATATACAAAGTACAAGAACCAAATATACACTCATACTTTATAGATGTCGATCAAACTTATAATTTTTTTGAGATTTACCTATTATATAATCTTACTAGTACTATATATAGTGTATGAATAATTTTGAACTTTGACCTTTGGATCAAGATAACAAATTCCAACATGGCAAACCATGGATCTTGTATCCACTCTAGAATGCATATAGAATACTTTACTGATAGTATTTAGCACTACGAAAATTATATATGCGCTTTGTTGGAAATGAAGATCCAACAGTTTGTAATGTTTGGGTTCGCGAGTTTTGATCCAATGGTCAAAGTTCAAAGTTATTCATACACTATATAGTAGTAAGACTATATAATAGGTAAAGCTCAAAAAAATATAAATTTGATGGACATCTATAAAGTATGGGTATATTTGATTCTTGTATTTTTATCATGTAGAAGTCAATGTTGATTAGCTATACCTAATATTACTTGAAATTTTTGGTAACATGGTCTAGGGAAACAAGGGACAAGATTCTAGAATGATGGAGAAGCTAGTGTGTTTTGCGGTTTGTGCATAGTGTCCATTGCGCTAAATACTATCAATAATATATTTTAGATGCTACAATGGAATAGAAGATCCAACGGAAGACAACATTGGGATTCACAAGTATTGATCCAATGCTCAATATTCGAAGTTATTTCTTGAGAGTTGGATCAAGACTCGCGAATCCCAACTTTGCCAGCCGTTGGATCTTATTTTCCGTTCTAGCATCTAGAAGATTGATAGTTTTGATAGTCTTTGTTATCTTAATTATCTTACCACTATATACTATACGAATAACTTTGAATATTGACTATTGAATCAAGATTCACGAATCCCAACATTGCTAGTCGTTGGATCTTATTTTTCATTTTAGCATCGAGAAGATACACTATTGATATATAGTCTTTCTTTTCTTATCTTGCCACTATTATATATAGTGTATGGATAACTTTGAATATTAACTGTTGAAGCATGACCCGTGAATCCTAACATTACTGCTAGCTGTTGGATCCTCTTTTCCATTCCATCATCTAGATGATATACTATTGATAGTCTTTGTTATCTTATCTTATCTTACCACTATATTGTATATGAATAACTTTGAAAATTGACCGTTGGATCAAGACTCATGAATCCCAACATTGCCAGCCATTGGATATTCTTTTCTATTTTAGCATCGAGAAGATATACTATTGATAGTATTTCTTTTCTTATCTTACCACTAATGTATATAGTATAGGTCGTGATAACTTTGAATATTGGCCATTGAATCATGACCCGCGAGTCCCAAAATTGATGCTAGTTGTTGGATCCTCTTTTCCATTCCATCATCTAGAAGATACTATAGATAGACTTTGTTATCTTACTTACCACTATATAGTGTATGAATAACCTTCAATATTCACCATTGGATCAAGACTCGCGAATCCCAAAATTGCCAGCCGTTGTATCTTCTTTTCCATTTTAGCACCGAGAAGATATACTATTGATAGTCCTTCTTTTCTTATCTCACCATATTATATTTTTATTTTATTTATAGTGTAAAATAACTTAGAATATTCACCGTTGAATCATGATCCATGAATCGCAACATTGCTGCTAGCTATTGGATCCTCTTTTCTATTCCATCATCTAAAAGATACTATTGATAGTCTTTGTTGTCTTATCTTAGAACTATATATTGTACGGATAACTTCGAATATTGAGCATTGGATCAAGACTCGCGAATCCCAACATTGCTAGCCATTGGATATTCTTTTCCATTCTAGCATATATTATTGTTAGTATTTCTTACCTTATCTTACTACTATTTAGTTTACGAATAACTTTGAATATTCGTCGTAGGATCGATCAAGATTCGCAAATCCTAACATTGACAACCGTTGGATCTTCTTTTCGATTCTAGCATCTTGAAGATACTATTGATAGTATTTCTTATCTTATATTACCACTATATACAGTGTACAAGTAACTTTGAATATTGACCGTTGGATCAAGACTAGTGAATCCCAACATTTCCAGTTGTTGGATCTTGTTTTTCATTCTAGCATCTAGAAGATTCTATTGATAGTCTTCAGCAAAATGAATGCTATGCACAAACCTCAAAACACACTTCTCTATCATTATATAATCTTCTCCCTTGTTTCTCTAGACCATGTTATGAAAATTTTCAAGTGTCAGATAGCTAGTAATCATTGACTTCTACATGATACAAAATACAATAACCAAATATACACCCATACTTTATGAATGTCAATAATTTTTTTTTTGAGATTTACCTATTATATAATCTTACTATTACTATAGAGTTTACGAATAACTTTGAACTTTGACCTTTGGATCAAGACTAGAAAATCCCAACATTGTAAACCATGGATCTTGTATCCACTCTGGTATGCATATAGAAGACTTTACTAGTAGTCTTTAGTTCTATGAACATTATGCACAAACCTCAAAACACACTTCTTAATAATTCTAGAGTCTTTTTCGCCAATTCTCTAGAGCATATCGAGTATTAGGTAGCTAATATATTGATTTCAACATGATACAAAGTACAAGAACCAAATATACACCCGATATTTTATGGACGTGACTCAAAATTATAATTAGTTTATGAGATTCACCTATTATAATTTTATATAAAAAATAATATGCCATACTTCTATTATCCGATTCTCACGCGTGCAAGACATGTGCAACTTAGATATGTAGTGTACGGATAAATTTGAATATTCAATGTTGGACCAAGTCTAGCAAATCCCAACATTGGTAAGCGTTGAATCTTATTTTCCATTCTTACATCTAGAGGATTAGAGTGTGTATAGCGTTTAGCTTGAGTCTAAGGAATATTGTCAAAACGTGACAGAAAAAGGTTGCCGGGTAGCAGAACTATTTTTTCGTAGGACCCACTACTTAGCAAATGTACCAGTCAATCTTGATTTTCTATTTGCATGAGATTCCATTATAAAAAGGATCTAGACACTAACTATGGGCCCTTTTAATAATTTATGTTCTTAGACTTAAGCTTGTACTAGACTCAGCAGCGGTAAGACTCATGTATAACCTCAATAAACACTTCTCCATCATTCTACAATCATCCATGCTTAAAATATTCCAACTTACCCGATCTATCCCAAAATAGGATGCATATAGTTTTTGGCCGAAGTCAAACTTTTCAAAATTTGACCAACTATATAGAAAAATGTATTCGTACTTATAAACTCTAATTAGTATAGTTAGAACCGTTATGATATATATCTTCATATAGTGTGCATTAGATATTGTAGATATTGAAATTTTTCTCTACATAGTCGGTCAAACTTTAAGTTTGGTACCTTTGACCAAAAACTATATGCGTCCTAATTTGGGATAGAGGTAGTACATTTTTAATAAAACCGCCATAATACTACCATCGCATTCGATGCACTTCATCAGGACCTGGCCAACCTTCCTATATTTTACTTTATTACTCAATATATTCCATTTCTCACCCCGCACCGAGGAAGCATGACTATATTCACATGGACCCGACACCCCTATAAATCAACTTTTTTCTACTCTGCCCACCTCCGCATTGTCCAATCCGTCCACCATCATCCAGAAAACACACCCATCCTCTCACTGCCGTCCTCTCACCGCCGCCTCATCTCTAGCGTTGCACAAATCAATCTTCCTGTCACTGCTACGCAGACTGTGACCTAGAACAGCGAGGTATGATCTTTCATCTCTCCTTTGTAGAAAACATTCACAATTCCTCTTTTTGTACTAATTCTATTATCTGTCTCTAAACCGATTTTTTCGTATCTCTTTCATTCCCGTCTATTTCAGTCCTCATAGTTGAAATCTGCATAAACACAAATATATTGAGATTGATACACTTTTTCGAAGTGAAACCTTGACAAAACATGTTGCTTCCTGCTGGGATATCATTTTGTCACTTGAACTGGTTATAATTTCATGCATTTTAGTTCTATAATAAGTATCGTGCAATGCCATTTATAGGTTCCAATTCCAAGCAAGGTAGAAAATCTTGGACAATTCGAGTAATGATGAGATCTGATACACTGACAGTTATGTAACTAATAGTGATGAGGAAGCAATTGCGGCTATAAGGGGTAAAGTTTTACCTGGATTGTGAAAATCGAATTAGACTATGCAAAAATATACTACTCTCTAAGATTTATTTTTGTTTCATGTAGGTCCTTCTTATGAGTGAAAAGATTGGTTCGAAAGGTACATCGTTTACAGAAATAATGCGTATTTATCAGACGGAAGGTGGGATTTTCTCGAGAATAAATCTCCCAGATTGAACCTGACATACATTTCTATGTATGCGAGCTCACCTCTTCTTTACTCGGTAAAGGAGGGGGCAGGATGGTAAGAAATTTTAGTTTTTTTTCTCAAAAAGGTAAAAAAATTAGTAGCCATCTGATTCAAAAGATTTTCCTAAGAAATTTGTAGGATTAAATCGATAGGAAATTTTCCCAAGATGGTTGTCACGTTTTTAGGATTGATTCCCATAGGAATTATTCCTAAGTATTCCTTTGCACTAGATTTTGTAGGAAATCAAACATCCACTCACACCTCTTTTTTAGAATCCTCTGTTTGTCCTACTATGATAGAGCCAAACAAAGTTTGGTTCATATGGAATTCCTGTAGGATTGGAGTGGGCATGCCATTGCAATCCTACATTTATTTTCTCTATCATACGAATCAAGCAGGCATCTATTTTACTACTGTTTCACCAGTCAACAAGTCATAACTTCTGATAGTTGTTTTCATCTAGTTTCAGTGCTTCTCACTAGATTACAGTTAGAATGTCTTGAAGAATCATCTGCGTGTAGAAAGAGATCTGCATGTGGCCAACGAGTTGTACAAAGGTTATCATGAAGTCATGATTGCCATGAGTGATGATGGGCATGCGGTGATAACTACTAGTACAAGCTGGCGAAATGTTGTCAGGGACGCGGAGATCTTAGAACAAAAAATGGCTATATTCTAGTTCAAGGAACACGCACATGTACTTTGTCTCAATTTGTTCAGCAGTATCCCGCTTCATTGGAAGTTGATATGAGAATCATCAAACTTGTATTCAAGCCTTAATGTGACCAGGAGGCATTCGAGGAAGCAAGAAGGATCCTGACAAGCTAGTGTACCTATACTAGCTACTATTGCTCCTGGATGGGACTATGGAACTTATAAAAACTAGTAGTAGTACTCAAGTAATAATCCTATTTGCATTATTAGTACTTATCTTTTGGTGCCTAGTCGATCTTGTACTGCTAGCAAGGCGAGTAAGGGCTCCATCCACCACAATTCTTTTGCCTTGTTTCAAAAAAAGGCTCCTCCACCCAAAATTTTGGCTCGTCGCTGCCTTTCGTGAGAGAAAAGGCTCCTCGACGAAGGAGAATCATCCTCCCTCTTTCCTCTTCAATGCGACATTGGCTTCTCCGCTCCACTCATGCATCTATGTCTAGCACTTGTTTAGGTGGGAAGCATCGAAGCAGTCACCCATCCTTTTTTTGCGAATCATAGTCACCTCTTCCTTACCATGTAAGCTTCCGCACAATGGAGTACAATCGTGCAAGCGCAACAGTGCAGAGAAAGGTGGGGCTCGTGGTGGTCCATACAAACTTTCCTTCTGTTTTCCTCGTGCTTCCACCCAAAAATGAGCTCTGGCTGGATGTTTTATTTCTCTTCCATAATAGGCTGCTCATAGTGCTAAATAACTTAGGCTAATAAAACTTTCACATGTTACTACTCCCTCCGTTTCAAAATATAAGATGTTTTAGCTTTGTGAAAGATGTGTATCTAGACTTGCAAAGAATTTACATGTTAACTGAGAAATCCTGGTGAGTTTAAAAAAGAAAATAACAAAAAAACTATAGTACTTATGCATGACTTTCTCTTGCGCGAATCCCCACCTGCCATGGAAAATAATGGCAAGCTTTAGTTTGGATAACTCTTGAGAGTATTTATTTGCAATATGGCATACCATGTACGAACATGCTTAGGTTTCAAAACAAATGACCATTCTTATGTGATAAAAATGTCCGTATTCAATAAATGCGCATCTGGGCATGGTAACCAATGTTTACATTTGTAGATTTTTTTATCAAAGTACACGACGAATAATTAAGGCTCATAAAGCTAGCTACTAGCCTTCCATGTTTACACAAAAGCGGACTATGTTTTATGGGAAATTCTCCAATTACATGAACTTTTGACTTTTCTAGCTAAGTTCAACCACTTAAACTACTTGTTGTTTTCTTATAAAAATCAGATCAAATTTTAACTATGACTGCATGATAGGTTGCTAGATCTCTAATTTTGTGTAAAATCTCTTTAAGGTACTAGAGTAGTCAATCTAAAAAACACAACTAGAGGTTTGAAACCATCAAGTGTTTTCAAAGAATTACATAACGACTGACAAGCTTGAACTAGTTATGATTTTTTTCAAGATAAATAAAGAAAAATAAAAATGATGTATAACTTGTGATAGTTGTTTTCTTCTAGTTTCAGTGCTTCTCACTAGATTACAGTTAGAATGTCTTGAAGAATCATCTGCGTGTAGAAAGAGATCTGCATGTGACCAATGAGTTATACAAAGGTTATCATGAAGTCATGATTGCCATGAGCGATGATGGGCATGCGGTGATAACTACTGGTACAAGCTGGCAAAATATTGTCAGGGACGCGGAGATCTTAGAACAAAAAATGGCTATATTCTAGTTCAAGGAACACGCACATGTACTTCGTCTCAATGTGTTCAGCAGTATCCCGCTTCATTGGAAGTTGATATGAAAATCATCAAACTTGTATTCAAGCCTTAATGTGACCAGGAGGCATTCGAGGAAGCAAGAAGGATCCTGACAAGCTAGTGTACCTATACTAGCAACTATTGCTCCTAGATGGGACTATGGAACTTATCAAAACTACTAGTAGTACTCAAGTAATAATCCTATTTGTATAATTAGTACTTATCTTTTGGTGCCTAGTCGATCTTGTACTGCTAGCAAGGCGAGTAAGGGCTCCATCCACCGCAATTCTTTTGCCTTGTTTCAAAAAAAGGCTCCTCCACCCAAAATTTTGGCTCATCGCTGCCTTTCGTGAGAGAAAAGGCTCCTCGACCAAGGAGAATCATCCTCCCTCTTTCCTCTTCAATGTGACATTGGCTTCTCTTCTCCACTCATGCATCTATGTCTGGCACTTGTTTAGGTGGGAAGCATCGAAGCAGTCACCCTTCCTTTTTTTGCGAATCATAGTCACCTCTTCCATACCATGTAAGCTTCCGCACAATGGAGTACAATCGTGCAAGCGCAACAGTACAGAGAAAGGTGATGCCCGTGGTGGTCCAGCCCAACTTTCCTTCTGTTTGCCTCGTGCTTCCACCCAAAAATGAGCTTTGGCTGGATGTTTTATTTCTCTTCCATAATAGGCTGCTCATAGTGCTAAATAACTTAGGCTAATAAAACTTTCACATGTTACTACTCCCTCCGTTTCAAAATATAAGATGTTTTAGCTTTGTGAAAGATGTGTATCTAGACTTCTTTTAGTGCGTAGGTTAACTCCAAACCTACACGAACCTACACACTGAAAGGGGTCTAGATTCACCCATTTCACAAAGCTAAAACATCTTATATTTTGAAATTGAGGGAGTACCTTCAAAGTGTATTGGGTCATAACATGTGTTTAGTGGCATGCAAGACCTAATTAATTACTCCTACTTGTAGGAGTAGCTCATATCTCCTGGATGAAGGAGAATAATCCTCCCTCTCTCCTCTTCAATGCGGCATTGGCTGCTCTGCTCATGCATCGGTGTCTCTATGACTTTAATGGGACTTGTTCAGGTGGGTAGCATCATTACAGTCACCTCTTCCTTTTTTGCGAATCACAGTCACCTCTTCTTTCCCATGGAGTATGGAGTACAACTGTACAGACAGTGCAGAAGTTGGGGCCCTTGGTGGTCCAGCTAAACTTTCCTTCTGTTTTCCTCGTGCTTCCACCAAAAAATGAGCTCTGGCTGGATGTTTTCTTTCTCTTCCATATTTTAGGCTGCTCAAGTACTAAATAACTTATACTAGTAAAACTTTCAAATGTTACTACCTTCACAGTATTGGGTAATAACATGTATCTAGTGTCATGCAAGGCCTAATTAATTAGGTTGTAGGAGTATCTCATATGGAACTTGGTTTTGTTGACTTGACTCGACCACAATCTATATGATTCAAAGAATTTCCAAAGGAATTCTATAGGATTCCAATCCATAGGAATTTTTTCAATAGAGTGTCTTTTTTCAAAGGAATAAATCCTACAAAACTCCTATTGTGGAGAAACCTCTTGCAAAAATTCCTATGTGTCTATGACAGCTATGACATGTACCTAAACCGTATAAAATTTCCCGTGTTTTTCCTGCGATGCAAGAAAACACCTTATCTTACCGATTCCTGTATTTTTCATTTCTAGAGGATTATAAGTGTCATGTCATTCTATTCCTCCACTTCTCCTATTCCTATGTTTTACAAATCCTTTGAATCGAACGAACCCTAATTACACGGTGTACACGCTCTACTATTTTACTTATAGCATCCTGACTAGTCCTTAGAGTAATTTTGATAGTATAGCCAACATCCTGCTTGTACAATACACTAGTTACCTCTAAAGGTTTACTGTACTTACACATGTCTACTTTATGTGCTAATGGCCCACCTCACATACTCACAAAGTGCCTAGGAGAAATATGGCCCACCATGTAGTAGGAACATACTACCTTGGTTGGCACGAGCAATGATAAACACGAGTTTTGGTAACTTTTGGGAAAAAATCCTTCGCAATATGGCCTAGTGTCCTACCATGTAGGAACATACCTTGGTTTCAAGCCAAACAACCAAGGTATGACCGTATTTACATCGTACTTTATGATAAGGTCACCCTATTCGGTATATGGGTGCATATTGGCATGGTAAACAATGTTTATTATAATTGTAATTTCCCACTTTTATGACTAGAAAAATCAGTTACAATTTTCCAAATACCTGTTTTTAGCAAGCACACATGGAATAAGGCCCATATGACAACCCCATTTTTCACACATAGTGCACACAATTTTATGGGCATTTCTCAAGTTACATGAATTTGTGATCTAGCTAATTTTCTAGTTAACTCCATCTATTGATATACCAAAATCATGTCAAACTTGAACTATGATCGCGTGATAGGCTGCTCGCTCCTAAGCTTCACCTACAAAGTGGCGGATCCAAATGGTGGCTAGGGTGGTGAATGGACCACCTTGACATTTCTAAATAGCCTATATATTATACATAAAAATGAAAACATTATTAAATGAAAAATTACCCTGTTGGACTTCCCTCACTTGTTGAGCTAGATCCGCGAAATATTTTTAAGGGACCCAAGTTCGTCAATACAATATCGACAAGCACTAGGAGGTTTGAAAGATTCAACTTGCAAAGAATTTACATGTTAACCGAGAAATCCTGGTGAGTTTAAAAAAGAAAATAACAAAAAAACTATAGTACTTGTGCATGACTTCCTCTTGCGCGAATCCCCACCTGCCATGGAAAATAATGGCAAGCTTTAGTTTGGATAACTCTTGAGAGTATTTATTTGCAATATGGCATACCATGTACGAACATGCTTAGGTTTCAAAACAAATGACCATTCTTATGTGATAAAAATGTCCGTATTCAATAAATGCGCATCTGGGCATGGTAACCAATGTTTACATTTGTAGATTTTTTTATCAAAGTACACGACGAATAATTAAGGCTCATAAAGCTAGCTACTAGCCTTCCATGTTTACACAAAAGCGGACTATGTTTTATGGGAAATTCTCCAATTACATGAACTTTTGACTTTTCTAGCTAAGTTCAACCACTTAAACTACTTGTTGTTTTCTTATAAAAATCAGATCAAATTTTAACTATGACTGCATGATAGGTTGCTAGATCTCTAATTTTGTGTAAAATCTCTTTAAGGTACTAGAGTAGTCAATCTAAAAAACACAACTAGAGGTTTGAAACCATCAAGTGTTTTCAAAGAATTACATAACGACTGACAAGCTTGAACTAGTTATGATTTTTTTCAAGATAAATAAAGAAAAATAAAAATGATGTATAACTTGTGATAGTTGTTTTCTTCTAGTTTCAGTGCTTCTCACTAGATTACAGTTAGAATGTCTTGAAGAATCATCTGCGTGTAGAAAGAGATCTGCATGTGACCAATGAGTTATACAAAGGTTATCATGATGTCATGATTGCCATGAGCGATGATGGGCATGCGGTGATAACTACTGGTACAAGCTGGCAAAATATTGTCAGGGACGCGGAGATCTTAGAACAAAAAATGGCTATATTCTAGTTCAAGGAACACGCACATGTACTTCGTCTCAATGTGTTCAGCAGTATCCCGCTTCATTGGAAGTTGATATGAAAATCATCAAACTTGTATTCAAGCCTTAATGTGACCAGGAGGCATTCGAGGAAGCAAGAAGGATCCTGACAAGCTAGTGTACCTATACTAGCAACTATTGCTCCTGGATGGGACTATGGAACTTATCAAAACTACTAGTAGTACTCAAGTAATAATCCTATTTGTATAATTAGTACTTATCTTTTGGTGCCTAGTCGATCTTGTACTGCTAGCAAGGCGAGTAAGGGCTCCATCCACCGCAATTCTTTTGCCTTGTTTCAAAAAAAGGCTCCTCCACCCAAAATTTTGGCTCATCGCTGCCTTTCGTGAGAGAAAAGGCTCCTCGACCAAGGAGAATCATCCTCCCTCTTTCCTCTTCAATGCGACATTGGCTTCTCTTCTCCACTCATGCATCTATGTCTGGCACTTGTTTAGGTGGGAAGCATCGAAGCAGTCACCCTTCCTTTTTTTGCGAATCATAGTCACCTCTTCCATACCATGTAAGCTTCCGCACAATGGAGTACAATCGTGCAAGCGCAACAGTACAGAGAAAGGTGAGGCCCGTGGTGGTCCAGCCCAACTTTCCTTCTGTTTGCCTCGTGCTTCCACACAAAAATGAGCTCTGGCTGGATGTTTTATTTCTCTTCCATAATAGGCTGCTCATAGTGCTAAATAACTTAGGCTAATAAAACTTTCACATGTTACTACTCCCTCCGTTTCAAAATATAAGATGTTTTAGCTTTGTGAAAGATGTGTATCTAGACTTCTTTTAGTGCGTAGGTTAACTCCAAACCTACACGAACCTACACACTAAAAGGGGTCTAGATTCACCCATTTCATAAAGCTAAAACATCTTGTATTTTGAAATGGAGGGAGTACCTTCAAAGTGTATTGGGTCATAACATGTGTTTAGTGGCATGCAAGACCTAATTAGTTACCCCTACTTGTAGGAGTAGCTCATATCTCCTGGATGAAGGAGAATCATCCTCCCTCTCTCCTCTTCAATGCGGCATTGGCTGCTCTACTCATGCATCGGTGTCTGTATGACTTTAATGGGACTTGTTCAGGTGGGTAGCATCATTACAGTCACCTCTTCCTTTTTTGCGAATCACAGTCACCTCTTCTTTCCCATGGAGTATGGAGTACAACTGTACAGACAGTGCAGAAGTTGGGGCCCTTGGTGGTCCAGCTAAACTTTCCTTCTGTTTTCCTCGTGCTTCCACCAAAAAATGAGCTCTGGCTGGATGTTTTCTTTCTCTTCCATATTTTAGGCTGCTCAAGTACTAAATAACTTATACTAGTAAAACTTTCAAATGTTACTACCTTCACAGTATTGGGTAATACCATGTATCAAGTGTCATGCAAGGCCTAATTAATTAGGTTGTAGGAGTATCTCATATGGAACTTGGTTTTATTGACTTGACTCGACCACAATCTATATGATTCAAAGAATTTCCAAAGGAATTCTGTAGGATTCCAATCCATAGGAATTTTTTCAATAGAGTGTGTTTTTTCAAAGGAATAAATCCTAAAAAACTCCTATTGAGGAGAAACCTCTTGCAAATATTCCTATGTGTCTATGACAGCTATGACATGTACCTAAACCGTATAAAATTTCCTATGTTTTTCCTGCGATGCAATTAAACACCTTATCTTACCGTTTCCTGCATTTTCATTTCTATAGGATTATAAGTGTCATGTCATTCATTCCTACACTTCTCCTATTCCTATGTTTTACAAATCCTTTGAATCGAACGAACCCTAATTACACGGTGTACACGCTCTACTATTTTACTTATAGCATCCTGACTAGTCCTTAGAGTAATTCCGATAGTATAGCCAACAGCCTGCTTGTACAATACACTAGTTACCTCTAAAGGTTTACTGTACTTACACATGTCTACTTTATGTGCTAATGGCCCACCTCACATACTCACAAAGTGCCTAGGAGCAATATGGCCCACCATGTAGTAGGAACATACTACCTTGGTTGCCACGAGCAATGATAAACACGAGTTTTGGTAACTTTTGGGAAAAAATCCTTCGCAATATGGCCTAGTGTCCTACCATGTAGGAACATACCTTGGTTTCAAGCCAAACAACCAAGGTATGACCATATTTACATCGTACTTTATGATAAGGTCCCCCTATTCGGTATATGGGTGCATATTGGCATGGTAAACAATGTTTATTATAATTGTAATTTTCCAACTTCTATGACTAGAAAAATCAGTTACAATTTTCCAAATAACTGTTTTTAAGCAAGCACACATGGAATAAGGCCCATATGACAACCCCATTTTTCACAAATAGTGCACACAATTTTTTTGGGCATTTCTCAAGTTACATGAATTTGTGAGCTAGCTAATTTTCTAGTTAACTCCATCTATCGATATACCAAAATCATGTCAAACTTGAACTATGATCGCATGATAGGCTGCTCGCTCCTAAGCTTCGCCTACAAAGTGGCGGATCCAAATGGTGGCTAGGGTGGTGAATGGACCACCTTGAGATTTCTAAATAGCCTATATATTATACATAAAAAATGAAAACATTATTAAATGAAAAATTGCCCTGTTGGACTTCCCTCACTTGTTGAGCTAGATCCGCAAAATATTTTTAAGGGACCCAAGTTAGTTAATACAATATCGACAAGCACTAGGAGGTTTGAAAGATTCAACTTGCAAAGAATTTACATGTTAACCGAGAAATCCTGGTGAGTTTAAAAAAAGAAAATAACAAAAAAAACTATAGTACTTGTGCACGCCTTCCTCTTGCGCGAATCACCACCTGCCATGTAAAATAATGGCAAGCTTTAGTTTGGATAACTCTTCAGAGTATTTATTTGCAATATGGCATACCATGTACGAACATGCTTAGGTTTCAAAACAAATGACCATTCTTATGTGATAAAAATGCCCGTATTCAATAAATGCGCATCTGGGCATGGTAACCAATGTTTACATTTGTAGATTTTTTTATCAAAGTACACGACGAATAATTAAGGCTCATAAAGCTAGCTACTAGCCTTCCATGTTTACACAAAAGCGGACTATGTTTTATGGGAAATTCTCCAATTACATGAACTTTTGACTTTTCTAGCTAAGTTCAACCACTTAAACTACTTGTTGTTTTCTTATCAAAATCAGATCAAATTTTAACTATGACTGCATGATAGGTTGGTAGCTCTCTAATTTTGTGTAAAATCGCTTTAAGGTATTAGAGTAGTCAATCTAAAAAACACAACTAGAGGTTTGAAACCATCAAGTGCTTCCAAAGAATTACATAACGACTGACAAGCTTGAACTAGTTATGATTTTTTTCAAGAAAATCAAGAAACATAAAAATGATGTATAACTTGTGCTTCGCGTTCTCTTGAGCATACTAGTAGTGGTAAATATGAGTTTTGATTACTTTCGAAAACCTTGCTTCGCAATATGGCTAGGGTCATGGATATATCTATATTGCAGTAGATGAATAGTGTGCCCATATTTAGTAGATGAGTGCATGTTGGTATGGGAGAATGTGTTTACAATCATAGTTTCCAACTTTCATGAACAAAAAATAGTTTTCAATTTTGTAATGATAGACAATGTTTATTTGTTAAGTTAGTACACGAAGAATAAGGCCCAGAATGGTAATACCCCATTATTTGCACATAGCAGACCATGTTTATGGGATATTTTCTAGTAATAACATGAATTTCCAATATGTCTAGTAGCTATTTTCTCCGATTGGAAGTACTTTATGTCGATCTACCAAAGTTATATATATCAAATTTGCACGATGAGTGCGTTATAGCTTCCAGAAATCGTTTAAGGTACCTAAGATTTGAATATATAAAAAACCCCACGAGGTTTGAAATATTCAACTTCTTGCAATGTCTATGCACACAAAATTCATCATTATTCATCCTTACAATCACTATAATTATGTCCTCGCTTCCGAACTTAAAGGATAATCATCATAGGTCCCTACTCTTCCCATGTTTTTTCTACGAGATAAAATCTAGCTTGATCCCCAAATTTATCTCCCAATCCTAATATATGATTTTTTTCTCGAATAAGATCGCATAGAACATCACACGAAGATTTAGTTTTTAGCTGTGGAGCTACATCAAACCTTACTACAATATAATGTACGCATAATGTTGAATATTCAATGTTGGATCAAAACTTGCAAATCCCAATATTGCTAACCGTTGGATCTTCTTTTCCAGTCTAGGATCTAGAAGATTCTATTGATAGTGTTTAGCAAAATGACTATGCGCAAACCTAAAAACACACTTCTCGATCATTCTAGAATATCCTCTGTCATTTCTCTAGACCATGGTCCCAAAATTATGAAGTATTAGGTAGCTAATAAACATTTATTTCTAGATGATATAAAGGACAAGAACCAAATATACACCGTTACTTTATAGATGTGGCTCTTTCATATTGTTTTGAGCTTTACCTATTACAGAGCATAATTTTATATAGTGATGATATGTCATACTTTATTATTATGTGAGTCTCAGGTGCAAGGCATGTGCAATAAACTAATAAAATGATGGTGCAAAAATACAAAGAGGTATCTTATCTTCTAGGGCTTCATTAATTATCGGTGGTGGTATAAAAGAAGGGCATGGCTCGAGGCCGGATCAGAGAGTCCTCATTCCCCCATCCAAATTGCAATGCTTGGGACGGTCACTGTGAAGATGGAAGCCACCGTTCTCAACTGTTCCTCCTGCTCCGAGACCCTCAAGCCCCGACGGGTCTACAAGGTCTCTCTATTTCTCCCTCACAATCCGTTGATTTTTGTTTTGTCGGTTCGTCCGTCCAACTATTTTATTTTTTGAACTTTCGTTTCTCTTGTCCGTGGATATTCCTCTAGTCTGCCACCGCTGCCTCTGCAAGATCACCTACTTCCAGAAGTGCGAGCACCCTAGCGGCGGATTCACCCATGAGCCCGCCATGGACGCCGTCCTATTAGCGCCTAGGGTCGAGGGCACCCACAAAGGCTGCAATAGTTTGCTGCCCTACTACGAGCTCCACGAGCACAAATCACGTGCCGGTATGCTCCTTGCACTTATATGGAGACCGGCTACAATTTTTCCGCCTCGCCACCAGCGCTCGTCGCCCACCTTGAAGCAGTCCACTTGATCCAAGTGCATAAGATCCAGTATGCCACCACCAAAGCGTTCCTGGAGCTGGTGCCACTACTAGGCGGGGTGTCCTGCCGGCTCATCCTCGTCGTGGAGAAGGACGACCATATGTTTTTCCTGACGATTGGCATGGTAGGAACGGTCCCCTTCATATCGGTGGTCTGTATTAGGGCCGCGATGTGCGACTTGCCGGTGTACAGGGTGAGGATGTGGGTTGAATGCCTGCCGCTGCTCTCCTGGACGAATGGCAGGAGGAGGACCGGCACCGTGATGGTGGAGCTCGATTCGTCAAGCTCGGCTAATCTAGGAGACATCGTGTTTGAGGACCTTATGTCTTACCTGGCGGTGCCGCCGCATTACCTGGTCGGTCCTGCTACGTCAAAGAAGCTCTGTTTCTTCATTCGCATAGAGTTTTAGTAGGGATGTAAGATGCTATTAATTGATATAATTGTAGAAAGATGATTTGCATACCAGGAATGGTGGATTTTGTAGTAGTACTCTACCTCCGTCCCAAGAAATAAGGCTCCCTTGTTTTTCGTGTTTTTTGTTTGACCAACATTTACTCTAAATATATATAAAGAATGTTGGTACCGTAGAAAATTAGCATCATTGGAAAGTGTGTTTCAATACGAATTCAATGATACAAATTTTACAAAATATAAGTAAATTTAGTTGCTCTATTTATTCGGTTTACTTTGGAATGCGCGTGCGGCTTATTCCTTGAAACGGAGATTGATGAGTTCGGTGGATGTACTCTCCTGAGTATTTTTCGTGAAGTCTTAACTTCTGATTGGTTCGGTAGATGTACTCTGCTGAGTAGTAAGCAGTATAGGATTATAAGGACCTCTGTTTAGGATTATAAGGCCCTATGTTTAACATTATAAGGCCAGAGGGCCAATTCTCTAATATTACCAAGTAGATGAATTATTGATTCTAATTAATTTATGCATGCACCACTAGTTTTACATGCATGAGATGCTAGATAAAAAATAGGGGACATAATGAGAGCTGATACTACATGCATTGGGAGATTGAGAGAAAAGAGAGATATCTAAATTAATGAGTCATGGGAATTAAGACAATAAAGAAGATAGGTCTTACAATTACTAACAGTTTTAAAAATCTCTCTGGCCTAATAATCCCAAATAGAGGTAGGATTATTACTCAACATACATTCAGGAGTAGTACATAGTAATAGTACAATAGTGGAGTACGGTAGTAGTAGTACTCATGTCCAATTCATATTAATTGTCACTGGATAGGATGTACTCCCATCTAGCACTAAAACATATCTAGATATATCCATTTTCACGACAAGTAAATATAGTTATTTTTGGAGTAGTAGTTTGGATGGAAGAAATCATATTCTTTCCGCAGTAGGGACGGTGGTTTTTTGCTAGTAGTAGTACTAGTACATAGAACGTAGTACTATATATGTTTATATTGTACTACTCAACATACATTCGGGCAATAGACAAAAGTTCATATTGCAGTTCAACTGCTATAGTGCTAGTATCAGTTTATCATGTGCGCATTCAACCTCTGTCTTTTAGCGATACTCTGCCCTTCAGCAGTATAAATGGAATTACTCAAAGAAAGTCTCTACCACTATCAAATAAATATGCCATGGCTGTTGATTGAGAATACAATTCATTGGGGGGTGGTGGGCTGGTGGCGTGCTACGATGCCTAAACCTACACTCCTACTAGAACTCTGAAGTGAAAATAAAAGAAATAGCTATGATTCCTTTCATTAATTCTTACCCCCGCCCATAGCAGGCCTATAGTATATACATACATTAACTTCTACGAGTAGTAGTACAAGTAGTATCAAGCAAGGATAGACCGAAACAAAAAGATATACTCGTAGGTCACATGGTGTACCATTCTGAGTCTTCGTCTTATTCTTCTTCTTTGGTATTTTTGCGCTTTCCCTTGACCTTCTTATTTAGTTCTTTCTTTATTGAACATTTCGAGAGTTCGTTGACCCCTCTCGAATTTCACTATCCGCATGTATACCTCGTAGGTCGTGTAGGAGTCGAGGCTTGCATACTGGATCTGATCTTTGGTCAGGGGCATGTTCCCCCACTTCTTGTGGTCCACATACTTCTCCTTCTTCTTCATGGCTTTGTAACGGATGTCTATGAGGACCACCGGGTAGTCAGCCAAAGAATCCTTCTGAAGAAGGGTAACCTCGATAATGTCCATAGTTATGGACTTAGGCTTTTGCAAAAAAGAGAATGTTGGGGATTTCATCGACTGTCAAACAAACAAGGGAGTTGAAGTCGTCTGATTATCGATGGACAATTCTATTACAGATTGCTTGGGAGTTTTTTGGTACCTCTGCGTAGGCTCTTCCGAGCCTATAAATAATAGGCAGGGTCTCGGGGATGTACACGGATAGGTTACATATTCACGATTACAATACCAACACAATGCCGGTTTCTATATCCTTATTGATCTAAACTAAGGCTTCCGTCGGATGCTTCTTGGGCCTTATTCTTGGGTCTCCATGGGCCGTGAGCCTTTATACAACTAGTGTAACCAAACATAAGTACCCGAGTAATCATACCCATGTCATTAGCCCCCAAGAGTCCATCTGAATCATTGATTCGGGTTGAGTCTCAAAATATATTTTTAGTATTTATGATTTATATGAGATTTTTATTTTTCCTAGCTTTGTAGGGATTTGATACAACAGGCCTGATGCATCTGACGGATCGGGAATCAGTTAATTGTCCTAGGGAAAAACAATTTAGACCTACGTCAAGTTCAAGTCCCCAGGCTTGAACTCAGAATTTTACTAGCGTATTTCAGTTCGAGCCGTTAAGGTCTTATCGTATACTGAATTCCAGTTCTATTATATCGGGTACCCAACGTGTCCATCGGGATTTTTCATCGTATTGTCGATACGGTTATTTAACTGGCAGGAGAATCCCGGGGTCTTATCTTTATGTCGTGGACACGACATTCGGAGTTTTATCATGTCGGGCGTGATCTGAGATTATTGTATAATTTTTATCGACTGCCTTGTTTTGCTTCTAGAATTGCTGATGTTTATCAGCTCCTTATTTTCTTGGATGGTTTTATAGAATATCCCTATTGGAGTAACCTTTTAAGGATACTCTAAAGTAATAATCATAGGGTAGGCTGATATTTCTTTGGGTCAAAATAATTATTGACCTTATATGCACAATATAGTTTTCCATCGGGTGCACGCCGGTGCTCCTGATAGGAGTAGCCCTCGAGGCTATGTTCGGATGCCTGCATCGGGACATAGGCTCATAATGTTTTGTTAGTTTCATCAGAGCGATGTTCGCAAACTTTCTAAATGTCTTTATTTGTAAAAAAACTTTAATAATAAAATCCCCCGATTTGTGGGTAAAGAAAACAATGCATACAGAAGGAAATCAGAGTATGGAGAACTTATCTTTTATTAAAACCTGAAGGCAAAGATACATGGTTTGGCGTGTTCGCCTGGCCATTGGCCTTATTGAACAATAGTGTTGCTAAGATGTCGGACCGTAGGCCTTATTTTAATTTAAATTGCGAGAAAACATAAATTCTAAGCATAAAAATGACGTAGTTGTGTGACGTTCCAAGATTGGAGTATTTGACTCCTGTCTTCTTGTCTTGAAGCCGATATGAACTTCCGGGGATACCTTTTATAACGATGTAAGGCCCTTTCCAAGGTGGATCCAATTTACGGTAACCATCTTGGCTGAGGCGAAGAATTAGGTCCCCTATGACGAAGGACCTAGGACGCAATCGTCGGTTGTGGTAGTTACGCAAGTTCTGCTGATATACAGTGGCCCTTTGTAAGGCAACATCGCAAGCTTCATCAAGTGCGTCAACATCGTCTTCAAGTGCTTCCCTAGATGCTTCCTCATCGTATTCAGCGACCAGTGGAGACTTGTGACTTACCTTGATTGGAAGGAAAACTTCAGCGCCGTGGACTAGAAAGAAAGGTGTTTCTTGCGTCGAACTATTTGGATTAGTACGCAAGATCCATAAAACATACAATAACTCACCAATCCATGCTCCTTTTGCTCTGTCGAGTGGTGCTAGCAATCTCTTCTTGAGACGAATAGTTATGAGTCCATTGGCTTTTTCCACTTGCCCATTAGTTTGCGGGTGAGAAACTAAAGCATAGCTTACTTTTATACCCATCTCCTTGCAGTATTCTTTGAACTCACTGGTAGTGAAATTAGTTCCATTTGTCGGTGATGATGCTATTTGGTATGCCAAATCGAAACACAATTCATTTGATGAAATTCATAGCCGAAGTTCCATCCTGGCTTGTAACAGGCATTGCTTCAATCCACTTGGTGAATTTCTTGACTCCTAGGATGATTTATGAAGTTTACCCGCCATATCAAGTCCCCATTGAGCGAAAGTCAAAGCAAGAGGTATGGGATTTAGTTCAGTGTTAGGTGCACCAGGTTTTGTTGCGAATCGCTGACATGGTTCACATGTTCTGACAATATCCTTTGCATCTTGTACTGCTATGAACCAAGAGAATCCTGCCCTGAATGCTTTGGCCCCAATTGCCCGGCTGCTAGCGTGATGACCACATACTTCTTCATGGATGTCCTTGAGTATAATATTTCCTTCGTCGGGTGTAACACATCGCTATATCACACCCGTAATACTTCTTTTATATAATTGTCCCTTGATTATCCTGAAGGCTTTTGATCATCGAGTGATTCGTCGAGCTTCTATCACATCCTCGGGGAGTTCTCCCCGAGTCATATATGCTATGTACAGCTGCATCCATGTAGGCTCTATTATCATGAATTCATCGACTTCTATCTCTTCTTCAAGGACTTCTTCTATACCTTAGTGTGCTGGTATACCCCTTGAGTCTTTCCGTGGCTTGATCTTTTTCCCTGTCTTGGGCACTATAACCTTAGAAACCCTCTTGGTATTGATAGAGTGTTCCGTTATTTCCTCCCAAAACATCCAGGATGGCACTAGTAAGGATCTGATGTTTGCCAAATTGTTGGCCTCTTCACTGCTTGCTCTTCCTATGTGTGAGACTTCGCACCCATCAAATTAGGCTTCCATAATGCTATGCAGATCATGGTAGGCGATTGATAGCTCCAAATTTCATCACTTTTTACTATTGATTTTCCTCTCGTTTATTGCTGGATTTCACTTAAGAGTACCCCTTTCTACTAATGTTAATGTCGCAATTAGCAAATCCTTGGTTTCTTGTGATGGTTTTCAGGTAATGAACATTTATTGAAGATCTAATAGCATTTATGGGCTAATTGCATCTAAAGAAGTAAATCCCCAATTGGAGCCCCTTTCATTAGAGGCGTTCAACACGCTTCACGACCAGCAGTACGGTCAGGACGCACTTTTACCGTCTCCCCGTACTACACACCAACGGCTCCCTTATATCAATACAAAAAACTTTCGTGAAGGGAAGATTACGAGAAGAACAATAGAACAGAAAACACAGCCGCCGCAAGCCATCGAAAGAGGGTTAGATTAGATATGGAAGAGAAGAAGAACTTCACATCATTCCGTGATGATCTCCAACTCCCAAACCATGCACTCCACCATCATTCCCATCATTACTTAGAGAGAGAGAGAGATTGGCACTTGTAAGATTAGGGTTTGATACTTTGATCTACCTTTGGTTTGTATTTGATTTGATCTTTGATTGCTATTGTGGTTTGCTACAATAACTTTGAGATGATTCTTACTTGCAATACAATTATGCCTTTGATTTGTCTTCCTCTCATGTCTGAGTAAATCCCCATATCCATGGGAGATGTAGGGGATTGGTGAGATGTTTTGTTCCTCCTTTAAATCCATCCATTTGTGATTGTTGTAGTGTTTATTAAATAGTGAGAATGATGATCTAAATAGTGAGGATTGATATCTGATTTAAGGGCCCAGGTAACATGATCCAAAGATCTCATAGGTACGAACTTGTATGCTAGCAATTCAGCGACACTCAAGTGACACGGTCGATATCAATGAAGATCTAGCACTACTCGAGGACAACAAGGAAGCATCATGATTAAATCCTTGTTATGGTTACAAGACCTTAATTAATGTGCTGACCACTGTCGTGGTAACATGCATATGGATTATTGGGACTAGGGAGAATTGGCCATGAGGACTCCTAGTCAGTATATGAGTTGCTTGCCTACTCACTTTTAAATAAGAAATATCACTATCACTTATTCCACTTTATCCATTGGGCACTTTCACTATCATCATGAACTGTTTCTCTCCGCACCTAACTTCCCATCTGTAGGACCTTTACACACTTTTCGCATCTTTACTTTCATGTAATTTATTTATTTCCTAAGCAAGTTTCCTCTATCTTCTACTCACCACTTCCACCATCATCTTTTGCAGTCAATTCACTCAAGACCTATGAAACCTTGAGTGCGACAGAAACACCACATAAAAACACTTACCTAGGCTCCTTATTTGGATCGATATAAAAACTGGAATTCATACTTCCGCGAAAACATTCTCTGACAAACCTATGCACTTGCAGGACATCAAGATATTTTCTAGCGCCTTTGCCGAGGAGCTAAGCGCTAAGTGTTGTTTCTTGAGAATACAGTTGTTGACACCATTCATGATCTCTGTTGAAGATAGAGGTAGCAATCGATCAGGAAAAACTTATTTATCTCCATATATTGACCGTGTTCTGGTCGAGAGACGCCTAGAATTTATCGAAAGATTTACTAACTCACGTACTGTAGATGTGTACAGTTTGATTCCACTGATGGAAGATTTGACCATCACCCGAGGGGCCAAACCTGAGCTACCGTTGGGAGAATATGGAAATCCATGTAGGCACTTAAGGAAAATGCCTATTCTTTATCCTGAACTTGAAGGTCGAGAATTCGAAATATATCCTGAGCTAATTTATATGATGAAAGAAATTGCTTTCACAGGAAAAGAAGAGGAAGATCCTAGTGACCACATGACAAGGGTCTATGACCTTTGCGCTACTCTTAAAGCAGCAAGTTTACCAATAGAGTTTGTACTCCTTAAACTTTTTCACTGGTCTCTAAAAGATAATGCTTTTTCTTTGTTACAATCATTACCTAATCACACTATAAAAAGCTCGGAAGATTGCATCCGAGAATTCATGCATAAATATTGTTCATTCACTAAAATCATGAAAATCAAATGTAGTATAACAAACTTTCTTCAAACAGTTGGAGAAAGATTTTATCAAGCATGTAATAGATTTTATGCAATGATTCCCAAATCACGGTTATAACGAGAATTTAATTATTCAATATTTTTACAATGGGCTTAATGACGAGACAAAAGAAATGATTGATCTATCTGCAGGAGGATTTATATGCAATTTAACACTGTCGGAATGTGTAAAGCTTTTCTAGGTAAGATCCTTTAATGACAAATAGTACAATCTAGTTGTAGATGTTGAACCATGAAAATGTATGATTCACATACCACCAAATCTTATACCTTAAGTCAAAAAGTCCATGGAAGAAAAAGGTATAGCCTTGGAACCCGTGAGAGAGAATAAAGTTCACATTCTTCAAATTTATGTAATAGAAGATGATATAAATCTTGTAATGCAAAAGGTTAGATATCAGCAGAATCAGTTCCATGAGAAAAACTATAAATGTCTCATGACACAAGAAAAGAATATAAGAGATATAATAGAAATCTTTGATGACTTGGGTCAAGCTACAAAAGATTTAGATAGATATCTAAGTATGGTTAAAACTCAATGTGAGCAAATAATTGAAACCCAAACTTTGATTTTGAACCAAGGAAATTTCAATATTGTTTCTACTAACATTGTTACTAGACGTGGTACAAAAACTCAGGAACCACAAGGACCACCTTGGTACTAGGAAGAACAAGATCGAAAGGCAAGAGAGACTCAGGATATGAGTCAAGAAGAAGAGGATTTAGTTGATCCCCAAGATGACATTGATTATGAGGCCCGGAAAAGGGAGAACGAAGCTTCCAAAATTGGAGAACAAGGGTACAGAAATAGACTATATGATTCAGACTCTAAGACAATCGATTCAAGGGAAGAAGCCAATCTTAGAAAGGAGCAAAAAGAGCAAGTTATCATCCTGCATGAAGAACATGCCGATAAGAAAAAACCAGCCCCAAGGAAAACCAAAAAGAATGTTGAACCAGTAGAAAAGGTAAAGGAGAAGGTAATACCTACCAAAAAGAAAAGTCCTTGTCCTAATCGAGTTCAATATGAACCGGATAAAGCTATTTATGACTCTTTTGCTGAGGCACTAGGAAGCTTATGTTTAGAACTTCCTTTACTTGATGGTAGTCAAGTTACTACTTATAAAAAAGTTTATGCGAGATATTCTTGATAGAAAGAAGAAGGTAACTAAGACTGTAGCAGTAATGACAACCTTTGGTGATAAGATGCCTCCTAAGCTTGGGGATCCAGGTATACCAACCATCTCCTGTGCAATTGGGAAAACTAATATATTTAACACTCTTTGTGATTTAGGACCGGGTGTTAGCGTTATGCCTTATTCCCTATTTAAAAAATTGAACCTTGGAGAATACTATCCTACTTGAATCACCTTACAAATGGCGGATAAAACAACTAAACAACATGTCGATGTGATCGAAGATGTTCTACTTAGAATAGATCAACATGTTATACCCATTGATTTTATTATTCTTGATGTCCTTGAGGATGACAAACTTCCTATTATTCTTGGAAGACCTTTCCTGAGCACAACTGGAGCTATCGTAGATTGCTCTAGCAGTAAGATTGTCTTCAATATATATGATGATCAGATTGTTCGATACTTTCCAAAGAAACTTGAATATAATGGAAAATATGTTCCACTGCCTAAGCGTGTTCAAGCAGAAAGAACCAAAGATAAAGAGCAGGTTGAGGTTAACGCTAATGATATGGAGTTTGGTAGATCAAAACTCTAGAATAAAATACTTAATGGGGGTTAACCCGTTCTTAATAAATTATGTTTAAGGTTTTATTATTTTATTATTTGTATGTACTAATAAATTTATTTCAAGTCTTGAGTTGTTTAGAGAATTTACCTTAGAAAAGTTGAGAAGCAAGGGAAAAATGAAGAGAATAAATTAAATAAAAGGTTTGGATCGCATAACGAGCATTGTTACGGTCTGGTGTGCCCATACCGTGCACCCGTACTGAATTTCCGCAACTTCGATAAGGGGCTCAGTACCAATAACAAGAGGTGGTACGGCCGAGAAACGCCCGTACCACACGACAGTACCAAACCTCGACAAAGGCGACCAAGATTCACAGCACCAGTAACGATCAACGGTACGGTCAGGATGTGCCCGTACCACATGCACGTACCAGAGCAACCAAGTTTGATCTCAAACCCTAACGTTGATCCAACGGTGACGACCACTGGTACGGGCGGGCTGCGCCAGTAACGACTGCATCGCTAGGTAAAGACCGATGGCGGCTGGCTCCCAGCCAGCCAACCTCCTTCTTCTTCTTCCTCCTCTTTCTTTCTTTTTCTTTCTCTCTCCACCTCAAACCCTAGTCTCCTAGAACCTTTAATTCTTCATTGATTTCGTGTTTTTGAGTTGGGGAATCTTCACATCGGTAAGTTTCTCATCCCATGCTCTATTTTATGAAATCCATGGTTAAATTCACCACATTTGCTATTTAGATGAGTTCATCATATTTTTAGATTATTGTTGATTCCTCATGTTAGGATTTGTAACTTCTACCTGTAATCATTTGTTCATGTGATATAAACTTGATGCCTATATTTTTCTTTAAAAAATTTGCAGCACAATGCATAACATTGGAAGGATTTTGCGCTCGGGCAACGGCTCGGGTACGACAGGAGCCGCGAGCTCTGCCATGTCATCAGGTTTGAAGAAGAGGTGCTCGGAGGTGGAAAACTTGAGGGCCTCCATGAGCCGAGACTATGAGAGGGTGAGCAACCGCAAGGGTTTTTCCCCCAAGTGGGTACACCATGAGTTCCTGTCCCGCCAAGGTCTTTTGGAGGACTTCGAGCAGATGACTATGCAGGTTGGCATGGTCAACTTCTCCTACCTGTCCGTCGACACCTACAAGCTCGCCACGTTCGAGTTCATGTCATCATTCCATGATGATCTCGAAGCCCAAGAGCGTAATTGCACTGTAAGTTTGTACTCAATGGATAGCTCCACAACCTTTTCTTCTATGAATTTTCTGATAGTTTTGGATTCTTCTATGAGGTGGAGATCGATATTAATGACAATGTGCACATGGAGGCAATGCATTCTTGGGAGCAAATTTCTCTCAACAGGAACACTGATTATTTGCACAAAAAGAGTGCCACCATTCAGAATCCTACTATCCATTATTTTCATACCTTCCTAGTAAATTCTATTTTTGGGAAAGGTGATGTTGGGGCAATGGCAGGCCCCAAAATGAGTGTAATTCATATGGCCTTGCATCCAGAGATGGAGCCCAAGGTAAACTTAGGTGCTTTGCTCATCCAGCACTTTTGTCGCAAAAGGTTGTCTTCCGCTAGGGACATTCACTGTGGTGGGTTGATCACAAAGATCGCCAACGCAAATGAATTTGTCCTACCATAGGAAAGAGTTGAAGCTAGTAGTAAGATCTTGGATGACATTCATATGGCTAGCACCAAGTTCATGGGGGTCTATAGACCCGAACGCTCCCTTCATACTTACCAGCTTTATTTTGAGCATAATGGTGATATCCACCAAGTTTTGCTTCCTTTTGTCCAAGATTTTGGTTTGCCAGGTAAACAGAGTTGGGTCCTTAATAAGGAAGAGTTCCGGCAGACAATGATTCTCTCAGGAAGGATTGCTTAGTAAGTAGGTCACCCCAACTAGGAAAACACGGCAGCTGGCCACCAATAGAAAGATCAAGGTGGAGAAGATTGGAACGGAGGCTGGGATGACTACGGTCAACAACACCATCACCAACAAACTTTCTTTCAGCACCAACAACAAGGTATGCCTCAACCACAACCGGGATTCAACTATGTCCCGAGGGGCAAATTTGACCAGTTGGTGCATCACATTGACAACATAGAGAATACGTTGTATGATGCAAACACCAACATAGTGAACCTCACCCAAGACTTCACATCTTTCATGACCGACTTTCCAAACCTCTACCCGAACTTCCCATACCAGCAGCCGCTGCCCGACGGTGGCGACCTTTGATTCTAGATAGGCAAGAGCCTAAGCTTGGGGAGGTTAAACTCCTCCCACCTTTTGCATTCATATTTTTCTTTCTTCTTTTTATTTGTTTTGTTTCAATGCATGTTTACTTTCAGTTTTGCATTTGATAAAAATAAAACCCAAAAATATTAGACTAGCCTTTAGATTTATTTGTGGAAATTTCTCTCGGTTCTCGTTGATTTTTCTGTAGGATACTCACTTCTAGTGATTGAGATATGGAGATGAACACAAAGAGTTGGCTCAAGTAGGAGATGAGCAAGCAAATGGAGGTACCACTTTCCTATTTTCCTTCTTCCTGTAAGCTTATTCATGATCATTTTATGTCCATTCGGTTGCACTTGAGTTCGACTCCACGCTTAATTTGTTAACTTTTAGGACTTGAGCTCAAAGGTTTTTTTCACCACTTTGGTTAAGACTTTTGACAATTAATATCAGTTTGATAAACTACCCCTTGGATTAAATTCCAAGCTTTTAAGAATAAGATAAAGTTTCTATCGACAACTTTGGTGCCATGTTTTTGTCTTAAGGGCTTAATCTTAGTAGTACTCAACCCCACATATTGATCGTTGACTTGATAATACCTTATGAAAAAGAATTGTTTGATAGAACAAACTTTTTATGGTGAGAGAGGGATATGCAAAAACCTGTTTTGACCTACTATAAAAAAGGAGAGAAGAAAGAAATAAAAGTTCTATGTTTCAAATACACACCTTTGGGATGCCAACAACTCCGCTAGCCTTTGAACGATCTATGGTATAACCCCAGATTTCGGCTATGAGTTGATGGCATGAGTGGCATACATGTCGCTATATGGGCAAAATTATTGGTATTCTCAAAAGGTTATGTAAGATTTTACAAAAGACACATTCGTTGATCCTAGAGAAAGGAAGAAATTTATTATCGTCACGTGTGAGATGAAAATATTATCTACTTTTGATCTTAGGCATCACCTCACCACCTAAATTGAACAATTAGAGTTGTTGAAAGACAAGGAAAAGAAGAGGTATTTGATAGCCGCGATTATTGAAGTGTGTGTTAATGAAAAAGCTCTAAGTTTATACTTCTTTTGAAATCTACTTATGCACTCTTAATTTTGACTCAAGCGACCTCGCTCAAAACATTTTTGCTCTCATAATAAGGGAGGCCTGAAAGAAATTGATTTGCAAGCCTAGCCAATTTTTTAACAATCTCATTTGAGTTATAAGAACTATTAGCTGGCGAGTTACTTGCATTTAGGAATTCAACTTAAGTGCAATTGTTCAGATATATTGTGCTCACGTTCAATGTTGCAGGGTTTGAGATAATGGAATATGATCCAACCTCGAACTTGTAAGTTTTCATCTTGACTCGATTCTTCGCTGTTACTCATTATAGCTTTTTCACTCGAGGGCGAGTAACCGCTAAGCTTAGGGATTTTGATAGCTCAAAATTTCATCACTTTTTACTCTTGATTTTCCTCTTGTTTATTGTCGGATTTCACTAAAGAGTACCCCTTTCTACTAATGTTAATTTTTTAATTAGCGAATCCTTGGTTTCTTGTGATGGTTTTCAGGTAATGAACATTTATTGAAGATCTAATAACATTTATGGGCTAATTGCATCTAAAGAAGTAAATCCCCAATTGGAGCCCTTTTCATTGGAGGCATTCAACACGCTTAACAACCAGCGGTGCGGTCAGGACATGCCTGTACTGTCTGCCCGTACTACATGCTGACGACTACCTTATATCAATACAAGCAACTTTCGTGAAGGGAAGATGACGAGAAGAAGAACAGAACAGAAAACACATCCACCACAATCCATCTAGAGGGGGGTAGATCAGATCTGGAAGAGGAGAATAACTGCACCATGTTCCTTGATGATCTCCAACTCCCAAACCACACACTCCACCATCATTCCCATCATTACTTAGAGAGAGATAGATTGGCACTTGTAAGATTAGGGTTTGATACTTTGATCTACCTTTGGTATATATATTTTTTGATCTTTGATCTCTATTGTGGTTTGCTACAATAACTTTAAGATGATTATTACTTACAATAAAATTATGCCTTTGATTTATCGTCCTCTCATGTCTGAGTAAATCCCCATAGGAGTGGGAGATGTAGCGGATTGGTGAGATGTGGTGTGCCTCCTTTAAATCCATCCAATTGTGATCATTGTAGTGTTTATTAAATAGTGAGAATGATTATCTATGTTTGCTTAATGCTTGTTATGTAATTTAAGGGCCCAGGTAACATGATCCAAAGATCTCATAAGTATGAACTTGTATGCTAGCAATTCGGGGACCCCTTAGTGACACAGTCGATATCAATGAAGAGCTAGCACTACTGGAGGACAACACGGAACCATCAAGATTAAAGCCTTTATCCGGTCGCAAGACCTTAATTAATATGCTAACCATTGACATGGTAACATGCAGATGGATCATTGGGACTAGGGAGAATTGGCCATGAGGCCTTCTAGTCAGTATATGGGTTGCTTTCCGACTCACTTACAAATAAGAAATATCACTATCATTTATTCCACTTTATCCATTTGGCACTTTCACTATCATCATGAACTGTTTCTCTCCACGCCTAACTTCTCATCTGTAGGACCTTTACACACTTTTCGCATCTTTACTTTCATGCAATTTATTTATTTCCTGAGTAGGTTTCCTCTATCTTTTACTCACAACTGCCACCGTCAGCTTTTGTAGTCAATTCACTCAAGACTTGTGACACCTAAGTGCAATAGAAACACAACATAAAAACACTTACCTAGACTCCTTATTGGGATCGATATAACAACTGGAATTAATACTTCCACGAAAACATTCTCTAATGAACCTATGCACTTGTAGGCCATCATCGATCATGTTGTCGCTAATAGCGTAGCACTTGTTCATTCCTTGTTGTGCCACGAGGTTGGAATCACCGAATATTTTGAGGCGAGTTGCACTGCAAGATCTAGCCATACGCATACCGTGAAATAGGACCTCATACTCAGCTTCATTATTTTATGCATTTGCGAAACTCATCCAAAGTATGTATCACATTTTATCGCCTTGCAGAGACACTAATATCACTCCCGCCCCTCCTCCTTCTATTCTTTTTGATCCATCAAAATACATTGTCCATGCACTAGAAAGATCTAGTGGGCCCGTACACTGTAGTTCGGTCCATTCAGTAATGAAGTCATGCAAAACCTATGATTTAATTGCTTTGTGTTTCTCGTACGTGATATCTCGAAGGGATAGCTCAATGCCCCATAGAGAGACGCATCCGGTTGCTTCTAGATTGTTGAGGATATTGGAAAGAGGTGCTTAATTGAACACTATGATCGTGTGTTCCGAAAAATAGTGGCACAACTTTTGTTCTATCATGAATACTCCATATACTAGTGTATGATAGTGCGGGTATCTTTGCTTGCAGGGAGAGAGGACCTCACTTAACAAATAAACTAGTCTCTGAACATCGTGGGTTTTCCCTTCTTCGGGTCACTCTACGACCAAAACTGTGCTAACCACCTAATTAGTAGCGACAATGTAGAGAAGTAGGGGCTCTTTTTCTCGTGGAGACACGACGACGGGAGATGTCAAAAGTGTTTTCTTGAGATCTTCAAAGGCACGCAGAGCTTCCTCCGTCCACTCAAATTTATCTGATTTCCTCATAAGGGCATAGAATGGTAGTGATTTTTCTCCTAGATGAGCGATAAAACAACTGAGTGCTACGACTCGCCCAGCTAACTATTGTACGCCTCAAAGATTTGTTGGTTTTTCACTGTTATGATTGCCTGTATTTTTTGGGTATTGGCTTCTATCTCTCTTGCTGATACCAGATATCCAAGGAGTTGCCCTGCTGGGACTCCAAAGGAACACTTCACCGGGTTGAGCTTGATGCAAAACTTGTCAAGGTTCTCGAACGTTTCTCAGACGTCATTGATAAGAGTTGACCCTTCTTTTGTTATGACTATCACATTGTCGATGTAAGCTTGTATGTTTGCGCCAATTTGACTTCCTAAGCAGTTCTACATCATCCGTTGATATGTTGCACCAGCATTTTTGAGGCCAAAGGGCATTGTTGTGTAGCAAAATACGCCATAGAGCGTGAGAAATGATGTTTTATCCTGATCTTCCCCCTTCATTTGAATTTGATGGTATCCTGAATATGCGTCCAAAAGGGAAAGATGTTCACACCCTGCGGTTGCATCGATTATTTGATCGATTCATGGTAGTGGGAAGTGATCCTTTGGATCGTGCTTGTTCAACGTAGTGAACTCGATGCACATAATAGTTATTTTATATTTTCTGTGGGACACATACTGGGGTTTGCGACCCATTCTGCTTTCTTCAATTCCTTGATAAATTTAGCATTGATTAGGCAATGGATCTCTTTTCCAATGGCCTTTTGTTTTACTGGTTTTGCCTTTGGATCCAAGTTTAATGCATGTGCAGCTAGTTCCTTGGGAATTCCCGGCATGTCGGAAGGTAACCATGCTAAAATATCCCAGTGCTCACGGAGGAACTCGATGAGCACGCTTTCTTATGCGGGACCAAGATTGGAAGCCAAAAAGGTCATTTTTGATGGATCGGTAGGATGGATCTAGACTTCCTTTGTATCTTTCGTGGTGTGAAAAGCATAATCTGGATTGACACATGCTACTTCTGGAGGTATTGCGGTTGCCGACAATTTTAGTTGCTCAAACTTAGTTGTCATCCCAAAGGATGCAGAGATTTTGTTGAACTCTCGATCGCAGCTGTCGGAACGTGTGGAGCTGCCCTTCACTGTTATGACTCCCTTAGGGGATGGCATTTTCATAGCTAGGTACGCATAATGTGGTACTACCATAAATCTTGGAAAAGCTGGGCAACCTAGGATCGCATGATATTGTGACGGCCAGTGCATGACTTTGAACTCGAGCTTTTCATGCCTGAAAGTTTCCTTGGATCCAAAAACAACGTCAAGAGGTATTTTACCTAAGGGAATTTCACCTTTACCTAGTACTATTCCATGGAAGGATGTTTCTGTTGGTGCTAGATTTGTTAAAGAACAATTCATCACCTTTAGTGTCTTGGTATAGATCGGGTTGATGCTGCTTATCGCATCCATGAAGACTTTACTCATATCAAATCCACCCACTTGTGCTTCTACTATTAAGGCTGAGTGGCCCGGTCGTGGTAGTCGAAGTGGATGATCAACTCTGCTGAATGTGATTTCTTATTCTAACCAATGAAGATACTCGGGTGTGGCTGGTGGCGCCATCTCTGCCATGTTGACTTGTCTTGTAATCATTGATGGTGCCACCAGCCACACCCGAATATCTTGATATTTCCCCATTGGACCTTTGGTATTCATTTTCTTGATTTGTTGTGTCTTGCGGCTGCCCTATTGGTGGGTGTACTAGCGGGGGTGGTGGTGCGCTAATGGATAATGTACCAGGTGTAGTAGTGTACCCTCGGCTTGCTGCTTCGGTTGCCTTTGTGTTGCATAGTTCTTGCATCTTAAAAAACGTTCAACAATCCTTCATCAGATGGTTGGATTGCCTTTTCCCCGTTGACTCGACATTTTCATTGCGGACATTGGTGGGTCTTGAGCTCTTGGCTAATATCGCTATGTTGGTTGGCTTCCTCCAACGTTGTCCCTATTGTTGTGGTCCCTGTCATTGTAATCGTTGTTTCTTTGGTTGTACTCTCCCTAAAAACTAGCTGCAACATAGCTTGGTCTCCCGTGTCCGTCGTTGCTCCTTCGTCTCCTGTCATTGTTGCGCCTGTCCCTATCTTCTTCGGGTGAACGTGTTCACTTGTTATGTACTGTGTCCTCTCCATCAGCCTAGCGATTTTCCATATCCATCAGCTGTTAAATTGTTTTGGGCTTGACTCATCCTAGTTCTTCTATGAATTCTCGACGGGGAAGGCCGTCATTAAAGGCGTCAATTTCCCTTTCGTTGGATATGGCCTTAGCTAAGTTTTTGATGATGTTCCATCGCTGGATGAAGGCTCGTATTGATTCTCCAGGTTTCTGCTTGCACGCTCGCAATTGCTCCAGAGATGCGGGTCGCTTGAATGTGGAATGGAAATGTCCGAAGAAATTGTCTTCAAGGTTGTTCTAGCTACTAATAGAATCTTTGGGTAATTTTCTTAGCCATGACCATGTGGCGCCGGTTAGGTGCAGCTGCAGGCTATGCATTGTGGTGGCCATGGATCCACCCTATAATTTGATGGTGGCTAGATAATCTACCAACCAAGCTTCAGGTTCCTAGAGGTCGTCGTACTTCTAGCGGTCATGAGGGAGTTTGAAATCATTGAGTACTAGAGTCTTGCAAACCCGTTGGGTAAAGCAACTGGCTCTGCATAAATCCTAGTCATCCTTGCTGTCACCGTCGTAGTATCTTCGGCTCTAGCGCTCATCCCTGGATCCGTCATTCTTGTGTTGTGTAAGATCGTTGCTTGGATCGTTTCACAGCTCGGAGCCCAAAAAGTGCACCCAATGTGGCGATCGTGATTGTCGAGTGTCCCCCACCTATCGAGGGCTGCTGCAACGGTGTGGGGATCTGTTGGATTGTCATGTGATTCCTTGTTCTGCTTGTGTAAGGGATGCTCCTAACATACCAAGGTTCATCAGAGCGGAGCGATGGAGAGCTGCACGAGGATCATCTGGTGCAGGTTGAGTTATAATCAAATACGTTTGTGCAGCTACAATTGTGGCTTGGGCTGTTTTTGCTTTGATGTGTCCTGTTGGATCTACTAACATAAATGATAAATCGAGATCTCGAGCCAGTTCATTTCTTTCAGCTTCGGGGATGTTTTGCAGCTATGAGGTTCCTCTCCTTGGCGGTGCTCCTCTAGTTACACTTCCTGATCCTCGGGTAGAGCTTAGCTGCGCCCGCCGAAGGCTGGATTCGTCGGCTAGCCTTTTTCTTTCACCGAGTTGCCTCTGCATCCTTAGTAGATCCTTCTTGTGATCAAGCAAGTATTGGTAGGCCAGTAGATCTTCACGCGTGGCCTCGGCTGTCATTGGGACCACGCACAAAATTGCTTCATTTGCTTTTTGCCATGCTTCGGCTGGTAGCTGGAGAGTTTTCCGCTCGCCTCTATGTGGTTCTCCTCCTCCCAGGTTTATGCGGTTTTTTGTCAGGTCTCCTTCATTTCCATGATCTCCTGCATTGTCATCTGACAAGATATTATTCGGGTCAAGGATACCGTTAGAGTCGTGCTGATTTGAAGCGTCCCTAATGATCACACACACTTTGTGATGAGTTATGTATGAACTAGTGACGACATCGTCAGATCTGAGGGAGACACTGTCTAGGGTATCAGCGAAATCCAGTAATTTATGATCTAGGTAGATTTCGGCCATCCTGATTCTGAAGTCGATACTTTCGGCACTTTGTTTGGGTTCCACGTTTTCTAGGCTCGATCCAAATGGTGGAGTTAGCTGAGAGTCTGACCCGAGGGACAGATCGTCATAAAGACCATGAAGATCCCCTAGATCTGCTGTATTTTCAGTGTTTTGTTCATCATTCTCTGGCTAGAGTGTGGCCTCTGCGGATGATCCAATATATGATGCGGTGACAGCCGTAGGTGCATCTTTTTCGACCGACTGTCCCAATGGAATTGGATCTAAGAGGAGCGCTTCTTCGGCTTCCTCCACCCAAAAGTGGAAACTCCTGATGATGAGATTAAATCTGTCATTGAAATCGGCGGGACCTAGATAGGGGTGGGTGGGTGTGGATCTGCTTCCGTCGGATTGTTGCTTGAAGAAATGGGGTCCGCCAAGTTCATGGCTCCAGTGTTCAGGTTTCCCATAGACGACACCAATTGACAAGGGGTACATTTGTGCATCTACAATTGTGGCTTGGGCTGTTTTTGCTTTGATGTGTCCTGTTGGATCTACTAACATAAATGATAAATCAAGATCTCGAGCTAGTTCATTTCTTTCAGCTTCAGGGATGTTTTGCAGCTATGAGGTTCCTCTCCTTGGCGGTGCTCCTCCAGTTACAGTTCCTGATCCTTGGGTAGAGCTTAGCTGCGCCCGCCGAAGGCTGGATTCGTCGGCTAGCCTTTTTTGTTTCACCGAGTTGCCTCTGCATCCTTAGTAGATTCCTCTTCTTGTGATGAAGCAAGTACTGGTAGGCTAGTAGATCTTCGCGCGTGGCCTTGGCTATCATTGGGACTGTGCCCAAAATTGCTTCCCTTACTTTTTTCCATGCTTCGGCTGGTAGCCGGAGAGTTTTCCGCTCGCCTCTATGTGGTTCTCCTCCTCCTAGGATTATGCGGTTGTTTGTCGGGTCTCCTTCGTTTCCATGATCTCCTGCATTGTCATCTGACAAGATATTTTTGGGGTTAAGGATACTGTTAGAGTCATGCTGAGTTGAAGTGTCCCTAATGATCACACACACTTGGTGATGAGTTATGTATGAACTAGTGATGTCGTCATCGGATCTCAGGGAGACACTGTCTAGGGTATCAGTGAAATCTGGTAATTTATGTTCTAGGTAGATTTAGGCCATCCTGATTCTGAAGTTGATACTTTTGCCACTTTTTTCGGGTTCCACGTTTGCTAGGCTCAATCCAGATGGTGGAGTTAGCTGAGAGTCTGGCCCGAGGGAGAGATCGTCATAAAGACCATCAAGATCCCCTAGATCTACTGTATTCTCAGTGTTTTGTTCATCATTCTCCGGCTGGTGTGTGGCCTCTACGGATGATCTGATAGATGATGCGGGTATCACCGTAGGTGCAGCTTTTTGACCGACTGTCCCGATGGAATTGGAGCTAAGAGGAGCGCTTCTTCAGGTTCCTCCACCCAAAAGTGGAAAATCCTAATGATGAGATCAGATCTGCCATTGAAATTAGCGGGGACCGAGATAAGGGTGGGTGGGTGTGGATCTACTTCCGTCAGATTGTTGCTTGAAGAAATGGGGTCCGCCAAATTCATTGCTCCAGTGTTCAGGTTTCCTATAGACGACGTCAATTGACAAGGAGTAACCTCGGCAATGTCCATAGTTATGGACTTAGGGTTTTGGAGAAAAGAGAACGCTATGGATTTCGTCAGATGTCAGACAGACAAGGGAGTTGAAGTCGTCTGATTATCGATGGACAATGCTATTACACATTGCTTGGGAGTTTTTTGGTACCTCTGCGTAGGCTCCTCCCATCCTATATATAATAGGAAGGGTCTCGGGGATGTACACAGATAGGTTACATATTCATGATTACAATACTAATACAATGTCGGTTTCTATTTTCTTATTTATCTAAACTAAGGCTTCTGCCGGATGCTTCTTGGGCCTCCATCTTGGGTTTCCATGGGCCGTGAGCCTTTATACAACTAGGGTAACCAAACATAAGTACCCGAGTAATCATACCCATGTCACCTTCTCATTCATGGAGCTGACAGGCTTCCACCTATTCTGGATGTCCACGAAGTTTGTCACTTGCACTAGAGAACGCCTAAGCCTGACCGTCGTTGCCGATGTCGACGCTTGCAAATGAAATGTTAGGGTTAGTGAGGAACTCTGTTAGCTTGGAGCATGGCTGGTTGGCCTGGCAGATCTGTTAGACTAGGCAATCCGTGCCCACACATAGCTAGACGACACCAGCCTTCTACATCGATGATTGCTCGTTGGTGTACTCGACATTCAGGCCAACAATCTTGTCGTCCGCTTCCTCCAGGAGCTTTTGGATTTTCTCAATGTAATTGTTCACCACCAACACTCTATTGGTATACGCCACCTGTAATATGGTGGTGTTGCCAGGGTCCAGGAAGGAGTACATCTTGTCGAACGGCGGCACCATGGTTAGTGCTTGGCGCCTTATTTTGTTTTGCTGAGGTCTCACTAGGTGACAAAAAAGGAATGAGATCGAGAAGATGAAAGGATCCACTAGGAAGATTGGGATATGCATGCATGAGCAATTGTAGATACCAAAGGGCATGCAGTTTCCCCCAGGCCCCACCCACGTACTCCTATAGAATATAATTTATTAACGGATCAGTTTTACGGACGTAGATTATTTAGGTAGCTATAGGTTGATTTCTAGAGGATACAAAAAGTACAAGAACCAAACACATGTGATACTTTATGAACATGGCTCGAAATTATAAATATTTTTTGAGTTTCACCTATTATAATTTTATATAAAAATGATATGACATACTTCTATTATCTGATTCTGACGTGCATGACAATTGCAACTCACTAGTTATTTCTTACCACTATATAGTGTATGAATAAGTTTGAATATTAACCATTGGATTAAGACTCATGAATCCCAACATTTCAAGCTGTTAGATTTTCCAATTCTAGCATCTAGAAGATTCTATTGATAGTCTTCATCACAATGAATGCTATGCACAAAACTCAAAACATACTTCTCCATCATTCTAGAATCTTCTCCCTCGTTTCTCTAGACCATGTTACCAAAAAATTCAAGTTTTATATAGCTAATAATCATTGACTTCGACATGATATACAAATTATAAGAACCAAATATACACTCATACTTTATAGATGTTGATCAAATTTCTTTCCCCTGGTTCGTTAGTTGTACTCAGTTTTCCCCAGCCGCTTAGTTTTTTCTCACTTTTCCCCTCCCTCCATTCTGAAACCCTCACATGCGCTCAGATGGGGGATGCCGTTAGGTCAAATGCTTGACTGTTACATGCTGACAGGTGGGACTGTGTTGGGGTGGGTCATGTGTTGAGCATTATGTTATGTCGCCTCGACCGTTACATGCTGACGGGTGGGGCCAGGATACACGGTGGACTAGTCATCTGTCTCTCGCTAACTCTGGGCCCCGTTTTTCCTTATTGTGTGGCCGGTGCAGCCATTGACAAATGGGGCCGTTCTGTGGGGTCGTCGAAGCCAATGAACGATGGGGCCACTATGTGGAGCCGTTTTGGGGGGTCATCGTAGCCAATGACCGGTAGGGCCGTCATGTGGGGCTGGAGGGGGGATTTGCATATTTGCCATGTTTAGTTTACAACATGCATATTTGCCATTTTGTGTGTCACTGACATGTGGTGGTCATGTGGCAAATATGCAAATTTCAAAGAAAAAGTTTGGCAGATATGCAAAATTGGCAAATATGAAATAATTGACAGGTGGAGTCATGTATTACATGTCAGCTCTCTCTCTCATCCACTCCCAGCCCGCAGCCCCGAGTAGGTCCTATCCCACCGGCGGACAAAGCATCCATCGTTGGCGTGTTGGCGTGTCGCCGGATCTGTCCTACGGCGGTATAAGATGGACTGCCGTGCTGCACCTCAACCACGGCTCCGGCACCTTTTTCGTCCGCACGCATTGTATGTTGAGGCAGTACCGACTGCAAGAAGGTGCACCGCCTGATGACTACAAGTGCACAGATCGTTTGTAGCTAGTTTCGAAATAAAGATATTTATCCCACAGGGAGCAGGAGTATGAAGTCTAACAACTCTTGAATTAAATACTACAATAGAAATGCTAAATAAATTGCTAAGTAACAAGATAAAATGTGAGTATTGTGTAAAAATGTGTTTTGGGGTTTTTGGTATAAGAGAACAATAAGTAAAGTAAAACAACTTAACACAGATAGTAAGTATCGCATATGTAAAAGAGATTTGAAACTTCAATAGGGAGAAAGGCGTTCTTAGGGTGTAGCGGATACACTACTAGCATTATAAAGAATTAAGGTAAAGTTTATTATCATGAACATTCTCAACTATGTATGTGTGGGAGAAACTTCGTATTTGGACAAATAGGCAGCAACCACTGCTCACATCATCCTCATAACCACAACAGTCAGCAATCGACATCAATCAAATTACTGCACTATTAAGGGACTTAATCTCGTAGGACGTATCTCATGGCATGGATAGTGTTCTATGAGTTTCCTCGGTTCCCAAGTTGATGCGTAAGGGGTGTCAGTAAGTTTATAGTCACTTTAAGTGCTAACACACCTCCGTCTACCAACAAGTAGTTTCCTCCATCAAGTCCCCACAAGAGGCTAATATTGAGAGGTCGACTTCTCCCAACAATCTAACATATGGTCACAGCGATGAATATCATAATAAACTTTATCTTATTTCAATCTCATACTAGGTTATCTCCATCTCCACAAGAAGTAATGATCTAATCAGAAATGGAGGCAATCAACATCATGACAATAACAATGGAATCTACCATAGATGAATAGTACTTAAATTACAACGAGTACATAAATTACAACAAGATCTAGACAAGATGTAGATGGGATGGATGGATATGGTGGTGATGCAGCAGTTGATGATGAAGATCGATGCCTTAGCCTCCCGGATATGTGCAGGGCAAAGATGGATCCCCAAGGGACGAGTTCCCCCTCTAGATGCCTTCTGGAGGTGAGGTTTCGGTGATTTCTAGTTGTTCTGTATGTTGTCTCTCCGATCTAGTTGCACGGGGTGAAACTATTTGAGGAGGCCGTGGCGGCGCCAACTGTACAGCGGGAACTCTATGGCCGGAAAATTATTCCTGCTGTATAGCTGGTCGTTAAACCCTCTGGATGCCTCGATCACTTTGGGTTTTCTTCTGGTGTTATTGATATTTCCCAAATAAGCGATTTACGTTGTTTTTTACTCCTTTTCTCCGCAATAACCTGCTCCAAGAATTGTGTCCATTGTATCCATCGTCTGTCCTGATCCTGGTGAAAATAGACATAAAATGTGTGCGCGAACACCGTAAAATACCAAGATCCTACAACTACAATGAAAAATAATAATATAAAACATGATGCAAATATGCACTCATCAAGTGCCCCAAGCTTCGACTCTTGCTCGTCCCAAGCAAGTCTAGCTTAATGGATGTGATCCTCATATTCATGAAGTTGAGTCGATAAAATAAATGAGGCAGTTGCAGCATGTGTTTATCATATATGATACATAGGAATAAGTTCATGAATAGTATATTACTCCAACCATCAAAATAATATTAGCTGGCTTCGATACCTTAGTATTTAATAGTTCACAAAAGATCACTCTCAATATGATCTAGACGTATTCAGTTCAACGGAATGAGTTAGCGAGGTAGTCCCAAGTGTTTTTGAATTAACATATTCACTTGGATTTAAAATCTCAAACGCTTCTTTGTCATACTACAATACAGTGGTGCATGCCCATTTTCTCTTTCCACATTCGCTCTTTTTCTTCTCTCTTTTCTTCTTCTGTTATATATATATATATATGCTCACACTTTTTTTAAGTGTTGTGCAAAGGAGCTAGCCATACATTCGACTTCATGTAGGAATTTAAAGTTTAACAATCTCAGTTACCAAATTCCAATTGTATAGGAAGCAATTTTTATAGCTTGAATATTCTACCTCGTCTTGTTCTCACTCTAATTTGATAGCACTTTTAATTTTCCTTTGTTCAAGGTTTTTTTTTCTCAACTTAACTGAATAGATAATTTTTCTTTCTTTATAAATCAAACCATGTACTTATAACATATTGACCAAATTATCTTTGTATGTTCCATTAATACCAATGTTGTGGAAGACTCCTATTGCTATCATCAAGTGCGAGTAAAATTATACTCAAGCCATTCATATATCCAATAGGACAAGCACAAACTCAATATTGCTCCATATATGATAATAAACCCAGAATTTCATAAAAGGGATCGACTATTGCTGAAGGGAATTCTAATGATGCAACTTTATTTCTAGGTTGAACTAATGCAAAACTAAAATAGTAATGTAAAACTTATAAGATAGATTACAAGGTCTTAAAGATCTCTCCAAGCTTGGAATCAAGCTAGGCGGGATCAAATAATCCCTTGCGATTATTTGATACCATGATTATTGTAGATCACAGTGGCGCCATGGCATGTAACACCGCGGTGCGTAGCTTCTTGTTGGTATCCTCAGCCTATTTAAGTTTGGAGCATGGGATAAGTGGTTTAATGATAGGAGCATGGGATAAAGCATATTTAAGTTTATCAAAGGCTACACGACATTTATCATCAAAATTAAATCTTACTCTTTTTTGCAGAAGGATAGTCAAAGGTTTAGATATTCCAGAGAAATTCCAAATGAACCTTCTATAAATACCCAAATGACCAAGGAAACTTCTTATACCTATTATATCACTAGGTTGTAGCATGTTCTCTATGGCCTCAACCTTACCTCAGTCCACTTCAATTCCCTTACCTGATACCTTATGTCCAAGGACTATACCTTCTTTGACCATAAAATGTCACTTCTCCTAGTTTATAACAAGATTGGTTTCTTCGCAACGCTGCAAAACTCTTTTGAGATTATCCAAGCAACTAGTAAATGAAGTTCCATAGAGAAAAAAGTCATCCATAAATACTTCCATTATCAGTTCTATACAATTCGCAAAAATAGCAGTCATGCATCTTTGAAAAGTAGTTGGAGCATTGCATAAACCAAAAGGCATATGACAGTAAGCATGTAAACTAGAAGGACTAATGAAAGTTATTTTAAGTTGGTCATCATTATGAATAGCTATGTCATGGTGTGGAACACAGCAGTACCAGCAGGGATGGCTTGAGAGGGGACAATCAGGATGCTATCGGTGGCTACTCGCAATGGGTCAGGCACAAATACTACTAACATAGAGATGTACCCAGGTTTGGAGCCCTCTTGTCAAGGTAACGCTCCTACTCCTGCAAGGATCTACTATCAGGGGGGTGAACGCCTAGTAAAGGTGCTCCTTGAGCTATTTCCCTAGCTGCTCTTGGCTATGGGAAGAAGATGAACTACTCTACTTATCCAATATGGGGAACTTCTAACTTGTAATTGTCTACCTAGAACCCTAGCACTACCCTCCTTATATACTGGTTGGGGGAGGCAGCTTACAAAGTGGGGTCTAGGGTTTACTATTTGGATTTGGGTTGACAAAATGGCCCAGCTAGACGGGCCTAAACGGTAGGCCCGGGTCTAGTCAAGCCTCCAGTAAAGGGTGGATAGCGCTACAGTGTCCAACGCCCTCGCTTTACTCGTCAGCTAGCGCTTTTTTCGTCAGCTAGCTCTTTATCCGTCAGCTGGAGCTTTACTCATCAGCTGGAGCTTTACTCGTCAGCCTCCAGCTTTGGCATCGTTGTCTGGTAGCGCCGACTGGGCGAGCCAGCCTTTCCGGTCAGAGATGCGCTCAGCCAGGAGCGTCACCTCTACTGTACCTTGGCTAGCGGATCCGAGGCGCCCGGCTAGGAGCGACCTCCCAGCCGGTTCTTCTGGCGACCCAGCTAGACGGGCCAGCCGGGGAAACTTGAATGGGGACCAGGTGAAGATATCCACCTGGCTGGAGTTCCTTGTCTTGGGCCCAGACAGCCATAGCTCCCTGGAGCCGGCCAACTGAGCCTGTCTTGGCCTACCCAGGGGTCATCCCCCCGACACTAGTCCCCGAGCGCATTGGGACTTCGCCTCGTGGAGAAGTTCTTGCATGCTCATTGGCCGAATTCAAAATGATTGGTGATGCAAAAACTTGTAGGTGGTTTTGTCTTGTAGTTCTTGTCTTCTACCGGCTGGAGATTCTTCGTTGTTTCTCGGCTGGGATTTTCCGGCTACGGGGCCGATGGCCCAACCAGAGGGTGTGAGCGGTGATTTCATGGACCGGCTGCCGCATCCGGTAGGGAGATGGATCGTCCGTTTGCTATCGTCATTGCTCGCATCAGCCACGTATGCCATTTCTAGGACGCGTCGCGTCGGTATGACCTCTTGGCCCGCCGCGGCAGTTTTTGTAACTGCGTGCATGCCATCATCATTGCGGTTCGTTGGAGATCGTGGGCATGGTTTGCCTCCCACAGTAACTCTTGTGGGATCTTCTATGGAGGTTACGCTGGCACATGTGATCCACACCGAAGCATCGTGGGGAAGTGGGGCAGTTGCTTGCCACGTGGTGCGGTGGGAGGGCAGTTGTCTCACTTCCTCTGCCTCGATAACTAGGGGCGTATGGGAGCGGCCTCCCTCACTTCATCTTCCTGCGCTCGCCGCTTCTGCCCTCTTTCGCGCTCCGCCTTCTCTCTGTTTAGTTGCGCCGCTGTTTCTTGGTTGCTGGCATAAGCCTTCTTCCACCGCGACGACGGGTCCTCGTGTTTCCAACACGGACACCTCCACCGACGAGATGCTACCGGAGCATGCCAGCGGGTGGTACGGCTCCTATGTGACCGAGGAGCTCGTGCAGAAGTATCGGCAGAGGAAATTCCTCCCACCGGAGCGCTTAGTGAAGCACCGCCTTGCGCCGGAGGGCGAGCGGGTGCCCAACCCCCGGCCCGGCGAGGCCGGCGTCTTCCTTGCCCACTTCGCTCGCGGCCTCGGGCTGCCGCTGAGCAGGTTCGTTCTAGAGCTGCTCATCTCCTTCGACCTCCAGCTCCATCATCTGGGGGCCAACTCCGTGGTGATGCTGTCGCATCACGCAGCCTGCTGCAAGGCCTACCTCGGCGTTTGCCCCACCGTGGCGAACTTCTTGAAGTTCTTCCACTTCAAGGTTTAGGTGGTGGGCAAGGGCGGGCCGCTGACGGAGACGGGCTGCTGCACCATCTACCCGCGGCCATCGGCGGTGATGCCGCGGCTAGACCTCGAGGACACCGTCAAGCTGTGGCAGCGCTCGTACTTCTACGTGCGCAACGCCACCGAGGTTGATTAGATCAAGATTCCGATCTTCGCGAACATCCCCACCACCCGAAAGGCCTGGAGCGTCCAAAACTTGGGTGCCCAGGCGGACATCGACCGGATGGCCACCCGGCTGGCGGTGCTGGTGGAGAAGGAGCGGCTTACCGCCCGAGACATTCTGCTATCCTGGATGGCGAGCCGCCTGCTCCCACTGCAGCAGCAGTCGCACAAGATGTGCCACCTCTCCGGACATTTGGATCCCACCCGGGTCTCCTGGCTAGACGACCCGTTTGGGGCCCTTCGCAAGTGGCTTGATACGTCAATTTTGCATCACTATTTTATATCATAATTTACTATTATTCATTGATATATTTCATATTAAGAGATGATACCTATGTTATTTCACTTGTTTTTGCGTGGTTGATGACTTTTGGAGGATGGACCGCTGCAGCCAGGTACGTATTCTTATATCCTTTGCTTGTAGTGGTAGGTTTGCATTTTCTCATCGTGCCCTTGTCCTTCGTTTAGTGAGGCGATGGCCTTGCCTGGCTCCGCAACCATCACCACCGCATCCACCCCTCCGCCTGCCGAGGCTGATGACTCTGCGGCACCGGCTGCGGCTCCAGAGGCTGCACCCGCTAAGGCTGTTGCAGACGCGGCACCGCCGGCAGCGCCCGAGACGCTGCACCGGGCTAGCGCCGTCTCCCGACTCGCTGATGCACTCTTGCATGAGCAAGGTGGCGCGGCCACCCCTCCTCCTGGCCCAATAGCGGAGCAGGTTCCGCCTCCTACCAGGTGGAGGATCTAGCGGAGGTACCGCAACCGGGGGCCTCCGTGCAGCCGGCGGTTGGAGCGGGTAGTGGGGCCCCTGGGGCGTCTAGCGCGGGTGCCGCCAGCGATGACGACCTTCAGGTCACCGGCTGGACACCCCGGGCCACGCCACCACTAGACCCTTCCTTAGCGCAGCTTTCCGAGGCGGCACCCCTAGCTTGGCTAGGCTCGCCACCTAGTCGAGGTGCTGGAGCAAGGGCTTGGCCAGGCCAAGGCACTAGGGGCCTCATTCGAGGTATGTATCCCCTTGCCATCTTTTGCCGTCTTTTGTTGCCTTTTCCTTCAGCTGGTTCTTTGGTTCTTACTTCCCTCTTTTCTGCAGAGGGCTCTCGCCGGTGCTGCCAAGGATTCGCAAGACCTAGGCCATAATATCGCTTGCTTTGTCGTGTCCTCTCGATTGCACGACTTCTCGTGCTTCTTGTTGACTATTGGATACCCTCTACAGCTCTGTTGGCGGATCGGGAGGTGGCCAGGATGAAGGGGGAGGTTGCCCCGCTGGAGGAGTGCAACAAAGCTCACCAGGACCAGATCGGCGAGCTAGCTGCACATCAGCAGTAGATGGAGGTCAAGGCTGGTCAGGCTAAGAAGGTGGCCGACATCTGGACCGAGCGCTGAAGAACCTTGAGAAGCTCCACGCCACTCAGGCGGGGTCTCTTAAGGTTTTCAGACCAAGGAAAGGGCGGCGCTAGGGGAGATTTGCCAGATTGCTGATGGTCATCAGTAAGTAGCTTCAAACTAGTCTCGTCTTGCCCCTTGTATTCCGCAACAGACATTGACTGATGTTTCTTTTCCGGGTGCAGCTCACTACCCTGAGGCGACTGACCAGGCTCTGGCACGCATCCCCGAGGTGGGCACCAAGCGCGACCTCCACCCAGGGGAGTTGGTGGCGCTTGTCAGCGAGGAGGCCAAACGGCTACGCACCACTACCCTCGAGGTCTATGACTATGTCTGGCCTGACACTGACCAGCCGGCCACGATGGATGCGCTGGCTGAGAAGCTCTTCGGCCCCCCTGACCTCATGGATGTGGCACTAGAGTGGGCGGCATGCGGCGGCGCGGAGATGGTGCTTGCCCTACTGAAGTCCTGGTACCCAGACGTCGACCTGCGGAGCCTCTCTCGTGGATTCCATCAAGGGACCAAATATGAGGAGCTCCACGCCGAGGTTCCCGATATCCGCTCTTGTGGCGTGAAGATTGGGAGCTTCGTCCAGCTGGACCAGGACTTCAGTGACCCGGCTGGCACGGAGCCGTACCACTTCAGCCCGGCTGCGGCAGATGCTAAAGCTCCGGCTGCGACGTACGTGGGTGCCCCGGCTGCGTAAGAGACCGCCTCAGCTGACGTTACCTCCTACATCAAAGCTCCATCCCATACCCCTGGCTCCTCCGCCAATCCTTAGGCCTGACCCTCGGTATGCCAGGAGTACTTGTCATTGAAAAACTTGTTTTCTTTTTGTTCGTGAACAATTGTCTTTAACTTGGTACTGAATTTTGGTGGGAGCATTGCCTCCCTTGTGATATTTCTTCATGCTCTGTACTTGCACTCTCTATTTTGTTTGATCTACATTTGTTGCGTGCTTGCTGCTATGTGGGGGCGCGCTAGCGCACCCATAGGGTGTAGTCCCCGAGGTTCAGGCCGGCTGGAGGATACAGCTGGGTCGAAGCTCCTTTGTGTTGTTGTTTCTTGCGGGTTTCTGTTCCTATAGGGTGTAGTCCCTGAGGTTCGGGCTGGCTAGAGGATACAGCCGGGTCGAAGCTCCTTAGCCTGCTCGTCTGCTGTTTGGGAGGCTACTAGCCTCCGGCCCTGGTGCTTGTCTTAGAACTTTGGCTCATGCAAAGATAAAAAATGAGTATGTTGTTTCCTTGGTTTAAGAGTAATTGTAATCTAAAGTTTGCTAGGTTTGAAATCGTGCTGCTTCACGCTAGGCTGATGACTTTGTCCTTTTCTTAGTGAGCATTGGCCAGTTTGATGCTGTGCCCTTGCCGGTTGTGAGCCAGAGTCGAACGCGTGGCTAGTAGGCGTACTGCACGGTACTTCATTTTTGGTCATTAGCTTCGAGCGAGCGAGTGCAACCGAAATGTCCAGATATTTTTGTTTTCCTCGGGGCTTTTTGTCTAGGGGTCTTCAGGCATTCTGCTCTTGCCGAGTCTATCAGCCGGCGTGTGGTCTGCAGCCGGAACCGAAGAGGAAGCCCTTGGAGCCGCGTATAGTACTTTGCTGCTTGGAGCGCGCGACCGTCTAGGCCAACCGGCGAGTCCCCGGTGGAGATTGCCGGCTTCGTGGTTAAAATAATGCAGCTAGAAAAGCCAAATTGTGCTGCATGATTTGCTAAATTATTGCGGAGTCGCCAAGGCTATGTCGAGGCTCCCATGCTTGTTCATTACATAAAGGTAAGATACATACACTTCTCGTTCAAGTGTAAAATGGGAGAAGCAAGTTCGCGTTCGATGGGCACTTAGTTTCTTCACCTGAACGGTCCATCTTGTCCTTTTCCGGCTGTCGAGCGACGATGCGGTAGTATGAGTTATTTTGTAGCGCCCGACTGATGATGAATGGCCCCTCCCAAGGTGGAGCTAACTTGTGCATCCTCTTGGTGTCCTACACCAGCCGCAACCCAAGGTCGCCTTCGCGGAACGAGACGTTGCGGATCTGGCTGGCGTGGTAGCGGCGCAGGCTCTGCTGGTAGATGGCTGACGTGGATAAGGCTAGCTCACATGACTCTTCGAGGAGGTCGATGCTTTCCTCGCATGCTTCCTTGGCCTGCTGCTCTGAGTATAACAGCTTGGGAGGTGTGTCGAACTCGATATCCGTTGGAAGGACCGCCTCCACCCCGTAGACAAGGAAGAATGTTGTGTAGCCGGTGGACCGGTTCGGTGTGGTGCGCATGCTCCATAGTATAGGCGGCAGCTCCTCTATCCAGCATCCGGGAGATTACATCAGTGGTTTGATCAGTCGGGGCTTGATTCTAGCAAGGACCAGACCATTTTCTCGCTCGCATTGCCCGTTGGATTGGGGGTGTGCCACGGAGGCGAGGTCCAGACGGATGCCCTTGTCTCCGCAGAAGCGTGTGAAAGCCCCTTTGGCGAAGTTCGTGCCGTTGTCGGTTATGATGTTGTTGGGGTAGCCAAAGAGCGTGATTATGGCTGTGAAGAACTTGACCACCGTCGGCCCATCCAGCTTTTCATTGGTTTGGCCTCGATCCACTTGGTGAACTTATCCACCACCACCCGCAGGTGCGCATGCCGGATCTTGCTTTTTTGAAAGGGCCGACCATATCTAGCCCCAAGACGGTGAATGGCCAAGTGATGGGTATCGTCTTGAGTGCCGCAGATGGAGTGTGCTTTTGCTGGCTAAACCGTTGGCAACCGTTGCATGCTTTGACCATATACTCAGCATCCTCCAGCACCGTGGGCCAATAGAACCCTTAGCGAAATGCTTTTGCCACTATGGCTCGTGACGATGCGTGGTGGCCGCACTCGTCCTGGTGGATGTCGACCAGCAGCCGAATTCCTTCTTCCTGGCTCACACACGCTAGTAAATGCCCCCAACACTGCGCTTGTAGAGCTCGTTGTTGATGATGGTGTACGCGCTTTCCATGCACTTCACCTGCCTTGCCTGTACCTCCTCTTCGAGTAGCTCCATGAACGGCTTGTCCCATGTCGGGGTTTCTCGGATGGTGCATACCGCCTTCATGAGCAGGTTTACCTCTGCACGGATGGCCGGGTCGGGCTCATCTAGTGGCCAGTCGGGTAGAGAGGCGGAGCCGGCAGCTTCCATGCTACATGCGGCAGTCCCCGGGTGTGGCAAGGCAGTCCCTGGGTGTGGTGAAGCAGCTGCGGGGGTCTTGGAGCCAGATGTCCCCGGGTGTGGCGAGGCAGTCCCTAGGTGTTGTGAAGCAGTCCCCGGGTGTGGTGAGGCAGTCCCCGAGTGTAGTGATGCAGCTGCGGGGGTCTTGGAGCCGGCAGTCCATGTCCAGTATGATGGAGTCGGATTCTGGAGACGGCGTGATGGACGGCTTGCGCAGGTGCTCGAGGGAGACCCTAGGCATGATTGCCTGTCTTGTTGACCCGATGCGGGCGAGTGTGTCTGCAGCTTCGTTGTTTATCCTAGGGACATGGTGGAACTCGCATCCTTCGAAATAGGAACACAACTGTTATACGAAGAAGCGATATAGGGCCATGTTGGCATCCCTAGCGTCCCAGTCGCTCGACACTTGCTGCACCACCAGATCTGAGTCGCCAAAGCAAAGGATGCGCCGGATGCCGATCTCCTTTGACATTTTGACAAGCGCCTCGTACTCAGCGACGTTGTTGGAGGCGCGGAAGTGGATCTATAGCACATACTCGAGTCGGTCTCCCTTTGGAGAGGTAATGAATGATGTCTACGCACTTCTATTCTTGTAGAAAGTTGTTGGGCTTCCAAGTGCAGAGGTTTGTAGAACAACAACAAGTTTTACCTTAAGTGGATTACCCAAGGTTTATCAAACTCAGAGAGGAAGTGGTCAAAGGTATTCCCTCTCAAGCAATCCTGCAATCAAGATATAAGAAGTCTCTTGTGTCCCAAACACACCCAATACACTTGTCAGGTGTATAGGTGCAGTAGTTCGGCAAAGAGATAGTGAAATACAAGTGGTATGGATAAAATACAACGGTGACAGAAAATAGCTTGATGGCATGGTAGAGACTAAAGGCAAACTGAAATAAAGATGGAAACAAGCAAACATGTAACAGATCTAATTGCAAACGGTGTTTCAATGCTTAGAAACAAGTCCTAGGGATCATACTTTCACTAGTGAACACTCACATATAAATATCTTCTCTTTATGATACTACTCTTAACTACTCTCCGGTTGGACACTCTAATCCATGGTAGGGCTATAACAACACTCCTCAAAGTTCGTTTCCCCATCTAGATAACCCCACACTGTCACCTTGAGCTCTAGATCGTTAAAACAAACACCACAATTTCATAGAAACATCCAACTCCAAATATAACTCATAACAAGTAATTGTAATCTCTAGCCTAAGTGCCACCATGGTGTGCACGTTGTCACTTTCACACACATGGGGAGAGCAAAGATCTATTAAAGCACTTGAGTAGCAAGGTAGATATACTTGATTACAAAGCTCATGATCACAATATGATCATGCATAGAGAGAGATGAACACATAGCTACTGGGAGAACCCTTAGCCTCGAGGAAGAACTACTCCCTCATCATCATGGGAATCAGCAACATCGATGGAGATGGTGGTGGAGATCGATGGAGATGGCTTCGGGGGCACTTCCCTGTCCCGGCAGGGTGCCGGAACAGAGACTTTCTGTCCCCCGAATCTCCCCTTCGCTGGCGGCGGCCCTGTGGAACTTTTTGTGGTTGGAGGCTTTACTATTTTGGGGTTTTTGCATCGGGAGGCATCTTATAGGCGAAGAGGCAAGGTCGGTGGGTAGCCAGGGGGCCCACACCACCTGGTGGCACGGCCAAGGCTAGCCCGCGCCACCACATGGTGTGGCCGCCCTGTGGCCATCCTTCGTCTCTCCTTCTGGCTCCGTGAGTCTTCCGGGAAAATAACGACTTTGGCTTTTGTCCGGTCCAATTCCGAGAATATTCATTTTCTGACTTTCCTGGAACCAAAAACAGCAGAAAACAGGCAACTGGCACTGTGGCATCTTGTTAATAGGTTAGTCCAAGAAAGTCTATGAAAAATACTCTAAAGTTAGAACAAAACATAAGAAAGTAGATAAAACCAAGCATGGAACATCAAAAATTATAGATACGTTAGCAACGTATCAACATCCCCAAGCTTAACTCCTGCTCGTCCTCGAGTAGGTAAGTGATAAAAAGGAATAATTTTTGAGGTGACATGCACCGTCATAAACTTGATCAAAGTATTTGTAAAACATGGATAGCTGGGATCATAGTACTTCAACATAGCATGAAAGATAAAGTTCTAGCAATAAGACATAGCAACTATGTTGCAACATGAAAAGGCACAAACAAAAGATTCATGAATAACAGTGCTTTGTAAGACGTTTGTTTGTTTCACATAAAGAAAACATAGCATAGTGGCATTCAGCTTGTCCCTCATGGAGTAGCAAACATAAATGCATAGGAAACCTTCAAAGTTCATGACAGCGACTAGATACAAATAGTTTAAAACAAGCAATATCAAAGCTATGCATCAATCAACAAGTCTTGGGACAATGCACATAGAACTAAGAATGGCCACTATTCTCTCAAAGTAAGTGCATAAAGATAGAAGTTGGAGACTCAACATAAAAGTAAAAGAAATGCCTTCATAGAAGGAAGCAGAGATTCAAGTTTTATAAAGAGCTTCCAAAAATTATGGTACTTATTAGCTTTCAACTCTCATTGCCCCTATCATAAGCATCTTGAAGTGATTAAGGTTAAAGTGAACAAACTATGGAGTACATGCTTGATGAAGTATAAGTTGGAAATATCATGTCCCTTGAATACGAGGGCCGGTCCTCATGCTACTCAAGTTTAGTCACCGGTAAGTTCTTGTCATCGTAAGTACATGTGTATCATAGAGAAGCACCAACGGGGTACCCCTTGCCCGATGATACGGAAGAATCCCCATATCAAAATGACAAGGCAAGCAGACAACGAGCATCTCAGCAATCTTCTTGTTTACCATGGGAAAATGGTGATTTTTTCTCTCTTTCCTCTTTTCTCATATCTTTTTTTTCTCTTTTTTAATTTTTTCTCAATATCTGACTCTTTTTTTATAAGAAGAATGCTTCATAGACAACTTCTCATGGTTACACTGCAGGTTTCCACCATGACGACATGGATTAGACTAGCGGCCCAAGCGTTTCTCTAACACACATACATAACTCCATGGACTTACAAGCTCCCCTTTCATTTCACACCGACGACATCCATAGACAAAAGAGCATGATATCAACTAGGTAGAAAGTACAAGTGCAATGTTGAAAGCGTTCCCCATGACATCATGGTTCTGCTAATCCCCAACAAATAAGTGCAAGAATATACAACATAGACGACACAATGTTTCAAGTTTATTAAGGGCAAGAAAATTAAAGTGTGCCATCATGTTTGTCAAAGCTTTAATCACTAGTTTTCTCATAACAAGTTTAATTCGGAAGGTAGATAAAAAATGAATATACTTGGAATAGCGTATGCTAGTAGGTAGGTATGGTGGACTCTTTGGAATAACTTGGTTTAAGGAGTTGGATGCATGAGTGGATCTCATACTTGGTTGTGGAGGCTAGCAAAAGACTGGGAGCGACAAACTAAGAGAGCAATAATGGCCATAATCATGCAGAGCGACAAAACATCATTAATCAAAGCATAAAGTGATACTACAAGTTCAAAACTAAAGGATCATAAAGGCTATGGTGACTTGGGATAGTCATAACATGGTGTGAGCATGCGCCAAGTCAACCCAAATAAAACATCAAAGGAGAATACCAAAATACTATGCTTTAATATGCTAAAACAACGGGTGATTCTTTCAAGGCACATTAAGCAATATCAGTTGTTTATAACATGTCCTGCTACAGCAAAAATCACTAAGCATAAAGCCAAAATAATATCAAGCATGACATGACAAAGCATAGGCCACAGTCAAAAACAAGATCTCTTTACCACTTAAGCATGAACTTTCCTACTCTTTTCCAATCCAAACCAAATTATTTGAAAACCAATGCATGAAAGAGGGGATCCAAACAATTTATTCAGCAAACTAATAAAACCAAGCAAACGAAAATCCAAAGCAAAAAACGAAAAAGAAGACGCTCCAAGAACAACACAACTGTGCATGAAACAATAAAAATGAAGTGTTTGGAAGAAACCTGGGATTTTTATTGATGAAGGAGGGGATGCCTTGGGCATCCCCAAGCTTTGACGCTTGTACTTCTTGGATATTTCTTGGGGTGACATGCCTGGCATCCCCAAGCTTGAGCTTTAGTCCATTCTCCATCTGATTACTCATTCCTTCCATACACCTGAAAATTTTCCTTCATACAAAACTTCTCACAATCTTAATTAGCAACATTAGTCCATTCAAGATAATAAGTCTTTAGGTTCAGTTCCAACACCAACAAAACTTTCATTAAAACACAAGCTACTGTAGCACTTCCCTCAAAAAGCTTAGTTCCCCAAAAGAACTCACAAAGGAACCAACAAGAAGCGAATGCAAATAATGGCAGAAATCTATCAAAACAGACCAGCAGGTAGAGACGAATTTTTTCTAAGACCTTCTATTGCTCAAATCGAAAAGTGTTGAACTAAATAAAGTTAGGTAACAACCTGGGGCAGAAGCTCAAAAATTGACGCCTCAAAAGGACGTACAGAGAGTTTTCACGAATATTTACGGTGAAGAACAGAAATCTGTTTCGGGACAGCAACTTTACCAATCATTACTTCTCTCTCATTAGAGGTTACTCTTGGCACAAAAAGGAAATAAAAAGGATAAGGAGAGGTTATTACTAAAGTAATAACTTCCAAGACTCAACTAAAACTTTTGGGTTATCTCCCAATAAGTACTTTTCTTTAGGGCCTTTAAGTTAGGCATGATAGTTTGAGAAGATGCTCACATAAATATGAATTGAAGTAAAAGAGAGCATCAAGAAGCAAATTCAAAGCAAATTTAAGTCTAACCCACTTCCTATGCATAGGAATCTTGTAAAGAAACAAGTCATAAAAGCACAAAGCAACAAACATAGTAAAGCAAAACAAGTGCAACTTCAAGACTTTCAACATAAAGAGGTGAAACTTAATATTATGGAGATGCAAAACCATGCTTCCCTCTCTCATAATAACTTTCAGTGGCATCATGAATAAAATTAAAAATATAACTATCACATAAAACATTCTTATCATGAGCCACATGCATAAAAGTATTAATACTCCCCACATAAACATAGTCATTCTTATTAATTGTAGTGGGAGGAAATTCAACAAAATAGCTATCATTATTATTCTCATCGCCATAATCATCAAATATAGGAGGCATATTGTAATCATAATTAATTTTCTCCTCAATAGTAGGTGTACTGAAAATATAATATTCATCATTGTAATCATCATATATTGGAGGTTTGGTATCATCATAAGCAATAGAATAGCTATCTTCCAAAGTTGGGGAACTAAAAAGATCATTTTCATAAAAACAAGCTTCCCCAAGCTTAGTATTTTCCATAGCATTAGCAATAATGGTGTCCTAAGAATTCATACTAACAACATTGCTATTAGCATGCAAATAAAGTTCCATAGGTTTTTTAATTTTCTCTTCAAACACTTCATGTCTTAACTCAAGATAAATACTATAAAGCTCTCTAATTTTGTTGTTGTTTTCCATTAAGCCTAACTAGTGAAAATAAGAAACAAAAAGACAAAATTGCAGAATCTAAAGTAGATAACTTCGAGCACTCACACCGGAGGATGTGAGTACCTTTTACCTTACCTCCCCGGCAACGTCGCTAGAAAATAGCTTGATGTCTACACACTTCTATTCTTCTAGACAGTTATTGGGCCTCCAAGTGCAGAGGTTTGTAGAACAGCAGCAAGTTTTCCCTTAAGTGGATCACCCAAGGTTTATCGAACTCAGGGAGGAAGTGGTCAAAGGTATTCCCTCTCAAGCAATCCTGCAATCAACATACAAGAAGTCTCTTGTGTCCCCAACACACCCAATACACTTGTCAGGTGTATAGGTGCACTAGTTTGGCAAAGAGATAGTGAAATATGAGTGGTATGGATAAAAGACAACGGTGATAGAAAATAGCTTGATGGCGTGGAAGAGACTAAAGACAAACTGAAATAAAGATGGAAACAAGCAAACATGTAACAGATCTAATTGCAAACGGTGTTTCAATGCTTAGAAACAAGCCCTAGGGATCATACTTTCACTAGTGAACACTCTCATATAAATATCTTCTCTTTATCATACTACTCTTAACTATTCTCCGGTTGGACACTCTAATCCATGGTAGGGCTATAATAGCACTCCTCAAAGTTCGCTTTCCCCATCTAGATAACCCCACACTGTCACCTTGAGCTCTAGATGGTTCAATCAAACACCACAATTTCAACATCCAACTCCAAATATAACTCATAACAAGTAATTTTAATCTCTAGCCTAAGTGCCACCATGGTGTGCACGCTGTCACTTTCACACACATGGGGAGAGCAAAGATCTATTAAAGCACTTGAGTAGCAAGGTAGATCTACTTGATTACAAAGCTCATGATCAAAATATGATCATGCATAGAGAGAGAGATGAACACATAGCTACCGGTAGAACCCTTAGCCTCAAGGAAGAACTACTCCCTCATCATCATGGGAATCAGCAACAATGATGGAGATGGTGGTGGAGATCGATGGAGATGGCTCCGGGGGCACTTCCCCGTCCCGGTAGGGTGCCGGAACAGAGACTTTCGGTCCCCTGAATCTCCCCTTCGGTGGCGGCAGCGCTGTGAATGTTTTCGTGGTTGGAGGCTTGACTATTTTGGGGTTTTTGCATTGGGAGGCATCTTATAGGCGAAGAGGCAAGGTCGGTCGGCGGCCAGGGGGCCCACACCACCTAGTGGCGTGGCCAGAGCTAGCCCGCGCCACCACATGGTGTGGTCGCCCTGTGGCCCCCCCATCGTCTCTCCTTCTGGTTCCGCGAGTCTTCCGAGAAAATAACGAATTTGGCTTTTGTCCAGTCCAATTCCGAGAATATTCATTTTCTGACTTTCCTTGAACCAAAAACAGCATAAAACAGGCAACTGGCACTGTGGCATCTTGTTAATAGGTTAGTCCAAGAAAGTCTATGAAAAGTACTCCAAAGTTGGAACAAAATATAAGAAAGTAGATACAACCAAGCATGGAACATCAAATTTTATAGATACGTTAGCAACATATCAATGACCAATCCGGCTCCGAGCCCCCCGTATATCTTGGAGCCGTCGAAGTGCATCTTCCAATGCGTGGAGTCAGGGCAAGGCAGCAGGTACTGCGTTTCTACCCAGTCAACCAGGAAATCCGCTTGGGCTTGAGACTTGATCGACATTCTTTGCTCTTATTGTATGTTATGGGCGCCGAGCTCTATCCCCCATTTTTCCACCCGGCCTGTGGCGTCCCTATTGCCGACGATCTTGAAAGTGGCGCTAGGGCCACCACCCGGATGGAGTGCTCTTGGAAGTAGTGCTTCAACTTCTTGCCGGCCATGTATACACCGTAAACCAACTTCTGGTAATGGGGGTTGTTTTGCTTCGAGAGCGAGACTACCTCACTCAGGTAGTACACCAGTCGTTGCACCGGCTGTGCCTTTCCTTCCACTGGTCTCTCCACCACCAACAGCACGCTGACGACCCGGTTGGTGGCCATGATGTACATCAGCATCGGCTCCTTTGCCGCTAGTGCTGCCAGTATAGGCGGTGAGGTGAGCATACGCTTGAGGTCGCGGAAAGCTTCATCTGCCTGTGATGTCCAAACGAACTTGTCTGTCTTCTTCATGAGCTGGTATAGCGTAAGTGCTTTCTCGCCCAGCCGGCTAACGAATCGGCTGAAGGAGGCCAGGCACCCGGTGAACTTCTAGATGTCCCGCAGGTTCTTAGGCGGCTGCATGCGCTCGATCGTGCCAATCTTCTCCGGGTTTGCCTCGATTCCTCGCTCTGACACGAGAAAACCAAGGAGCTAGCCGGATGGGATACCGAACACAAATTTCTCCAGGTTCAGCTTCATCTGTAACCGGCGGAGGTTGGTGAATGTCTCCTTCAGATCTTCAAGGAGTTTTTGGTGCTCCTTGGTCTTGACTACTACATCATTGATGTAGGCGTGTATGTTTCTTCCGATATGTGTTTGTAGGCACTTATGCATGCAGCACTGGTATGCTGCCCCAGCGTTCTTCAGCCCAAACAGCATGGTGGTGTAGTAGTAGGATCCGTAGGGAGTAATGAATGTTGTCTTTATTTGGTCAGCGGGGTTCATCTTGATCTGGTGGTAGCCAGAATAGACATCCAGAAACAACAGCAGCTCGCAGCCGGCCGTGGAATCGATCACTTGGTCTATCCTTGGTAGGACGAATGGATCTTTGGGGCATGCTTTGTTGAGGCTGGTGTAGTCAACACACATGCGCCAGGTCTTGTTCTTCTTCAACACCAACACTGGGTTTGCCAGCCATTCCGGGTGGAAAGCCTCCATGATGAATCTGGTTGTGAGGAGCCGAATGATTTCCTCACCAATGGTTCTTCTCTTCTCCTTAGCAAAACGTCGTAGGGAATTTTTGATAGGCTTAGCGTCTGGCCTGATATCTAAGGAGTGCTCGCAGAGCTCCCTCGGAACACCTGGCATGTCCTTGGGGGACCATGCAAAGATATCTCGATTCTCACGGAGGAAGTCAACGAGCACACTTTCCTATTTGTTGTCAAGGTCGTCTCCGACCAGGACGAACTTGTCCGGCTCGGCCTCATTCAGCAAGATATTTTTGGTGCCCTTGGATGGCTTGAACTGTGCTTCTCCGGCCAGCTTCGGCTCGCGAGCCGGCATGTCCTTCTACAGGGTTGCCACGTTTTGCATGATGACGCGCTTCTCTTCCGTGATGATCATGACTTCCGCTATCTTGGAGCCGTTTGTGGGGCACTCCACAGACCGCATATAGCAGCCAGCCATGGTGATGACACCCTTTGGCCCTAGTATCTTTATCTTGAGGTACACATAGTGTGGCACTACCATGAATTTGGTGAGCGTCGGGCGTCCCATGATTGTGTGATACACACTAGAGAGGTTGACCACCTCGAACCAGATAAGCTCGTGGCGAAAGTTATCCTCTGTGCGAAAGATAATGTCTAACCGGATCTTGCCGATGGGTGAATGCGACAGACCTGGCACGACTCCATGGAAGGAGGTGCTAGATGGTTCCAGCTGCGACTCGTTGATGCCGAGCCGATCCAGCGAGCTGCGGTACAGGAGGTTGATGCTACTCCCACCGTCCACAAGGACACGGGAGAATCTGCAGTAATGCTTCTTGGAGATGATGATGACATCCAGGACCATCGCGTAAGTGCCTAGGTGAGGTAGCATAGACGGCTGGTCCTTCCGGATCCATGCAATTTCTTGCTCCGACCAGTTGAGGTACTAGGGGACGGGGGGGGGGGACTATCGCGTTCACCTCCGCCTCGCTGCGTCTATTGTTATGCTTGGTTTTCAGCTCCATGGTGAAGATGTGGTAGTTTCCCACCTAGCGGGGATAGTTGTCATCGTCATCTTCCCTCCAGCGCTCATTATTGCGGTCGCCTGGCTGCCCACCAGCTGGGGGTGGTAGTGCCTGTGCAGCTGGCACGCTAGCGATCTCCGCCATCTTATCTATCCAGGTGCACTGGAGCGTTGTATGTGTAGCCGGTTTGTTACCTCTGTTGTGGTACTTGAATGGCCCATGAAGCATTGACTCAATGGTGTACTTGGACCTTGGAGGCCGGTCATCAGGCTTCTGTCTCTGGTCATCCACCCGGCCGACAATGATTTGCCCCTGGTCGTCCACCCGGACGGATCTTTTCATCGCCGCGTCGGCAATGGCGTACTTGTCTGCGATGGCCATGGTCTACGCCATGGTGGTAGGCTCCACCCGGTGAGGCTTGTGCTTGAGCATAGTGGCGTCTCTGCAGCCATTGATGAAGAAGTCGACAGCCTGGTGCTCGCGCACCCCTTCGCAGGAGTTGTGCATGCTTGTCCACCGGGTGATGTAGGAGCGATCGGATTCGTCTGGGCCCTGCACGCAAAGGGAAAAGTCACCGGGTCGGCCGGCTGTTGAGCCATGTTCTGGCTAAGTCGAGGAGCATGAGGGGGGCATAATGCATGGCTACCCGGCGGTTGACGTTCACGATGCCTACCGTGATGGTGTAATCTACCAGCCAGTCCTCCGGCTTGACCGAGCCGTTGTTTTTTGGTGTGTCCCTTGGGAGCAAAAATCCCTTTGGAAACGGTTCATTCCGGATGCGTGGCCCGAAGCATCTTGGACTGGCCGGGCTTTCTTCTTCCAGCACGCGTGACTGGACCAACAGGTCGATGCGCGTGCATCTTGCGGTTCTTCTGGCTCGAGCGGTCCCAGCCGGCCGGATAGGTGGGACTTGGGCAGCGCTTGGCCTTTTTTAGCTTCGTCGGCCGGGTCGCGGTTCCGGCTGGTGACAGCCACGGCGTCACGGGTGTTGTGCCCATGGCCTGCTGATCCGCCACGTGGATGGTTGTTTGGCCTCGCACCATTTGGGGAGAAGGCCTTGTTGGCGCTTGCAGCTAGATCCTCCATCCGGCGAGCCAGTTAGGTCTTGCTGTTGCCTCCCATGCTGAGCTCTACCTCACCCTGCTGCTTGTTTGTCGTGACCACGAGGAGCTGGACACGTGCTTGCTGGCGGAGCAGCTCCTCGCCCTCCAGGTGGCCTAGTCCGGCGACTGCCGCCTCCTTGTCCCTCATGTTTTGGGAGGGGGGTGTTGTAGACCGGCTGAACCGCGGGTGTACGCAGGTCAGCGGCACGATCCAGCTCTGAACTGAGGTTCTGGCCCTGGGGCTGGGCCACGCGGCTAGTGCCAGGCAAGCTGGCGAAGCCATGCACGATGTTGTACTCGTGCATATTCGCATTCATTCGTTGTTGAGCGACTGCCACCTTGCCAGCTTCCTCCAGGAGGCTTTGGCATGTAGCCTCCAGTACTGCCGCAGCCGCTGCCAGGTCGGCCTCGATGGGGGTGATGGGGTTGCGGAGGTCTTCGATGGACGCGGTGAGCAGGTCCTGGACGTGCGAAGCAGTGCCGCGACCTTCTCCTTTGCGCTCCAGAGGTGGCGGCGGTTCTCGCTCGAGCCCGCCATCATGACCTCGACGCTCCCGCTGGGAGCGTGCGAAGCAGAGAAGCCAGGTGGTGCGCCAGACACGGTGATGACCTCACGAGGGAAGGTCTCAGCGATGGTGGCGACGTAGACGCAATGCTCGCCGAAGTGCATGATGGAACCGCCGCTTGGGAAGGTCTCACCGTTGAATCAGGACGTGTTGTCGAGGACACAATCGAAGGAGCCAAAGGTGAGGACGAGGCCGAAGGCGACTCGCTCACCAGCAACAAACAGAAGTCCTGTGCAAAAGATGATCCCAGCCGAAGCGCTGTGCCCCATGGTAGGTGCCAACTGTCGTGGTATGGAACACGGCAGTACCATCAGGGATGGCGTGAGAGGGGAAAATCAGGATGCTATCGGTGGGTACTCACGATGGGTTGGGCACAGATACTGCAAACACAGTGATGTACCCAGGTTCGGAGCCCTCTTGTCGAGGTAACGCCCCTACTCCTACGAGGATCTACTATTAGCGGGGCGAACACCCAGTACAGGTGCTCCTTGAGCTGTTTCCCTAGCTACTCTTGGCTAGAGGAAGAAGATGAACTACTCTACTTATCCAATATGGGGAACTTCTAACTTGTAATCGTCTACCTAGAACCCTAGCACTATCCCTCCTCATATACTGGTTGGGGGAGGCAGCTTACAAAGTGGGCTTTAGGGTTTATAGTTTCGATTTGGGTTTACAAAGTGGGCCGACTAGACAAGCCTAAATAGTAAGAGCGGGTACAGTCATGCCTCTAGTACATGGGTGTACAATGCTATAGTGTCTAGCACCCTCGCTTTACTCGTCAGCTAGCACTTTCCCCGCCAGCAGGCTATTTATCCGTCAGCTAGAGCTTTACTCGTTAGCTGGACCTTTACTCGTCAGCCTCCAGCTTTGGCATTGTTGTTTGGTAGCACCGACCGAGCGAGCTAGCTTGTCCGGTCAGAGATGCGCTCAGCAAGGAGCATCACCTCTACCATACCTTGGCCAGCGGATCCGAGGCGGCTGGCTAGGAGCAGCTTCCGAGCCGGTTCTTTTGGCTACCCGGCTAGACGGGCCAGCCGGGGAAACTTGGATGGGCACCGGGTGGAGATTTCCACCAGACTAGAGTTCCTTGTCTTAGGCCCAGACAGCCATAGATCCCTGGAGCCGGCCAGCTGAGCATATCTTGGCCTACCCGGGGGTCATCCCCCCACAAGTTATTTGAGAAAAAACAGAGTATCCGTCCAAGTAGGGAAAATGAGTGTGGTTTGCTAACCTTTCTAATGTTTGATCTATGAACAATAGAGGATAGTGATATTTCCTAGTTTCCTTATTCAATTTCCTGAAATCTATACACATCCTATGTCCAACAATAGTTCTAGTAGGTATCAATTCATTATTTTCATTAGGAACAACAGTAAAACCACCCTTCTTAGGGACACAATGAACATGACTTACGCATTCACTTTATTTTACAGGATAGATTATTCCTACGTCCAATAGGCATACTATTTCTTTTCTTAGCACTTCCTTCATTTCGGGCTTCAATCGTCTATTAAATTCCACAACTGGTTTAGCACCTTCCTCCATGAATATTCGATGGACGGTTATCATGGGACTAATGCCCTTCAAATCATCCATTGAGTACCCAAAGACCTTGTGATGCTCCTTAAGTATTTTCATGAGTTCTTCTTCTTCATCTCCTGAAAGTTTAGCACTAATAATAATAGGAAATTTAATTGTATCATCTAAAAAAATTTATTTAAGATTATCTGGTAGAGTCTTCAATTCTGGGGGTGGTAATTCCTTTTCCCCTCTCTTTTTTATCTCTTTGAAAGCCTCATTAGTTGGAGGCCCTATAGTGGAAACTGAATCGAATTCACCTTCTAGTTCCTCTACGGACTTGTCCTCCATAACTATTTCTTCATAAGTTGAGTCTTCATTTATTTCTTCTTCTTGATCACTAAAGAAGAGAGCTACCATTTCCTCAATAGTTTTATCTTTTTCTTCTTCTTGTATTTGTAGAGGTCTGTCTTTAAATTTGGAAAAGTCGAATTGTTTTTCCGCTTCCCCAAGCTTAAGAGACACAATCTCCTTTTTGAAATCAACTTTGGCACCTACATCGATCAAAAAGTTTCTTCCAAATATAATTGGGCAAAGAATGTCAACTGGCATATCAATAACTACAAAATTGATAGGAAAGTTTTTATTGCCAATTATGACTGTTGCATCTTCAACTACTCCCATTGGAATTGTAAGAGTTTTATTGGCTAACATGATTGTCATATCAGTAGTTTCAATTGTAGCCGGTTCTATTTATTCTTTTATTTCTAAATAAAAATCATAAGATATAACATTCACTTCGGTGCCAAGATCGCATAAACCATAATTCGAGGTTTCCTTAAATATCCAGGGAAGAATAGGCTTACCCACATCTTTTACCTTTGTTTTACCTTCAACCAATACGGAAGTCTCTTTATCAAGTTCAACTATGTTACAATGTGCATACATAGCCATAATTCCTTCCTTGGTTACCTCTTCATCTTTGGTTTCATCCAGATGTTCCTCAACTTCTGGTATTCTTTCCTCTTCTTTCTTCTCCTGTACTACTTCGACTTGTTCATATTAGAAAATATGCTTCTGTGCAGTTTTAGGGAAAGGTATCCCATATATTGGTTCTAGGGAGGCCAGTGTTGCTTTAAATTCTCTTTCTTCTCAGGTTCGTGTGGTGGATCATACTTGACCAAACCCTCATTTGGATCTTTGATGTGTATTGTAAAATCTTTAACAACATGCAACACTAGATCTAAATCCAAATAAAGTTCTTTAGATAATTCTTTAACATGGACCTTTTTATTATAGTCATGAATACAATCATAATATATTTCTATGCCTCCTTCGCTTTCTAGACAAAAATTCCATGAAACTCTATGATCGTGAATTCTATTAAGTAAAGCCCAAGCTTTAGTTATGGGAAGATTCATAAAATGTCCTCTTGCGAAGAGTCTAATTCAATTTTATTAGGTTCAATTAAACCGCCATAAAAGATATGCAATACATACCATTCATGCAAATCATGATGAGGACATTCATTAAGTAAATCTTTAAATCTGATATAAGCTCTTACTAGTCCTTCATTAGGAAGGTTTCTCCAAGCCATTATAAGACGCCTGATTCCAAAATATTTTTGATAATGCATAATATTTTGCTAGAAACTCACTGGGTAATTTATCCCAAGTAGTAGTGGCTTCTAGGGTAGAGATCTATACCATGAGAGAGTTGTACTAGTCAAAGTCTGACTAAAAAGTTTAACCCTTACCTCGTTAGCGGTACATCCCGGTAATTGGAAAGTGCCACATATATCTTTGAAACATGCAATATGGCCATATGGATCAGGATCTTCTTCATCTCCAGTAAATTGCTTCTTATGTAGAATGCAAAGTAGTAGAGGATTTATTTCAAACTCCCCTGTCTTCTCATTGGAGTTGTCTCTTTTATAAATATCATAGGGCTTCCCAAAGTGGGGGAGTGGGTTAGCACTAGCCATATGCTCAAACTCCATCATGTTGGTGGAAAATTGTAACTCAAAACAAAACTTAGCAAGACAAAAATACATAAGCAAAAACTAAAAGACCCACAGCGCTTAGCTCCTCGGCAACAGCACCAGAAAATAGCTTGATGACTGCAAGTGCACAGATCATTTGTAGCTAGTTTCAAAATAAATATATCGATCCCATAGGGAGCAGGAGTCTGAAGTCTAACAACTCTTGAATTAAATACTACAATAGAAATGCTAAATAAAGTTCTAAGTAACAAGATAAAAGGCGAGTATTGTGTAAAAGGGTGTTTTTGGGTTTTTGGTATAAGAGAACAATAAGTAAAGTAAAACCACTGAACACAGAAAGTAAGTATCGCGTATGTAAAAGAGATTTGAAACTGCAATAGGGAGAAAGGTGTTCTCACGGAGTAGCGGATACACCTCTGGAATTATAAAGAATTAAGGTAAGGATTATTATCATGAACATTCTCAACTGTGTATGTGTGGGAGGAACTCCATATTTGGACAAATAGGCAGTAACCACTGCTCACATCATCCTCATAACCACATAAGGCAGTAATTGATATCAATCGAATTACTACCCTATTAAGTAACTTAATCCCGTAGGACATATCCCATGGCATGGATAGTGTTCCGTGAGTTTCCTCGGTTCCCAAGTTGGTACGTAAGGGGTGCCAACAACTTTATAGTCACTGTAAGTGCTAACACACCTCCATCTACCAACAAGTAGTTCCCTCCATCAAGTCCCCACAAGAGGAAAATATTGAGAGGTCGACTTCTCCCAACATCAAGATGAAGACAATCTAACACATGGTCACAGCGATGAATATCATAATAAACTTTATCTTATTTCAATCTCATACTTGGGTTTCTCCATCTCCCCAAGAACTAATGATCTACTCAGACATGGAGGCAATCAATATCATGACAATAACAATGGAATCTATCATAGATGAATAGTACTTGTATAAATCCACAACGAGTACGGAAATTACAAAAAGATCTAGACAAGATGTAGATGGGATGGATGGAGATGGTGGTGATGCAGTGGTTGATGATGAAGATCGACGCCTTAGCCTCCCGGATCTGCGCAGGGCGAAGATGGATCCCCAAGGGACAAGTTCCCCCTCCAGATGCTTTCCGGAGGTGAGGTTTCGGTGATTTCTGGTTGTTCTGTATGTCGCCTCTCTGATCCAGCTGCACGGGGTAAAACTATTTGAGGAGGCGGTGGTGGAGCCAACTATACGGCGGGAACTATACGGCCGGAAAATTATCCCCACCGTATAGTTGGTCGGTAAACCCTCTGGATGCCTCGATCGCTTCGGATTTTCTTCTGGTATTATTTATATTTCCCAAATAAGTGATTTACAATGTTTTTGACTCCTTTTCTCCCAAATACAACTTCTCCAAGAATTGTGTCCATTGTATACATCATATGTCTTGATCCTGGTGAAAATAGACATAAAATGTGTGTGCGGACACCGTAAAATACCAAGATCCTACAACTACAATGCAAAATAATAATATAAAACATGATGCAAATATGCACTCATCACCGCCAACGACGACCGGGATTTGGTTCCGGCACAATAGCTCGACGAAAAATTGCTAGTAGTGCTTGCTAAGACCACCACTTCTGCTCCGCCCACCCTAATCGATTCAGTTCCCGTAATTTCCTCGATATTATCGGTGCAAATTAGTCCTCAATGTCTGGTCGTAGCAGGTACACTGGCGAGGGTGGGGAATCGATCATGTTGTGGCCACATTCTCCTTCTCCTACCACGTCGGAAGTGCATGTAGCTCCTTCTCTTTGTACTATCGTTGAATTTGAAGTGTTGACATGGCATTTTAGACTAATTCCAATTTGGTTTATTGTGGTATTGTTACAGTGTGCTATGCTGGCCAATGATCCATGGTACATTGCATACCAAGATGAATCAACTCAATAGTCTAGACATAGGATGGATTTGGAGGAGATGGTTTCCAAGTTAGGTGATGAATTGGCCCATAAAATCCTGTTGATATTTGAGCTGAAGCGTACTGTCGAGGAAAAAATCAGAGCTTATTCACAAAGAGAAGTTGACACCTGAGGTTGATCTTTCTGTATCTGATCAAGTCGTAGAAAATATAAAACATGAACTTCAAGTGAAGAGGGGGAGAATAGTAGACTCATGTGGGCGGCTCTAGTAGTTGTCATCCGTGTCCTAGCAGTTACAGTATGCGGTTGTGGTGAAGGGTGGCACGTGTAATGATTAGTTGAATAGATAGCTAATTTAGAGAGTAGAATTGTTATTCAATAGATGGTTGTGAGTTCCTGCTAATTTAGTCACTTTACGGTCCCAAAGTTTTTGAGAGAATGCATTGCGGTGCCTGAGTTGCTTGCCATTGGATCTAGCGGTCCCAAAGTTGTCGAGATAATGCATTGCGGTACCTGAGTTGCTTGCCATTGGATCTAGCAGTCCCAAAGTTGTTGAGAGAATGCATTGCGGGACCCGAGTTGCTTGCCATTGGATCTAGCTGCCCATAGTTGGCATGCCAAATGCCTAGAGGGTCAAGTTGGGGCCTATCGGTTTTGAATGTCCAGTCGTTGCCATCGTGGCTACCATGTAGAATTGCAGCGTTCGTGGTAGCATCCATTCCCCATTCCAAATTAGTGGATGAGATTGTCAATCCAAGTTAGTTGACTCAAATTCCTCAAGATACAATCGAATCTAGACAAATCTAAATCAAGTAATTTGGGTCTGAGGGAGTACTACTTAGGAATCAGCTTTAGAGCATATCCACCGTCCTGACTGCTCAAATACATATCAATTTTGATTCAAATCATAAATATTTCGATCAAATTTATACAAGCCCACCGGAGATTGTCAAAGCAAGTACTACTACTTATGAATCAGCTTTAGAGCATATCCACCGGTCTCACGGCTCAAATACATGTCAAATTTATTCAAATCATACATATATTTTAAGTCACGGAATTTTGGTTCAAATTGGGCTTAAATTTGTCCCAATTTTAAGTGGATGGTGAGCTAGCCGCCCTCCCCACCATATGCGTGCTCTAAGAAGTACGGGAAAAGTGCTCCCATCTGGCCTTCACTATCGAAGTGCACCTCAACGTGCCAGCCGCGGTCGCGGCCTGCCTCCCACAGCTTCGTTTCATGAGGCCTTGATCTGCGCCATCGCAGTGATGTTGCGGATTGATGGCTTCAATCGTCTTCGCATCGATGACCACTATCGGCACCAGAACCATCAATGTTGCGGATGATGGCTTCAATCGTCTTCACATCAATGACCGCTGTCAGCATCACAGCCGTAGATGTTGCGGATGATGGCTTCCATCGGTGTCTTTCATCGATGGCGACTATCGGCACCACCGCTGTCGCACTGATGTTGCGGATGATGGCTTCCATCGGTGTATTTCATCGCCAGGACAATGAGCACTAGAATCGTGTCCAGCATCATCTTTCCACTCGTTTTTACCTTCTTCGGGCAGCAAAATGACTGACCCGGCAGTCATGTTTCTAACCTTGCGGCGCTTCCTATCAAAGAAATAGGACTGTTGCATAACTGCCCAGTATCTACAGAGTAAATGAAAGAAAAATTACAATCTAGCACAAACATGCGAACCCCAAGAGACTTTTGCTTACCGAGAGCTAATTGGGTTCGAGCGACCACCTTGTCCAATAATAGAAGGGCGACTCCTAGTTGCAGCAGCTTACACATCCAGTACATCACAATTCAGCTCAAACATGCAATCTGAAGCATACCTTTTCATCAACCCAAATTAGCTGAATGTCACACGTTAGAGGAACCATGATGCCACGTTCATCCATGAAGCTGAACTTTGCAGTCTGCTTTGGCCATAATTCATAATGATTATGCAGAGCAGCAACCATACCAGATATAGTGCAGATCTGCGCAGGCGCTTCTTCCATCGTGATACAATGGTGTCCATACCACTTGACCTTATAGTCGTACCTGAAGAGGACTACCGTAACCAGGTAAGGGTGGTCCGTGGAGATCCCACTTGATAGAAAACTGTGGAAAAAATATGTTTGTCAGCGTTGGGCTAACAAACAATTTTAGGTTTAGTAGCCAGTTAGGAGTTATAATTAGTGCGGATAGCAAAGAGAAGGGTAGATCACCCGCTTGTAGCCAGAACTTCTTCTTCCTTGGTAGCAGGATCTGCCATCCTCCGAGCTGTTCGGCTCGTCGGCGGCGGAGGCGGGCTAGAGCCTCGCAACGGCGGCTACGACATGCGCCATTGGAGCTCAGGATCAGCGGCTGGGCACAGCAACTGGGCGCAGCAACTTGGTGCCAGAAGTCAAATGACTGAAGGAATCGTCCTGCTTGGAGGGTGGATTCCGACGCCGCCGGTGTTAGGGGAAAGGTGGGAATGGATTTTTGAAATTGTCAACGCATCCAATACACTTAGTTCCTCGATTTGCCTAAGAGGTTGCCATGTTGGCACTCGCGTCACGGCTAGATGACCGACATGAGGGTCCCGACCGTCAACTTCATGGGGTAGTTTCACAGAATGTTTGAATTTGGCAGGGGTGAGATGAGTTTGCATCGAAATGGCCCCTCTCGGTAGTTGGCAGCCCAATATTTCGAAACGCAGCAATTTCAGGCAACTTAGGTACCGCGGTGCACTGGCCCGGGAACTTTGGCACCATAGACGAACAGGCCCTGCACGCCGTTCTAGCAGCCGCGCTTAGATCCATGCCGCTGCAAGTCGTTCCAACCCCGACGCGTAGGTCCGTGCTGTCGCATGCTGTTCCAACCTCCATGCTTAGGTGCGCGCCTCCGCACGCCGTTCGGACCGCCACGCTTACATCAACGCCGCCACACGCTGTTCGGACTATCGCGCCGCCGAATGTCGATAGGAGGGGAGGAAGATGCGGGTGGTATACGTGCGGCAGGGAAAGGGACGGAGAGACATCTAGCCTGTCGGGCTCTCCTCTCCGTAGCCCAATAGGAGAGAGATACCTCTAGCCCATCGGATCATGATGTATCCAAAGGTGGTTGGCCAAGATCCGTGTGACATACATCTCGACCAATCAGAGCGTAGCAAGACTGAGCGCTAGTTGATGCGGCTGGTATACATGCGTCAGGGAAAGGGAAGGAGAGACATCCATCCTATCAGGCTCTCCTCGCTGTACAACGTTAGGTACACCCATCGGGAGAGAGAGACCTCCAGCCCGTCGGATCATGATGTATCCAACGGTGGTTGGCCAAGATCCGTGTGACATACATCTCTACCAATCAGAGCGCTGGCCAAACTGAGACATGAGAGAGGGGAAAACTGAGGAAAACTTTAGCGGAACGGTAAAACTAAGGAAAACTTTAGCCGCAGGGGAAAACTAAAGAAAATTTTAGCGGGAGGGAAAAACTGAGAAGAGATAAGGAAAACAAGGGCGCTCAGATAAAAAATGACTACGGGAAATTCATGCTTTTGCCATAACAAATGGAAAATGTGTTATTTTTTGAACAAAATAATCCATCTTGGCTGACATTATATTGTTTGCAACTCAAAGATACACAAGTCTGCCAAATTTGGCCTCATTTAGACAACGTATGTTTTGGGATGGGTTATCTTGGAGGTTAACTGAGTAGAAAGCCATGCATTTTCATATCTAGTTGCTCATTCCAAGAAGGATTTAAGAAGTGGTTTAGGGGAGATTTCCATTTCTCTTTATTTTCTTCTCCTTTATTATTCATTATAGGTTGTAGGTAACATAACAAGGCTCGATGTGAAGGTTGCACTATGTTTTGACTTCTTTTTTGAATTAAACTAACCCTAAAACCATTTATTTTAATTTAATCACTTAGAAAAAGAAAAATGTGGATGATTACAAGTAAATCCAAAATTTCCAATTTCAAATGGTAAATCAATCCAGGATACACAAGTGTGCCTGATTTGGGACCAATTGGTCAACGTTTGTTATGGTTTAAGCCATGAACTAGCTACACCCCATGTGTTGACCACATGTCGAGGGAAAAACTAAGCAGTGCTAAGCAACTAGGTGGATGACAATAGAAACTTGCAATAACACATACATTATGGTGTTATCCAACATACAAACTTAGGAGCGTCACAAACATTGACAGTAGTTCAATTTCAATACAAACATTGACAGTAGTTCAAATCCATCATACAAATTCAAATTAATAATTAAAATTGATTTTTTCTTGCTCCTAGTGTTTTTCACTCGAATATTCTCGGAGTTCACCACCTTGCTCCGGGTGATCCTAGCTAGAATATTCTTAGAGTCCACCATTGGATTCTTCCATTTGTTCCCTTTGTTGTTTTTCTCTCCATCAAATGAATCAAGTGATGTACTCTATCGTACAATTTATTCAACCCCATTTTGATTCATTGGTTCATACGATTCAAAATGCATTGGCATCAGTTCTTCAATATCCTCTTGTGTAATTCCTTTTACTTTTGAACTCTGCTTCCAATTAATAAATTGCTTCAATCTCCCATGCATTTGGTGCAATCTCCCCTTCATGTGGTTCAATCTCCTCTCGATCCATTGGTTCATTATCCCCTGCATTTGTTCCAATCTCCCCTTCATTTGGTTCAATCTCCTCTCAATACATTGGTTCAATCTGCCCTACATATGGTTCAATCTCCCATGCATTTGGTTCAATCTCCTCTCGATCGATTGGTTCAATCTGCAATGTATCCATTGCTTCATTATCTTCTTGTTCAGATACTTCATTCTCATCTGCATTTGCTGCTCCAGCCTGATAATCCATTCCATAAGCTGGGTTCACTGCATTTTTACAAAGCTTAGAAATGTTCCCTAGGATCCTACAATGTTTGCACTTACATCGTCGAGGTGGTGCACCACCCTCTGCACTATCTCTCATCCTATTCTTCCTTGGCCTACCTGCTGGTCTAGTAAAAACTGGAGCGTATAGCTTCAAGCCTGGATTCACTTCCATCCATTGGTCTTTTCCCCACAAGGTTGGAACATTTTGAGCATATGCTGCCCTAAATTTGGCAACAAAGAAATACTCTTACACGTGCTGATCAACTTCACCCTCTTCACATCCTAGAACACCCATGAAAAACAATGCATGTATGCAGGGTTTCCCACGAAGCTGCCATTGCCTGCACTAGCATGTACTATTAGCCAAACGCACTGGATACCTCCGTTGCCTATATTTACTGTTAGTGTATGTTACCTTAGCCTCCATTCCTTTTCTAATGCACTTCATCTTCAATTGTTTTGCCCTGGCATGCAAACCCTTAATCAAAGATGGGAGGATGAGATGGCCAGCATATACTGTTGATGCAATTCTTTGACGCAAGATCTTTATCATGATCATCTGCCTAATCTTATCAAATATTTTCCACAACATAAGCCCTTTCAATGACTTGACCTTTGCATTGAAACTCTCTGCAAAGGTTACATGTCACATAGTCTACCTTGCTAATTTCATTGAATTGGCTTCTTGACCACACCATTCCATGATGTGCATCCATGTACTCCTTCACTGCAGGTTTTTGTTTATACAACACTTCCAAATGATATAGATGCTTCCTCAAACTGCATGTGTATGAAGCTGGCCATAGGTTGTTAGTATAAACTTTACCCTTGAATTTCTTTGTAAAATTCTGCACTAAGTGTTGCATGCATTCCCTATGCTCCACTCCGGGGAATATTGCTTCTCCAACTTTCTCCAAACCTTTGCAAGCGTCCGTGTGGATAGTAAGTCCTGGTGGATGACCTATAAGGTCACGCAAATTCTCCAGAAACCAAGTCCAACTTTCCTCTGACTCAATCTCCAAAACTCCAAAAGCAATAGGGAACATCCAATTGTGGCCATCAACTACAGTAGAAGCTACTAGTTGTCCTTTAAATCTACCATGAAGAGTTGTTGCATGCATGGCTAAATAAGGTTTGCAACCATCTAGAAACCCTTGCCAGCAAGCTTTGAAACAAACAAAAGCCCTTCTAAAGCACTCCTTTTGCATTGTCTTCCCTCTTATTTTGTACTGAACGGTATGCATGTCTATCTGTACAACACTTTCTGGACTCGCCATCTCCACTTCAGCTTTGAAGCTGTAAAGCAACTAAAAACTTTCATTCCATGGACCATTGATCCTATCAAGAGCCATTTCCTTTGCATAGAACATCCTCATGTAAGGTATTGTAATATTAAAATTTTCAGAAACTTTTTTTATGAGCGTTGTTGCACCAAGTGATGGGTTCGCTCTCATCCAATCCATTATTGCATCTGCCAATCACCTAGTCTTTGCTAGATTTGTTTTGTCCTTTGGCTATCCCCCTTGCGGTGGACAAGAATGTTTGAACCGGTTACCTTTTATCTAAAACATAATGAAAATTTTAGGTACAGTTAACAAATTCTACACAATGATCTAAAATACACAAATGGTTGTAATACCTGAACCAAACTTCTCCTAAGCATAGTGGATGCATGCATCCTCCACCTACACCTCTTGTATGGGCACTTCACTGTGAACCTTGCTGGCTCACTCTTAATAACAATGTAATCATTATTGGTGCAGATGCAATATGTAGTAAGGGCATTACGACAGTCCTGCATCGTTTCAAATATGGTGCCTTCTAAAATCTTAGGATCGTTCCTGTCCCACTCAATTACTGGCAAGTCCTCACCATCGTACTCGGTTAAAATGAGACTGTCATTGTTCTCCTCGTTCTCTTCTTCATCAGTGTCATCAAATCTGGCACCGTGGGCCAATTCCTCTGTGTATTGATCCTCTAGTGTATGTTTACTGAATCTATCTACCAATTCAAGAAACATCAACTGATCACCTGATGATGCCCGACCACCTGATGATGCCTGACCACCTGATGATGCTTTAGCCCTCTTTCCCGTTTGTTCAACTTTAGGTTGCACATGGAGATGAATTTGACCAAAATGTTTGGCAGCATTCAAATAGAAAAGCATTACAAGATCAGCTTCGCTAGTTAGTGGGAGCAATCTTTGCTCACTAATGTTGAAATATTGCAAATCAACTGAATCTCCATTGCTCTAGGGAAATTTAGAATATATTTCATCTTTCAAATCTCTGAGAGTTATGGAGGTTGCAACCACTACTCGGAATTAAAATCCAGAGAGATACCATTCACAACCACGAATTACGCTAGTATCTAGTTTAACCGCCAGCCGAAATACCAGCACTGGATCAGTCCTATTCGAAAAGCAAGGCAGTTAGCTGAGCACCGGCAATTCGTGCTCAATTCCTACCTATAATCAATCCACAAAGGGAAACAATACTTACCCAGATGGAATCCATGCATTAGATCCCTCCGATTCCACCCAAACTTCTCTGCGCTCGACGAGGAGGACCGGTACACCCGCCGAGATCGCATACTGTTCCATGAAAGGGGTAGATCTAGCGGGGGAGGAAGCGGAGTGGGCTCTCAGGTAGGAGGGCACGACAACGGGGGAGCAGAGTGGAGGGGCGGTGTGGGAGCTATTCTAGGCTCAGAGCAAGAATGGCCAGTCTGAAGTGTCTCCATGCATCCCCACCCTTCACCACGTATGCAAGACCCGTCCTAACACGGCCCCACCCTTCACCATGTATGCAGGACCCATCCCAACGCGGCACCACCCGTCAGCATGTAACAGTTAAGACGACATAACATAACACTAAACACAGGACCCGCCCCAATGCGATCCCACCTATCAGCATGTAACGGTTAAGTATTTTACCTGACGGCATCTCCCTGTCCGAGCGCATGTGAGGGTTTCGGAATGGAGGGAGGGGAAAAGTGAGGAAAAACTAAGCGGCTGGGGAAAACTGAGTACAACTAACGAACCAGGGGCACGAAAATAGAAATCCTTATAATTTTATGTAGTGATGATATGGCAGACGTCTATTATCTCACGTGCAACTTACTAGTTATATATAGTGTACAAATAACTTAACTTCGAATATTGAGCGTTGGATCAAGACTCTCAAATCCCAATATTGTCAGTCACTGGATCTTCTTTTCCATTTTAGCATCTAAAAGATACTACTTTTGATAGTATTTAGCACAATGTATGCATATTACTACTCCAAGTTACTTACCACTCTGACTAGCCTTAGAGCATCTCTAGCATGGAAACAAATAGCGTGCTATTTCACGCTATTTAGCGTGATATAGCGTATTTGAATAGTCAACACTATTTTTTCAAGATTTTTCTTGCTATTGTGCTATTTTTTAAATATCTTGCTATATCGTGCTAAAACATCATATCATTAGCGCTATTTCAAGTATAAGACGTTATTTTTTGTTGGCGGGTGTGGAGTAAGATAGCATATGATTAATGTGTCGAGTAAGCAAACATACGATGAAAATTCTGATGGTTAAACTTAAGTTATCACGTCAAGCCACCGCCATCGCCTGCAGCACCCGGTGTTGTACCTAGATTCAGCCCTATCGGTTCTCCTCCAACTTGGATAACAACGAAATTTATTATGGATGTACAAGTATTACTCTAGGCAATTCATTAGATGCTGAAATCCTTTATATTCATAATATACCTATTATATTTTTTAATTTTTACAAGACGTTGTTTTGTAAAGTAGCGTATTATTAGCATGCTATAACTTTCATATCGTTTGTAGTAAAGCCACACTAAATTAAATAGCACACTAGTATTTTTTCCTTGATCTCTAGTGGCTTCTATAAATTTGGTAGTCTCTTAGATCATCTCTAGTGGCTTGTCTACATTTGGTAGTCTACATCTTCACATAGATAATGGTGTAAAAAATATTCCTTTTTACACGACTTTAGTTTTCTAGTGGATAGTCTAAATTTGATAGTCTATATGTCCATCTACACACAAATAGTACAACAAATGCTCTGATTTAGCACGGGAGCGAGCTCACGAGCGACCAACATTGCTTTTAGAAAAGGTGGCTCGGTTGTCCAAATATGGACAAAGAGTAGCTAGTTTGGAGGATGTCTAAATTTTATACCACCAGATAGACAAGCCACTGGAGACATTTTTTGGTCCGTGGTGGTCTATATTTTTCTTAGACCACCGGATACACTAGCCACTAGAGATGCTCTTAGGCTAGTCATAGTGGGTACTAATAACTTACTAGTTCATGTTACTACCTTCATGTGTCTACATAATTAAGCCGAAGGCACAAATCCTATTTTTGCAAAAATGGCTCCGGAAATACTCCATACCTATAAAGGCTAGGACATTATAGTAAACTATTTTTTCTAGTCATTGTACTATAGTTACTCCTAGGATATGATATTATTATTCTATATCTTTTGAACTGTATAGTGATAGCTGTGAGATTCGACACATTTTAGATGGCTTTTATTGATGGTTTTCTCCCGGATTTGATCATTTTCTAGCCTTACCTAACACTAACACTTCAGTAGTAAACAAAACTTGGTTTTTAATGTGTGTTTTTAGGTTCTGAATGTCAACACAAGGTTTTAACTAGAGAAACACAATATTCTGGAGAAAACAAGCAAGTCTCTCTTTGGAAGCACTTTAGAGGAGAACACAGAAGCTTTAACGAGCAACTATATGGAAGGAATATTTTTTCGACCGTATAGTTCCCACCGTATAGTTGCCGCCGCCCCTGTCTTCTAAAAAGGGACAACTTCCGTGAAGGGAATAAGGACGAATACACAATGCAACAGCCGCCACACCATCCAGAAGGGAGAAAGAACAGATCCGGAGAAGAAGGAGAAGATGTTCTTCATCTTGCTTCACGAACTTCAACCTCCTAGCCAATACACCTCCATAGCCACTACTTGTACTTGAGAGAGAGAGAGAGGGATCTCCACCTTGCAAGACAAGGGTTTGAGATTGTTTCTTCCCATATTGAATTGTGTTAGACATTTTTTTATTCTTATTGTAGATCTCCACGGTAATACCAAGACGAATTCCCTTTATTTGATTCTATTGATGAACCGTTCTTCTCTCATGTGTGAGTAATTCCCTTGGGCGTGGGAGATGTAGGGGATTGGTGAGATGTGATGTGCCTTCATATATTTTCCATTATTTTGTGATTGATTCTAATTACTATATTATGTGTGCTTGACTATATGTGGGATGCCTAATGCTTGTTGTCCAATTAAGGGCTCAGACAACATGATGCTTTGTTCTACATAGATTAGATCTTGTTCACTAGTAGACCATCGACTCCCGAGTGACACGGGGAAATCATTGGAAAACTAGTATACTCGAGGATACCGAGGAACCACTGTGCTTATTGCATTAGTCCGATCCAAGGAGCTTAATCTCTAAGTGACCCGAAGGGTCTTAATCGTCTAATGTCTGACCATGGTTTTGGTAACAGGCTAGTAGGAGTATTGAAGTTGGGATGAAATCTACAAAGAGGAGGTCCGGCTAATTATGGGCTGCTCGCCTACACATATACTTATAAGATTATAATTGTTACATTTATCATTCATCCACCTGGCATAGTCACTATCACCACGAACTGAATCTCCCCACGCCTTCTTTTGCCATCTGCAGGAAACAACAAACAACCAAGTTGTTCTTTACTTTTATGCTTTATATTTCTGAAGTTTAAATTTTAATTCTATTTAAATACATCTCATTTAATCAAAACTCATTCCTACTTCAACACTTGGAGCCAATTCACTCGAAGACCTATGACAACTTCAGGTGTGACAGAGACTTCATCCATAAACACTTACCTTTGGGCTCCCTATGGGATCGATATATATACTTCAAAACTAGCTACAAACGATCTATGCACTTGCAGACATCATATAGCCAAATTCAATATCCCAGAGCGGAAAATTCTCTCGCCTCACCTCAACCAAAATATTTCGATTGGTCACGCCCCATGTTTTAGCTGTACGGAATTCCTTTTCTACCCCTGATAATGGCCTAACTAATAATGTCGGGGTGTGGGTATGGTTCGTAATCCTCCCGGTCCCCACAACTCTAAAGCTGGGTAGTCCACCTTCTACTGACACCATTTCCCCATAGCACTACGAAAAACCCTAACCCCTATCTCACCTCTGGCTCCTACACCACCCGACCGGAGCATCCCCGCCGTGCTTTGCCGGCCTACATGCCACCCAACCCCTATCTCATCTCTAGCTCCTGCACCACCGCACCGGAACATCACCACCATACTTCGCCTTCCCACACTCCACCGCAAACCCCCTATCCCACCTCCGGCTCCTGCACCACCGCACTTTGCCGGCCTACACATAGTACCTCGATACCATATACTCCTCACCAATCTACCGCATCAGTCGACGTCTACCTTACCGAACCTATTTTGCTAACACCCTCTTCCATACAACCTTGTTAGTTTTCCGTCTCCCTCATCCATAGCACCTGACCTGCTTCACTTATGCCGGTGTGCGCTGCATTAGATCTGCTTCGTGGACTGAACAGTCCACTACACCAGATCTACTTCACCAATGCTCTTGTGCAGCCCCTAGAATCCATAATTAGTCATAACAGATCTGCTTCATCGGTGATGCCATGCACTGCACTAGATCTCCTTCGCCGGCCATCTTGTCACGCAAGCCAGACCCATCAACAACCTCCACAGATCTGCTTCATCAATGTCGCGGAGATCTATCTACTTCAGCGCGACTCACCACTACCGGGTACCCTCAGTGTCCTTGATGTGACCTGCAAAGATGCCTTGTATGCGTAGACAACGTCGTGACCTAGGTAAACTAGATCTGCTTGTTCATTTCAATATAGCAGGTATAAGCCTGCGACAATAAACTGCATTTCTATATTGGTGGTAAATTTCTACCTCAATACTTTCTTAATTGATATCCCACTCTCCCTTGATAAATTTGGTTTATTTATCTAGGCGTTAAACTACTCCTTCTATTTCAAGGTATAAGGTGTCCTTGTTCTGCGTGTTTTTTCTTTAACCAACAATTACTCTTATTATATATAAACAATTTTGGTAGTACAAAACTGACATCATTAGAGTTCATTAGTATTATGCAGTTCATGGAAAATGTTAATTCACTAAACATCTATAGCTGCCTACATGTTCTACAAATTTGCAAGTTATGTCACATAATGTGCATTTGCTTTGTCCGTTGCTACAATACTGACTACATGTAATTTTAGAGTTCACTGGTAGTTTTAAGCCAATGAACATGTAGGTTAACATTCCCTGCTCTAAAAGTTCAGAATTTATGCCATTTTAATTTTAATCTAGTTGTACTAAGCAACCAGAGAACTGCCTTCTCTTATGTAATTCATCGCAAAATTTATGTTATTGAACTTATTAGTTTTGCATTCCCTCTGCAATTTATGCCATTATTATTTATTTCAATTAAGCTATGACAGTAGCTCCTGCCTATTTTGTACTACTCCCTCCATTTCAAAATATAAGATGTTTTAGCTTTGTGAAAGTAGTGTATATAGACACCAATTAGTGTGTAGGTTTACTCCAAATCTACATGAACCTACACACAAAAATTGGTATAGATACACTTATTTCACAAAGCTAAATCATCTTATATTTTGAAACAGAGGGAGTAAATTCATTCCGTAAAATAAGGCCTGTACTTTTTTAAAGGCAAACAATGATATCTTTGACCAAGCTCAAAGAAAATTTATTAAGGGTTGATTTGGGGCATTTGCGTCTATGAAAATATATGCCCCGGTGTCTCGAATGGCATTGGTTTCACATTGTAGATGTTCCTGGTATGTTTTACAAACTTGGTCGAATTTTGCGTCGATTGACTTGCAAAATATTATATGCCTTATTTACTTTGGATTGGATGTAGTATTACATCGCAAGTTTTAAGGCACTTAACATGGTTATTTGCATGCCCTGCTATATAAATTCTAGTTTCTCAATTATAATTTCTATAGCAGCAGTATCTACCTTCTATTATGTAGTTCATGGCATTTTAAGTCACTTCACATATGGGTTTGCATTCCGTCCTCTATAAGTTCACGAGGTATACCATTGTAATGTCTATGTTGTTCGTTCAAATGTTAGTACAGTAACTGCCTGCTCTATAGATCGTGACAAATTTTATGGCACTTTTCATATTTGTTTGCAATCCCATTTCACAAGTTAAATCATTGTAATTTCTCTCATGTTCATGCTAAGGAGTGATTGTAACTGCATTCTATTTTGTCACCATGGAAAAATTTATGTCATTTAAATGTTTGTTTATATTCCGCCATTCCCTACTCTACATGTTAACATATGATTATACTATAATGTTGATCTAGTTCTTTGTAAACAACAACAGCCACTATCTGATATTATTTCCTCTCATAGGCAACACGGAGAATCGTAGAGTGAATTTCCCCTACAATCTTGCAAGTACCTATTGCTGAATGCAAACCTGTTTTATGTGAATGAGTGGCCTAAACCTATATGTAGAGGAGAAACAATAAAGTAGATGGATCATCTATCCAAGCACTGGATGTGGTGGATGTCTTCAAAGAACGAACTGACAACAAGATATCCTCCAACGGGACTACACAAAGAGAAATAGTAAGTCTCTTGTTTTTATTAAGATGTGCTTAGTGTCAGATGCTTGTTTGTACGAGGCACCACATGATTCAGCTAATGATTAGAAAAAGATTGACCTTAAACAACACTAGACAAAAACCAAACGTAAATCCCTCGATTTATAATTCAATGTGCTCACTTGATTTTGGTGATAATTTATTATTTCTAGATTTGACTCATGTTTATCTATCTATCTATCTATACATTATCTAAACCATGATTAGGTGGTGGTGATTTAAGTATATCAACTTTTATGCTATATTTTCCTCCTATGTAATAAAGACCAAATGTAAATCTCTTGATTTATAATTCAACTTTCTTACTCAATCATCGTGATGTTATATTCTTTGATATATTTGAATCATCATAATATCTATCTATCCATCTATATATATGTGTCAACTAGACTATGATTAGGTGGTGGTAATTTAAGTATATCTACTTTTATGCTAATTTATAGTCTATTAAGGTATTTTCTGCTATATTTAAGAGTTTGTATGCACTCTGGAGGTAGTCACGTTGTCTAGTGTTGGCACCACATGAGTTGGCCAATGATTAGAACAAGATGACCTTTAATAATACTGCACAAAGACCAAATATAAATCCCTTGAATTATAATTCAATTTTCTCAATAATGGTGGAGATCTCTTTTTGCTATATTTTACTGATGATCATCTATCTATCTATATATACATTAACTAGACCATGACTAGGTGATGGTGATTGAAGTATATCCACTTTTATGCTAATTTATATTCTATCATAATATTAGAGATTTCCACCATGATTGAGCTTATATGCACTCTAGAAGTAGTAACATAGTCTAGTGTTATATCTATGAGACTAGTATAAATTACTTAGTCTTGGGGGGGACTAACTTGGACTAGTAAAAATGCATAGAATACTAGTCCAGGTTACTCTACGAACACTAAAGGGGGTCTAGAAATATTCGTTTCACAAAACCCATAACATCTTATATTTTGAAATGGAGGGAGTTCTAGCTAGACTACTCATAGTGAGATTATCATAGCCAGTATCATCTAAAATGATACCCAGTTACTATATATATATGTACTATAACCATCTTAATATGATCTAGAAGTCTATCATGCACCTACTGTTTGATTGCTTAATTCGTTACGTTAATAGCTACTCTACATGATGCACATATAAATTCTATTGCCAATTTGATTCTTTAGTTTGCTCATGATTTAAGCAATGTAATGATTTTCTTAACTTAAATAACGGCAATTTCTGTGAGAATACAATGTTTGATTAATAATAAAGAAGAGACGTTGTGCATATGTTCTGACTCATGTCTGCTGGATTTCATCTGTATATGATCATATGATCTTGCGAGTTTAATATTAGCCACCACATGGTTCAATTGGTTATGGTTCATGTGCATTTTTAGTTGACTTGTGATTACAACAATGCGATATTCTATTGTGGTTGCTATGGATATAATGTGGATAATAGAGCTCGTACACCTTTACTTGACATTATATATGTTGGATATCTTATTTTCAAATAACCTAGCAATTTATATGATGCACACGGAGTATGATTTCTCCATTTCCTATATACCTACTCTACATGGTGCACAAAGTGCTTCTATCAAAAGAATGTCACATTCTGCTTAATTTGATATGCCACTTCATACCAGACATACATTGTTTAAATACTTCATTAACCTTGTAAGGTGCACAATGTATCATTTTCTTGTTTATGTACTATATTTTCTTACCTAGTTATATGTACAATGATACTGTCAGTAGATGAAAATACAATAGTTGTAGGCATTACAAATAAGGTTTGTACTAGTTTTTGGCTGCATCCAACTATTGTTTTGGCAGCAAATGAATCATCTCTTAGTTTCTCTTCTTTTTTATTTGTAGGCCTGATGATCAAAATATTTGAATAATCTAGCTATTGAAAAGAAATGGTTGATATCTTTTTTCTCTAAAATGATGTTGGTAGTCTATTTAAGACACCCTTGATCTATTGCTTGTTTTTCCAGGGTACTATCATAGTTTCCCGATGATTAAAACAATGCCACCTTCAGTGGTTGGAGGTCCAACCATAAGTTTTTGAACTGCACACTTATCTAGCTAGTTCATACTATAGACCCTTTTTAAATGCTATTTTTTTAGGTTAATGCTTTGTTGTCCTGAACCAGTTCTAAGAAGCTGAAGGAATCTCACGCACCTCTATTTGTTATATTTTCTATATTTCCGTTATGCAGTGATATGATTAGTTTATGAGGGAAAGAGTCGAGTTGCTTGATTACCTACATTCATTTCCTATGACACTCCCGGGATTAGGGCTAGACAAATCCCAGACCTCTGTTAGATATAAGCCTAACCTAAATCTCAGAAGCGTACAGAGAGAGAATTGATAACATTACAGTGACCCTACGATACAAAAGTTATTACAGCAAGCTCATAACTTAGCAAAGAACCAAATTATTACATGCAGAGGTCACTGGCCACAAACATCAAACAACGAAAGGCAAATTATGCTATTAAGTATACCAAACTTAACAAATGGCCTAAGAGGCCTGAAGCATGATGATGACGTCCCATTCCATAGATTCCAGATTGCTGACCAGGAACCCCAAACTACTCGTCGATGTTGATGCCGTAACAAACTCATCTTCTATGGTAACACTTACTTGCTGCAAAAGTATCACAAAGCAAGGCTGAGTACAGGGTGTACTCCGCAAGACTTATGGCTGGTGGGTTATTTTGCATAAAGCTATCTTTCTTTGTAAAAGAGGTAGAAGAAGCTCGAGTAAGTAGAAGATTTGAAAAGGGATAAGAAAACGATATATCTAGCTTTGATCTTCTTTTGATATCCACCAAATATTTATCAGCTGAACCTACCAACTAGGATCACCCCCTCGATCCCTAAGGAAGCATCCTTAAGCACACCTCACTTCTCTTGTCAAGTTTTACGATTAGGTTATTCTTCTCTATGATCTTAGAATCTATTACCAAGTTGTCCATAACTGTGAACACGGCTTTTCGAAAAGATTAATACCCTGCAGGGGTGCACAAATTTACCCACACGTACCAACCGATTCTTAGTGCCAGATCATTAGCCCTCTTCCTTGGACGGCCGATAGAGAGTGGTTGACCACGGCCTTTACCTTGCTTTCTCTGAGACCATGAATGATGCCCTAAGGAGATGCCACTGTAACGGGTCAAGTCCCGAAGTCGGTCCCTAGAGATGTGCGTAGGGTTCAAGATTACGGAGGCCGTGCCTCTCTTATTCCCGGCCACGCTTACCTACCTGTATGAATGCATCTCCTCCACCGCCTTCGAGAACAACCAGAATGCATATGTCGAATGGAACGCCCGAACTATGTGACTCATGGAATCTACTAGGCAAGTTAGTTGGTCGAGGGGGTTTCCAGGCCCCTGTGTGGTTGTACGCTCGTCTTGGTTCAAGAGGCAAGAACTAAGATCCTAGTGATGGAAGTATGGGACTACAAAAACCACAACCCGACGTGGCCTCCCATACAAGGCTTAGCATGTTTAACTTTCATCTTTGATCATACAACATCATCATGTCCAACTAGGTTCATTCGTAGCTCTGATTCATCAACCAGATGGACCAGTGGTAACAACTAAGCTTGGCTAAGCACAACAGATATAATAGCTCTAGCGAAGCTCATAAGCAAAAACCTAGTTATGCTAGGAGCAGTGGGTCAGGGAATATAGGCCACAAAGGGGAACATGCAATAGATAGGATTACTCTATCTATAAAAGACTTTAGAATCGTATGCACATGGCAAGAATTAAATACTTTGAAAGCATAGGATTTTATCATGTGTGGGGCTTTGCTTGCCTTTGCCTGTTGATACTCAGATATAGAACTTTAGGTTCATCTTATTGGCATCAATCGTCATTATCCTTCGATGGTGTTGATCTCGATCTTCAAACTTGGACTCGATACTGATGCTCACATCAACTCCGAGGTCTACCGAGAAGAAGCACAAACACCGAAAAGGAAAGAAACAATCAACACATGGCATCGATGCAATGCTCAAGCAAGGATAATGATATGACAAGTTAAATTGTATTGAAATGTAACCCTATAGCATGCTTGGCAATTTAAACGGGGTCCGAGGGGTCCAAACCCTAATTCAGAGAAACCCCGGATGCATATGAGAGGGGTTATTTGGTTCTCCTAATTAAACTTTTCATGTAAGTTACTGAACAATGCATGAGTACGAGTCTATTGTGTAGATCTCATTTTTTGAACATTTTGATATATTATACATATTTTTCTGATTTAAAATGAATTAGTTATGATTTTTCTCATTTTTAATTCATTTTAAATCATTTTTAAAACAATTAATGATATTTTGGATAATATTAAATTATTTTCCATCTGGTCCCACCTGTCAGCATTTTATTAATTACAGAAATTATTTTCTGAAAAGGTTAAAATCCTGACAGATAGGGCCCACGGGGTATTTATATATATTCCAGAAAACAAAAAAACAAAAAATAAAAACAAAAAGGGATCATTGCATCACGCTGATGTCATGTCAGCGACGCCATTGCTCCAGATCGAGTGTAACATCCCAAAACATAATCCAAAGTTAATCAAGATCAAAACTAACCAATTTAGGGTTAACAAAAACTTCTCCATTTAAAATAATTAAGCATTCCTATGTGTGCATTTAAATTAGGATTTGTTTTGAATTGCCATGTTTGAGTGATCCATTGGTTGTAAAATGATTCTAAGGTGAATTAAACATCATCTAGCTCATTCCCGAACAAATCCCAAGGAAAAAGAAATAAAAAAGAATAAAATAAGCAAATGGTCACTTTTGCCATTTTAATCATCTAGCCTACTTTGGCTATTCCTAGAACTCAAATCTTAACAGAAATAATTGTGGATCTTTGCACCCCTTGCTAGTACAAGTAGTGAAGTACCAAGGCCCACTTTGTTTCATCCCAAAAACTTTCAAACACTAAATTTAAATGGCAATTGAAAATTGAATGTAGTTCATATGTATAGTTCCCACTTTCTAAAAAACCAGTCAAATGAATTCCATTTAACAAATCCTAGCAACCATAGTCCACCAAGCATCAGATCAAAGCATCCACCAAAAATCTCCCAAAAATTCCAATTTTTTTCTCAAGCGGCCATTGTGTTGAACAGGTGGCAGGCAGAGATCAAACTGCCTAACTAACACTATTGCTAGTTAAGCCCTTGCCCCCCATTTGACCCTCTCTACTCTCCTCTGTCCCCCTGAGTCCAACCAAGCCATCAACCAGCCTCCCCCTTCCCCGCAGCACCAGTGCAGCACCACCCAAATGAGGTCACCGCCGGCCAGACGCGGGCAGCATGCCAGGGACCAAACCGTGCCAATCCAGCACGTCCCCTATCTCCGCCCAACCCTACCGCCGCCCACGAACCACCTTAGCACCGCACCGCCCTTTCTCTCTACGACGTGCACGCCAGAGCATGATCGCCGCCAGCACGCAACAGACCGCGCCTCGACACCATATCGCGCACGCCGCTCCGCCTCGACACCCACACCCCGCTAGACAGGTCCGTGCACCACCACACGACCCACAGTCGCCGTGATCGACGTTAATCACCGCCTCTGTCTCCAGAGCGTAGGAAGCCCCGACCAAATGCCACCGCCCCTAGCGTCGCCATTAAGCCGTAGAGCACCGTCAGCAGACCGCCCACCATCCGCCTACCTCGCCCACGCCGGTAGCCCTCTGTACCGCCCTCACCGGAGACGCCTTCCCACACCCGTCGGTCCCCTCGTCGCGCCTATATTAGCAGGCCTCCCCAACATGAATTCTCACACTCTCACAATCCCCTCTCACCCCCAGTGCTTCCCCACCTCTCGCCGGATTAGCTCGAGCAGCAGGCCGCAGGAATTTCACCGGAGGCAAGAGGAGGAGCCGCTGCCGTCGATTCAGTCCACCTCAGCCCCTGCTGCGACCTCGCCTGAGCCCGTCGTCGCCGTCCAGTTCGATCGCCCGCCTCACCGCACTAGCTGGAGCCCTGGTACGCCCCCAGTAGACCACCACTGTCCGTTTAGGGTTCGGTCTCGCCAACGACGAGTCCGTCGTCGACAACGACTGTGGACCGTTGATCTAGGTTTTAATCGTAGTGCCCAGATCATCCCGTACCGCTTCGTGTTTAAAGAGTCACTGACAGGCGGGAACCCCCTGTCAGCAGCCCTCTGCACTGCGAAGGACCACTGGGGCGGCCCATTTACTTTCCCGCGCTGACCAAGTAATTCAAATATAGGTTTTTCTATTTAGATTTAGAACCAATTATGTCCCTTAGTTTAAAAATCATTTCAGGAAGATTCGCTAAACCAAATTGAGTGATTCCAATTTTGTTGGAAAGCTACTGAAAACCCTTATCGAAGCCCGTTTGATTTAAATCATATAGAGTTAGAGATCTCTCCTAGTAAAAAATAACAAGACATAAGCTTTTGCACATTCAAACATTTTTCTAAAATCAACCATAATAGCTTTTGAGTTTATTCCAACTCTCAAAAATCACATTGAACCATACCTATCTGAATATGTAATAATATTAAGGTTTGCATGCAGTGACTTTGGACTAGTACCAAAATAATACTATATAGGCATTTCTAGTCACTTTAAATCATTAATTATTAAACTTAAACTTATTAAAATGTGATCCAACCTTTAAATCACATTCCCATATGTTAGAATATATGATGTGATGACATGTGTCCACATGATCCCATATTTTAGTTGGAGAATATTAAATCTTAGTTATTTTCAATGAGTAGAAATTACTTTTCTCAAATAAAAAGAATGAAGCTAGTTAATTCAACCTTGTGATGCTTGTGATGATAATAGATCATCCAATGTGTGCCTTAGTGTGCTAAGTAGACTAGTTAAGTATTGTTTAGTGATTGTGTATCCCGTATGTATTTATAGACGATAGTACCGGCCAAGCTTTCGAGGAGGAGGAGTTCTACCAAGAGGAGGAGGAAGAAAACTTCAACCACTGCACCAACCAAGGCAAGCTAGTGTTAGGAAGCTAGAATTAAACTAGATAACCTAATCAAGATGCATTAGGCATGCTTTGGTTATACCACTTAAATTAGTACACACCCCAAGTTTTATTTCCAAGCTTTACTTCCTTACTTTACCAAAGTCCCTTACTTGTTTTGAAGGTAGCATAAAAAGTACAAAACTTGACCTATCTAGTGAGGTTTAGCTGTCATTCTATGGCATGAGATTGATCTTAGCATCCCATATTAGTGAACACTCTTAACTTAGTAGTTTAGAGCTAAACTAGAACTTGAGTCACTTTATATGGGAATACTTGGTCAAAATGAATTGTGAAAACCTTGGAATGATGAGTCATTCTATTGAGATGTTTTGACATGTGTTGAGAAACACAAATGGTTTACGATGATGATGAAACTGTTGAGGCATGAGCCTTAACCCTTTTACAAAACTGATGGTTGGGTTCGGATGCGATACCATTCCAATTTTACCGTACAACCACAATACCTGAATTGGGTAAGGCTTAGCCGGAAGTTTATATGCATTAGTATTAGTTCCCTCATGGGAGAGGTTTGAGCTGAGGCTACCTCTCAATGTTGTCCACCTATGTAGTGCCCAAGATGACAGATGGTCATGGTTGGGAGGCCATGCTCATAGGAGAGGTGCTTATACTAGGGTGTGTAAAGGAAAGGTTATGTTTGGTTATCTGTGCACTAAGTATGATGATTTAGGGTTATCCCTGATAGATGTATCGAATCTTGTGGTGAAAGTGTACCACCTCTGCAGAGTGTCGAACTAATTGAATAGCCACGTCCGCGGTTATGGACAGTTGGAGTGGCCATACTATTCCATTGTCAGATGTTTTCAAAACAACTTATGAAATGAATTGTGACATGACTTAACCACAACAGAGTTGTGACTATGACAATTAAGTTCCCACTTAGGTGATTTCAAACTTTATTTTATCTTTCTTTGCTTCTGAACTCAGCTTAGGTTTCAAACTTAGTTTTATAAATAAACTTAGAGTTAGCAATCCTACTAGAACTACCTTACTTTTTAGTGATAGTTTGCGAGTACTTAAAGAGTACTCATGGCTTTTGTCCCTGGCTATTCCTATGGCCAGACTATGAAGGAGACTACCAAGATGAACGACAGCAGGACGGCTATGATTACTAGGACTATCTTCCATCGTCAGCATTGCCTGTGCCCCTGAAGATGGACCCCACCGCTATGCTTCTTATTTATTCTGCTGCTTGTTGTATTAAGACTAGATCATGAGATCCTTTATTCGTGTAAGACCTTATTATGGGTTGTATTGGATGATGTACTATGATATCCAATCTGTTATGTCTTGCAAAAATGGTAATCCTGGGATTGCGATGTATGGCATAACAGGCATCTGGGATTAAAAATCCGGGTGTTGACAAGTTGGTATCAGAGCCATCCTGACCATAGGAGACCCTAGTTCGAATGGACGTCCAAACAAAAACTTAGTTTCAAAACCAAAGTGAGTATTTATGAAAAACTATTTCCTCTCTTACCCTTGGGAATTCATTCTCTCTCAAAAATTCATGTTCCTCCAACTCTTAGATTACTACATAAAATTTGACACACTTGATCACTTCACTAACTTTCTCATCCTTAACGGAGGCCAGCTGGGCAACGGAGGCCAGCTGATCTTCGAGAGGGATATTGACGCACTATCGGAGTACTTGGGATGCCCACACCCGGAGTTTCTTGGAGCTCAACTTCCTAGACCCCCAGGAGGAGATTTACAATGGCTATTCACCGCTGATCTTTGAGGAAGTATAGAATCAACAACTTCCGGGAGAATTCAATTCTCCGTAAGAGAGAACAACTGGCTAGATGTATTAGCCAGGGCAATGCATGAAGCTCTCGCACGTCTGTGTGCCCTGAGTGTCAACCAAAACTGAGGAACCCGCTTTGTTCACTATGCAAGGCGTTACTTCATGGGAATGCCAATGGAGATGCCAAGTCACCCGGAGTTGAAGCGTTAAGTGGAGAACCTTGACTTCCTGCTATACGACCGCCAGAAGGAATTGGACAATGCTAGGGAGTTCGCCAACCACAACCTTGCCATTTCCGCCCAGAAGGCCCAGAATTTCTCACTGCTTGTCAAGGACCGTAAGTGTCTTCACCGCCTGAGCGAAAAGAAGGATCGCACTATCGATCGTGTTCGCAAGAAGGTGGCCGACCTCGAGAAGACCATCAAGGAGCAAGAAGCTCAGCTTGCAGAAAAGGAAGAAGAAGAGGAAGGTGAAGACATCCAGGGAGATATGGACTCTTACCTCAGCAATGATAATGACTCCATAGAGGAGGATGTTGTGGACTTCCATACCGACGATGATGACTCTGACTTCATCGATGATGAGTAGATGCACTAGAGCACTATCGTACCAGGAGGAGTATCGGTCCCAATGTATCGTAGCCTGTAGAATGGTTCTTAAAACCATCTATTTTCCTTTGGTGTTGTGGTGTGTGTGTGTGTATCATGTGCTTGTTTGAATGAATGAAAAGAAGTTAGTTGCAAAACCTGCGTCAAACTCAAAGTTTTAGCCTTGAAACCAGAACCATGAACCTTAGAACATTCTCTCTTACCCCTTTATCTACCTCAATCTTCAGATGACTCGTGGAAACCCTAGAGGGAGCAGCTCATCGCAGGTCCCAATGCTGCAGATTATGAAGATGCTAGTTGCAGACCATGAAGCAAGCTGGGCAGAATGTCAGGCCATCTTAGCAACACTGCAGCAGATCGCCCAGATGGCCCCAAACAACCAAGGGCATGGAAATCATGATCATCAAGGATCCAAGCTGAAAAACATCCAGAATACCAATCCCCGAATCTTTAGCACTACGAAGAACCCACTAGATGCTGATGATTGGTTATAGACAATGGAGAACAATTTGGAAGTAGCCAGAGTTGATGACAACGAGAAAGTTCTCTTTGCCACCCACTACTTGGCAGGAGAAGCAAGAGCCTGGTGGAACAACATCCGCATGATGAACCATGGTCAAGTGATGACATGGGAAGCCTTCAAAATCAAGTTCAGCCGCACCCACGTGCCGCAGGGCCTAGTCACCAGAATGAGGGATGAATTTAGAGAACTGAAGCAAGGCAGAATGACTGTAGTGGAGTACCGTGACAGATTCCTGTTGCTTGCCAGGTATGCACCTGATGAGATCAACACGGAGGCCAAGAAGAAGGAGAGATTCCTGAACGGACTACATGATGAGATGCATACTGTCATCGTCAACATTCGCTTCAAGGATCTCGAAGAGCTAGTCGACTCTGCCATTCAGATAAAAGGGAAGATTAACCAGGCAAACAACAACCGCAAACGTCGTATGATGCACCAAGCTAGATCCAATAGTCACCAGAAGTACCGTCCCAACCGGCTGCAGGGTATGCAACGAGGAACAACCGACCCCAATGTCTCGCCCAAGCTACCCCAACCGTAGCGGAGGCAATGTGAAGTCCGGAGGAAACAACAACAACCCCGACAATGCCACCAATTTCAATCGTGCACCTCCCAAGAGCAACAACAACAACAATAACAACAACACTGCACCCAGAACTGGAAGCAATGTTGTGCCCATCGCAGCTAAAGACAAGTCTCAGATCACTTGTTTCGAGAGTGTAGTGAAGGGTCACTATTCCAATGAGTGACCCAAGAAGATTGCCGCCACTGCCAATGTGAATGCCCCAACTCAACAGCAGCATCTGTTGGGTCCACAACATAGAAAACAAAAAATTTCCTAGGGTGTGAACTGCGCGCCAAGATCTATCTACTAGGTACAAAGCAACGGGTGGACATACATCCAACGAGAACTTACCCTCGAAGACAACGAGTTTTGTTAACGAGTAGGAACTCGTGGTTGATGTAGTCGTACACTTGCCGATCTCAAGATCGTGAGGAAGTCCGAGCGCCGCAACTCAGCAGCGCATCCACACTCGCACACACGTTCAAGCCTTCGGACAACCTCTACCTCCTCACTCCAGCGATCTAGCGGAAGCAGCAACTCCTTCCAGACGAAATGCCACCGGGAACATGTATCTCGCTAATCCGAGACCATGGGGGAATAATTCTAGAGGGGGAGAGAGATCCTTCACAAGGAGGTGTGAGGATGAAGGAGGGAATGGGTGGCCTTTTATAGGAGAAGGGGGGTGCCCCCTCTCTCCATGGCCGGTGCATGGGGAGGTGACCCCTCACCTCCCCCATTCATGTGGTGGTAACCCCTCCACATTAAAATGCCTCTTCACATTCCCTTTTAAAGTCTCCACTTTAAATGCATTAAAATTCTCCAAGTTTAATGCTCTCTCATTTAATAAAACTCTTTTTATTAAATTTATTCAGAATTTTTTTAATTACTTTAATTAACAAACATTCACATATAGCTCCTTGCAATATTTCAATATCACATGCAGAACCACTTTCTGCAATTTCACCCAAAACAATTTCTGGTTTCTATTGAAACAATTCCTACGCTTTGCAATTCTTTCGTCTAAAACATATGTGCTCCAAAATGGTGTCCGGTAACTCTTAAGTGTGCCACCCTACAGTTCGCGAATAATGCAGACATGATCGAGACCCTACTCCAATCAATAATCAGCAGCGGGACCTGGAGATCCGTACTGACTCTTACACATTCAACGATGACTTCTGTGATCGTGAGAACCTTTAACGCTTGTAACTAAATCCCTTTGTCTCTCGATATATTACATGTCCGAGATTCGATCATCGGTATCTCCATACCTAGTTTAATCTCGTTATCGACATGCACTCTTTTCTCGTTCCCGTGATATAACATTCTAGTGATCACATCACTTGCTTGCAAGCTATCTCAATGTGATATCACCGAGAGGTCCCAGAGTATATCTATCCGTCATCGGGATTGACAAATTCCACTCTTGATCCATGAGCCTCAACATAACACCTTTGTAGTACTGAGCCCATCTTTATAGTCACCCTGTTACGGTGTGACGTTTGATGTTATCAAGATACTCTTCCGGTGTTAGCAATTAACATGATCTCATGGTCTAAGGATAAAGATTACTTCGTATGATGTTATAGCAATATAAACATAATGACTTGATCGTAACGCTATACTTCAGATGAATGTTCATCACATCATTCTACCAATCGTGTGACCTTGTTATTAACAACATCCAGTGTCCACGATCAGGAAACCTTGATCATCTTGTTAATCAACATGCTAGTCTATAAGAGAGGCATAACTAGGAACCCTTTTTGTTTATTAAACACACATGTATTGATGTTTCCTTCAGTCTCCCACTTGCACTAGAGACAATAATCTAGTTCGCATAGTGATAAATCTAACACCCATGGAGTTCTGGTGTTGATCATGTTTTGCCCTAGGGAGAACTTTAGTCAATGGATCTGCTACATTTAGGTCCGTGTGTACTTTACAAATCTTTATATCTCCATCCTTGACATGCTCGCGGATGGAGTGAAACCGGCGCTTAATATGCTTGCAATTCTTGTGAGACCTTGGTTCCTTTGCATTGGCTATGGCTCCATTGTTGTCACAATAGATCACCATCAGGCCCAACGCACTGGGAACAGCACCTAGTTCCGTAATGAACTCTTTCATCCAAACCGCTTCCTGCGTCGCTTCTGAAGCAGCAACATATTCCGCCTCCGTTGTTGATCCAGCCACCACATGTTGTTTGGAACTCCTCCAACTAACTGCTGCTCCGTTCAAGAGAAATACGTATCCGGATTGAGACTTAGTGTCATCCGGATCGGTGTCAAAGCTAGCATCGACATAACACTTAGCGACTAGCTCTTCTTCACCTCTGTATATAAGAAACATATCCTTAGTTCTTCTCAAGTACTTGAGGATGTTCTTTGCCGCTATCCAGTGTTCCGAACCTGGATCAGATTGGTACCTACTAGTCAAACTAATAGCATGTGCCACATCCGGTCTTGTACATAGCATGGCATACATAATAGAGCCTATGGTCGTGGCATAGGGGATCTTATCCATCATCTCTCTTTCTTCCGCCGTAGCCGTACTTTGAATCTTACTCAATGTCTTGCCTTGCAACATAGGTAAGAACCCCTTCTTACTTTCGTCCATATTAAACTTCTTTAATATCTTATCAAGGTATGTACTTTGTGATAGCCCAATTAGGCGCCTTGATCTATCTCTATGGATTTTAATGCCTAATATATATGATGCTTCACCAAGGTCTTTCATCAAAAATTTGCTGTTTAGATAACTTTTAACACTGTTTAAAAGATCTATCTCATTTCCAATCAATAATATGTCATCCACATATAATATCAGAAATGCCACATTGCTCCCAGTCACTTTCTTGTAAATACAAGCCTCTCCATAAGTTTGGACAAATGCAAACTCTTTGATCACCTCATCAAAGCGGAGATTCCAACTCTGGGATGCTTCCTTCAATCCATAGATGGATCGCTGAAGTTTGCATACCTTATTAGCATCCTTAGGATCGACTAAACCCTTAGGTTGTATCGTACACAACTCTTCTTCAATATTACCATTGAGGAACGCAGTTTTGACATCCATCTACCATATTTCATAATCGAAATATGCAGCAATTGCTAACATAATCCTAACCGACTTAAGCATCGCTACAGGAGAGAATGTCTCATCGTAGTCAACTCCTTGAATTTGTCGAAACCCCTTTGCGACAAGTCGAGCCTTATAGATGGTCACATTACCATCAGCATTAGTTTTTCTTTTGAAAATCCATTTATTCTCAACGACGATGAGATGTTGTGAGCTTCGACAAATTCTTCGGTGTATCTTTGGCAATGGTTCCGATGAGATCTTTGGCAATGGTTCATTTGTAGGTTTGTCCATTGGAATCGCTTGGACCATGTGTTGGTTTCAAGGTTAAAAAAGAAGAAGCAATGTCCTCCAAAGGCTTTGTGCCACTTGGGATCATGTACAAGAAGAAGATCAAGTGTGTCTTGAATAAGAAGATGGAGTTCATCATGGCTATCTTCAAGACATCATCAAGAAATGAAGGGCAAGCTCAAGGTGCGCCATCTCTAGATGATCTCATGCTTGAAGCTTGCCATTCTCGGCAATCATGGAGTGATGAAGAGAAGTTCAAAGAATAAGTTTCCCCATGGAGTATGGGTGAACATTTCACAAGTCTTCATCAAGCAAGAGCAATCAACAAAGGCGTTCCATCCTGAGAAGGACAAGACGGTCTACATCAATCTCAAGTGGAATGCTCAAGGCAAAGGTATGATCTTGATAGGTTTTCTATTTTACTGGTCTCTTGTAGTGTTGGGAGATGGGGTTTATGGTAGATAGTTGTACTATAAAGAGGGGCTCTCGAGTGAGTAGATCATTCGTATCTTTCGGAAAGAGCTCAAACCTTTGCATACATAGCACCATCTTTCTTGGTTCTTTTTTTGATCTTGTCCATGTGAGGATCTAGATCTTGTGGTTATCTTCTTAACAATCTCTAGTTCATAAAAAATGGATGTCCCTTGCATATCTTATTGCGTTTTTTGATCGTGTGGGTATTCTGGCTCCACACCTTGGGAGGTATCTCACATATATTCATGACATTTCTTCCCTCGGTGATACCCAATATTTCGATTCCACACCTTGTGGGTTTTTCGGATCCACACCTTTTTTTGGATTCTACACGTTGTTATCTTTCCAACACACTTGGTTTCATCTCGTTTGGAGTTCGGATGCAAAAGTTATGTCTGTTTTGGTTCTGGAGGTTTCTCATGATCGGTAGTTACGGCGGTAGTACCGCCAGGGCATTTTTGCTGCTGGTAGTACCGGTGGAAGTACCGTGGCCACTTACGCTCATCTTGGGTGTGTTTTAGTAGCCTCTCTATTTGATTATTTCTATTTGACGGAACTACGATCGAAAGTAAAGGCGGTAGTACCATCTATGGGCAGAAGTACCGGCCAGGTGATGTCTATGCACTTCTATTCTTGTAGAGAAGCAGCAAGTTTTCCATTATGTGGTTCACCCAAGGTCTATCGAACTCGGGGAGGAAGTGGTCAAATGTTTTCCCTCTCAAAAAATCCTGCAATCAAGATACAAGAAGTCTCTTGTGTCCCCAACACATCCAATACAGTTGTCAGGTGTATAGGTGCACTAGTTCGGCGAAGAGATAGTGAAATAAAAGTGGTATGGATAATTATAAGTGGTAACGGTGGTCGAAAATAGCTTGCTAGCATGGAAGAGACTAAAGGCAAACTGAAATAAAGATGGAAGCAAGCAAACATGTAACAGATCTAGATGCAAATGGTGTATCAATGCTTAGAAACAAGGCCTAGGGATCATACTTTCACTAGTGAACACTCTCATATAAATATATTCTTCTTTATGATACTATACTGAACTACTCTCCGGTTGGACACTCTAATCCATGGTAGGGCTATAACAACACACCTCAAAGTTTGCTTTCCCCATCTAGATAACCCCACACTGTCCGCTTGAGCTCTAGATTGTTCCAACAAACACCACAATTTCATAGAAACATCCAACTCCAAATATAACTCATAACAAGTATTTGTAATCTCTAGCCTAAGTGCCACCATGGTGTGCACGCTGTCACTTTCACACACATGGCTAGAGCAGAGATCTAATAAAGCACTTGAGTAGCAAGGTAGATCTACTTGATTACAAAGCTCATGATCACAATATGATCATGCACAGAGAGAGAGATGAACACATAGCTACAGGTAGAACCCTTAGCCTCGAGAGAGATCTACTCCCTCATCATCATGGAAATCAGCAATGTTGATGGAGATGGCTCTGGGGGCACTTCCCCGTCTCGGTAGGGTGTCGGAGCAGAGACTTTCTATCCCCCAAATCTCCCCTTCGGTGGCGGCGGCGTAGCGAAACTTTTACTGGATTTCTGATTGACCATCTAGGGTTTTTGCATCGGGGGAGATATATAGGCAAAAGAGGCAAGGTCGGTGGCAGGCCAGGGGGCCCACACCATGCCCTAGCGCGGCCAGGGGGACCCGTGCCTAGGGGTGGTGTGGCCACCCTGTGGCCCCTCTCCGTCTTGTCTTCTGGCTCCGTGAGTCTTCCGGTAAAATATCAACTTCGGCTTTTGTCCGGTCCAATTCCGAGAATATTGATTATCTGACTTTCCTGGAACCAAAAACAGCAGAAAATAGGCAACTGGTACTGTGGCATCTTGTTAATAGGTTAGTCCTAGAAAGTGTATGAAAGTACTCCAAAGTTGGAACAAAACATAATAAAGTAGATAAAACCAAGAATGGAACATCAAAAATTATAGATACATTTGCAATGTATCAACATCCCCAAGCTTAACTCCTGCTCGTCCTCGAGTAGGTAAGTGATAAAAAGAAAGAATAATTTTTGAGGTGACATGCACCATCATAAACTTAATCAAAGTATTTCTAAAACATGGATAGCTAGGAACATAGTACTTCAATGATAACATGAAAGACAAAGTTCTAGCAATAAGATAAAGAAACTATGATGCAACATGAAAAGGCACAAACAAAAGATTCATGAATAACAATGCTTTGCAATACGTTTGTTTGTTTCACATAAATAAAACATAGCATAGTGGCATTCAGCTTGTCCCTCATAGAGTAGCAAATACAAATGCATAGGACACCTTCAAAGTTCATAAGAGTGACTAGATACAAATAGTTTAAACCAAGCAATATCAAGTTATGCATCAATCAACTAGTCTTGGGACAATGCATCAATATAATGGTGGAAGAAAGGCCTTCATAGAAGGAAGCAGAGATTCAAGTTTCATAAAGATCTTCCAAAAATTATGGTACTTATAGCTTTCAGCTCTCATTTACCCTAACATAAGCATCTTGAAGGTGATTAAGGTTAAAGTGACACAACTAAGAGGATATGCTTGACAAGTTATAAACCGAAATCTCATGCCCCTTACTTACGAAGACCGAACCTCATGCTACTCAGCTTTAGTCACGAGTAAGATCTTGTCATTGTAAGTACATATGTATCATAGCGAACCGCCAACGGGGTACCCCTTGCACATGATACAAGAGCTATCCCATAATCAAAATGACAAGGCAAGCAGACAATCAGCATCTCAGCGATCTTTTTATTTGCTATTTTCATAGGTTTTTATTGAGGATGCTTCATAGAGTGCTCATTATGGTGATGCTGCAAGTTTCCACCTTGATTAGGCATGGCTTAGGCTAGCGGCCCAGGCATTTCTCTAACACACATACAAACTCCATGATCTTACAAGATCCACTTTTATTTCACACCGCCGGGATCCATAAGCAAAAGAACATGAAATCAACGGGGTACAAAGTACACGTGCAATGTTGAAAGCGTTCCCCATGATACATGGTTCTACTAATCTAAACTTATAAAGCGCAAGCATATACGCAACAAAGAAGGACCCAATGGTTCAAGTTTATTAAATGCAAGAAAAGTAAAGTGCGCCATCAAGTTCGTGAGAGCTTTAATCACTAATTTTCTCATAACAAGTTAAATTGGAAGGTAAACAAAAGCATGAATATACTTGGAATAGCATAAGATAGTAGGTAGGTATGGTGGACTCTTTGGAATCACTTGGTTTAGGGAGTTGGATGCATGAGTGGAACTCATACTTGGTTGTGGAGGCTAGCAAAATACTGCGAGCGACAAACTAAGAGAGCAATAATGGCCATAATCATGTAGAGCGACAAAACATCATTAATCAAAGCATAAAGTGATACTACAAGTTGAAAACTAAAGGATCATAAAGGGTTATGGTGACTTGGGATAGTCATAACATGGTGTGAGCATGCGCCAAGTCAACTCAAATAAAGCATCAAAGGAGAATACCACCATATTATGCTTTAATATGCTAAAACAACACATGATTCTTCCAAGGCACATTAAGCAATCTCAATTGTTTATAACAAGTCATGCTACAACAAAGAATACTAAGCATAAATCCAAAACAATATCAAGCATGGCATGACAAAGCATAGGCCACAGTCAAAAACAAGCCCTCGTTACCACTTAAGCATGAACTTTCCAACTCTATTCCAATCCAAACCAAACTATTTGAAAACCAATGTATGAAAGAGGGGGTCCAACCAATTTATTCAGCAAACTAAGAAAACCAAGCAAACGAAAAACCAAAACGAAAACTAAAAAGAAGACGCTCCAAGAACAATACAACTGTGCATGAAAAAATAAAAAATAACTGTTTGGAAGAAACCTGAGATTTTTATTGATGAAGAAGGGGATACCTTGGGCATCCACAAGCTTTGAAGCTTGTACTTCTTGGATATTTCTTGGGGTGACACGCGTGGCATCCCCAAGCTTGTGCTTTAGTCCATTCTTCATCTCATTACATCATTCTCTCCACACACCTGAAATTTTTCCTTCATACAAAACTTCACACAATCTTCATTAGCAACATTAGTACATTCAAGATAATAAGTCTTTGGGTTCAGTTTCAACACCAATAAAACTTCCATTAAAACACAAGCTACTGTAGAACTTCCCTCAAAAATCTCAATTCCCCAAAAAGAACCCAAAAAGGTGTCAACAAGAAGCAAATGCAAATAATGGCAGAAAACTTTCAAAATAGACCAGCAGGTAAAAACCAATTTTTTCCAAGACCTTCTGTTGCTTAAATAGAAAAGTGTTGAACTAAAGAAAGTTAGATAACAACCTGGGGCAGAAGCACAAAAATTCACGCCTCAAAAGGATGTACAGAGATTTTACACAAATTTGTACGGTGAAGCACATAAATCTGTCTCAGGAGAGCAACTTTCCCAATCATTACTTCTCTCTCATTAGAGGCTACTATTGGCACAAAAAGCAAAATAAAAAGGATAAGGAGCTGTTATTACAGAGGTAATAACTTCCAAGACTAATCTAAAACTTTTGGCTCATCTCCCAATAAGTACTTTTCTTTAACGCCTTTAAGTTAGGCATGCTAGTTTGAGAAGATGCTCACATAAGAAATATGAATTGAAGTAAAAGAGAGCATCAAGAAGCAAATTAAAAACATATTTAAGTCTAACCCACTTCCTATGCATAGGAATCTTGTAAATAAATAAGTCATGAAAGCACAAAGCAACAAGCATAGGAAAGCAAAACAAGTGCAACTTCAATATTTTCAACATAAAGAGGGGAAACTTAATATTATTGAGATGCATAGAACCATGTTTCCCTCTCTCATAATAACTTTCAGTAGCAACATGTATAAAATTAACAATATAACTATCACATAAAACATTCTTATCATGAGCCACATGCATAAAAGAATTAATACTCCCCACATAAACATAGTCATTATTAATTGTAGTGGGAGGAAATTCAACAAAATAGCTATCATTATTATTCTCATCACCATAATCATCAAATATAGGAGGCATATTGTAATCATAATTAATTTTCTCCTCAATAGTAGGTGGACTGAAAATATCATATTCATCATTGCAATCATCATATATTGGGGGTATAGTATCATCATAAGCAATAGAATAGTTATCTTCCAAAGTGTGTTCATTTGTAAACATATCATCATTGGAAGGAACATGGATAGCACTAATAGTACAATAATTATCATAATTTTCAGAATTGGTACCAAAGAGATTTTCAATATAAAAAGTAGTGTTCTTTTCCCAATCATGATCACTACTATAGGTAATAGGCATAGGAACATCATCGAGTTCAGATTCATCAAAAACTATAATAGGAGCAACATGCTTAGGGGAAAATACCGTTTCCTCTCTCCTTTTATTCCTCATATTCTTCTTTCTCTTCTTCTCTTTAGGAGGGAGATGCTTGAAAGGAAGCTTCTCCATATACCCTGGTTCATTGTTAGAGATAATTGAAGAAAATTTGGAGGATTCCTTCTTTTCATTAATAAGATCAAAACACATATTAGTCCTATCATATTTAGGTAAAATCTCTTTTTTATAATATTTTGTATGTAAGTATTTGTGTGGCAATTATCAACACAATAAAGATGACAACCATGCAGGACACTATTCATATCAAAAGCACCCATATCTACCAAAGAGGTTTTTCTTGATAACTCTTCACACCCCAAAAATAATGTATGTTCATCATGCTGATTAGGAGTGATCATGTCATCACAATAAAAACTTGTAGTACTCATTGGATTAGAAGGGCTATTATTATGGCCTGAGCATTGAAAATTGAAATGACCCACTTCGAAGCAAAGTTCACAAATAAAAGGATAAAGGGCACAAACTTTTTTACCAAGATCATTTAAAGCCCTATACCACATTCTAGTTTTTTCATTCATGTGGGTGATACAATATTCTTCTTCAATTTGTTTATTCTCACAAGGTATATGTATTCCACAAAAATTAACATGCTTATAAGAAATAGTACTTTCAGTGGTTTCATCATGTTTATTGCTATCATTAATAAAAATTTCATTTTCCATGCAAGTGTATTTAAAAGGCTCATGATACAAGTCCCATTTTTCTTTAGGAGCATTAATATGAGAAGCAAAGGTTCTATAACAATCAATAATAATTTGAGGATTAAGAACATATTTAGCACTAAGATCTTCAAAATTAGCAGTTTCAGTGAAAGACTTAATGCAATCATACTCATAGTTTATACCTGGTTCTTTACCTTTGTTGTTATCCCAATCTTCGGTATTGCTTTGAATTTTTTCAAGAAGATCCCACTTATCTTTAACCTCCTTACTTGTGAAGGATCCCTCTAAACAAGTATCTAGATAGTCCTTTTAATGTTCTGAAAGCCTTGCATAGAAATTATTAATAACAATATTACTGGGGAGCTCATGAATGGGACATTTGAGCATTAGTGACTTCAATCTCCCCCATGCTTGGGCAATACTTTCTCCATCATGTGGATGAAAATTATAAATGTAATTCCTATCTTTATGAACTTCATGAGGAGGATAAAATTTAGAGTAAAAGAGAGGTACTATTTCCTCCCATTCAAGATCTTGACCATTCTTAAGCATCTTATACCATTCTTCAGCTCTTCTTTTCAGTGATAATGAGAATAATTTCTTCTTAACTTGATATGTTGTAATACCTGCACACTTGAACAACCCGCATAATACGTGTATAAAGAGCAAATGATCACTGGGATGGACAGTTCCATCTCCAACATAATAGTAGTTTATAACACGTTCAACAATTTTTATAGGTATTTTAAAAAAGATGCTTTCAGTATGTGGATTTAAAATATCACAAGTATCATTAGAATTACCACATATGGGAGATAAAGTATCATCAGAGCAAATTTTCTTCTTTAAAGCTGGGGAATTAAAAAGATCATTTTCATAAAAACTAACTTCCCCAAGCTTAGACGTTTCCATAGCATTAGTAACAAAGGTGTTCAAAAGATTCATACTAATAACATTGTTATTAGGATGCAAAGAAAGTTCCATGGGTTTTTTAATTTTCTTTTCAGACAATTCGAGTTCTAACTTAGGAAAAATACTAAAAATCTCTCTAATTTTGTTGTTGTTTTCCATTAAGCCTAACTAGTGAAAACAAGAAACAAAAAGACAAAATTGCAGAATCTAAAGGAAATAACTTCGAGCACTCACACCGGAGGATGTGAGTACCTTTTACCTTACCTCACCGGCAACGGCGCCACAAAATAGCTTGATGTCTACGCACTTCTATTCTTGTAGACAGTTGTTGGGCCTCCAAGTGCAGAGGTTTGTAGAACAGCAGCAAGTTTTCCCTTAAGTGGATCACCCAAGGTTTATCGAACTCAGGGAGGAAGTGGTCAAAGGTATTCCCTCTCAAGAAATCCTGCAATCAAGATACAAGAAGTCACTTGTGTCCGCAACACATCCAACACACTTGTCAGGTGTATAGGTGCACTAGTTCGGTGAAGAGATAGTGAAATACAAGTGGTATGGATAATTATAAGTGGTAACGGTGCCAGAAAATAGCTTGTTGTCGTGGAAGAGACTAAAGGCAAACTGAAATAAAGATGGAAGCAAGCAAACATGTAACAGATCTAGATGCAAACGGTGTATCAATGCTTAGAAACAAGGCCTAGGGATCATACTTTCACTAGTGAACACTCCCATATAAATATATTCTTCTTTATGATACTGCGCTGAACTACTCTCCGGTTGGACACTCTAATCCATGGTAGGGCTATAACAACACACCTCAAAGTTTGCTTTCCCCATCTAGATAACCCCACACTGTCACCTTGAGCTCTAGATGGTTCCAACAAACACCACAATTTCATAGAAACATCCAACTCCAAATATAACTCATAACAAGTATTTGTAATCTCTAGCCTAAGTGCCACCATGGTGTGCACGCTGTCACTTTCACACACATGGGGAGAGCAGAGATCTAATAAAGCACTTGAGTAGCAAGGTAGATCTACTTGATTACAAAGCTCATGATCACAATATGATCATGCATAGAGAGAGAGATGAACACATAACTACCGGTAGAACCCTTAGCCTCGAGAGAGATCTACTCCCTCACCATCATCGGAATCAACAATGGTGATGGAGATGGTGGTGGAGATCGATGGAGATGGCTCCGGGGGCACTTCCCTGTACCGGCAGGGTGCCAGAACAGAGACTTGTTGTCCCCTGAATCTCCCCTTCGGTGGCGGCGGCGCAGTGGAACTTTTCGTGGATTTCTGATTGACCATCTAGGGTTTTTGCATCGGGGGAGATATATAGGCGAAAGAGGCAAGGTCGGTGGCCGGCCAGGAGGCCCACACCATGCCCTGGCACGTCCAGGGGGACTCGCGCCTAGGGGTGCTGTCGCCAACCTGTGGCCCCTCTCCGTCTCGTCTTCTAGCTCCGTGAGTCTTCCGGTAAAATACCAACTTCGGCTTTTGTCTGGTCCAATTCCGAGAATATTGCTTTTCTGACTTTCCTGGAACCAAAAACAGCAGAAAACAGGCAACTGGCACTGTGGCATCTTGTTAATATGTTAGTCCCAGAAAGTGTATAAAAGTACTCCAAAGTTGGAACAAAACATAATAAAGTAGATAAAACCAAGCATGGAACATCAAAAATTATAGATACATTTGCAATGTATCACCAGGCGCCGAAAGTACCACTCGGACAGAATTGCCACCGATAGTACCGCTGAAGTACCGGGGCTACTTCCACTCATCCTGATTTCAGTTCAGTAAGCTCTATGTTTTGTGAGTGTTATTTGTCAGATTTTTTATCAGAATATTGGGCAGTAGTACTATCCCAGGCAGTAGTATCGGTGAACCGCCGGTAGTACTAGCCAGGCTCGCTTTTTTGTCTCCCGCATCATTGTTCGTTTGACCATTGGCTGGGTGCCAGCGGTAGTACCACCCCTACCGGTACTACCGGCCGTGCACAGATTTGTGGATAACAGGCTGATCTGGGAGCCCTTTAAAAGGGGCTCCTCTTCCCCTTCGTGGCCACTAGTTCTTTTGGTCCATTTTTCACTCTCTCTATCCTCCATTGTTGACCTTGAAGATCTTTCCCTCTTCCCTTCCCCTCCCATGATTCTTGCATCTTTTCGAGGGATTTGAGAGAGGAGAGGCATTGGTGGTCATAGTTGAAATTTGGCTTTTGTCCCACCCCTTGTGTCTAGCTAGGACCCAAGTACTTGATGCATGTTCCTTGACTATCGCACTATCCACATGTGGGCCCATGGAACCGCTTGGTACGAGCTGGATTCACATCTTATTTCTTGGGGCCACAAATAGTTTGGGGCTTTACTACTATCTGTACTTATGGCATGCTTTACTTCTTTATTTACTAATGTTGCTCGAGGAGTATTTACCTGAACTATCTGGAAATGCGCAGTGTTTCGTGGTATCAAAAATCCCATTCACACTTTAGGTTCCTAGTCGTTTACAACCATTGACGCAAACCCTGGGCCAGTCTTGGAGCCTAGCCAACTTTGTTGCTGGTAGCTTAGTGGGGTGGTCCCCTGAAATCATTTTGAATCTTGTGAATGCTTTGTCGTGATGCCTCTATGCTTTCATTAGGTTTTTCTCGAGGTTGATTGTGCATTTGTTGCTATTTGTGCACCCCTGCAGGGTAAACCTTTTAGAGAAGTCATGTTTATGGTTATGGACTACTTGGAGCATAGTGCCTCGACCATAGAGTTGACTCTCTAGCATGACTAGTAATCATCTCCACTACAACGGAATGGTTAACTAAAAGTGCCAATAGCTGGTGATCTTGGGATGTCTTATGCTATCTATATCTGACTAGTAAATATTGCAACTATGATGGAAGGACTAATAAAACTACCAATTGTGTGAGTTCCTCAGAAGGACTTCCTCATTTGGTCTCGAGGGGGAAACTTCGGGATGATTATGTTTGGTGTTAGTTTCGGGTTGGTTCCAAATATGACTTCCTTACCCCTCTCTAATAGTCTTTAGTTGTATCGTGTCTCTATAGGTTGTTTAGTGCATACTTCGAAGCCGCTAAGCCCACCATACCTATGTAGGCGAGATCCACCAAATACTAAGACTCGCCATGTACTAGCCTTAATACTAACCGCTCCCTTTTTACTTTGCCCTTTCGGCACCTCTTTTCTTTGGCAGGTATGAGTTAGACGATGTTAGCAAGGTTACCCTTCCGGCTTGGCATGGGAAGGGTTATGGACGCTATTGGTTATTCTTCAGGACTCTTAGTCTAATTTGCAACTTATCCATACTCGGATGTTCTATCATTTTCAATGTGATTTGGATCTTTGTAATGTATGTATGTATTCTTGACTTGTTGAGTCTTTGTTGTATATATATGTGACGATGGGTTAGCTCATCAATGCCCATCGTTGATGGATTATGGTTACAGGAATCGGGGAGCGTTGGAGGTGTTGACCGGCTAGCAAACAAGAACATAGGAGGACACGCGGTTTACCCAGGTTCAGGCCTCGGAAAGGACCCTACTCCTGCTTATCTGCTCTTTATTATCGAGGAGTCAAAAGTTACAGGGGGTGTGTAGATGTAATATGGTGAGGTGTGTGCTAGGGTTATGGATGTCCTTCTCGCTGCCCCCTCCTAGACTTTATGTAGGGAGGCTAGGTCTCGAGATAGCAGGCCGAGCCGGTTACATATTAGGGTTTTACCCTTTTGAAAATCTATCTATTGCTTTCCATGTCCTTCAAGGAGTCGCCTTCCTCTAGACTTGGGCCACCTGAATCCTTGCTGGGCTTCAATTGTACCATGGGTTCCTCTTGGGCTAGACCATATAGGCTAATAATAAGTACCGTAGGGTATACCCATGTCAGTAGCCCTTAAGTGTCCAGCCAAATCGTAGATTCGGGTAGAGACTATAAAGTCTTCGAGTGCGTGAAATATAAAGTCATCTGGAAGTGTTTCGGGTGCCGCGGTTTGTGTCATAGGGATTGTCGATATGCGTGCCTGATACATCCAATGGACCGGGATCATTTAACTACCTTAGGGCAAAACAATGATATCTACTCGAACTCGAGTCCCAGACTCGAATTCGAAACATTGCTGGTAGAAATTGACTCATGCCGTGGAGACCTTACAGAGTAGAACTCTAGTGTTTTAATACGAGCACTCCATGCGTCTGTCAAGGATTTTCATCATGCATGTAGGCACGGTTCATTTCTGGTAGAACGCAGCAGGTGCGTTGCCAGGCCTTTCGCATGTCTTATATTCACATTGTAAATGTGTCATCTGAATGTTTATTCACCACGGAGGTGATTCGAGTGGCCCAAGAGACGTTGTCTCTTTGTAGCGTATTTTCTAGTGATTGTGAGGCGGAGTCGCAGAGTGCTTCAAATGTTCATGGTGCGGACGTGGTCAACGCTTTTTCCATGGATAACTATTTTTTCTTTTCATAGGGTGCGCGATCAGCGCTCCCTATGGGAGTAGCCCCCGAGTGCCTATTCGAGTCACACACTCGAGTGGGGACTTTAATCTCTCGCGACTGCTATCATTCTCAGTAACTCGTAAATTGTGCTTCCAGCGCTCCCTATGGGAGTAGCACCCGAGTTTGTAACAGAATCGTAGATTCGAAGGAGGGGTTGAGATGTAATGTCTTGTATTGTTAAACAGGTGGCATGTTCACTGGACCCAGAAAATACTCGGGTGTGCAACCAGCGCTCCTGTTAGGAGTAGCCCCCGAATGTTTTGTCGAGTCGTAGACTCGAGAAAAAACTAAAAGGAGTCAAATAAAATTTAAGTTGCTGCCAAGGCTAGTGTAAATGATGTCATTGATTAGGATTGGATGAGATTAGCCGCTGGCGTGAGCGGTGCTGATGGGACGTGACGATTCTCGGTCCCAATGTCTGACGAGAATTTGACTAGTCACATGTAAATTTTGGGGTTTAACTGCGCCCCCTCGATTTTCGCACTGAGTGGGGATCGTGCAGCCATGATTTAGTACACACACTGCCACATGTTCTCATTGCTGCATGCCACGTGTTCCAACGGAGCTTCGTTGGCTGTTGGATGACTTCTTGTTGATGCTTAAGTAGGGATCTGTGGAAGTAATTCTTGCACTGTGCCTTCTTCTTCCTCCACCTGTTGCTTCCATCGCTGCTTTTCCATTGTCCATTGAGGTGTCGCGTAAGATGGTCCTGCAGGAGTCTTTAGCTTTATGGAACGCTCACATATCTGCATGGGGAATATGCCTGGTGGCACCGGGGCGCAGGTGGAGCTAATTTTTGGCGAGTATGTCGGCCTCCTCGTTGCTTTTGTGTCCTACATGATGCAGCTCGCAGCCATCGAAGTCTCCTTCGAGTGTGTTGTAGAGGTCACGGTACGCAACCATGTTGTCGCTCAAAGCATCGAATATATTCATGGTTTGTTGGACCACGAGGTTGGAGTCGCCGTAGATGATGACCAAGTGGCACCACAGGCCTTCGCCATCCGCATCCCGTGGATCAGCGCCTCATACTCTGCCTCATTGTTGGATGCACATAATTTCATCCGTAGGATCTATCACACCTTATCACCTTGAGGAGACAACATGATGACACCTATGCTAGCTCCCTCCTTGCGTTTGGATCCATCGAAGTTCATGGTCCAAAGGTTAGACATGTCTAGTGTGTCAGGGAGCTAATTTTCCATCTAGTGGACGAGGAAGTTCGGTAGGACTTGCGACTTCGTCGCTACTCGCCGCTCGTATGTGATGTCTCGTGGGGATAGCTCGATGCCCTAGAGGGCGACCCACCCCATAGCGTTGGGGTTGTTGAGGATGTCATTCAGCGGGGCGTCGTTCACCACGACTATGGGGTGCTCCTGAAAGTAGTGGCGCAGCCGCCGTGCTGTCATGAAGACACCATAGGCTAGCTTCTGGTAGTGCGGATACCGCTGCTTTGTTGGTGTCACTACCTCGCTGAGGTAGTATACTGGGTGCTGCACCCCATGGGTCTTCTTTTCTTTGGCTCGTTCTACCACCAGCATGGTACTAACCACCTGGATAGTGATGGACATGTATTGCAACATTGGTTCCTTTTGTCTAGGGGTTACCAACATAGGCGAGGTGGAGATCAGGCACTTGAGGTCTTCGAATGCCTCTTGTGCCTCGTCCGTCCACTCGAATTTCTCAGTTTTGCGGAGGAGATGGTAGAACGGTAGTGCCTTCTCGCCCATTTGACTGATGAATCGGCTGATCACCGCGATTAGCCCAACCAGCTAATGGACGCCTTTGACGTTCTTTGGCTTCTCCATGGACATTATGGCCCTTATCTTCTTCGGCTTAGCTTCGATTCTACTAGCAGATATGAAGTACCCGAGTAATTTCCTGGATGGAATGCCGAAGGCGCACTTCTCCGGATTCATCTTGATCTGATAGGAGTCTAGGTTGTTGAAGGTCTCACAGAGACGATCGATGAGTGTAGCTTCTTCGTTGGTCTTGACAACGATGTCATCGACATAAACCTGGATGTTTTGACTGAGTTGGTTTTTGAGGCAGGCCTGCATACACCGTTGGTAGGTGGCTCTTGCGTTCTTCAGCCCGAAGGGCATCGTGGTGTAGCAATAAACAACGAAGGGTGTGATGCAGGCCGTCTTCTCCTGGTCCTCTTCCTTCATTTAGATCGGTAGCCTGAGTAGGAGTCGAGGAAGCAGAGGTGTTCGCATCCCGTGGTGGAGTTGATTATCTGGTCGATCCGCAGTAATGGGAACTGGTCCTTTGGGTAGTGCTTGTTGAGGAGGGTGAAGTCCACGCACACCCGCATGATATCCGTGTCCTTTTTGGGAACGAGTACGGGGTTAGCCATCCAGGTGCTTTCCTTGATTTCCCGTATAAAATCAGTGTCAAGGAGTCTATTGACTTCCCTGCCAACCGCCTTTGCCCTTGGTTCTGACAGTCGACGCATTGACTTCTTGACTAGTATTGCATCTGAATTCACATCTAGTGCATGCTCGATGAATTCCTTGGGAACTCCTTTTTTTCAGGAAAATGTAAAGGAACTTTGCGTTTCATTTTATTGGAAAGACAGTGTTGTTAATTACACGCCTCCTAGGAGGCAAAGCGCGAACTAAAAATAGAAATTACAACCAGTGAACATCCCAGGTGGTGAGAGGGACGACGCGAAGGCCTCTGGCCCCGGCTCTGGCCCAAAGGGCAGCTTCGTCCTTGATCACATTCAGCACGGCGAGTGAGGAGGGCCTAACATTGTCGAAGATGCATGCATTGCGGTGTTTCCATGTCATCCATGAGAGAATATCATTTTGCGGCCCGAAAGTTGGGGTGCCCAGGCAACACGGTACCCAAGTTGCATGTAATCAGCCGCGATGACTACAGTTGGCGTGCCAAATACTCAGAGGGTATTTTTTGGCATGAATTCAACTTTACGTTTCAATACAAAATATCATGCTAACGGCCGTCTAGTTGGGCCCCCCTATCAGTTCTCGCCGTTATGACGCTCCCGTCGCTTAGGCGGGGTGGCTGTCATGTAGGCTTGCAGCGCTGGCACAGTGGATAGGACAACACGACCGGCCCAGTGTATTGGCATGACAAAACAGGCAGATATATCATTGTTATAATTATTTATTGTTTACTCAGAAGCTGGAACAGCCACCTCCACGTGTCTCTCCTTTGGACTTTCGTCCCCGTCGTTAACCACTACCTTAGAAACGCATTGATGGTTCCACCGTTCCCCTGTCTCGTAGAAACCACTCTTCTTCTTCCTATCATATGTCTTCTTCCGGTCTTCTCCTAGCCGCCATGGAAGATCGTTGCACTCTAGAGATAAGCTTCACTACCCATGACAATAAGAAGATAGACATCGTCTACACCAACAAGGAGGAGACAGTGGTGCGAGTCCTGAGGATGTACGAGGGTTGGCTTGAGAAAGACGAGGACAAGTTTGTGGGATTGGACCTCGAGTACACCCCGAAGCACCCATATGAAGGGAATGAAGTCGCCGTCGTTCAATTGTCCATGAGGAAACACGTCTTCGTCTACCACTTCTCCTAGTTTGTAGATCCGCTCTCTATAGCTAACCGCTTTTAGGATTTCTCCTCTTGTTCTTTATCCATTTGCTCATCTTGCAACTACTGAATTTTATTGAGGACCAAATAAATTATGACAACACAATGTTGAGAGTCTTGATCTTGCATTTACTAAACTTTTTAAAATTATATTCAGATGATGATCTTGCATTGACAAAATATTTGTAGTCACAAATTTCGGTGAAGACAAACTACATACTTTCAGGACTGATAGAAATTGTCCGGCGCTGTGCCAGTTCCTTGTAGAAAAAGGAATTGTTTTCTGCACTATCGACAATACAACTGATTTTTGGAAATTTCATCAAGGTGGAATTACAATTCCTACGCACAACTGGATCAATATTCAAAGTCTTGTCAAGATCATGGGGGCTCGAGGAAGGATGGAATGGCATCACTCGCAACTAGAATCCTCGATGAGTCGTAGGACACAATGAAGGCAGATTTCCCTACAGATAGGCACGATTCCTAGGAGGAGTGGCCGTTGTTTGATATAAATCTGAAGTATGCAGCCATAGATGCTTATGTGACCTACCAGCTGTACAAGAAGATCCATTTCTTTCTATGTTACCTCGTGTTTTGCCCTATTTGCAAGAGGGAAGACGAGCTTAGGGGAGCCCTTTGTAGAAAATGCAGAATAGCTGAGTTTGAAGTTGTATATGCAAAGGAAATGGTTGCATCTGAAGTAGCTGATAGAGAGGCTGCAGAAGCAGCTGAGAGAGAGCTTGCAGCTGAAGCAGAAGCAGCTAACAGAGAGGTTGTAGCTGAAGCAACAAATAGAGAGATAGCATCTTCTAGCGGCAGCAATTAGGCATGTGATGCACCGCTAATTGTGCCGCATGATGCTAAAGAAAGTGAAGCCAAGTCATATCCCAGGTGGGACAAAATTGCACTTCGTGAGTTGTGGACCAATAATGTAAGATCCACCTGGAATGATCGTAGTTGGTCGCCTAGGAACGATGGCAAGTGCCTCAAGTGGTCTGATGAGAAGTAAATTAAATTTTACTCCTTTGTGTTATGTTTCTGTTTTCTGGAACTCCGTTAGCTTGTCAAGATCGCCTCAAGTGGGAGTAGTAAAATAAATTTTACTTCTTTGTGTTATGTTTCTGTATGTGTTTGGTAGCTTCTCAAGATGGTAATTCGTTAACTGGCAGTTTGAAAGAGTACCCTTTCCTCTCTTGCTAAACAAATATGTTTCATTTTGCCCAAATTGGTAGCAAATCTAGAGAAGCTTCTCTCTTTCATAATTTGTTCCCTTTTGGACCTCTTTTTTCCTCCGATCTAGTAGCAAATCTAGACCAGCAAATCACACTAGGCAGGATACATTCATTCAGAAAACAAAACAAATGTAGATATAGATGTGCGCATCTAAATAGGATATAGCGATAGAAAGTAGGTTTCTTAACGATGATTGATACATTCAACCCCTTCTTTCATGCAGAACTAGGATACACGCAAAATATAGAAAATCAAAAGAAGCTGCTTAGCAGCAGGAGCAGCAGACACATTCAACCCCTCCTTAGATGCGTCTGCGCCTCCTCCCTCCAGTGCTTCCTCCACTTCTTGTTGCCCAGTCCCTTGATCTTGGGGGACTTGGGCTTGATTGGAGGCATGTTACCCTCTTCGATGGCCACCCGCTGGAGGTTTTAGAGGTGAATGTCGAGAGCCTGGTGTTCAACGATGTAGGCATTGACGTTCACGGTCTGGCCGCCATTGTGGGTACCGGAGCTTGGGCCCTCTGCATGCATCACTAAGGAGTTGAAGTCGGTGCCGGCAAGACTCGCCCTGCAGAAGGAGATCCCCTGCAGAACGGGCAACTATAGTCGCCGCCAGCAAAGAAGGCGTCGTACTGGCCGGCCTATAGCCTCCTCAGCACCTGACGAGTCTTGGTGTGCCTAGACTCGTCATCACTGCAGAGGTCGCTGCCGTAAACCTATTGGAACAAAAGGAAAATGGGGAGTAGATGATGTAAGAAGATCGAGCAATTGAAATGAAAACAAGCAAATCCTAATAAACCAAGATCTAGCATCCAACGATGGGAACAGTAGAAGGACAAAGGAAGGGGAGAAAACCCTAGTTACCTTTGACCATGGGTCGTCGATGCTGGTGCCATAGGGGTTCACCGGAGCGATGTACTCATCTAGATCGTAGGGGTCCCTAAAGATCTGGATCTACTCGTGACCGGCAGGAGCCTCCTCGCCGGCGGCTACATCGGTAGCGGGGACAGGGGCGTGGACGTGGATGGCGGCTACTATCCACACGTCAAGGGGGACCGGCAAGGAGACGGGGGCCTCCTCGCTTGCGGCCTCGGAGGCGACGATGGCCACCGTATCCTCCTTCGCCATCGACGGCACGGACGGGGTTTTCTCGGGAGTTTGCAGATGCTGGTGGGATAGTGGAGAAGGTTGCGTGAGGAGAGTGAGCGAGAGTGAGAGTGGGTGTGCGGAGAGGGGCTCTATAGTTAAGGTGAATGGAAGCAAGGCACGTTTCGTTGCACCACCGTGCAACGCGCCGCACAGGCTACTGCACCGTGCACCGCGACACGCGCACGGTACGTCACATTTTTCTCCTAGGCCATGCATGGCAGTTCTATATTGAGCCGCATGCAAAGGGCGCATACACAATTTCTATATACGAAGTTTGACACGGGCCTAAAATTGGCGATAATTAAAAGTGGAAATGTAGAGGGGAAGGTAGGTAGTTATACGGCGAGATTTGTGGGTTTGTGCTAGGTCGGGTAGAGGGATGTGTCGATGACAGCAAGTGACTCGATGAAGGCAGAGATGTTAGGTCTTGTCGAGCTCAGCTCCTCGGCCTCCGGCTAGCGCGTGCAAGTTTCTTACGGTGGGGCCTAGTTGGAAGTGAGGTTGAGAGTCGCTGCGTAAAAAATAGGATATGTCTTATTAAAATCAAGTGGCAATAAATTGCAGCTATCCATCGACAACTGTGCCCTCGATGACGCATATGTTGTGGCGTAGTAGTAGCAGTAGTAGGCTTTTCAGACTTGGTTAAACATGACATGACCAATCAACGACTTTTTCCACGGACGGCTTCATGTTCCTTCTTGTAGAAGTCTCGTTGAGGGAGACGTATGTGCTGTCTCACGCTGTACTGTAAAGGGCACGACATGTGCAACAATCAACGTTGGATCACACATAATGAATGGCTGGTGCGCACGATCCATGTGAAAACTGTGGCAACCAATCAGGGCGTAGCAGACAGAGTGAGAACATGTTTGGGCTTCTACGAAAGATAGAGAGAGGGGGCAAAACTGAGTAGTATCAAAAAACCAAGGGCTAAACTAAGTAGTATAAAAATGGAAAGTGAGTGTCTTGTATAATGAAATACATCATGGCATACATCAAATTATGCCAAGATAGATCCACTAGAGTTCATTGGATGTGTGTTCTTCTCACAAAGCACATCTAGAGTCATTGGATGTCTGTTCTTTTCACAAACCACATCTAGAGTCATTGCATGTGTGTTCTTCTCACAAACCACATATGGATCCACCAGAGTTCATTGGATGTCTGTTCTTTTCACAAACCGCAGCTAGAGTCATTGCATGTCTGTTCTTCTCACAAACCACACATGGATCCACTAGAGTTCATTGGATGTGTGTAAATCTTCTCACAAACCACATCTAGAGTCATTGCATGTCTATTCTTTTCACAAACCACATCTAGAGTCATTGCATGTGTGTTCTTCTCACAAACCACATATGGATCTACCAGAGTTCATTGCATGTCTGTTCTTCTCACAAACCATAGCTAGAGTCATTGCATGCATGTTCTTCTCACAAACCACACATGGATCCACTAGTGTCATTGCATGTGTGTTCTTTTCAGAAACCACATCTAGAGTTATTGGATGTCTGTTCTTTTCATAAACCACATCTTGATCCATCAGTGTCATTGCATGTGTGTTCTTTTCACAAACCATATCTAGAGTCATTGCATGTGTGTTCTTTTCACAAACCACATATGGATCCACCAGTGTGATTGCATGTGTGTTCTTTTCATTAACCAGAGCTAGAGTCATTGCATGTGTTTTACTTTCACAAACCACATCTAGAGTCATTGCATGTGTGTTCTTTTCACACACCACAGCTAGAGTCATTGCATGCCTGTTCTTCTCACAAACCACACATGGATCCACTAGAGTTCATTGGATGTGTGTTCTTCTCACGAACCACATATAGAGTCATTGGATGTCTGTTCTTTTCACAAACCACATCTAGAGTCATTACATGTGTGTTCTTCTCACAAACCACATATGGATCCACCAGAGTACATTGCATGTCTGTTCTTTTCACAAACAATAGCTAGAGTCATTGCATGTCTATTCTTCTCACAAACCACACATGGATACACTAGAGTTCATTGGATGTGTGTTCTTCTCACTAACCACATGTAGAGTCATTGGATGTCTGTTCTTTACACAAACCGCATCTAGAGTCATTGCATGTGTGTTCTTCTCACAAACCACATATGGATCCACGAGAGCCATTGCATGTGCGTTCTTTTCACAAGCCACAGCTAGAGTCATTGGATGTCTGTTCTTTTCACAAACCACATATTGATCCACCAGTGTCATTGCATGTGTGTTCTTTTCACAAACCACATCTAGAGTCATTGCATGTGTGTTCTTTTCACAAACCACATATGGATCCACCAGTGTGATTGTATGTGTGTTATTTTCACAAACCACATCTAGAGTCATTGCATGTGTGTTCTTTTCACAAACCACATATGGATCCACCAGTGTCATTGCATGTGTGTTATTTTCCCAAACCACAACTAGAGTCATTGCATGTGTGTTCTTTTCACAAACCACATATGGATCCACCAGTGTGATTGTATGTGTGTTCTTTTTATTAACCACAGCTAGAGTCATTGCATGTGTGTTCTTCCTACACACCACATATGGATCCACCAGTGTCATTACATGTGTGTACTTTTCACAACCCAGATCTAGAGTCATTCCATGTGTGTTCTTCTCACAAACCACATCTAGAGTCATTGCATGTGTGTTCTTTCCACAAACCAGATATGGATCCACCAGTGTCATTGCATGTGTGTTCTTTTCACAAACCACATCTAGAGTCATTGCATGTGTGTTCTTCTCTCAAACCACATATGGATCCACCAGAGTTCATGGCATGTCTGTTCTTTTCAAAACCACACCTAGAGTCATTGCATGTCTGTTCTTTTCACAAACCACACATGGATCCACTAGAGTTCATTGGATGTGTGTTCTTCTCACAGATCACAGCTGGAGTCATTGGATGTCTGATCTTTTCACAAACCACATCTAGAGTCATTGCATGTGTATTCTTCTCACAAACCACATATGGTTCCACCAGAGTTCATTGCATGTCTATTATTTTCACAAACCACATATTGATCCACCAGTGTCATTGCATGTGTGTTCTTTCCACAAACCACATCTAGAGTCATTGCATGTGTGTTTGTCTCACAAACCATATATGGATCAACCAGTGTCATTGCATGTGTGTTATTTTTAAAAACCACAGCTAGAGTCAATGCGTGTGTGTTCTTTTCACAAACCTCATCTAGAGTCATTGCATGTGTGTTCTTCTCACAAACCACATCCGGATTCATTGCATGTGTGTTCTTTTCACAAACCACATATGCATCCACCAATGTCATTGCATGTGTGTTCTTTTCACAAAACACATCTAGAGTCATTGCATGTGTGTTCTGCTCACAAACCACATATGGATCCACCAGAGTTCATTGCATGTCTGTTCTTTTCACAAACCACATCTAGAGTCATTGCATGTCTGTTCTTCTCACAAACCACACATGAATCCACTAGAGTTCATTGGTTGTGTGTTCTTCTCACAAACCACAGTTAGAGTCATTGCATGTCTGTTCTTCTCACAAACCATAGCTAGAGTCATTGTATGTTTGTTCTTCTCACAAACCACACATGGATCCACTAGTGTCATTGCATGTGTGTTCTTTTCACAAACCACATCTAGAGTTATTGGATGTCTGTTCTTTTCATAAACCACATCTTGATCCATCAGTGTCATTGCATGTGTGTTCTTTTCACAAACCATATATAATCATTGCATGTGTGTTTATTTCACAAACCACATATGGATGCACCAGTGCGATTGCATGTGTGTTTTTTTCATTAACCAGAGATAGAGTCATTGCATGTCTGTTCTTCTCACAAATCACATATGGATCCACCAGTGTCATTGCATGTGTGTTCTTTTCACAAACCACAGCTACAGTTATTGTAAGTGTGTTCTTTGCGTTAACCACATCTAGAGTCATTGCATGTGTGTGTTGGAAATATGCCCTAGAGACAAATAGTAGTGAGGATTATTGTCATATTTCATAAAGTTTAGGATTAAGTTTTATATCATGCTATGACGGTATTGAGTGGAAACATCAGTACATGTCTGATATACAAACAACTAGGGGTTCCAAGTGAAACTCTAGTCACTGGTTCATTGGTCAACAGATGATCGAGTTTCCTGATCATGTGGCTTTTATGTCAGTTGGAAATGGAGTCATCTCATTCCAAGAATGAGATTATGAACCAATACCCAACCTAAACATCGTGACCCGATCATGTCACGAAGTTCAAGTTACAATGATTAGAAATGGATCCTCGTAGACTATTCCTTAGACCGCGAGGCTATATCAATCACTGTCTCCCGAGAGTGCTTTGATAGCATCAAGCGTCACTTGGTAATACAGTGGTTATAAATGTGTGTTTAGGTATTCGGAGGAAACCGTTGAGGCAATATATGTCAAGAGAAGGATTTGACCGTCCATGTGACAGAAAGATACTCAAGGGCCCACTCGGAGGAGTTATATCCAATAGCTGCGCAGCGTGTGATTTGATCATAGGAATATCACTTGTCGGAACGAGTCAAGTAGCATTGTTCGGTAACGAGACTGAATACGACATGGTGATGTCACTAATCGGATCTTAGGCAATGCAAGTATCGAGTGACAAAGGGAATAAGACACGACTGTCCTAGTTCAAACGACAAAAGATCTTCGTGGAACACACAGGGGTCACATGGCCATCCATGTCCCTCTATCGATCAATGGTGCGGGCGTGTCCCGACCATGTCTGGAGTGTTCCCGAACCGTGGGGTATCACGCTTAAGGGCTTGATGATGCTTAGAGAGTGTTTATAGGATCAGAAGAATCGCCAAAGAATAGTAGAGAGAAAACCGGAAGGGTTTCGGTAAGTCCGAAGGATGTTCGGAGTGGAGGTGGAAGGTCTTCCATAGCCACGGAGGTTGAATACTATGTTAATGAATGTTAAATATTGATTTAATAATTTAATCATAATTATTTAATAAAGAGAAAATCAATTTTAAATGCTCAAAGGCTTAATGGGCCAATTCCGGAGGGAAAGGGCCCATTAGGGAAAGGAGAGAGGGAGAAGGGGCAAGGGGTTGGCCGGCTAGGCCAAGCCCCCCCACGCATGGCCCACTAGGGTGGCCGGCGGCCACCCCTCCTCTCCTTTAGTACCACCCCGGGACTTTGAGGGAGGTAGTACCTCCCCTCCCCCTATATATAGTGGGGGTATTTGGCCAAATCAAATACACCAATAATCAATAAAGGTCTTCTCACTTTTGGGAGGACCTCCAGTTGATATTTTCTCTCTACCCCTCTCTCTCGTGACCGTGGTCCCAAGTCTGGACTGCGCAAGCAAGAGACATCTTCACCGTGGAGTGCCGTCGCGCTCCGGGATTCTGATCCGGGAGCTCTACTTCCGCAAATGTTGTTGGATCGAGGAAGCGGGAGTCATCGTCAGGCACCGGACGTGTGTAACTCCCCGCGAGGTGTCACACTTGAGGCACTCAAGTTGTTGGAGCCAGAGGAGCGCAAGGACTTCATCATGACCTTGAGGTCGGCTTCGGCTCGTCTACATCAACCACGCTCTCCTGAGCGTTGACAACGCTTTTCGGTCTTCAAGGGTATGTTCGCAAAAATCCCCTCCCGTTACTCTATTACTAATAGATAGGTCCTGGCAGCTTCAGGGATTCAGGGGCGTAGGATAAATTTTATTGTTTTCATACGCGGAACCCCTATAGTGGTATCAGAGCTAGATCTATGCGTAGTAATGCTAGTACGGGTAGAACACACGAGATCTATGCGTGTGGGCGTTGATCTTTTAGTTGTTACCCTCCCACGTGTACTTGTGTATACCGCAGTAATGCTTGATGAAGCGGCCCCCAACCGACTTTACGGGTTATTTTCGAGATAGGTCCACGCTTGAGATACGGCTTGTACCGTATAAAGTGGCTTAGGGGGTGTCTGTCTCTCTCGCCTTAGTTGGTATGCCATTTGAAACGGAGGTCCCCGAAAGGGGTGTAGTAGAGACAACTACTTGATCAGTGTTGTGCTGAAAGTTCGTAGGTAAGAACGGTTCTTGTGCGAAAGCCCATTCAGCCACGTAAAACATGTAAAGATAAAGTAGAGGCGTCTAACTTTGTTTTGCAGGGGGCGTTGCTTTGTGGTATGGTTGTGGCAAAGGTAAAGTGATTACCTTTTGTTACATAGTAGTAGATAGTCACGGAGGTGACGGACTACCACGCCGGAATGACACCGGTACCCTGGTGTCTACGGTGCCGGAACCCGGTGACGGCGGATGGAGATCACGACGTGAAGGACCATATCACATAGCATTTACATTCAATGCTATTGTTTGTATATCTTATTGTGTGCTAGTATTAGATACTCGATGGTAGCCTAATAAGATGGTCCCTGTTAAAATTACCAACGATTGTGTTTCCCCTTAGTGTGCACCACCAAGAAAGTTCTTCGGTATGAGGCGATCCAGGGTACAGGCCTGGGTGTCAAACATATCTACGTTCGCATACAGTGGGTGTAAGCCATGTTGCATAGCGAATACACTAAGGTTGAGTTGGCAAGCCTAGCATGTGCAGACATGGCCTCGGAACACAATAGTCCAAAGATCGAGCACGAGTCGCATGAATGATGTGACCGACGTTTAGCGTCCACCCTTGAACCCACATTGATGGCCGTGATGATCGGGGGAGATGTGGCTGATAGGGGTCGTGTTATCACTAGGAACCCTTTTGGGGATAGGTATTTCTGAGTGGAGTTATTATTAACTCATTTAATTATAAACTTAGTCTAAATTCCTTTTTGTAATTATAAATGTAGATGGCACCTTTCGTGTTGATGATTGATTGGTTAGAAGGAGAGAATCTCAGATTAGATGGATCAAACTTCTCCATATGGGTTGCACGTCTCCACGTTCTCCTTAGCGAGAACGACGTGGTCGACTACATACTCGATGGGATGGATTTGGATAATCCCACTAACCTAGAGACCCCAGAGCAGGGGAAAGACCGCTATCTGCGTCATGAGATGGACTCCTTGATTTCAGTTACCATGCGTTACGGAATGGTGGATGAGCTTTGGCATTTCGTGGGTGATGTCGACCCTCGTTCGGTGATGCTACAGCTTAGGACACATTTCATGGAACAAGTAAGCATATGGGAGCACGAGCTGATGGGAGACTTCCTCTCCATTAAGATGGAGGAGAACTCATCACTGGATGACCACTTGGAGCGCATGCATGATGTGTACATGACGCCTGCATACTTCCTGGATAGCTGGATGATGGGCTCTTTCGCAAATGGTGTTGTGCTGTGGTCGCTGCCACCAAGCTACCAAGCACAAGTCAGGACTTGCGTAATGAGGGGCGACATGGAAACAATGGAGTTCCACCGGTTTGTGACACATCTCAGGAATGTGTTGGTTTAACCAGATGTTGCCCAGGTCATCAATGACAAAGGTGTATATTTGATATATAGTTTTATAAATGTTATAATCTTGCAAACACATTTGCAGTGTTAAGTATATCTGATACTTGTTCTGTTTTGCTGAAAACAGGTCCTTCTGCATGAGAGGTTCTTGCTGGAGAGGAGGTGACGTTGCGTGTTGATGGCAAGCATGATGATGACGGCCGACGATACTCTCCCTCGACATTTATCATTTAGTTTATGTATTAGGATGATTATTGTAATCAAGAGATTGTGAACTTCTTTAGTGTGTCTCACAGTTCGTGAGATGATTATTCATATGAGTTTGTAACAAACAGTTGTTCTGCTTTTATGAATGATTTCTATTCATGTTCATATCTTGCTTGATTATGTGTGAATTACCCTTGTTGTTTGAAACTAATTGATAATACATGAACATTTGTAAAACATTAAAATGCCTTGTTTAAAATACCCAACTTAAATGATATTTCATTACGGAATGAAAACCATTGTTTAAATTCAAAGTTATGTGATAATATGTGAAAGTCATTCGATTTCTTGTCACATATAAATCATGCCTAAGTTTGGCAAAATAACTTGAACACCGTGTATTACTTGAATACAGCGTGTTTGAAGAATTGTTAAAAGTAAATACATATCTGATGTATTGTGTTTTAACGAAAATGGTAATTATCATTATATGACTGTTTAAATGTGTAAAGAAGTTTACCAAAGGAAACATGAATATGAAACTATTTGATTTGATCAAAGAGTTTCATTAACAATGGGTATAAAGACAAAAGTGAATCTAATTACTATGATTTGATCAATAGTAATGAAATTCAACTTTATAAGAATGGCATAAAAGAAATTGTGGAATGAAAAACGTTTTGAAACGTCCAAATACAAAGCATCACAATGTGATATTAGATATCAAAGGGGGTGAATAGAAGGCACCAAATAAATCGTTGTAGTTTAGATGTAGAGACCATTAGTTAGAAATAGTTAGCACTCAATTGGAATGTAGTGAACCATTTGAATTCGTAAAAGTTTTGGGGTTATTCGATATAACCAAAGCAATAGCGAATAAAGTCCTTGTAGAGTGTTCATTGGAAACTTTGAATACAAAATCCATAGCTGAAACCAAAAGAGAAGAAAAACTTGTATTGCTTGGATTTTGGTGCATTCTTGAGAAAGGTCACTTCAAGTGATATTTCTCAATTATGGGGCAAATGGAAAATAGTGTAAAACACGATGAGGATTCAAAACCCTGCATCAGAGTGTTGAGAAGCGCAATGGACAACGTTCCTGAACGATTCTCTTCAAAGGAAAAGAATCAATGATAATGATCATTGTGTTTTCCCCACTGGTGTTTTCACTACATGAAGTAGGATTCTAAATGCATCCCATAACTTGTATGGAGACATTTGTGAATCAATTGTCATAATTCTTGGAATATGACATACCTATGAACTACTAAGAAAATAATGGAAAACTAGAATTATGAGAAATCCTAGAAGCAAAATTTCCTTGAGATTAGAAAGCAATTAGTTGATGAATCTCACAAGTAAAAGGGGTTACTCGAATTTTCCCAAATGACTGCAAAGTCATAGTGGAAAAGGGGATGAATGACAAAAGCACAAATTTGTCAACTATTGGACGAATTCAAATGAATTTGATTCAAGTGTGCTAAATGTCTAGACGATTTAAAACTAGTAATAGTACTAGCATCGCATAGTAAATCTCCAAGTTTGATATTTGATCAAAGGATTTTGAAATTATTCAAAATAGTGAGTGAATATGCAATTTGCATAAAATTGAGTGGGAGCTATGAAAGTCTTCCTGAAACAATATGTGATTGACATATTTTTGAGTGGGAGCTCATAAGAGTAATTCTTAATTGTGTTAAGAATGAAAGCACAAATACTTATAAATAATGATTTATAAGATGTAGAAGTTGATAATAGGTGTATTATGATATTATGTAATATTCTTTAAGGGATTCTGAAAGGGGTTTCAGAATAGAAGTTAATTAAGGAACTGGTCCTTAATTACTCAAATGAGGAATAGTATTAAGTTGAACATCAATGGTTGAAAGAAAGAAAAGGATGACTGTCATCCACTATGTTGAAACATAGGTTCTATCGTAGAAAACCATGATAATAACTTAACATAATATGTAATCCAAATAAGGAACGTTTAAAAGTGATTAAGTTCGAATCACGGAACGTTGAGCTAAGTTTGTCTGCAGTGTCTAGTAGAGAACTCGTGGATACATTTTCCAAATCCATAAAGGATGACATATCTTAAAGCATAAAGAGTTATGTTATAAGGGAATATGTTGGAAACTTTTGTAAATGCCGATTAAAGTAAAGTAGGAAGCGAGGTGAACAAAACATCGAAAGTTGCATAGAGTGCACTGGTGTTTCGATGAATACATTTATAATAATAGATAAGGGTACCATCTAAAGTGTTGTATAATATTACGGCGGGCCTATTTCTCTTTTAACGTAGAATGATGTGTCCCAAGGCACAGTGTCCATGAGAAAGCCCTCGAGGTTGATCTAACGTCACGGTAGGCTCCTGGAATCAGGCCTCGTTCTGCTGCCATAGCGACGATCCATACACACAGATGCTATCATGTGATGATAAAGTATTAATATCAATCAAGGTAACATTAGTAAGTTGCAAAAAATTTGGGACTGTAAAGTACAGACCCAAGACTCAACCTCTTCCATGAGCAAGCATGTTCAGGGTACCGGATATATGGTGCCAAAGATTGAGAACAAATGCAACTAGTGTATTTGTACTCTAGTGCAAGTGGGAGACTATTGGAAATATGCCCAAGAGACAAATAGTAGTAAGGACTATTATCCTGTTTCATATAGTTTATGATTAAGTTGTATATCATGCTATAACTGTATTGAGTGGAAACATCAGTACACGTGTGATATACAAACAACTAGGGGTTCCCAGTGAAACTCTAGTCACTTGTTCATTGGTCAATAGATGATCGAGTTTCCTGATCATGTCGCATTTATGCCAGTTGGAAATGGAGTCATCTCATTCCAAGAATGAGATATTGAACCAATAGCCAACCTAAACATCGTGACCCGATCATGTCACGAAGTTCAAGTTACGATGATTAGAAATGGATCCTCGTACACTATTTCTTAGACCGTGAGGCTATATCAATCATTGTCTCCCGGGAGTGCTTTGATAGCATCAAGCGCCACTTGGTAATACAGTGGTTACAAAGGTGTGTTCAAGTATTTAGAGGAAACCGTTGAGGCAATATATGTCAAGAGCGGGATTTGTTCGTCCACGGGACAGAAAGATACTCAAGGGCCCACTCAGAGAAGTTATATCCAATAGTTGCGCTGCGTGTGATTTGATCACAGGGATATCACTTGTCGGAACGAGTCAAGTAGCGTTGTTCGGTAACGAGATTGAACACGACATGGTGATGTCACTGATCAAATCTCGGGCAATGCAAGTATCGATTGACAAAGGTAGTAAGACACGATTATCCCGGTTCAAACGACGAAAGATCTTCGTGGAACGCACAGGGGTCACATGGCCATCCAGGTCCCTCTGTCGATTATTGGTGCGGGCGTGTCCCGACAATGTCTGGAGTGTTCCCGAACCGTGGGGCATCACGCTTAAGGGCTTGATGATGCTTAGAGAGTGTTAATAGAATCGGAAGAATCACCGAAGAATAGTAGAGAGAAAACCGGAAGGGTTTCGGTAAGTCCGGAGGATATCCGGAGTGGAGGTGGAAGGTGCTCCATAGCCACGGAGGTTGAATAATATGTGAATTAATGTTAACTATTGATTTAATCATTTATTCATAATTATTTAATAAATAGAAAATCAATTTTAAATGGTCAAAGGCTTAATGGGCCAATTCCGAAGGGAAAGGGCCAGTTAGGGAAAGGAGAGAGGGAGAAGGGGCAAGGGGTGGCCGGCTAGGCCAAGCCCCCCCACGCATGGCCCACTAGGGTGGCCGGCGGCCACCCCTCCTCTCCTTTAGTCCCACCCCAAGACTTTGAGGAAGGTAGTACCTCCCCTCCCCCTATATATAGTGGGGGTATTTGGCCAAATCAAATACACCAATAGTCAATAAAGGTCTTCTCACTTATGGGAGGACCTCCAGTTGATATTTTCTCTCTCCCCCTCTCTCTCTCGTGATCGTGGTCCCAAGTCTGGACTGAGATATCTGCACCGCGGAGCACCGTCGCGTTGCAGGATTCGGACACAGGAACTCTACTTCCGCAACTGCTGCTGGATAGGGGAAGCGGGAGTCATCGTCAGACACCAGACGTGTGTAACGCCCTGCGAGGTGTCACACTTGAGGCACTCAAGTGATTGGAGCCAGAGGAGCGGAAGGACTTCATCGCGACCTTCAAGTCGGCTTCGGCTCGTCTACATCAACCACGCCCTCTTAAGCATTGACAACGCTTTTCGGTCTTCAAGGGTAAGTTCGTGAAGAGCCCCTCCCGTTACTGTATTACTAATAGATAGGTCCTAGAAGCTTCAGGGGTTCAGGGGCGTAGGATAAATTTTATTGTTTTCATACGCGGAACCCCTACAGTGTGTTCTTGTCACAAACCACATATGGATCCACTAGTGTCATTGCATGTGTGTTCTTTTCACAAACCACAAGTAGAGTCATTGCATGTGTGTTCTTTTCACAAACCACATATGGATCCACCAGTGTCATTGCATGTGTGTTCTTTTCACAAACCACATCTAGAGTCATTGCATGTTTGTTCTTCTCACAAACCACATATGGATCCACCAGAGTTCATGGCATGTATGTTCTTTTCACAAACCACAGCTAGAGTCATTGCATGTCTGTTCTTCTCACAAACCACACATGGATCCACTAGAGTTCATTGGATGTGTGTTCTTCTCACAAACCACAGCTAGAGTCATTAGATGTCTGTTCTTTTCACAAACCACATCTAGAGTCATTGCATGTGTGTTCTTCTCACAAACCACATATGGATCCACTAGAGTTCATTGCATGTCTATTCTTTTCACAAACCACATATTGATCCACAAGTGTCATTGCATGTGTGTTCTTTCCACAAACCACATATAGAGTCATTGCATGTGTGTTCTATTCACAAACCACATATGGATCCACTAGTGTGATTGCATGTGTGTTATTTTCATTAACCACAACTAGAGTCATTGCATGTCTAATCTTCTCACAAACCACATATGGATCCACCAGTGTCATTGCATGTGTGTTATTTTAAAAAACCACAGCCAGAGTCATTGCATGTGTCTTCTTTTCATGAATAACATCTAGAGTCATTGCATCTGTGTTCTTCTCACAAACCACATATGGATCCATCAGTGTCATTGGATGTGTATTCTTTTCTCAAACCAAATCTAGAGTCATTGCATGTGTGTTCTTCTCACAAACCACATCCAGATTCATTGCATGTGTGTTCTTTTCACAAACCACATATGGATCCACCAGTGTCATTGCATGTGTGTTCTTTTCAGAAACCACATCTAGAGTCATTGCATGTGTGTTCTTCTCACAAACCAAATATGGATCCACCAGAGTTCATTGCATGTCTATTCTTTTCACAAACCATAGCTACAGTCATTGCATGTCTGTTCTTCTCACAAACCACACATGGATCCACTATAGTTCATTGGATGTGTGTTCTTCTCACAAAACACAGTTAGAGTCATTGCCTGTCTGTTCTTTTCACAAACCACATCTAGAGTCATTGCATGTGTGTTCTTCTCACAAACCAAATATGGATCCACCTGAGTTCATTGCATGTCTGTTCTTTGTCATTGCATGTTTGTTCTTCTCACAAACCACACATGGAACAACTAGTGTCATTACATGTGTGTTGTTTTCACAAACCACATCTAGAGTTATTGGATGGTTGTTCTTTTCATAAACCACATCTTGATCCATAAGTGTCATTGGACGTGTGTTCTTTTCACAAAACCATATCTAGTCATTGCATGTGTGTT